>OX246754.1:108568998-109768998 GCA_945910035.1 Brachypalpus laphriformis | reverse complement strand
GGGCCTCTGCTAGTTGTTCGGCTGCACGTGGTCTGTAAAGGGATAGAACATTCCACGTACAGATCCGAAGGTCGTTGTCCTTATTTCGTTTGCTGGGGTCGTCATTAGTTGAGTCATCCTTATCCGAGGCTTTTGGTTGTTTCGGAACCATCGATTTCTTACGTGGTAAGGAAGTTACCCCGACAGCACAACCCCCACCCTGGAGGGCCAGTTCCTTAATTATTCCCCTAGGACTAGGGGCCGGGTATACCGGTGCCAGTAGTCCACTACGGGAGTATGAACGCTGCCGTTGGCCCATTAAGGGCTCCTCCGCCACCATCTCTATTCCAATGTCCTGACCAACATTGGAAATTCCTTACCGACCTATTATCCGAATATGTCGAAGCCGCTCGTGCAAGGTGTTCATTAAGTTCAACCTACTTACTTTACTAGGGCCTTGTACGCACTGCGACCTGTAAGATCTATTGTGCTAGTCCAGTGTTTAGCTGAGAACTTGGTAAAGGCTCTTGATAAACCTCAACAAAGTTCCAGGCTCAATATTCCAGAAGTCAGAGGGACTCAATAAAGCCCTTCCGATATGGAGAAGTCTTTTTCTTGCGGCCATGGGGCATTCACAAAGAATATGTTCTGCCGTCTCATTTTGCTCTCCACATAGCCGGCATTCGTCTGTATCTGCTACTCCTATCTTGTGCAGATGGTACCTGAGTGGGCAATGACCAGTCAAGTAGCCTGTTAAGGTTCTTAGGTCTCCTTTCCTAAGCTCGAGTAGCTTTTTAGCCTTGCAGCGGTTGAGATTAATGAACTTCTTTGCCTGTCTTAGGCCCTTGAGTTTGGCCCAGTACTCTGCATGATGATCATCTTCCCATTTCTTTATTTTTATGTTAACGCTACTCCGTGCGACTCCAAAATAGGGTTCAGGACCGACTAGTGGGCGACTAGCGCCTCTTCTCGCTAAGCAGTCCGCCCGTTCGTTGCCCTCGAAGCCTTCGTGTCCTGGTATCCAGGCCACAGTGACTGTGTTTTTCGATGCGAGATCTTCGAGTAGGTTTAGACAGTCCCATACAAGTTTTGATCCTATCGTGTACGATTTCAGAGCCATAAGTGCTGCCTGGCTATCTGAGAGGATATGGATACGAGTACCTTCGACTCTTCTACGCAGACATTCTCGTACACAGAGCTCGATCGCATGGACTTCCAGTCCAGTGCTACCATTTTCCAATTTGGAACCATCTGTGTACCAAGTTTGAGAGTTTGGTAAGACTACATGTCCTTCATTCCTCCATGTGTGGCGGTCACCTATGACCACATTGAATTTCCTGGAGAACCGGTATTTCTTGATCATAGTATCTGGGATTTTGAGAATAGGGTCATTTTGAATATAACTTAGAATCTTCAAATGGCCTGTAAAGTTGCCGATTTTAAGGTCCGAGATCTTGGGTAGCCTAAGAGCACTCAGCATAGCTTCTTTTTGTGCTGCAAGGTGCAACGGTGTGAGGCTAAGCATTGTTCCCATTGCTGCCGTAGGGCACGTTCTCATTGCTCCTCTGATACTCAGACAGGCTAGACGATGTATTTTATTCAACTGTTCCTGAGTCTTGGCCTGTAAGGTTTTTGGCCACCAAGCCAACGATGCATAGGTGACCATGGGTTTGATAATGGCGCTGTACGTCCAATATATTATCTTGGGTTGGGTTTTTATGGTAGTATATGTGTCGCTAGGCTCACTTGGGTGTTATATTGCCTAGATCTGATTTGTCCCCTTAGTCGCCTTTTACGACAAGCGCTAGTTGTTGGGGGGCGCTGCAGTGATATTCTTAACCCGTCCCTGCACGGGGTTTAAGGAACTTAAAGGATATTTTTAAAGAAAAGAGCGCTACCCTTCAAACAGTGCCTGTGCTCTTCGACAGCTCGACCAGTATTCCACTTATATCGGTATATCTTTTATTATATATTTTTACCTTTTTATACGATGTTCTTTTGGTGAAATACAAAAATTCGAGGGCTTTACATTTACATTTTACATTTTTTTATATTTATTTATAAAGAAGCTTATAAAAAAAATTTACAAACTCTTAAGTAGGAAGGCAATGAGCCCATGTAATGCCGTTTTTGCAAAAAAAAAATCTTTTATTATTTTATATATGTGTTTCATATATATATTTATATATTAATAAGTAAATATGGTTCTTTATTCTTTTTTTTTATTTTTATCTCTAAATTTTGAAGTTTGCCATTCACAGATGGAGCAATTTTTATGTTTTTTTATTGATGGTACGTTTACTGGATTTAAGACGTCAGCCAATTCTTGAGTACTGCCGGTTAGTCTCGATTTTGGGCAGTCCACTAGCATGTGCTGGACTGATAGCACTGTGTTATATTCTTCGCATTCTTCTTGCGCAGTTTGATTAAAAAGATTACTCATCCGAAAAAGACTGATGCACTCCTGCCTTGTAAATTTGCTGTTATACGGAATACCTATATTAAGAGGAAGGTGGGTTCGAAGAAAACTTGTGCTGTTTTCCCAAAGCCTACTCAGCTCTAATTTTTCCATTGTTTCCAAGTTCTTCGTATCAGCTGCTGACAATTTGGTGTGTATTAGAGGGAGATTAGCTGCTTGCTTTGCTGCCAGATCTGCTTCTTCATTGCCTTAGATCCAGCTGTGCCCGGGTACCCAAGCGTGTTGCCCCGTGGAGATTTTATCTTCAATAAACCATCTAATTCGTCGTGCAAGGATTTTTTCAAAAATATTTGAGAGAACCGGGTGGATTGAGATGGGACGGTATTTATTATAGTTATGACAATTTGCAGCTTTTTTAGGTGTTGGTCTAAGTTGGGCCGTTTCGAATCGTGTGGGAAGTTTCCTGTGCTAAGAATTTGATTGTATAACGAACATATTCGTAATTTAAGGGCGTCTCCACATGATTTAACCATCTTGTAAGATATCTTATCTTCACCTGGAGTTGTTCCTTTGCAATTTGCAATTTCTTCTTAAAAACATGCTGTAAATTCTTTTGTGGGTCCCCGATACGGACCACGAATAATAATGGGTATGTGATCTCTGGTTGGGTGTCAAATCGCCCAAAACCAAATCGCCCAAAATGCAAAAAACTAAAAAAAATTTCAAATCACCCAAAAAACAGGTTGGGCGATTTAACATTTTCATTTTTTGGGCGATTTGACATGATGTCGAAACACCCAAAAAAGTGATTTTGGGCGATTTTGGGTTTCGGCTATCTTAAGACGGATCTGTGTCATATCGCCCAACACCAAATCGCCCAAATCTGGAAAATGTCACATCGCCCAACATTTTTGGGCGATTTAACACTATGACAGATCGACCAAGAAATGAAATGTCAAATCACCCAAAGCAGAAATGGGCATTTCATCGCAATTTAAAAATACCAACACATAGGAAGGTCAAAAAAGACGACCAAATTGAAAAAGGTTGAAAACATATATTTTCCGCAATTTTGGGCGCAGGGACATTAGTCCCCGGGGCATAAGCCCCATCGCATTGGGACATAAATTGTTGGGCCTTATGTCCCACCTACAAACCTCTCAAGGAAAACAACGGCCAAATAAGATGGGGCATACATAAGTCCACAATGTATAAACAGTGAAATGTGTAAGGGGTGGATTGAGATGCAACCCCCCTGCTTGGGGCCACTGTTGGATTTGAGGCGGGTGCGAGGTTGGGTGCGAAACAAGGATATAAAGAAACTTTGCATACACGCATCCTCGCACCCACCTCAAATCCAACAGTGACCCCAAGCAGGGGGGTTGCAGGGGCGCAGCATGCCCCCCCTTACACATTGCACTGTTTATGCATTGTGGACTTATGTATACGCCTCTTCAAAAAAAAAAAAAAAAATTGACATACATATGTATGTCCCTGCGCTCATATTATATTCATTAATAATCGGAAATGAAGGATTGAAGAAACGGATGCATTGCCAAAAAAAACGTAAGCTGCATTGAGCCTTACTTACGACGTCAATCGCGCTGATTGCTTTGTCAGGCTCACACTTACAGTTACTGGGAAACAAAATCGCTCGGTGGGGGGAGGGGGGTCCGTGCGTGGTTGCGTGGCGCAACGCGACGCGACGCGAAACGGTAACCGCGCCACATCGCGTCGCGTCCGGCCGTCCTTCGCGCGCGGACGCGACGTGAAAGCGCTGTGACCGCTAATGTAATTGTTACAATTCGTTTTGAATGCAGTCTTAAGCCCAATTTAACGAAAATGTCAATCCGCCCAAAATCTTATATTTTTGGGTGATTTGACATTATGCTAAATAGCCCAAATTTAAAAACGTTGAATCGATTTTTGGACGATTTGACATTTTTCTGCATTTTTTCGCATTTTGGGCGATTTGGTTTCGGGCGATCGGAAGCAAGGCTATTAATGAATTCTGACAAAACGCCCACTTCCTTGGGCGACTTATATAGATCTTGGTTTACCTCCATGCTTCTTTGCGCTAAGATATCTTGTAGGACTTTGATGTCTAGGTTGTACTTAGTTATTAATGTTTCGAGTGCATGTTTGTTGTTGCAAAAACCTTGCATTGGAGAAAGAGACAATGTTTTATTAAAGGGGTCATTGTGTGTTATTAGGTGTAGTATTTTGCGTGTTGTTGGTGGTTGTAATTCCAATTATTTGTGCTATACTTGAGTGTGAGATGTTCGAAATAGAGACGTGATCACTGGATGATACATCCAGATCCATTTCTTAATTTCCAGAGCTTAAATTGTTCTGACAATTTTTGATAGTGGTGGCAGTTGTATTGTTTAGCTGTAAGTTTTTATTGGGGGTGTATTCAGACGAAAATGTTCATGCTTTTTTTTTTTTTTTTTTTTTCGGACGAAAATGTGTTTGATGTTTGATCGATTTGAGTGTGAACGGTGGTATTATTTTGTTGTTGCTTAGTGTGAAGCGCAATATATATTTCGGTGAACGTTGAGGCATTGTGGGTAGAGCTTTGGTGGAATGGAGTGCTATGCGGAAGTTCTGGGCGACTGGTGGGTGGGGTAGGGCATCCTAGGAGGAGACTAAGTAAGTTGGTTTGAGACGGTTTTTTTTTTTTTTTTTTTTTATAAAATACGACCTTTAATTATATCAGCCATTGTTGCTTCTTGATGTTTTTTTATGAGTTGGTAGGTGACGAAGGGTGGGATTGTCTTTTTTCGTTATAAAGGGCATTAACGAGAATTTTATGACAGTCGAGGAAAGTTTTGATCTCTCTTCTGTCCACTCTCCGGTAATTGTATTACTTGGAGAAGCTTTGATCAAGAAAAAAGGACCTCCAAGACTTACTTGCAATAGAACAAACTGGGAGGGCTTTAGAAATGATTGCGAAACAAATATCGCCTTAAATGTATCACTTAAAACACCTTGTGAAATAGAGGACGAAGTTGATCGCCTTACAAACAAACAAACAGTTTACTTAATTCGTTTATTGATAGCTAGTCGTTTACGTATTCCTTCACGACTCAAAATGGCATTTATCCGCCCGCCATCCGCCAAACAGAATAACATCTGAAGTCGAAAATATGTACTACAAAACACAAATTCGCCAAATGGAATGTGCTATATTCCGAGTCGGTCGGAACCAAGTCGATTGTTAGTCGAAACCGACAAACGTAATTGGGATGATTATTCGCTTTGAAAAGTGCTAAAAGGCATCCGGAAACCTCAAATGCAAGCGCCACCAATTCGGAAAAAACGATAGAAACCGGGCCAAGACCGACAAAGAAAAGGCAGCACTTTTTGCTTTACACTTATAAGAAACGTTTAAGCCGTTGGACGGCCCTTCGTTAACGCACGGCTCCCCAGTCACGACATCTGACAACTTTAAAGTAAAAAAAAAGTTGCATTGATTGAACTGAACGAAGTGATAAAAAATCTAAAGACGAAAAAAGCTCCGGGCTACGACTTAATAACGGCGCAGGTTTACAACGAATTGCCGAATAAAGCTCTTATCAAACTGCTCTATTTGATCAACGCTTCGTTCAGATTGCTCTACGTTCCAAGACAATGGAAAGTCGCCGAGATTATAATGGTCCCGAAACCAGGCAAACCCCTGAATGAGAAGAAATCTTATCGGCCTATTTCCCTATTGTCGGTGATCTAAAAAATATTTGAAAAACTACTTTCCAAACATCTACAACCCGTAATCGAGGAAAGACGTCTCATTCCTGACCATCAGTTTGGATTTAGAATCAAACATTCTATAATCGACCAAGTCCACAAAATAACTGACGTGATTGAAAAAACTCTTGAAGAAAAAAAGATTTGTTGTGGTGTATTTCTTGACGTTTCACAAGCTTTCGATAAGGTTTGGCACGAAAGCTGGAAGTATAAATTGCAACTACTACTGCCACGGCAACTCTTTCTAATCTTACGATCGTACCTCACCGAGAGACTTTCGTGTTAAGCACGGAAATGATTACTCTAACTTTAAGGAGATTGCGGCCGGAGTTCCACAAGGAAGTGTTCTTGGCCCACTTCTATATGTACTCTACACGCGTGATATCCCGCAGGAAAGAAACTGCGACGTCGGCACGTTTGCGGACGATACGGCGATATTGTCAACGGGCGATACTATTGAAGCATCAACTGGAAACTTCAACATGTAAATCTATTCACGTCAACTTAGATAGATTGCCTGTATATCTGAACTGGGCTCAAATACCGTTCGCGAACGAAGCAAAATATCTAGGAATGACTAGATGTTAAGCTTAAATGGAAACGCGACGAGCTCGAAAACAAATACCGACAAATGTACTGACTACTTGGAAAACATTCGAAGTTGAGCCTACATAACAAACTGCTTATCTATAAGCAAGTGCTAAAGCCTGTGTGGACGTATGGTATACAACTATGGGGTTGTACCAAGAAAAGCAATAGAAACATCATACAAACTTTTAAAAATAAAGTTCTTAGAACG
Organism: Brachypalpus laphriformis; assembly: GCA_945910035.1. Taxonomy (NCBI): domain Eukaryota; kingdom Metazoa; phylum Arthropoda; class Insecta; order Diptera; family Syrphidae; genus Brachypalpus; species Brachypalpus laphriformis. The sequence goes on along the minus strand of OX246754.1, from coordinate 109,762,054 downwards.
ATCGTTAGCGCACCGTGGTATGTATGTAACGAAGATATTCATCGAGATCTGGGAATTACCAGCGTCATCAAAGAGATAACAAAATTTGCGCGTAAACACAAAGATCGTGTTCACGGCCATTGCAGCTGTACCGTCGTTCAACTACTTGACGCAAACAATTCAATTCGTCGTCTGCAAAGGACAAAACCTTTTGACCTCGCGTCCTAGTATATGCCGGTTGTGAAAAGCGCAGGAACTTTCATTGGACTTTAACCAAGTGCTACATTTCTTTTTAACTACATACGAACATCGTTTTCCAAAAATCACGATTCTCGTAAGCGAAAATAAAACTGCTGGATAAGCGTCGGATTAGTTGTAGTATTCATTTTGAAGAGAGGTGTTTTTTTAGTGAGTAAAAATCTCACATTACCATAAACACGCGCGGTCGGGCCTTATGGTGTCTTTAGAAGATTTTTTACCTGCTCTCGGCAAAGAAAAAATAAAATTTCAATTTTTTACGTTAACTTAAGGCAAGTATTATTTTGAACTCGAAATTTTAATAAATGTTGGTTTACTATCATAGAGGAATTAAAAAAAAAAACGGTGACTCAATTCTAGTTGTCAGCCCGTCAGCTGCGCGAGTGCAAGCTGAGTGGATGGATTTGCTTCAAACCTGATATCTGGGGTCTATAGGGTCACAAACCTCAAGTCAGATTTTAAAAAAAGTTGATTTTCTCAAAAACGTCTTTAACGATTTTATTTAAATATCATATATTGGTTAAGTTTGGGTCTCAGATGGGGGTCAAACAGGGATGTCTAATGAGCCCACTTATTTTCTCCATATTTCTGGATGATCTCTCAACATTTTTACCAGGAGGAATCGTGTTTAATGGGGGTCTTCTAAAACTCCTCTACGCTGATGATATTGCGATTTTGGCTTCATCTCCAACAATGATACAAATGATGATCAACAGGCTACAGCAATATTGTAGGTTATGGAACCTTAAAGTCAATACAAATAAATCCAAAATAATGGTGTTCCGTAATGGATTTGGACGGTTTTCAAGGGATGAAAAATGGACATGGGAAAGCGAAGAACTTGAAGTGGCAAAAGAGTATAAGTATCTCGGAGTGACTTTAACATCCCAATTGTGATTTGTAAAGCATCTAAGAGAAAAACATAAAGAAGCGAAAAGGGTGGTAAATTGTAGTTGGAGAGGTGTATTGGGAAAAAAGAACGTACCACCAAGCACAAAATTTAAAATCTTTGAAGCGTCCATGAAATCTACCATGTGTTATGCGGCACAAGTCTGGGGTATATATCAGTATGAAGAAGTAGAAAAACTGCTGATATACTTTATCAAAAAAATGTTTCGATTACCTGAAAATACACCGAACTACATGCTGCATTTGGAAACGGAATTGTCACCATTGTACATTTACACGCTAAGGTTACACTTTCTTTATATTTTAAAATCATTGCAACTCCCCGGATACCGTCTACCAATTATAGTAGCGCAACATCTAATACATAAAAAAAGGCAATTCTTCAGTGAATGGTGCAGACTAAGCAGCGAACATAATATCTCTATATCAGAATATAATGCAGAATCTTGATAGTGTACCACGCAAAAGCATTTAATTGCTGTTGAAGACTCCATTCGTATAACATTCAGAGAGAAAGCGCAACAAAGTGAAGTTAGGCTTATATATTGAGTACTTAACCATGATCTCGGCGAAAGAAATTATTTCCATGACCGCTACAATCTGCAAATGATTTCAACTATTTTTAAAGCAAGAGGTGAACTGCTTAACCTTAACTTTGTTCCACATAGAATCGTCGAGAATGCGAACTGCACTTTAAGTAACCTGCGGCTGAAGGAAGACGTGCATCATTTTATCGGTATCTGTCCAATACTAAAAGCAATCAGGCAAGCTCATTGGGGAAAAGATACACTTTCGAAAGATGAAGTCATCTTTAGCTTAAATGGCCAAGACTGGAGTGTTCTATACAGCTATCTGAAATCTGCCTATAAATACCGGCAGCAAATAGTGAATGAAGCATTTTGAATTCAATTGCACTTATGTTAATACCGTTAATTTTAAATCTTTATATTTAGTATATATTTTTTATTTTGTTTGTTTCTCTCTTATCCGACTTTCTAATTTTATGAAAATACTTATGAATAAAATCACATTATTATTATTATTATTATTATTATTATTATTATTATTATTATTATTATTATTATTATTATTATTATTATTATTATTATTATTATTATTATTTTTATTATTATTATTATTATTATTATTATTATTATTATTATTATATTGGTTAAGTTGGACCGAAGAAAAGCAAATAAACAAGGGTCTCTGAGAAAATCAAGTGGTACAATCTGGACAAAGAAAAAGGCGAGGCTTTTGTTTTCGTAATGAAAAATTACCTCTCTCACACCATCAACGGAGCTGAGGATGAAGAGTGCAGAGCACAAAATATGAGTGATTCCCTACAGCGAACTTGCTTAAAGAAGGCCAAATCACTGCTACGAGCTTCAAAAGGCCACCATCAGCACGCAAAAGAAACATGGTGGTGGAGTGATGAAGCTAAGAAGGTGATAAATGAGAAGAAAACGGCTTTCAAAGCTTGGCCAAAGTGCCTCTCTAATAATAGTGACGAAAAAGTTCGCCTCGAAATGGAATACAGATGTTGCAAGAAAAAAGCGAAGAAGTGCACCCAGCTTCAAGCAGAGAGTACGGAGGGACTGTATCGGGAGCTGGAGAAAATATCTTCCCCGGTTGCTGATGCAAACCAGGCTATCCTGGAGCTGCAAAGACGCAATATGAACAAGAGCGCAACCATCTTCAAAATAGCCACCCAAAGAAGGAGGAATGCTCAGGAGATTCGTTCGCCAAAGTTCATTAACAATGCTCATGGCCAGCTTCTTGTGGATGACGACAAAATTCTGCAGAGGTGGCGGCAGTATTGTGAAGAACTTTTAAATGAACAGTTTCCCCGGCTATACTTTCCAAGAGCCACCCCTAACTGAAGAAATACCCGACATTACAGTCGAAGAAGTTAGTGAGGCGGTCAAATACTTAAAAAACGAAAAGCGGTTGGGCCAGATGAGATGCCCTCTGAGTTCTGAGAAAAGATGGGAGACATCGGGCTCAGATGGCTCAGAATTCTCATCTCCAAATTTGTGAGAGGTGACCCAATGCCGAATCAATGGAGGGAAAGTTACCTTCTCCTGTATACAAAGGGAAGGGTGATACGCGAAACTGTGATAACTACCGTTCGATCGATCGACTGCGAAAAATAATATGGTTATCTGATGATTTGCATATTGTATTGGTTGACTTTGAAAAGGCATTCGACAGACAACCACGAAATCTGATATGGGTGGCGCTAAGACATCGAGGGGCTCCAGAAACCTATGTACAGATGATCATGGACATGGACGAAGGAGCAAAGACAAGAGTAAGCCCCGCTGGAGTAACCGAAGAGTTCCCAATCAGTCGGGGTGCACCAGTGAAGCGTCTTAAGTCCTTTGCTCTTTATTACAGTCCTTGATTACCTGCTTGAAAGTAAAGTGATGGACCCCAAGGTACATCAGTTATTCTTTGCTGACGATGGAGCCATCATAAGTGAGGATCCTACATCCCTGCAACGAGCATTTGATGTGTGAGTGGACGCTCTGGAGGGAAATGGGTATCGCATTAGTTAAAAAAAGACATTTATTTGAATGGTACAGTGCTTCCCAAGTGCGAAAAGTTCAAATATCTGGGATCTATGATCAATAGCAAAGCAACTTGTGATGACGACATCAATCATCGCGTAAGCGTATGGTGGATGAAGTGGCGAGAAAATTCCGCTATCTTCTGTGACAGAAAAATGCCACCTAAGTTGAAAGGAAGGCTCTACACCGCAGTTGTGCGTCTAGCGCTCACATACGGTTCACAATGTTGGACGATGTACAAAAAGTATGAGAGTAAATTAACGGCAGCTGAGATGAAGATGCTTCGCATGACAGCAGGAGTGACAAAGTTTGATCGAATAAGAAGTTCGAAGATCCGTGGAAGCTTTCACATCAAGAAACCATCGTAGAAAAAATAGAGCGCGACCGGCTCAGCTGGTATTGCCACGTTCAAAGAAGAGATCATTTGAATCCTGTTAAAAAGGCAATATCAATGCACGTTCCAAAGACATCGCGATGTAGGAAAGGCAGGCCTATAAACGCCTGGATCAGACAAATGCGACGACATCGGCATTTCATTGGCCTCAGTAACCCAGTGATCGCCAGGTTTGCCTATATTTTCTGAGGTCAAATAGGCGAACCCCACAGGTGGATCAGTAGAAATGCGGTGAAGTGGGAGGGTTATGATCCCTTATTTTCGGATCATAACCTCGCTGATAAAAGGAAGAAGAAGAAGATATTGTTTAAGTTGGACATACAAATTAAAAAGTTTAAATAGTTTTAATTATAAAAAAACTTTTATTTAGTTAAAATACTAATAATCGCAGGATTACGACTTATGAACGTCAACGTAGGAATGAGCGTAGCAAGAGGAACGTAGGTCGTTCGAACGTATAGTCGTTTTCGATGTACATTTGTATCGTGTCATCGCAGCTGAGTTTGTTCACGATAATGAGGTTGGTTGTTTTCGGTTCACATTTGTATCGTGTCATCACAGCTGTGTTTGTTCACGATAACGAGGTTGGGGGGAAAAGGTCCTTCATTTGTTATCAGGAACACATTCCCTTGGATTTTGTATTGAAGTAACACAATGGTGCTTTATTTGTCAGATAAGATGTGGTTCTCAAGTGGTCGTTATTGATACAGTTTATTTATTTGACTGCTAGAGGAACCAGTGTGATAACTCTCCTTTTCCTTTAAGAAGCTTGCTCTGCAACTTCATATTGTTTCACAAGCATTTGAACTCGTTTTACCCTTTGGTCCAGGAGTTGTTCTGGTGTCAATCTAGGGGTTTCCTTTCTATAAAAGATAATTACAAATGTTGTTATGAGTAACGTTAGTCCTAGAGTGGATATGATCGGGCTTTTAGTAACTTCGATCAGTAAGGATTGCAACAAGTTTATGTTGTCAATTTTTAATTGGTCATCGAGAGACTCAGAATACTGTGCGATCTCATATTTATCGATCGCGTATGACTTCAAATAATTCTGAATGGAGTGTGTTGGGTTGTCATACACTTTACCATCTATAGTTGTGTTGTTCTAAAAATTCACTAGGTAGACTCCTTTTAAAATTTCGTCATCCACGATGTGTTCTGTAGGTAGTAGGATTGCACCGTCTTTGCTTATTTCTAAGTTTAGATTTTTCTCTTTAATTTTGTTACAAACTGTTCTTTGGTTATTAAGTAGTTCAGACAAACATGTCTGATTTTGGTAGTTTCACAAAATGTATATTATTTAGTTACTTCTTACAAGTTTTTACATTAATAAAATTACTGTTACATTTGATAATTTCTTCACTTAAAATGAATTTCCCATCTTCCTGGCTTATGGCCCTACTTTCGTATAATTTACATTTTTCATTATTAATGGGGTATTTAATAATTACAATGATTCCATCTTTCTGTAAAATCTTAAAACTCAAAATATCAATTAAGTCACTTATGGTGACGGTTTTTAATTAGTTAATTTTTTTCAATTTTATTAATATCATTGATATTTAAAATGGTTGGATTTAAAATTTTTAGTTTTGCTAAATTAAAGTGTAATTCAAAAATTATTAGTTTGCTTTGAATTCGTTATGAATTGTTTATTATTAGTAGTAGTACTGTAATTTTATTTTACGATAAAATTAACTTATAACAAACGTTTGTAATTTCACAAATTTTGATTGGCATTTGCCGTCAGCCAGAAAAGAGAGATTTAACTTTTATGATTTATAATCTAATTGCAATACATTCATTAATTTAAGGATACAATTTCATTTAAACGGTTTCATCTAATATCTGTTTGCGATACTTTACAGCATTCCTTAGATAACTGTACAAAACTTTCCAGTCTTGACCATTTAGAAGATTATTGCGTTTCTATAGCAAATGTATACAAACTCAATTTTTTGATTTTGAATTGGAAGCACTTACACCCAATCCGATAACCATACAAAATACCAATTCATTTTAGAATCGAATTACATTTCCGAATGGCAATCCGAATCCGAAAGCAGTACAAAATAAGGCCCCTGGTTTGTCGGTAACTCATTTTCCTCCCAATGCGATCTTCTTATCTCCTTTAGGATGGGACATATTCCGATGAAGTGGTGAATTCTTCTCTAACTCGTAGATTATACAAAGAGCATTCCTCATTACGTTGGAATCTGTACGGCTTATAATTTAAATTTACTAGTTCGCCTCTAACTAAAGATTGTTTCTACGTTGTTTTGGTCGTTGAAGTAGTTTTTCTCCGCTATGTTGTGTTGTAGCGTTCGATACGTATGCCGGGTTTAGTTTTTCTGTGCTGATCATCATTTGCATCGATATTGGGGTTTCCGGCAGGATGACGATGTCGTCTGCGTACATAAGAAGATTTATTCTAAGCCCGGCGAACTGGATTCCTCCTGGTAAAAACGTTGGTAGATCATCTAGAAATAATGAAAACAGTAGGGGACTCATAAGGCAACCCTGCTTAAGAATGCATATAGTTTTTTCCCTTGTCTAAATAGGTCCTGGCAGTACTTGTCAGCGTAAAAATGTTGTCCACTGTGGAATAGTTTTTCCTAAAACCAGCTTGGTCCTCGCTTAGCATGCCATTCATTTCAACCTAATCTGCCAAACGTTCCAAGATGATTCCCGTAAATAATTTCATTATTGCGTTTAGGAACGATGTACCTCTATAGTTGTTCGTGTTGCTAGGCTCTCCTTTTTTTAAATACCGCCGCTTCGATTTGGTTACTCCGTATAAAAGTCAAACCGTTGAGGGATCTAGCAATTCTCCAGAATGAACCACTGTCTCTAATATCCGTTAGTTTCAAAGCTAAATGAGTAGAGTACATTTTTTGCTTCTGTTTGCACATCATTTTATACGCATTCTTGGCCTGCTGGTACATGGATTTTGCGAAGCTGGTGCCTGCTGCTCTTACTTACCGCAATAAGGCGAATGATTTTTTCCGGGCTGCCACACATTCTCAGTCCATACCATATTTGTTTTCTATTGCACATGGAGTGCAAATGGATTTAATTTAAACTGCTAAGTTTGCCGTTGAGGATAGTCTTGTATCTTTTTTCAAATTAATTCCTCCATTGGAATTTCGGTAATAGCCAGATTGGTGGTGCCGATGATTGGGGCAGTGCTTCGAGATTAGTCGAGATTGCTAAGGGTACGAGTCCGAGTATGTATATTATTCCGCGTACAAGACAGTAATCAATGGTAGAGCAGGCAGTACCTCTGATAAACGTTAAATGACTTGAGTTGTTGCTCTTAGAACGCCCATTTAAGACTGTTAGCCCAAACGATTCATACATTTCTATAAACTCTTTACCATTTGCATCCATTTTTGCGTCTTCTGTGCGTCTAGTTTCGTATATTGATCCATTTAAGAGCTTCGGTTCCACTTCCACTACCTGGGTGTTCCATATCCTCGCGTCGCAGTCGCCAACCACCATTAAGTCTTCTTTTCCACATTCCAACAGTAAATCATACAGGCTTATAAAGTCGTGCATCCACTTGTCGCAGTTAATGTAAACCGGAACGATGTAGGTTGTAGAGTTTTCCGCGACAATTTCTACTAGAATTCGACCAAGTTCCCTTATGATTCGACATCTAATGTAATCGTTGATCTCTTTTTTTATGTCAAATAATTAGACCCCCTTGCCCGGCCGTGTGTAAATGATCTACTTGCTGAGATCCACTGAATGGTATAGTTGCAGAAGAAAGGTTCAAATTGCTCAGTTTTTTTTTCAACGTAGGTTTCAAACAAAAGGAAAAGTATCAATTGTTTACATACTTGAAGAAATCGTAAAAAAATTGATTAATTCTCCTTCTTCCTTTTATCAGGGAGGTTATGATCCGAAAATAAGGGATCATAACCCTCCCACTTCACCGCATTTCTACTGTTCCGCCTGTGGGGTTCGCCTATTTGACCTCAAGAAATATCGGCTGGCCTGCCGATTTTTGATCACTTGGTTACTGAGGCCAATGAAATGCCGATGTCGTCGCATTTGTCTGATCCAGGCGTTTATAGGGCTGCCTTTCCTACATCGCGATGTCTTTGGAACGTGCATTGATATTGCCTTTTTAACAGGGTTCAAATGATCTCTTCTTTGAACGTGGCAATACCAGCTGAGCCGGTCGCGCTCTATTTTTTCTACGATGGTTCCCTTGATGTGAAAGCTTCCACGGATCTTCGAACTTCTTATTCGATCAAGCTTTGTCACTCCTGCCGTCATGCGAAGCATCTTCATCTCAGCTCCCCTTAATTTACTCTCATACTTTTTGTACATCGTCCAACATTGTGAACCGTATGTGAGCGATGGACGCACAACTGCGATGTAGAGCCTTCCTTTAAACTTAGGTGGCATTTTTCTGTCACAGAAGATAGCGGAGTTTTCTCGCCACTTCATCCACCATACGCGTACGCGATGATTGATGTCGTCATTACGAGTTGCTTTGCTATTGATCATAGATCCCAGATATTTGAACTTTTCGCACTTGGGAAGCACTGTTCCATTCAAATAAATGTCTGGAATAGGCCTGAGTGGATCAGAGACGGGCATCACATCAGCTTGATCGAACGGTAGTTATCACAGTTTCGCTTATCACCCTTCCCTTTGTATACAGGGAGAAGGTAACTTTCCCTCTATTGATTCGGCATTGGGTCACCTCTCACAAATTTGGAGATGAGAATTTTGAGCCATCTGAACCCGGTGTCTCCCATCTTTTTCCAGAACTCAGAGGGCATCTCATCTGGCCCAACCGCTTTTCGTTTTTTGAGTATTTGACCGCCTCACTAACTTCTTCGACTGTAATGTCGGGTATTTCTTCAGTTAGGGGTGGCTCTTGGAAAGTATAGCCGGCGAAACTGTTCATTTAAAAGTTCTTCACAATACTGCCGCCACCTCTGCAGAATTTTGTCGTCATCCACAAGAAGCTGGCCATGAGCATTGTTAATGAACTTTGGCGAACGAATCTCTTGAGCATTCCTCCTTCTTTGGGTGGCTATTTTGAAGATGGTTGCGCTCTTGTTCATATTGCGTCTTTGCAGCTCCTGGATAGCCTGGTTTGCATCAGCAACCGGGGAAGGTATTTTCTCCAGCTCCCGATACAGCCCCTCCGTACTCTCTGCTTGAAGCTGGGTGCACTTCTTCGCTTTTTTCTTGCAACATCTGTATTCCATTTCGAGGCGAACTTTTTCGTCACTATTATTAGAGAGGCACTTTGACCAAGCTTTGAAAGCCGTTTTCTTCTTATTTATCACCTTCTTAGCTTCATCACTCCACCACCATGTTTCTTTTGCGTGTTGATGGTTGCCTTTTGAAGCTCGTAGCAGTGATTTGGCCTTCTTTAAACAAGTTTGCTGTAGGGAATCCCACATATTTTGTGCTCTGCACTCTTCATCCTCAGCTCCGTTGATGGTGTGAGAGAGGTAATTTTTCATTACGGAAACAAAAGCCTCGTCTTTTTCTTTGTCCAGATTGTACCACTTGATTTTCTCAGAGACCCTTGTTTGTTTGCTTTTCTTCGGTGTTTTCATAAAAATTTCTGTTAGGAGGAGACGGTGTTGCCGAGCGATTGCCTCTCCCAGGATCACTTTGCAATCTTTTACCCGAGGCTTCATTAAACTGGCTACCAAATGGTAGTCAATCTAAGTTTCATCTCCGCCACTGCTGTAAGTGATCAGGTGTCGGCTTTGTTTGATGAACATGGTATTTAACACGATAAGACCGTGTGATTTGCACATGCTTAGGATGTCTTCACCAGGAAGGTTCCTGGTGCCATATCCTAATCCTCCATGGCAGTCTGCATAGTCTTCGTTTGACTTCCCGTTTGACTTAATTAATTATTAATAATAATTTATTGCCTGGGCCCGCTACATTGTAAGAAATTATGTTAAACTGAAAATTACTTTTATTATTACTTAGACAAGAATTAAATTTTTATTTAAAAAGGTGACGGCATTAATCAGGGTTATCGTGAATAAATTTTCCCAAAAATTAGGTATCTTCAAAAATATGGAAAAAAGTCATCGGGGAAGAATTAAATAAGCCGTCAGGTCCAGCAGCCTTGTTGGATTTTAGCTTGGATATTGCTATCCTCACTTTGTTTTGGTCAGGTGGACGGAAATTTTGACTATCATCGTCTATGTTGAATGGTTCATTCTGCCCGACAGCGGGATGTTGGTCTTCGTCGCCGTTATACAGTCTACAGAAGTAGTTTTTCCATATTCTCAGCACCGACTGTGATCCTGCTATGAGGTTTTCATTTTCATCTCTACAGGTTTCTGTACGGGTATTGCTCCTCTGACACGTTCCTTTACCTTTTGGTAAAACTTCCGTACATTGTTCCTGGAGTATAAACTCTCGCGCGCTTCTCATGCTCTTTCTTCTTCTTTTGGAGAAGCCGATGTTCTTCCCGTCTCTTTTGCTCGTAGAGCTGACGAGCAGCTCTCGTTTTCCTTTACAGCGCCGCTTTGTATGCTTCTTGTTTTGCTGCATGCACTCGCCGGCATTCTTCGTCAAACCAGGGGTTTCGCGGTGGTGGGCGAGCGAGACCCAGCACATCAGTCGCGGCGTTTCTGATGGCATGTTGGCAGCGTTGCCACTGGTCTTCGGCACTTGATGCTGCCGGCATAGGGGTGATTGAGAGATTTCGAGATACGCGTTCAGCGAAGAGTCTGGCGGTCTCTTGCGATTGTAGCTTTTCGACGTTAAATTTTCTCACAGTGATTCTTCTTTGTTGCTCAGATTAGGATATCTGCATTCGTACCTTGGGTACAACAAGGTAATAATCCGAGTCTATGTTGGCCGCTCGGAAGGTCGGGACATCCAGAATACTGGAGGCATGCCTTGCGTCGATCGCAATATGATCAATTTGGTTGATCGTTACATGATCATTGGACCGCCATGTCTGCTTATGAATATCGAGATGAGGAAACCATGTGCTTGCTATGGTGACATTTCGCTCCACAGTGAAATCAATTAGCCTTAATCCGTTATCAGGCGTGGTGTCATATAGGCTATGCTTACCGACTGCCCTGCCAAAGACGTCCTCCTTTCCTATTTTGGCGTTGAAATCGTCCAATACGATTTTAACGTCGTATTTAGGACATTGCTCATATGTCTTGTCGAGGAGCTCGTAGAGAAACACTCTTTGGTGGCAGGGTCCTTTTCTTCCGTGGTGGAATGAACACATATTAGGCTTATGTTAGCGAATTTAGCCTTGATTCGGATAGTCATAATACGCTCGCTCACGTGTCGGAAGCTTAAGATTTCTTGCCATCGCACTTCCTGGATAACGGTAATATCTGCTTTATAGCAGTCTAGGGCCTCTGCTAGTTGTTCGGCTGCACGTGGTCTGTAAAGGGATAGAACATTCCACGTACAGATCCGAAGGTCGTTGTCCTTATTTCGTTTGCTGGGGTCGTCATTAGTTGAGTCATCCTTATCCGAGGCTTTTGGTTGTTTCGGAACCATCGATTTCTTACGTGGTAAGGAAGTTACCCCGACAGCACAACCCCCACCCTGGAGGGCCAGTTCCTTAATTATTCCCCTAGGACTAGGGGCCGGGTATACCGGTGCCAGTAGTCCACTACGGGAGTATGAACGCTGCCGTTGGCCCATTAAGGGCTCCTCCGCCACCATCTCTATTCCAATGTCCTGACCAACATTGGAAATTCCTTACCGACCTATTATCCGAATATGTCGAAGCCGCTCGTGCAAGGTGTTCATTAAGTTCAACCTACTTACTTTACTAGGGCCTTGTACGCACTGCGACCTGTAAGATCTATTGTGCTAGTCCAGTGTTTAGCTGAGAACTTGGTAAAGGCTCTTGATAAACCTCAACAAAGTTCCAGGCTCAATATTCCAGAAGTCAGAGGGACTCAATAAAGCCCTTCCGATATGGAGAAGTCTTTTTCTTGCGGCCATGGGGCATTCACAAAGAATATGTTCTGCCGTCTCATTTTGCTCTCCACATAGCCGGCATTCGTCTGTATCTGCTACTCCTATCTTGTGCAGATGGTACCTGAGTGGGCAATGACCAGTCAAGTAGCCTGTTAAGGTTCTTAGGTCTCCTTTCCTAAGCTCGAGTAGCTTTTTAGCCTTGCAGCGGTTGAGATTAATGAACTTCTTTGCCTGTCTTAGGCCCTTGAGTTTGGCCCAGTACTCTGCATGATGATCATCTTCCCATTTCTTTATTTTTATGTTAACGCTACTCCGTGCGACTCCAAAATAGGGTTCAGGACCGACTAGTGGGCGACTAGCGCCTCTTCTCGCTAAGCAGTCCGCCCGTTCGTTGCCCTCGAAGCCTTCGTGTCCTGGTATCCAGGCCACAGTGACTGTGTTTTTCGATGCGAGATCTTCGAGTAGGTTTAGACAGTCCCATACAAGTTTTGATCCTATCGTGTACGATTTCAGAGCCATAAGTGCTGCCTGGCTATCCTCTGAGAGGATATGGATACGAGTACCTTCGACTCTTCTACGCAGACATTCTCGTACACAGAGCTCGATCGCATGGACTTCCAGTCCAGTGCTACCATTTTCCAATTTGGAACCATCTGTGTACCAAGATTGAGAGTTTGGTAAGACTACATGTCCTTCATTCCTCCATGTGTGGCGGTCACCTATGACCACATTGAATTTCCTGGAGAACCGGTATTTCTTGATCATAGTATCTGAGATTTTGAGAATAGGGTCATTTTGAATATAACTTAGAATCTTCAAATGGCCTGTAAAGTTGCCGATTTTAAGGTCCGAGATCTTGGGTAGCCTAAGAGCACTCAGCATAGCTTCTTTTTGTGCTGCAAGGTGCAACGGTGTGAGGCTAAGCATTGTTCCCATTGCTGCCGTAGGGCACGTTCTCATTGCTCCTCTGATACTCAGACAGGCTAGACGATGTATTTTATTCAACTGTTCCTGAGTCTTGGCCTGTAAGGTTTTTGGCCACCAAGCCAACGATGCATAGGTGACCATGGGTTTGATAATGGCGCTGTACGTCCAATATATTATCTTGGGTTTTTGCCCCCCAAGTTTTACCATGTAGGCGCTGGCACATAAAGATTGCTCTTGTCGCTTTCCCGGTAACCTTGTTCAGGTGTGAGCGTCTTGTCAAGTATAACACCTAGGTATTTCGCTTCCTTGGATATGTCGATTGGGACGTTTTCCAGTCTAATTTCTTTGAGAGTGTGGTTTCTTTTCCTGGAAAAGGGTACAAGTATAGTTTTTCCGGGGTTGATGGTAAGTCCTTTTGTCCTGCACCTTGCATTAGTTGAGAAATTATGTCCTCATAATTGCTCTGCAGCTTCATATTGTTTCACAAGCATTTGAACTCGTTTTACCCTTTGGTCCAGGAGTTGTTCTGGTGTCAATCTAGGGGTTTCCTTTCTATAAAAGATAATTACAAATGTTGTTATGAGTAACGTTAGTCCTAGAGTGGATATGATCGGGCTTTTAGTAACTTCGATCAGTAAGGATTGCAACAAGTTTATGTTGTCAATTTTTAATTGGTCATCGAGAGACTCAGAATACTGTGCGATCTCATATTTATCGATCGCGTATGACTTCAAATAATTCTGAATGGAGTGTGTTGGGTTGTCATACACTTTACCATCTATAGTTGTGTTGTTCTCAAAATTCACTAGGTAGACTCCTTTTAAAATTTCGTCATCCACGATGTGTTCTGTAGGTAGTAGGATTGCACCGTCTTTGCTTATTTCTAAGTTTAGATTTTTCTCTTTAATTTTGTTACAAACTGTTCTTTGGTTATTAAGTAGTTCAGACAAACATGTCTGATTTTGGTAGTTTCACAAAATGTATATTATTTAGTTACTTCTTACAAGTTTTTACATTAATAAAATTACTGTTACATTTGATAATTTCTTCACTTAAAATGAATTTCCCATCTTCCTGGCTTATGGCCCTACTTTCGTATAATTTACATTTTTCATTATTAATGGGGTATTTAATAATTACAATGATTCCATCTTTCTGTAAAATCTTAAAACTCAAAATATCAATTAAGTCACTTATGGTGACGGTTTAGCCCCCCTGGCAGCTGACCTCCTCGTGGTGGGGGGCGGGCAACGTGACTGGGATGTGCGGATGGGGTAACTTAAATAGTTATTCCCATCCATACAACCCAGTCACGGCTAACAAAGCGCACACCCCATGATGACACGAAGACGACCGGCCTCGGATATTGCCAAGCCTGGTAAGCCAGGGCATCCTTTGGAGCCAGGCCTGAAGGGTGTCAGGATGCGAGCGTCTGGTGGTCGGCTTGTCCCGCTCGGCAGCCGGCCGGGTCAAACCCGAAATGGCTACGAGCTTCCTGTCAATGGTCTCGCGAACCATTACGGGGGTCAAGGGGTGAACGCGCTGTGCACCGATAGGGGCACAGATGGACTCTCTGAGATTCGACAACGGCATCGACTTAGGATAGGCACATGGAACGTCTCATCGCTCACAGGGAAGGATCTTGAGCTTGTTGGGGAGGCTGTTAAAAGTCGACTAGATATAGTTGGCGTTTCTTCAACAAAGCAGAGAGGTTCTAAAACTGTGGACCTTTCGGGTGGGTGGAAGCTCTTCCTGTCAGGAGTCGCACCCTCAATGTCTGCTCGGGCGGGAGTGGGGATACTCACAAGTCCCAGGTTGACAGACAGAGTATTGGAGTGGATACCATTAGGAGGGAGAGTTGCGATCTTAAAGCTCAAGCTTGAAAGATCAACTCTGGCATTGGTGCAGGTGTATGCACCGAACCTTCTGTCAGAGTACGCAGCTTTCTTAGATGAAGTTGATGTTGCCCTTGAAAAGGTTGCAGATATGGATTCTTTTGTCCTGATGGGTGACTTCAATGCTCATGTGGGTGTAGATGTTATGACATGGGGGAGTGTGATTGGGAGGAACGGTGATCCTGATCAAAACGCGAACGGAGAGAGGTTGTTGGATTTTTGTTGTGAAAATGGCTTATCCATCATGAACACCATCTTTCCACACAAAGACATTCACAAATACACGTGGTACCGTCAGAGTCTTCAGCAGAAGTCGCTGATCGATTTCTTTGTGGTACCATCGTGTCTGAAGAGAATGGTTTGTGATGTTCGCGTATTGAGAGGGGCCGAACTGTCAACTGATCATCACTTAGTGCTGTGCAAATTGTATCTTACCGAGAGAGTGCCTCCCCTACCAAAGCGTAAACCAAGGATGGTTACACGCATACGATGGGAGAGGTTACAGGACGATGAGATACGGGAGACATTTGCGCGGCAAATATCTGAGAGGTTTGAACGAATTCCAACTGTTCCATCAAATGTAGAGGAAGAATGGCAACTGTTTTCAACAGCGGTTATTGCCTCTGCGGGAGATGTTTGTGGAGTGAAGCGGCTTGGTGTGGCGGCTGGTGGTGAGAAAAGAACTGCTTGGTTTAAAACGCCCGGAGTTCAAGAAGCCATCAGAGAGAAGAAGAGAGCCTTTAAGGTGTGGATTCACTTGGGGAACTCCGATTCTCGAAATCGGTACACTGAGGCGCGAAGAACTTGCAAATTAGCTGTGAAAACAGCGAAAGAACAGTCTTGGAAGGAGTTTGGCGAGAAATTGGAACGTGACCACAGATCTGCAAATAAGATGTTCTGGCAGACCGTCCGCCGACTCAGAGGAAAAAAGTTGAATATCGTTGAAGGAGTCAAATCCAAAGACGGTAGACTTCTTTCCAATGAGGAGGACATCTTACGCAGATGGAGCGAGCACTTTTCAGAATTGCTCAATCCCGAACAGGGCACCGAAGATGACAGACCTATGGTCGAGAGTTGGGCGGAAAGTAGTCCTACGGTAGAGGAAGTAACTTTGGCGATCAAATCGCTAAAAGTTGGCAAATCTGCTGGTGTGGACGAAATTCGGCCAGAAATGCTCAAGGCTTTAGGTAAAGAGGGAGTGCAATGGCTCTCGCGTGTCATTAAAGTGGCCTGGGAATGCGGTGAAACACCTGCTGATTGGCAAATGGGGGTGATAGTTCCTCTTTTTAAAAAAGGGGACAAAAGAGATTGCGCCAACTACAGGGGTATATCTCTTTTAAGTCTCTCTGGAAAAGTCTTCGCTAAGGTGCTAGAAAAGCGTTCCAGAGCTGTGGTTGAGGACAGTTTGGGGGATGAGCAGTGCGGTTTTCGTCCCGGTAGAAGCACAACCGACCAGTTGTTCACTCTCAGAATGGTTCTTGAGAAAGCCTGGGAATATGCCAAACCTGTCTACACTTGTTTTGTGGATTTGGAAAAAGCATATGATAGGGTTCCTCGAGGCAAACTCTGGAGTGTTCTGCAGGAGTATGGGATTGATGGTTCCCTGTTAAGGGCGATTCAGTCTTTATATACAAACTGTAAAAGCTGTGTTCGGATAAACGGTATTAAATCAATACCTTTCACTGTGGGCGTTGGACTCCGCCAGGGGTGCGTTTTGTCACCTCTCCTCTTCATTGTATATATGGATTGGATGTTGCAGCGCAGCCGTGGCGGAGAATGTTTCAAAGTGGGAGACCTAAGGATTAGTCATCTGCTCTTTGCGGATGATTTGGTCATCCTTGGGTCCTCTCAAACCGAACTTCAGCGCGCACTCGAAAGGTTTGTAGCCGTTTGTGATGATGCTGGAATGAAGATCAACGTGAACAAATCGGAAGTAATGGTCGTTTCCAAAAAACCCATTCAGTGCACTCTGCATGTTAGTGGAGTCCCACTGAAGCAGGTGGAGAAGTTTAAGTACCTCGGGGTTTTATTCACGAGTGATGGGAGGAGCAATGCCGAGTTATCCTGTAGAATTGGTCAGGCTGGATCAATTTTGAGAGAGCTTGGCCAATCTGTTATAAGGAAGGCCGAACTTAGTATTCAAGCTAAGCTATCGGTTTTTAACTTGGTGTATGTTCCAACTCTCACCTATGGTCATGAAATATGGGTAGTGACCGAAAGAATAAGATCGCGGATACAAGCTGCCGAAATGAGGTTCCTTCGCGGTGTTGTTGGAATAACTCGTAGGGATCGAGTGCGCAACACCAGAGTACGCGAGGCGCTCAACGTTGAGCAGCTACTTCTCCGAACGGAACGATCTATGCTTCGATGGTTTGGTCACGTAGTGCGTATGTCCCCAGACCGGCTTCCAAGACGCGCCATGGTTGCCGTACCATCAGGTAGACGACTTCGCGGAAGGCCCAGAAATAGATGGTTGGATCAAGTCCGACATCTCTCTTGGAGCCGCTTAGGGATTCTCCCTGATGAATTGGAGTCAATGGCGGAGGATCGAGAAGGATGGAGAGTCCACCTGAGCATCCTACCCCCGCGACCCTCATGAAGGATTAGCGGGCCATTGAAAATGAATGAATGAATGAATGGTGACGGTTTTTAATTAGTTATTTTTTTTCAATTTTATTAATATCATTGATATTTAAAATGGTTGGATTTAAAATTTTTAGTTTTGCTAAATTAAAGTGTAATTCAAAAATTATTAGTTTGCTTTGAATTCGTTATGAATTGTTTATTATTAGTAGTAGTACTGTAATTTTATTTTACGATAAAATTAACTTATAACAAACGTTTGTAATTTCACAAATTTTGATTGGCATTTGCCGTCAGCCAGAAAAGAGAGATTTAACTTTTATGATTTATAATCTAATTGCAATACATTCATTAATTTAAGGATACAATTTCATTTAAACGGTTTCATCTAATATCTGTTTGCGATACTTTACAGCATTCCTTAGATAACTGTACAAAACTTTCCAGTCTTGACCATTTAGAAGATTATTGCGTTCCTATAGCAAATGTATACAAACTCAATTTCCAAGTAATTTAAGTGACGTTTGATAGATGTTTTGACAAACTAACTTTCGGAAATCTTTGATTTTGAATTGGAAGCACTTACACCCAATCCGATAACCATACAAAATACCAATTCATTTTAGAATCGAATTACATTTCCGAATGGCAATCCGAATCCGAAAGCAGTACAAAATAAGGCCCCTGGTTTGTCGGTAACTCATTTTCCTCCCAATGCGATCTTCTTATCTCCTTTAGGATGGGACATATTCCGATGAAGTGGTGAATTCTTCTCTAACTCGTAGATTATACAAAGAGCATTCCTCATTACGTTGGAATCTGTACGGCTTATAATTTAAATTTACTAGTTCGCCTCTAACTAAAGATTGTTTCTACGTTGTTTTGGTCGTTGAAGTAGTTTTTCTCCGCTATGTTGTGTTGTAGCGTTCGATACGTATGCCGGGTTTAGTTTTTCTGTGCTGATCATCATTTGCATCGATATTGGGGTTTCCGGCAGGATGACGATGTCGTCTGCGTACATAAGAAGATTTATTCTAAGCCCGGCGAACTGGATTCCTCCTGGTAAAAACGTTGGTAGATCATCTAGAAATAATGAAAACAGTAGGGGACTCATAAGGCAACCCTGCTTAAGAATGCATATAGTTTTTTCCCTTGTCTAAATAGGTCCTGGCAGTACTTGTCAGCGTAAAAATGTTGTCCACTGTGGAATAGTTTTTCCTAAAACCAGCTTGGTCCTCGCTTAGCATGCCATTCATTTCAACCCAATCTGCCAAACGTTCCAAGATGATTCCCGTAAATAATTTCATTATTGCGTTTAGGAACGATGTACCTCTATAGTTGTTCGTGTTGCTAGGCTCTCCTTTTTTAAATACCGCCGCTTCGATTTGGTTACTCCGTATAAAAGTCAAACCGTTGAGGGATCTAGCAATTCTCCAGAATGAACCACTGTCTCTAATATCCGTTAGTTTCAAAGCTAAATGAGTAGAGTACATTTTTTGCTTCTGTTTGCACATCATTTTATACGCATTCTTGGCCTGCTGGTACATGGATTTGCGAAGCTGGTGCCTGCTGCTCTTACTTACCGCAATAAGGCGAATGATTTTTTCCGGGCTGCCACACATTCTCAGTCCATACCATATTTGTTTTCTATTGCACATGGAGTGCAAATGGATTTAATTTAAACTGCTAAGTTTGCCGTTGAGGATAGTCTTGTATCTTTTTTCAAATTAATTCCTCCATTGGAATTTCGGTAATAGCCAGATTGGTGGTGCCGATGATTGGGGCAGTGCTTCGAGATTAGTCGAGATTGCTAAGGGTACGAGTCCGAGTATGTATATTATTCCGCGTACAAGACAGTAATCAATGGTAGAGCAGGCAGTACCTCTGATAAACGTTAAATGACTTGAGTTGTTGCTCTTAGAACGCCCATTTAAGACTGTTAGCCCAAACGATTCATACATTTCTATAAACTCTTTACCATTTGCATCCATTTTTGCGTCTTCTGTGCGTCTAGTTTCGTATATTGATCCATTTAAGAGCTTCGGTTCCACTTCCACTACCTGGGTGTTCCATATCCTCGCGTCGCAGTCGCCAACCACCATTAAGTCTTCTTTTCCACATTCCAACAGTAAATCATACAGGCTTATAAAGTCGTGCATCCACTTGTCGCAGTTAATGTAAACCGGAACGATGTAGGTTGTAGAGTTTTCCGCGACAATTTCTACTAGAATTCGACCAAGTTCCCTTATGATTCGACATCTAATGTAATCGTTGATCTCTTTTTTTATGTCAAATAATTAGACCCCCTTGCCCGGCCGTGTGTAAATGATCTACTTGCTGAGATCCACTGAATGGTATAGTTGCAGAAGAAAGGTTCAAATTGCTCAGTTTTTTTTTCAACGTAGGTTTCAAACAAAAGGAAAAGTATCAATTGTTTACATACTTGAAGAAATCGTAAAAAAATTGATTAATTCTCCTTCTTCCTTTTATCAGCGAGGTTATGATCCGAAAATAAGGGATCATAACCCTCCCACTTCACCGCATTTCTACTGATCCGCCTGTGGGGTTCGCCTATTTGACCTCAAGAAATATCGGCTGGCCTGCCGATTTTTGATCACTTGGTTACTGAGGCCAATGAAATGCCGATGTCGTCGCATTTGTCTGATCCAGGCGTTTATAGGGCTGCCTTTCCTACATCGCGATGTCTTTGGAACGTGCATTGATATTGCCTTTTTAACAGGGTTCAAATGATCTCTTCTTTGAACGTGGCAATACCAGCTGAGCCGGTCGCGCTCTATTTTTTCTACGATGGTTCCCTTGATGTGAAAGCTTCCACGGATCTTCGAACTTCTTATTCGATCAAGCTTTGTCACTCCTGCCGTCATGCGAAGCATCTTCATCTCAGCTCCCCTTAATTTACTCTCATACTTTTTGTACATCGTGCGATGTAGAGCCTTCCTTTAAACTTAGGTGGCATTTTTCTGTCACAGAAGATAGCGGAGTTTTCTCGCCACTTCATCCACCATACGCGTACGCGATGATCGATGTCGTCATTACGAGTTGCTTTGCTATTGATCATTGATCCCAGATATTTGAACTTTTCGCACTTGGGAAGCACTGTTCCATTCAAATAAATGTCTGGAATAGGCCTGAGTGGATCAGAGACGGGCATCACATCAGCTTGATCGAACGGTAGTTATCACAGTTTCGCTTATCACCCTTCCCTTTGTATACAGGGAGAAGGTAACTTTCCCTCTATTGATTCGGCATTGGGTCACCTCTCACAAATTTGGAGATGAGAATTTTGAGCCATCTGAACCCGGTGTCTCCCATCTTTTTCCAGAACTCAGAGGGCATCTCATCTGGCCCAACCGCTTTTCGTTTTTTGAGTATTTGACCGCCTCACTAACTTCTTCGACTGTAATGTCGGGTATTTCTTCAGTTAGGGGTGGCTCTTGGAAAGTATAGCCGGCGAAACTGTTCATTTAAAAGTTCTTCACAATACTGCCGCCACCTCTGCAGAATTTTGTCGTCATCCACAAGAAGCTGGCCATGAGCATTGTTAATGAACTTTGGCGAACGAATCTCTTGAGCATTCCTCCTTCTTTGGGTGGCTATTTTGAAGATGGTTGCGCTCTTGTTCATATTGCGTCTTTGCAGCTCCTGGATAGCCTGGTTTGCATCAGCAACCGGGGAAGGTATTTTCTCCAGCTCCCGATACAGCCCCTCCGTACTCTCTGCTTGAAGCTGGGTGCACTTCTTCGCTTTTTTCTTGCAACATCTGTATTCCATTTCGAGGCGAACTTTTTCGTCACTATTATTAGAGAGGCACTTTGACCAAGCTTTGAAAGCCGTTTTCTTCTTATTTATCACCTTCTTAGCTTCATCACTCCACCACCATGTTTCTTTTGCGTGTTGATGGTTGCCTTTTGAAGCTCGTAGCAGTGATTTGGCCTTCTTTAAACAAGTTTGCTGTAGGGAATCCCACATATTTTGTGCTCTGCACTCTTCATCCTCAGCTCCGTTGATGGTGTGAGAGAGGTAATTTTTCATTACGGAAACAAAAGCCTCGTCTTTTTCTTTGTCCAGATTGTACCACTTGATTTTCTCAGAGACCCTTGTTTGTTTGCTTTTCTTCGGTGTTTTCATAAAAATTTCTGTTAGGAGGAGACGGTGTTGCCGAGCGATTGCCTCTCCCAGGATCACTTTGCAATCTTTTACCCGAGGCTTCATTAAACTGGCTACCAAATGGTAGTCAATCTAAGTTTCATCTCCGCCACTGCTGTAAGTGATCAGGTGTCGGCTTTGTTTGATGAACATGGTATTTAACACGATAAGACCGTGTGATTTGCACATGCTTAGGATGTCTTCACCAGGAAGGTTCCTGGTGCCATATCCTAATCCTCCATGGCAGTCTGCATAGTCTTCGTTTGACTTCCCGTTTGACTTAATTAATTATTAATAATAATTTATTGCCTGGGCCCGCTACGTTGTAAGAAATTATGTTAAACTGAAAATTACTTTTATTATTACTTAGACAAGAATTAAATTTTTATTTAAAAAGGTGACGGCATTAATCAGGGTTATCGTGAATAAATTTTCCCAAAAATTAGGTATCTTCAAAAATATGGAAAAAAGTCATCGGGGAAGAATTAAATAAGCCGTCAGGTCCAGCAGCCTTGTTGGATTTTAGCTTGGATATTGCTATCCTCACTTCGTTTTGGTCAGGTGGACGGAAATTTTGACTATCATCGTCTATGTTGAATGGTTCATTCTGCCCGACAGCGGGATGTTGGTCTTCGTCGCCGTTATACAGTCTACAGAAGTAGTTTTTCCATATTCTCAGCACCGACTGTGATCCTGCTATGAGGTTTTCATTTTCATCTCTACAGGTTTCTGTACGGGTATTGCTCCTCTGACACGTTCCTTTACCTTTTGGTAAAACTTCCGTACATTGTTCCTGGAGTATAAACTCTCGCGCGCTTCTCATGCTCTTTCTTCTTCTTTTGGAGAAGCCGATGTTCTTCCCGTCTCTTTTGCTCGTAGAGCTGACGAGCAGCTCTCGTTTTCCTTTACAGCGCCGCTTTGTATGCTTCTTGTTTTGCTGCATGCACTCGCCGGCATTCTTCGTCAAACCAGGGGTTTCGCGGTGGTGGGCGAGCGAGACCCAGCACATCAGTCGCGGCGTTTCTGATGGCATGTTGGCAGCGTTGCCACTGGTCTTCGGCACTTGATGCTGCCGGCATAGGGGTGATTGAGAGATTTCGAGATACGCGTTCAGCGAAGAGTCTGGCGGTCTCTTGCGATTGTAGCTTTTCGACGTTAAATTTTCTCACAGTGATTCTTCTTTGTTGCTCAGATTAGGATATCTGCATTCGTACCTTGGGTACAACAAGGTAATAATCCGAGTCTATGTTGGCCGCTCGGAAGGTCGGGACATCCAGAATACTGGAGGCATGCCTTGCGTCGATCGCAATATGATCAATTTGGTTGATCGTTACATGATCATTGGACCGCCATGTCTGCTTATGAATATCGAGATGAGGAAACCATGTGCTTGCTATGGTGACATTTCGCTCCACAGTGAAATCAATTAGCCTTAATCCGTTATCAGACGTGGTGTCATATAGGCTATGCTTACCGACTGCCCTGCCAAAGACGTCCTCCTTTCCTATTTTGGCGTTGAAATCGTCCAATACGATTTTAACGTCGTATTTAGGACATTGCTCATATGTCTTGTCGAGGAGCTCGTAGAGAAACACTCTTTGGTGGCAGGGTCCTTTTCTTCCGTGGTGGAATGAACACATATTAGGCTTATGTTAGCGAATTTAGCCTTGATTCGGATAGTCATAATACGCTCGCTCACGTGTCGGAAGCTTAAGATTTCTTGCCATCGCACTTCCTGGATAACGGTAATATCTGCTTTATAGCAGTCTAGGGCCTCTGCTAGTTGTTCGGCTGCACGTGGTCTGTAAAGGGATAGAACATTCCACGTACAGATCCGAAGGTCGTTGTCCTTATTTCGTTTGCTGGGGTCGTCATTAGTTGAGTCATCCTTATCCGAGGCTTTTGGTTGTTTCGGAACCATCGATTTCTTACGTGGTAAGGAAGTTACCCCGACAGCACAACCCCCACCCTGGAGGGCCAGTTCCTTAATTATTCCCCTAGGACTAGGGGCCGGGTATACCGGTGCCAGTAGTCCACTACGGGAGTATGAACGCTGCCGTTGGCCCATTAAGGGCTCCTCCGCCACCATCTCTATTCCAATGTCCTGACCAACATTGGAAATTCCTTACCGACCTATTATCCGAATATGTCGAAGCCGCTCGTGCAAGGTGTTCATTAAGTTCAACCTACTTACTTTACTAGGGCCTTGTACGCACTGCGACCTGTAAGATCTATTGTGCTAGTCCAGTGTTTAGCTGAGAACTTGGTAAAGGCTCTTGATAAACCTCAACAAAGTTCAAGGCTCAATATTCCAGAAGTCAGAGGGACTCAATAAAGCCCTTCCGATATGGAGAAGTCTTTTTCTTGCGGCCATGGGGCATTCACAAAGAATATGTTCTGCCGTCTCATTTTGCTCTCCACATAGCCGGCATTCGTCTGTATCTGCTACTCCTATCTTGTGCAGATGGTACCTGAGTGGGCAATGACCAGTCAAGTAGCCTGTTAAGGTTCTTAGGTCTCCTTTCCTAAGCTCGAGTAGCTTTTTAGCCTTGCAGCGGTTGAGATTAATGAACTTCTTTGCCTGTCTTAGGCCCTTGAGTTTGGCCCAGTACTCTGCATGATGATCATCTTCCCATTTCTTTATTTTTATGTTAACGCTACTCCGTGCGACTCCAAAATAGGGTTCAGGACCGACTAGTGGGCGACTAGCGCCTCTTCTCGCTAAGCAGTCCGCCCGTTCGTTGCCCTCGAAGCCTTCGTGTCCTGGTATCCAGGCCACAGTGACTGTGTTTTTCGATGCGAGATCTTCGAGTAGGTTTAGACAGTCCCATACAAGTTTTGATCCTATCGTGTACGATTTCAGAGCCATAAGTGCTGCCTGGCTATCTGAGAGGATATGGATACGAGTACCTTCGACTCTTCTACGCAGACATTCTCGTACACAGAGCTCGATCGCATGGACTTCCAGTCCAGTGCTACCATTTTCCAATTTGGAACCATCTGTGTACCAAGTTTGAGAGTTTGGTAAGACTACATGTCCTTCATTCCTCCATGTGTGGCGGTCACCTATGACCACATTGAATTTCCTGGAGAACCGGTATTTCTTGATCATAGTATCTGGGATTTTGAGAATAGGGTCATTTTGAATATAACTTAGAATCTTCAAATGGCCTGTAAAGTTGCCGATTTTAAGGTCCGAGATCTTGGGTAGCCTACGAGCACTCAGCATAGCTTCTTTTTGTGCTGCAAGGTGCAACGGTGTGAGGCTAAGCATTGTTCCCATTGCTGCCGTAGGGCACGTTCTCATTGCTCCTCTGATACTCAGACAGGCTAGACGATGTATTTTATTCAACTGTTCCTGAGTCTTGGCCTGTAAGGTTTTTGGCCACCAAGCCAACGATGCATAGGTGACCATGGGTTTGATAATGGCGCTGTACGTCCAATATATTATCTTGGGTTTTTGCCCCCCAAGTTTTACCATGTAGGCGCTGGCACATAAAGATTGCTCTTGTCGCTTTCCCGGTAACCTTGTTCAGGTGTGAATTCCAGGTGAGCGTCTTGTCAAGTATAACACCTAGGTATTTCGCTTCCTTGGATATGTCGATTGGGACGTTTTCCAGTCTAATTTCTTTGAGAGTGTGGTTTCTTTTCCTGGAAAAGGGTACAAGTATAGTTTTTCCGGGGTTGATGGTAAGTCCTTTTGTCCTGCACCTTGCATTAGTTGAGAAATTATGTCCTCATAATTGCTCTGCAGCTTCATATTATTTCACAAGCATTTGAACTCGTTTTACCCTTTGGTCCAGGAGTTGTTCTGGTGTCAATCTAGGGGTTTCCTTTCTATAAAAGATAATTACAAATGTTGTTATGAGTAACGTTAGTCCTAGAGTGGATATGATCGGGCTTTTAGTAACTTCGATCAGTAAGGATTGCAACAAGTTTATGTTGTCAATTTTTAATTGGTCATCGAGAGACTCAGAATACTGTGCGATCTCATATTTATCGATCGCGTATGACTTCAAATAATTCTGAATGGAGTGTGTTGGGTTGTCATACACTTTACCATCTATAGTTGTGTTGTTCTCAAAATTCACTAGGTAGACTCCTTTTAAAATTTCGTCATCCACGATGTGTTCTGTAGGTAGTAGGATTGCACCGTCTTTGCTTATTTCTAAGTTTAGATTTTTCTCTTTAATTTTGTTACAAACTGTTCTTTGGTTATTAAGTAGTTCAGACAAACATGTCTGATTTTGGTAGTTTCACAAAATGTATATTATTTAGTTACTTCTTACAAGTTTTTACATTAATAAAATTACTGTTACATTTGATAATTTCTTCACTTAAAATGAATTTCCCATCTTCCTGGCTTATGGCCCTACTTTCGTATAATTTACATTTTTCATTATTAATGGGGTATTTAATAATTACAATGATTCCATCTTTCTGTAAAATCTTAAAACTCAAAATATCAATTAAGTCACTTATGGTGACGGTTTTTAATTAGTTAATTTTTTTCAATTTTATTAATATCATTGATATTTAAAATGGTTGGATTTAAAATTTTTAGTTTTGCTAAATTAAAGTGTAATTCAAAAATTATTAGTTTGCTTTGAATTCGTTATGAATTGTTTATTATTAGTAGTAGTACTGTAATTTTATTTTACGATAAAATTAACTTATAACAAACGTTTGTAATTTCACAAATTTTGATTGGCATTTGCCGTCAGCCAGAAAAGAGAGATTTAACTTTTATGATTTATAATCTAATTGCAATACATTCATTAATTTAAGGATACAATTTCATTTAAACGGTTTCATCTAATATCTGTTTGCGATACTTTACAGCATTCCTTAGATAACTGTACAAAACTTTCCAGTCTTGACCATTTAGAAGATTATTGCGTTTCTATAGCAAATGTATACAAACTCAATTTTTTGATTTTGAATTGGAAGCACTTACACCCAATCCGATAACCATACAAAATACCAATTCATTTTAGAATCGAATTACATTTCCGAATGGCAATCCGAATCCGAAAGCAGTACAAAATAAGGCCCCTGGTTTGTCGGTAACTCATTTTCCTCCCAATGCGATCTTCTTATCTCCTTTAGGATGGGACATATTCCGATGAAGTGGTGAATTCTTCTCTAACTCGTAGATTATACAAAGAGCATTCCTCATTACGTTGGAATCTGTACGGCTTATAATTTAAATTTACTAGTTCGCCTCTAACTAAAGATTGTTTCTACGTTGTTTTGGTCGTTGAAGTAGTTTTTCTCCGCTATGTTGTGTTGTAGCGTTCGATACGTATGCCGGGTTTAGTTTTTCTGTGCTGATCATCATTTGCATCGATATTGGGGTTTCCGGCAGGATGACGATGTCGTCTGCGTACATAAGAAGATTTATTCTAAGCCCGGCGAACTGGATTCCTCCTGGTAAAAACGTTGGTAGATCATCTAGAAATAATGAAAACAGTAGGGGACTCATAAGGCAACCCTGCTTAAGAATGCATATAGTTTTTTCCCTTGTCTAAATAGGTCCTGGCAGTACTTGTCAGCGTAAAAATGTTGTCCACTGTGGAATAGTTTTTCCTAAAACCAGCTTGGTCCTCGCTTAGCATGCCATTCATTTCAACCCAATCTGCCAAACGTTCCAAGATGATTCCCGTAAATAATTTCATTATTGCGTTTAGGAACGATGTACCTCTATAGTTGTTCGTGTTGCTAGGCTCTCCTTTTTTAAATACCGCCGCTTCGATTTGGTTACTCCGTATAAAAGTCAAACCGTTGAGGGATCTAGCAATTCTCCAGAATGAACCACTGTCTCTAATATCCGTTAGTTTCAAAGCTAAATGAGTAGAGTACATTTTTTGCTTCTGTTTGCACATCATTTTATACGCATTCTTGGCCTGCTGGTACATGGATTTTGCGAAGCTGGTGCCTGCTGCTCTTACTTACCGCAATAAGGCGAATGATTTTTTCCGGGCTGCCACACATTCTCAGTCCATACCATATTTGTTTTCTATTGCACATGGAGTGCAAATGGATTTAATTTAAACTGCTAAGTTTGCCGTTGAGGATAGTCTTGTATCTTTTTTCAAATTAATTCCTCCATTGGAATTTCGGTAATAGCCAGATTGGTGGTGCCGATGATTGGGGCAGTGCTTCGAGATTATTCGAGATTGCTAAGGGTACGAGTCCGAGTATGTATATTATTCCGCGTACAAGACAGTAATCAATGGTAGAGCAGGCAGTACCTCTGATAAACGTTAAATGACTTGAGTTGTTGCTCTTAGAACGCCCATTTAAGACTGTTAGCCCAAACGATTCATACATTTCTATAAACTCTTTACCATTTGCATCCATTTTTGCGTCTTCTGTGCGTCTAGTTTCGTATATTGATCCATTTAAGAGCTTCGGTTCCACTTCCACTACCTGGGTGTTCCATATCCTCGCGTCGCAGTCGCCAACCACCATTAAGTCTTCTTTTCCACATTCCAACAGTAAATCATACAGGCTTATAAAGTCGTGCATCCACTTGTCGCAGTTAATGTAAACCGGAACGATGTAGGTTGTAGAGTTTTCCGCGACAATTTCTACTAGAATTCGACCAAGTTCCCTTATGATTCGACATCTAATGTAATCGTTGATCTCTTTTTTTATGTCAAATAATTAGACCCCCTTGCCCGGCCGTGTGTAAATGATCTACTTGCTGAGATCCACTGAATGGTATAGTTGCAGAAGAAAGGTTCAAATTGCTCAGGAAAAGGAAAAGTATCAATTGTTTACATACTTGAAGAAATCGTAAAAAAATTGATTAATTCTCCTTCTTCCTTTTATCAGCGAGGTTATGATCCGAAAATAAGGGATCATAACCCTCCCACTTCACCGCATTTCTACTGATCCGCCTGTGGGGTTCGCCTATTTGACCTCAAGAAATATCGGCTGGCCTGCCGATTTTTGATCACTTGGTTACTGAGGCCAATGAAATGTCGATGTCGTCGCATTTGTCTGATCCAGGCGTTTATAGGGCTGCCTTTCCTACATCGCGATGAACGTGGCAATACCAGCTGAGCCGGTCGCGCTCTATTTTTTCTACGATGGTTCCCTTGATGTGAAAGCTTCCACGGATCTTCGAACTTCTTATTCGATCAAGCTTTGTCACTCCTGCCGTCATGCGAAGCATCTTCATCTCAGCTCCCCTTAATTTACTCTCATACTTTTTGTACATCGTCCAACATTGTGAACCGTATGTGAGCGATGGACGCACAACTGCGATGTAGAGCCTTCCTTTAAACTTAGGTGGCATTTTTCTGTCACAGAAGATAGCGGAGTTTTCTCGCCACTTCATCCACCATACGCGTACGCGATGATTGATGTCGTCATTACGAGTTGCTTTGCTATTGATCATAGATCCCAGATATTTGAACTTTTCGCACTTGGGAAGCACTGTTCCATTCAAATAAATGTCTGGAATAGGCCTGAGTGGATCAGAGACGGGCATCACATCAGCTTGATCGAACGGTAGTTATCACAGTTTCGCTTATCACCCTTCCCTTTGTATACAGGGAGAAGGTAACTTTCCCTCTATTGATTCGGCATTGGGTCACCTCTCACAAATTTGGAGATGAGAATTTTGAGCCATCTGAACCCGGTGTCTCCCATCTTTTTCCAGAACTCAGAGGGCATCTCATCTGGCCCAACCGCTTTTCGTTTTTTGAGTATTTGATCGCCTCACTAACTTCTTCGACTGTAATGTCGGGTATTTCTTCAGTTAGGGGTGGCTCTTGGAAAGTATAGCCGGCGAAACTGTTCATTTAAAAGTTCTTCACAATACTGCCGCCACCTCTGCAGAATTTTGTCGTCATCCACAAGAAGCTGGCCATGAGCATTGTTAATGAACTTTGGCGAACGAATCTCTTGAGCATTCCTCCTTCTTTGGGTGGCTATTTGGAAGATGGTTGCGCTCTTGTTCATATTGCGTCTTTGCAGCTCCTGGATAGCCTGGTTTGCATCAGCAACCGGGGAAGGTATTTTCTCCAGCTCCCGATACAGGCCCTCCGTACTCTCTGCTTGAAGCTGGGTGCACTTCTTCGCTTTTTTCTTGCAACATCTGTATTCCATTTCGAGGCGAACTTTTTCGTCACTATTATTAGAGAGGCACTTTGACCAAGCTTTGAAAGCCGTTTTCTTCTTATTTATCACCTTCTTAGCTTCATCACTCCACCACCATGTTTCTTTTGCGTGTTGATGGTTGCCTTTTGAAGCTCGTAGCAGTGATTTGGCCTTCTTTAAACAAGTTTGCTGTAGGGAATCCCACATATTTTGTGCTCTGCACTCTTCATCCTCAGCTCCGTTGATGGTGTGAGAGAGGTAATTTTTCATTACGGAAACAAAAGCCTCGTCTTTTTCTTTGTCCAGATTGTACCACTTGATTTTCTCAGAGACCCTTGT
Organism: Brachypalpus laphriformis; assembly: GCA_945910035.1. NCBI lineage: Eukaryota > Metazoa > Arthropoda > Insecta > Diptera > Syrphidae > Brachypalpus > Brachypalpus laphriformis. The sequence goes on along the minus strand of OX246754.1, from coordinate 109,731,962 downwards.
TTGTTTGCTTTTCTTCGGTGTTTTCATAAAAATTTCTGTTAGGAGGAGACGGTGTTGCCGAGCGATTGCCTCTCCCAGGATCACTTTGCAATCTTTTACCCGAGGCTTCATTAAACTGGCTACCAAATGGTAGTCAATCTAAGTTTCATCTCCGCCACTGCTGTAAGTGATCAGGTGTCGGCTTTGTTTGATGAACATGGTATTTAACACGATAAGACCGTGTGATTTGCACATGCTTAGGATGTCTTCACCAGGAAGGTTCCTGGTGCCATATCCTAATCCTCCATGGCAGTCTGCATAGTCTTCGTTTGACTTCCCGTTTGACTTAATTAATTATTAATAATAATTTATTGCCTGGGCCCGCTACGTTGTAAGAAATTATGTTAAACTGAAAATTACTTTTATTATTACTTAGACAAGAATTAAATTTTTATTTAAAAAGATGACGGCATTAATCAGGGTTATCGTGAATAAATTTTCCCAAAAATTAGGTATCTTCAAAAATATGGAAAAAAGTCATCGGGGAAGAATTAAATAAGCCGTCAGGTCCAGCAGCCTTGTTGGATTTTAGCTTGGATATTGCTATCCTCACTTCGTTTTGGTCAGGTGGACGGAAATTTTGACTATCATCGTCTATGTTGAATGGTTCATTCTGCCCGACAGCGGGATGTTGGTCTTCGTCGCCGTTATACAGTCTACAGAAGTAGTTTTTCCATATTCTCAGCACCGACTGTGATCCTGCTATGAGGTTTTCATTTTCATCTCTACAGGTTTCTGTACGGGTATTGCTCCTCTGACACGTTCCTTTACCTTTTGGTAAAACTTCCGTACATTGTTCCTGGAGTATAAACTCTCGCGCGCTTCTCATGCTCTTTCTTCTTCTTTTGGAGAAGCCGATGTTCTTCCCGTCTCTTTTGCTCGTAGAGCTGACGAGCAGCTCTCGTTTTCCTTTACAGCGCCGCTTTGTATGCTTCTTGTTTTGCTGCATGCACTCGCCGGCATTCTTCGTCAAACCAGGGGTTTCGCGGTGGTGGGCGAGCGAGACCCAGCACATCAGTCGCGGCGTTTCTGATGGCATGTTGGCAGCGTTGCCACTGGTCTTCGGCACTTGATGCTGCCGGCATAGGGGTGATTGAGAGATTTCGAGATACGCGTTCAGCGAAGAGTCTGGCGGTCTCTTGCGATTGTAGCTTTTCGACGTTAAATTTTCTCACAGTGATTCTTCTTTGTTGCTCAGATTAGGATATCTGCATTCGTACCTTGGGTACAACAAGGTAATAATCCGAGTCTATGTTGGCCGCTCGGAAGGTCGGGACATCCAGAATACTGGAGGCATGCCTTGCGTCGATCGCAATATGATCAATTTGGTTGATCGTTACATGATCATTGGACCGCCATGTCTGCTTATGAATATCGAGATGAGGAAACCATGTGCTTGCTATGGTGACATTTCGCTCCACAGTGAAATCAATTAGCCTTAATCCGTTATCAGACGTGGTGTCATATAGGCTATGCTTACCGACTGCCCTGCCAAAGACGTCCTCCTTTCCTATTTTGGCGTTGAAATCGTCCAATACGATTTTAACGTCGTATTTAGGACATTGCTCATATGTCTTGTCGAGGAGCTCGTAGAGAAACACTCTTTGGTGGCAGGGTCCTTTTCTTCCGTGGGGGAATGAACACATATTAGGCTTATGTTAGCGAATTTAGCCTTGATTCGGATAGTCATAATACGCTCGCTCACGTGTCGGAAGCTTAAGATTTCTTGCCATCGCACTTCCTGGATAACGGTAATATCTGCTTTATAGCAGTCTAGGGCCTCTGCTAGTTGTTCGGCTGCACGTGGTCTGTAAAGGGATAGAACATTCCACGTACAGATCCGAAGGTCGTTGTCCTTATTTCGTTTGCTGGGGTCGTCATTAGTTGAGTCATCCTTATCCGAGGCTTTTGGTTGTTTCGAAACCATCGATTTCTTACGTGGTAAGGAAGTTACCCCGACAGCACAACCCCCACCCTGGAGGGCCAGTTCCTTAATTATTCCCCTAGGACTAGGGGCCGGGTATACCGGTGCCAGTAGTCCACTACGGGAGTATGAACGCTGCCGTTGGCCCATTAAGGGCTCCTCCGCCACCATCTCTATTCCAATGTCCTGACCAACATTGGAAATTCCTTACCGACCTATTATCCGAATATGTCGAAGCCGCTCGTGCAAGGTGTTCATTAAGTTCAACCTACTTACTTTACTAGGGCCTTGTACGCACTGCGACCTGTAAGATCTATTGTGCTAGTCCAGTGTTTAGCTGAGAACTTGGTAAAGGCTCTTGATAAACCTCAACAAAGTTCCAGGCTCAATATTCCAGAAGTCAGAGGGACTCAATAAAGCCCTTCCGATATGGAGAAGTCTTTTTCTTGCGGCCATGGGGCATTCACAAAGAATATGTTCTGCCGTCTCATTTTGCTCTCCACATAGCCGGCATTCGTCTGTATCTGCTACTCCTATCTTGTGCAGATGGTACCTGAGTGGGCAATGACCAGTCAAGTAGCCTGTTAAGGTTCTTAGGTCTCCTTTCCTAAGCTCGAGTAGCTTTTTAGCCTTGCAGCGGTTGAGATTAATGAACTTCTTTGCCTGTCTTAGGCCCTTGAGTTTGGCCCAGTACTCTGCATGATGATCATCTTCCCATTTCTTTATTTTTATGTTAACGCTACTCCGTGCGACTCCAAAATAGGGTTCAGGACCGACTAGTGGGCGACTAGCGCCTCTTCTCGCTAAGCAGTCCGCCCGTTCGTTGCCCTCGAAGCCTTCGTGTCCTGGTATCCAGGCCACAGTGACTGTGTTTTTCGATGCGAGATCTTCGAGTAGGTTTAGACAGTCCCATACAAGTTTTGATCCTATCGTGTACGATTTCAGAGCCATAAGTGCTGCCTGGCTATCTGAGAGGATATGGATACGAGTACCTTCGACTCTTCTACGCAGACATTCTCGTACACAGAGCTCGATCGCATGGACTTCCAGTCCAGTGCTACCATTTTCCAATTTGGAACCATCTGTGTACCAAGTTTGAGAGTTTGGTAAGACTACATGTCCTTCATTCCTCCATGTGTGGCGGTCACCTATGACCACATTGAATTTCCTGGAGAACCGGTATTTCTTGATCATAGTATCTGGGATTTTGAGAATAGGGTCATTTTGAATATAACTTAGAATCTTCAAATGGCCTGTAAAGTTGCCGATTTTAAGGTCCGAGATCTTGGGTAGCCTAAGAGCACTCAGCATAGCTTCTTTTTGTGCTGCAAGGTGCAACGGTGTGAGGCTAAGCATTGTTCCCATTGCTGCCGTAGGGCACGTTCTCATTGCTCCTCTGATACTCAGACAGGCTAGACGATGTATTTTATTCAACTGTTCCTGAGTCTTGGCCTGTAAGGTTTTTGGCCACCAAGCCAACGATGCATAGGTGACCATGGGTTTGATAATGGCGCTGTACGTCCAATATATTATCTTGGGTTTTTGCCCCCCAAGTTTTACCATGTAGGCGCTGGCACATAAAGATTGCTCTTGTCGCTTTCCCGGTAACCTTGTTCAGGTGTGAATTCCAGGTGAGCGTCTTGTCAAGTATAACACCTAGGTATTTCGCTTCCTTGGATATGTCGATTGGGACGTTTTCCAGTCTAATTTCTTTGAGAGTGTGGTTTCTTTTCCTGGAAAAGGGTACAAGTATAGTTTTTCCGGGGTTGATGGTAAGTCCTTTTGTCCTGCACCTTGCATTAGTTGAGAAATTATGTCCTCATAATTGCTCTGCAGCTTCATATTGTTTCACAAGCATTTGAACTCGTTTTACCCTTTGGTCCAGGAGTTGTTCTGGTGTCAATCTAGGGGTTTCCTTTCTATAAAAGATAATTACAAATGTTGTTATGAGTAACGTTAGTCCTAGAGTGGATATGATCGGGCTTTTAGTAACTTCGATCAGTAAGGATTGTAACAAGTTTATGTTGTCAATTTTTAATTGGTCATCGAGAGACTCAGAATACTGTGCGATCTCATATTTATCGATCGCGTATGACTTCAAATAATTCTGAATGGAGTGTGTTGGGTTGTCATACACTTTACCATCTATAGTTGTGTTGTTCTCAAAATTCACTAGGTAGACTCCTTTTAAAATTTCGTCATCCACGATGTGTTCTGTAGGTAGTAGGATTGCACCGTCTTTGCTTATTTCTAAGTTTAGATTTTTCTCTTTAATTTTGTTACAAACTGTTCTTTGGTTATTAAGTAGTTCAGACAAACATGTCTGATTTTGGTAGTTTCACAAAATGTATATTATTTAGTTACTTCTTACAAGTTTTTACATTAATAAAATTACTGTTACATTTGATAATTTCTTCACTTAAAATGAATTTCCCATCTTCCTGGCTTATGGCCCTACTTTCGTATAATTTACATTTTTCATTATTAATGGGGTATTTAATAATTACAATGATTCCATCTTTCTGTAAAATCTTAAAACTCAAAATATCAATTAAGTCACTTATGGTGACGGTTTTTAATTAGTTAATTTTTTTCAATTTTATTAATATCATTGATATTTAAAATGGTTGGATTTAAAATTTTTAGTTTTGCTAAATTAAAGTGTAATTCAAAAATTATTAGTTTGCTTTGAATTCGTTATGAATTGTTTATTATTAGTAGTAGTACTGTAATTTTATTTTACGATAAAATTAACTTATAACAAACGTTTGTAATTTCACAAATTTTGATTGGCATTTGCCGTCAGCCAGAAAAGAGAGATTTAACTTTTATGATTTATAATCTAATTGCAATACATTCATTAATTTAAGGATACAATTTCATTTAAACGGTTTCATCTAATATCTGTTTGCGATACTTTACAGCATTCCTTAGATAACTGTACAAAACTTTCCAGTCTTGACCATTTAGAAGATTATTGCGTTTCTATAGCAAATGTATACAAACTCAATTTTTTGATTTTGAATTGGAAGCACTTACACCCAATCCGATAACCATACAAAATACCAATTCATTTTAGAATCGAATTACATTTCCGAATGGCAATCCGAATCCGAAAGCAGTACAAAATAAGGCCCCTGGTTTGTCGGTAACTCATTTTCCTCCCAATGCGATCTTCTTATCTCCTTTAGGATGGGACATATTCCGATGAAGTGGTGAATTCTTCTCTAACTCGTAGATTATACAAAGAGCATTCCTCATTACGTTGGAATCTGTACGGCTTATAATTTAAATTTACTAGTTCGCCTCTAACTAAAGATTGTTTCTACGTTGTTTTGGTCGTTGAAGTAGTTTTTCTCCGCTATGTTGTGTTGTAGCGTTCGATACGTATGCCGGGTTTAGTTTTTCTGTGCTGATCATCATTTGCATCGATATTGGGGTTTCCGGCAGGATGACGATGTCGTCTGCGTACATAAGAAGATTTATTCTAAGCCCGGCGAACTGGATTCCTCCTGGTAAAAACGTTGGTAGATCATCTAGAAATAATGAAAACAGTAGGGGACTCATAAGGCAACCCTGCTTAAGAATGCATATAGTTTTTTCCCTTGTCTAAATAGGTCCTGGCAGTACTTGTCAGCGTAAAAATGTTGTCCACTGTGGAATAGTTTTTCCTAAAACCAGCTTGGTCCTCGCTTAGCATGCCATTCATTTCAACCCAATCTGCCAAACGTTCCAAGATGATTCCCGTAAATAATTTCATTATTGCGTTTAGGAACGATGTACCTCTATAGTTGTTCGTGTTGCTAGGCTCTCCTTTTTTAAATACCGCCGCTTCGATTTGGTTACTCCGTATAAAAGTCAAACCGTTGAGGGATCTAGCAATTCTCCAGAATGAACCACTGTCTCTAATATCCGTTAGTTTCAAAGCTAAATGAGTAGAGTACATTTTTTGTTTCTGTTTGCACATCATTTTATACGCATTCTTGGCCTGCTGGTACATGGATTTTGCGAAGCTGGTGCCTGCTGCTCTTACTTACCGCAATAAGGCGAATGATTTTTTCCGGGCTGCCACACATTCTCAGTCCATACCATATTTGTTTTCTATTGCACATGGAGTGCAAATGGATTTAATTTAAACTGCTAAGTTTGCCGTTGAGGATAGTCTTGTATCTTTTTTCAAATTAATTCCTCCATTGGAATTTCGGTAATAGCCAGATTGGTGGTGCCGATGATTGGGGCAGTGCTTCGAGATTATTCGAGATTGCTAAGGGTACGAGTCCGAGTATGTATATTATTCCGCGTACAAGACAGTAATCAATGGTAGAGCAGGCAGTACCTCTGATAAACGTTAAATGACTTGAGTTGTTGCTCTTAGAACGCCCATTTAAGACTGTTAGCCCAAACGATTCATACATTTCTATAAACTCTTTACCATTTGCATCCATTTTTGCGTCTTCTGTGCGTCTAGTTTCGTATATTGATCCATTTAAGAGCTTCGGTTCCACTTCCACTACCTGGGTGTTCCATATCCTCGCGTCGCAGTCGCCAACCACCATTAAGTCTTCTTTTCCACATTCCAACAGTAAATCATACAGGCTTATAAAGTCGTGCATCCACTTGTCGCAGTTAATGTAAACCGGAACGATGTAGGTTGTAGAGTTTTCCGCGACAATTTCTACTAGAATTCGACCAAGTTCCCTTATGATTCGACATCTAATGTAATCGTTGATCTCTTTTTTTATGTCAAATAATTAGACCCCCTTGCCCGGCCGTGTGTAAATGATCTACTTGCTGAGATCCACTGAATGGTATAGTTGCAGAAGAAAGGTTCAAATTGCTCAGTTTTTTTTTCAACGTAGGTTTCAAACAAAAGGAAAAGTATCAATTGTTTACATACTTGAAGAAATCGTAAAAAAATTGATTAATTCTCCTTCTTCCTTTTATCAGCGAGGTTATGATCCGAAAATAAGGGATCATAACCCTCCCACTTCACCGCATTTCTACTGATCCGCCTGTGGGGTTCGCCTATTTGACCTCAAGAAATATCGGCTGGCCTGCCGATTTTTGATCACTTGGTTACTGAGGCCAATGAAATGCCGATGTCGTCGCATTTGTCTGATCCAGGCGTTTATAGGGCTGCCTTTCCTACATCGCGATGTCTTTGGAACGTGCATTGATATTGCCTTTTTAACAGGGTTCAAATGATCTCTTCTTTGAACGTGGCAATACCAGCTGAGCCGGTCGCGCTCTATTTTTTCTACGATGGTTCCCTTGATGTGAAAGCTTCCACGGATCTTCGAACTTCTTATTCGATCAAGCTTTGTCACTCCTGCCGTCATGCGAAGCATCTTCATCTCAGCTCCCCTTAATTTACTCTCATACTTTTTGTACATCGTCCAACATTGTGAACCGTATGTGAGCGATGGACGCACAACTGCGATGTAGAGCCTTCCTTTAAACTTAGGTGGCATTTTTCTGTCACAGAAGATAGCGGAGTTTTCTCGCCACTTCATCCACCATACGCGTACGCGATGATTGATGTCGTCATTACGAGTTGCTTTGCTATTGATCATAGATCCCAGATATTTGAACTTTTCGCACTTGGGAAGCACTGTTCCATTCAAATAAATGTCTGGAATAGGCCTGAGTGGATCAGAGACGGGCATCACATCAGCTTGATCGAACGGTAGTTATCACAGTTTCGCTTATCACCCTTCCCTTTGTATACAGGGAGAAGGTAACTTTCCCTCTATTGATTCGGCATTGGGTCACCTCTCACAAATTTGGAGATGAGAATTTTGAGCCATCTGAACCCGGTGTCTCCCATCTTTTTCCAGAACTCAGAGGGCATCTCATCTGGCCCAACCGCTTTTCGTTTTTTGAGTATTTGATCGCCTCACTAACTTCTTCGACTGTAATGTCGGGTATTTCTTCAGTTAGGGGTGGCTCTTGGAAAGTATAGCCGGCGAAACTGTTCATTTAAAAGTTCTTCACAATACTGCCGCCACCTCTGCAGAATTTTGTCGTCATCCACAAGAAGCTGGCCATGAGCATTGTTAATGAACTTTGGCGAACGAATCTCTTGAGCATTCCTCCTTCTTTGGGTGGCTATTTGGAAGATGGTTGCGCTCTTGTTCATATTGCGTCTTTGCAGCTCCTGGATAGCCTGGTTTGCATCAGCAACCGGGGAAGGTATTTTCTCCAGCTCCCGATACAGCCCCTCCGTACTCTCTGCTTGAAGCTGGGTGCACTTCTTCGCTTTTTTCTTGCAACATCTGTATTCCATTTCGAGGCGAACTTTTTCGTCACTATTATTAGAGAGGCACTTTGACCAAGCTTTGAAAGCCGTTTTCTTCTTATTTATCACCTTCTTAGCTTCATCACTCCACCACCATGTTTCTTTTGCGTGTTGATGGTTGCCTTTTGAAGCTCGTAGCAGTGATTTGGCCTTCTTTAAACAAGTTTGCTGTAGGGAATCCCACATATTTTGTGCTCTGCACTCTTCATCCTCAGCTCCGTTGATGGTGTGAGAGAGGTAATTTTTCATTACGGAAACAAAAGCCTCGTCTTTTTCTTTGTCCAGATTGTACCACTTGATTTTCTCAGAGACCCTTGTTTGTTTGCTTTTCTTCGGTGTTTTCATAAAAATTTCTGTTAGGAGGAGACGGTGTTGCCGAGCGATTGCCTCTCCCAGGATCACTTTGCAATCTTTTACCCGAGGCTTCATTAAACTGGCTACCAAATGGTAGTCAATCTAAGTTTCATCTCCGCCACTGCTGTAAGTGATCAGGTGTCGGCTTTGTTTGATGAACATGGTATTTAACACGATAAGACCGTGTGATTTGCACATGCTTAGGATGTCTTCACCAGGAAGGTTCCTGGTGCCATATCCTAATCCTCCATGGCAGTCTGCATAGTCTTCGTTTGACTTCCCGTTTGACTTAATTAATTATTAATAATAATTTATTGCCTGGGCCCGCTACGTTGTAAGAAATTATGTTAAACTGAAAATTACTTTTATTATTACTTAGACAAGAATTAAATTTTTATTTAAAAAGATGACGGCATTAATCAGGGTTATCGTGAATAAATTTTCCCAAAAATTAGGTATCTTCAAAAATATGGAAAAAAGTCATCGGGGAAGAATTAAATAAGCCGTCAGGTCCAGCAGCCTTGTTGGATTTTAGCTTGGATATTGCTATCCTCACTTCGTTTTGGTCAGGTGGACGGAAATTTTGACTATCATCGTCTATGTTGAATGGTTCATTCTGCCCGACAGCGGGATGTTGGTCTTCGTCGCCGTTATACAGTCTACAGAAGTAGTTTTTCCATATTCTCAGCACCGACTGTGATCCTGCTATGAGGTTTTCATTTTCATCTCTACAGGTTTCTGTACGGGTATTGCTCCTCTGACACGTTCCTTTACCTTTTGGTAAAACTTCCGTACATTGTTCCTGGAGTATAAACTCTCGCGCGCTTCTCATGCTCTTTCTTCTTCTTTTGGAGAAGCCGATGTTCTTCCCGTCTCTTTTGCTCGTAGAGCTGACGAGCAGCTCTCGTTTTCCTTTACAGCGCCGCTTTGTATGCTTCTTGTTTTGCTGCATGCACTCGCCGGCATTCTTCGTCAAACCAGGGGTTTCGCGGTGGTGGGCGAGCGAGACCCAGCACATCAGTCGCGGCGTTTCTGATGGCATGTTGGCAGCGTTGCCACTGGTCTTCGGCACTTGATGCTGCCGGCATAGGGGTGATTGAGAGATTTCGAGATACGCGTTCAGCGAAGAGTCTGGCGGTCTCTTGCGATTGTAGCTTTTCGACGTTAAATTTTCTCACAGTGATTCTTCTTTGTTGCTCAGATTAGGATATCTGCATTCGTACCTTGGGTACAACAAGGTAATAATCCGAGTCTATGTTGGCCGCTCGGAAGGTCGGGACATCCAGAATACTGGAGGCATGCCTTGCGTCGATCGCAATATGATCAATTTGGTTGATCGTTACATGATCATTGGACCGCCATGTCTGCTTATGAATATCGAGATGAGGAAACCATGTGCTTGCTATGGTGACATTTCGCTCCACAGTGAAATCAATTAGCCTTAATCCGTTATCAGACGTGGTGTCATATAGGCTATGCTTACCGACTGCCCTGCCAAAGACGTCCTCCTTTCCTATTTTGGCGTTGAAATCGTCCAATACGATTTTAACGTCGACATTGCTCATATGTCTTGTCGAGGAGCTCGTAGAGAAACACTCTTTGGTGGCAGGGTCCTTTTCTTCCGTGGGGGAATGAACACATATTAGGCTTATGTTAGCGAATTTAGCCTTGATTCGGATAGTCATAATACGCTCGCTCACGTGTCGGAAGCTTAAGATTTCTTGCCATCGCACTTCCTGGATAACGGTAATATCTGCTTTATAGCAGTCTAGGGCCTCTGCTAGTTGTTCGGCTGCACGTGGTCTGTAAAGGGATAGAACATTCCACGTACAGATCCGAAGGTCGTTGTCCTTATTTCGTTTGCTGGGGTCGTCATTAGTTGAGTCATCCTTATCCGAGGCTTTTGGTTGTTTCGGAACCATCGATTTCTTACGTGGTAAGGAAGTTACCCCGACAGCACAACCCCCACCCTGGAGGGCCAGTTCCTTAATTATTCCCCTAGGACTAGGGGCCGGGTATACCGGTGCCAGTAGTCCACTACGGGAGTATGAACGCTGCCGTTGGCCCATTAAGGGCTCCTCCGCCACCATCTCTATTCCAATGTCCTGACCAACATTGGAAATTCCTTACCGACCTATTATCCGAATATGTCGAAGCCGCTCGTGCAAGGTGTTCATTAAGTTCAACCTACTTACTTTACTAGGGCCTTGTACGCACTGCGACCTGTAAGATCTATTGTGCTAGTCCAGTGTTTAGCTGAGAACTTGGTAAAGGCTCTTGATAAACCTCAACAAAGTTCCAGGCTCAATATTCCAGAAGTCAGAGGGACTCAATAAAGCCCTTCCGATATGGAGAAGTCTTTTTCTTGCGGCCATGGGGCATTCACAAAGAATATGTTCTGCCGTCTCATTTTGCTCTCCACATAGCCGGCATTCGTCTGTATCTGCTACTCCTATCTTGTGCAGATGGTACCTGAGTGGGCAATGACCAGTCAAGTAGCCTGTTAAGGTTCTTAGGTCTCCTTTCCTAAGCTCGAGTAGCTTTTTAGCCTTGCAGCGGTTGAGATTAATGAACTTCTTTGCCTGTCTTAGGCCCTTGAGTTTGGCCCAGTACTCTGCATGATGATCATCTTCCCATTTCTTTATTTTTATGTTAACGCTACTCCGTGCGACTCCAAAATAGGGTTCAGGACCGCTAGTGGGCGACTAGCGCCTCTTCTCGCTAAGCAGTCCGCCCGTTCGTTGCCCTCGAAGCCTTCGTGTCCTGGTATCCAGGCCACAGTGACTGTGTTTTTCGATGCGAGATCTTCGAGTAGGTTTAGACAGTCCCATACAAGTTTTGATCCTATCGTGTACGATTTCAGAGCCATAAGTGCTGCCTGGCTATCTGAGAGGATATGGATACGAGTACCTTCGACTCTTCTACGCAGACATTCTCGTACACAGAGCTCGATCGCATGGACTTCCAGTCCAGTGCTACCATTTTCCAATTTGGAACCATCTGTGTACCAAGTTTGAGAGTTTGGTAAGACTACATGTCCTTCATTCCTCCATGTGTGGCGGTCACCTATGACCACATTGAATTTCCTGGAGAACCGGTATTTCTTGATCATAGTATCTGGGATTTTGAGAATAGGGTCATTTTGAATATAACTTAGAATCTTCAAATGGCCTGTAAAGTTGCCGATTTTAAGGTCCGAGATCTTGGGTAGCCTAAGAGCACTCAGCATAGCTTCTTTTTGTGCTGCAAGGTGCAACGGTGTGAGGCTAAGCATTGTTCCCATTGCTGCCGTAGGGCACGTTCTCATTGCTCCTCTGATACTCAGACAGGCTAGACGATGTATTTTATTCAACTGTTCCTGAGTCTTGGCCTGTAAGGTTTTTGGCCACCAAGCCAACGATGCATAGGTGACCATGGGTTTGATAATGGCGCTGTACGTCCAATATATTATCTTGGGTTTTTGCCCCCCAAGTTTTACCATGTAGGCGCTGGCACATAAAGATTGCTCTTGTCGCTTTCCCGGTAACCTTGTTCAGGTGTGAATTCCAGGTGAGCGTCTTGTCAAGTATAACACCTAGGTATTTCGCTTCCTTGGATATGTCGATTGGGACGTTTTCCAGTCTAATTTCTTTGAGAGTGTGGTTTCTTTTCCTGGAAAAGGGTACAAGTATAGTTTTTCCGGGGTTGATGGTAAGTCCTTTTGTCCTGCACCTTGCATTAGTTGAGAAATTATGTCCTCATAATTGCTCTGCAGCTTCATATTGTTTCACAAGCATTTGAACTCGTTTTACCCTTTGGTCCAGGAGTTGTTCTGGTGTCAATCTAGGGGTTTCCTTTCTATAAAAGATAATTACAAATGTTGTTATGAGTAACGTTAGTCCTAGAGTGGATATGATCGGGCTTTTAGTAACTTCGATCAGTAAGGATTGTAACAAGTTTATGTTGTCAATTTTTAATTGGTCATCGAGAGACTCAGAATACTGTGCGATCTCATATTTATCGATCGCGTATGACTTCAAATAATTCTGAATGGAGTGTGTTGGGTTGTCATACACTTTACCATCTATAGTTGTGTTGTTCTCAAAATTCACTAGGTAGACTCCTTTTAAAATTTCGTCATCCACGATGTGTTCTGTAGGTAGTAGGATTGCACCGTCTTTGCTTATTTCTAAGTTTAGATTTTTCTCTTTAATTTTGTTACAAACTGTTCTTTGGTTATTAAGTAGTTCAGACAAACATGTCTGATTTTGGTAGTTTCACAAAATGTATATTATTTAGTTACTTCTTACAAGTTTTTACATTAATAAAATTACTGTTACATTTGATAATTTCTTCACTTAAAATGAATTTCCCATCTTCCTGGCTTATGGCCCTACTTTCGTATAATTTACATTTTTCATTATTAATGGGGTATTTAATAATTACAATGATTCCATCTTTCTGTAAAATCTTAAAACTCAAAATATCAATTAAGTCACTTATGGTGACGGTTTTTAATTAGTTAATTTTTTTCAATTTTATTAATATCATTGATATTTAAAATGGTTGGATTTAAAATTTTTAGTTTTGCTAAATTAAAGTGTAATTCAAAAATTATTAGTTTGCTTTGAATTCGTTATGAATTGTTTATTATTAGTAGTAGTACTGTAATTTTATTTTACGATAAAATTAACTTATAACAAACGTTTGTAATTTCACAAATTTTGATTGGCATTTGCCGTCAGCCAGAAAAGAGAGATTTAACTTTTATGATTTATAATCTAATTGCAATACATTCATTAATTTAAGGATACAATTTCATTTAAACGGTTTCATCTAATATCTGTTTGCGATACTTTACAGCATTCCTTAGATAACTGTACAAAACTTTCCAGTCTTGACCATTTAGAAGATTATTGCGTTTCTATAGCAAATGTATACAAACTCAATTTTTTGATTTTGAATTGGAAGCACTTACACCCAATCCGATAACCATACAAAATACCAATTCATTTTAGAATCGAATTACATTTCCGAATGGCAATCCGAATCCGAAAGCAGTACAAAATAAGGCCCCTGGTTTGTCGGTAACTCATTTTCCTCCCAATGCGATCTTCTTATCTCCTTTAGGATGGGACATATTCCGATGAAGTGGTGAATTCTTCTCTAACTCGTAGATTATACAAAGAGCATTCCTCATTACGTTGGAATCTGTACGGCTTATAATTTAAATTTACTAGTTCGCCTCTAACTAAAGATTGTTTCTACGTTGTTTTGGTCGTTGAAGTAGTTTTTCTCCGCTATGTTGTGTTGTAGCGTTCGATACGTATGCCGGGTTTAGTTTTTCTGTGCTGATCATCATTTGCATCGATATTGGGGTTTCCGGCAGGATGACGATGTCGTCTGCGTACATAAGAAGATTTATTCTAAGCCCGGCGAACTGGATTCCTCCTGGTAAAAACGTTGGTAGATCATCTAGAAATAATGAAAACAGTAGGGGACTCATAAGGCAACCCTGCTTAAGAATGCATATAGTTTTTTCCCTTGTCTAAATAGGTCCTGGCAGTACTTGTCAGCGTAAAAATGTTGTCCACTGTGGAATAGTTTTTCCTAAAACCAGCTTGGTCCTCGCTTAGCATGCCATTCATTTCAACCCAATCTGCCAAACGTTCCAAGATGATTCCCGTAAATAATTTCATTATTGCGTTTAGGAACGATGTACCTCTATAGTTGTTCGTGTTGCTAGGCTCTCCTTTTTTAAATACCGCCGCTTCGATTTGGTTACTCCGTATAAAAGTCAAACCGTTGAGGGATCTAGCAATTCTCCAGAATGAACCACTGTCTCTAATATCCGTTAGTTTCAAAGCTAAATGAGTAGAGTACATTTTTTGCTTCTGTTTGCACATCATTTTATACGCATTCTTGGCCTGCTGGTACATGGATTTTGCGAAGCTGGTGCCTGCTGCTCTTACTTACCGCAATAAGGCGAATGATTTTTTCCGGGCTGCCACACATTCTCAGTCCATACCATATTTGTTTTCTATTGCACATGGAGTGCAAATGGATTTAATTTAAACTGCTAAGTTTGCCGTTGAGGATAGTCTTGTATCTTTTTTCAAATTAATTCCTCCATTGGAATTTCGGTAATAGCCAGATTGGTGGTGCCGATGATTGGGGCAGTGCTTCGAGATTATTCGAGATTGCTAAGGGTACGAGTCCGAGTATGTATATTATTCCGCGTACAAGACAGTAATCAATGGTAGAGCAGGCAGTACCTCTGATAAACGTTAAATGACTTGAGTTGTTGCTCTTAGAACGCCCATTTAAGACTGTTAGCCCAAACGATTCATACATTTCTATAAACTCTTTACCATTTGCATCCATTTTTGCGTCTTCTGTGCGTCTAGTTTCGTATATTGATCCATTTAAGAGCTTCGGTTCCACTTCCACTACCTGGGTGTTCCATATCCTCGCGTCGCAGTCGCCAACCACCATTAAGTCTTCTTTTCCACATTCCAACAGTAAATCATACAGGCTTATAAAGTCGTGCATCCACTTGTCGCAGTTAATGTAAACCGGAACGATGTAGGTTGTAGAGTTTTCCGCGACAATTTCTACTAGAATTCGACCAAGTTCCCTTATGATTCGACATCTAATGTAATCGTTGATCTCTTTTTTTATGTCAAATAATTAGACCCCCTTGCCCGGCCGTGTGTAAATGATCTACTTGCTGAGATCCACTGAATGGTATAGTTGCAGAAGAAAGGTTCAAATTGCTCAGTTTTTTTTTCAACGTAGGTTTCAAACAAAAGGAAAAGTATCAATTGTTTACATACTTGAAGAAATCGTAAAAAAATTGATTAATTCTCCTTCTTCCTTTTATCAGCGAGGTTATGATCCGAAAATAAGGGATCATAACCCTCCCACTTCACCGCATTTCTACTGATCCGCCTGTGGGGTTCGCCTATTTGACCTCAAGAAATATCGGCTGGCCTGCCGATTTTTGATCACTTGGTTACTGAGGCCAATGAAATGCCGATGTCGTCGCATTTGTCTGATCCAGGCGTTTATAGGGCTGCTTTTCCTACATCGCGATGTCTTTGGAACGTGCATTGATATTGCCTTTTTAACAGGGTTCAAATGATCTCTTCTTTGAACGTGGCAATACCAGCTGAGCCGGTCGCGCTCTATTTTTTCTACGATGGTTCCCTTGATGTGAAAGCTTCCACGGATCTTCGAACTTCTTATTCGATCAAGCTTTGTCACTCCTGCCGTCATGCGAAGCATCTTCATCTCAGCTCCCCTTAATTTACTCTCATACTTTTTGTACATCGTCCAACATTGTGAACCGTATGTGAGCGATGGACGCACAACTGCGATGTAGAGCCTTCCTTTAAACTTAGGTGGCATTTTTCTGTCACAGAAGATAGCGGAGTTTTCTCGCCACTTCATCCACCATACGCGTACGCGATGATTGATGTCGTCATTACGAGTTGCTTTGCTATTGATCATAGATCCCAGATATTTGAACTTTTCGCACTTGGGAAGCACTGTTCCATTCAAATAAATGTCTGGAATAGGCCTGAGTGGATCAGAGACGGGCATCACATCAGCTTGATCGAACGGTAGTTATCACAGTTTCGCTTATCACCCTTCCCTTTGTATACAGGGAGAAGGTAACTTTCCCTCTATTGATTCGGCATTGGGTCACCTCTCACAAATTTGGAGATGAGAATTTTGAGCCATCTGAACCCGGTGTCTCCCATCTTTTTCCAGAACTCAGAGGGCATCTCATCTGGCCCAACCGCTTTTCGTTTTTTGAGTATTTGACCGCCTCACTAACTTCTTCGACTGTAATGTCGGGTATTTCTTCAGTTAGGGGTGGCTCTTGGAAAGTATAGCCGGCGAAACTGTTCATTTAAAAGTTCTTCACAATACTGCCGCCACCTCTGCAGAATTTTGTCGTCATCCACAAGAAGCTGGCCATGAGCATTGTTAATGAACTTTGGCGAACGAATCTCTTGAGCATTCCTCCTTCTTTGGGTGGCTATTTTGAAGATGGTTGCGCTCTTGTTCATATTGCGTCTTTGCAGCTCCTGGATAGCCTGGTTTGCATCAGCAACCGGGGAAGGTATTTTCTCCAGCTCCCGATACAGCCCCTCCGTACTCTCTGCTTGAAGCTGGGTGCACTTCTTCGCTTTTTTCTTGCAACATCTGTATTCCATTTCGAGGCGAACTTTTTCGTCACTATTATTAGAGAGGCACTTTGACCAAGCTTTGAAAGCCGTTTTCTTCTTATTTATCACCTTCTTAGCTTCATCACTCCACCACCATGTTTCTTTTGCGTGTTGATGGTTGCCTTTTGAAGCTCGTAGCAGTGATTTGGCCTTCTTTAAACAAGTTTGCTGTAGGGAATCCCACATATTTTGTGCTCTGCACTCTTCATCCTCAGCTCCGTTGATGGTGTGAGAGAGGTAATTTTTCATTACGGAAACAAAAGCCTCGTCTTTTTCTTTGTCCAGATTGTACCACTTGATTTTCTCAGAGACCCTTGTTTGTTTGCTTTTCTTCGGTGTTTTCATAAAAATTTCTGTTAGGAGGAGACGGTGTTGCCGAGCGATTGCCTCTCCCAGGATCACTTTGCAATCTTTTACCCGAGGCTTCATTAAACTGGCTACCAAATGGTAGTCAATCTAAGTTTCATCTCCGCCACTGCTGTAAGTGATCAGGTGTCGGCTTTGTTTGATGAACATGGTATTTAACACGATAAGACCGTGTGATTTGCACATGCTTAGGATGTCTTCACCAGGAAGGTTCCTGGTGCCATATCCTAATCCTCCATGGCAGTCTGCATAGTCTTCGTTTGACTTCCCGTTTGACTTAATTAATTATTAATAATAATTTATTGCCTGGGCCCGCTACGTTGTAAGAAATTATGTTAAACTGAAAATTACTTTTATTATTACTTAGACAAGAATTAAATTTTTATTTAAAAAGGTGACGGCATTAATCAGGGTTATCGTGAATAAATTTTCCCAAAAATTAGGTATCTTCAAAAATATGGAAAAAAGTCATCGGGGAAGAATTAAATAAGCCGTCAGGTCCAGCAGCCTTGTTGGATTTTAGCTTGGATATTGCTATCCTCACTTCGTTTTGGTCAGGTGGACGGAAATTTTGACTATCATCGTCTATGTTGAATGGTTCATTCTGCCCGACAGCGGGATGTTGGTCTTCGTCGCCGTTATACAGTCTACAGAAGTAGTTTTTCCATATTCTCAGCACCGACTGTGATCCTGCTATGAGGTTTTCATTTTCATCTCTACAGGTTTCTGTACGGGTATTGCTCCTCTGACACGTTCCTTTACCTTTTGGTAAAACTTCCGTACATTGTTCCTGGAGTATAAACTCTCGCGCGCTTCTCATGCTCTTTCTTCTTCTTTTGGAGAAGCCGATGTTCTTCCCGTCTCTTTTGCTCGTAGAGCTGACGAGCAGCTCTCGTTTTCCTTTACAGCGCCGCTTTGTATGCTTCTTGTTTTGCTGCATGCACTCGCCGGCATTCTTCGTCAAACCAGGGGTTTCGCGGTGGTGGGCGAGCGAGACCCAGCACATCAGTCGCGGCGTTTCTGATGGCATGTTGGCAGCGTTGCCGCTGGTCTTCGGCACTTGATGCTGCCGGCATAGGGGTGATTGAGAGATTTCGAGATACGCGTTCAGCGAAGAGTCTGGCGGTCTCTTGCGATTGTAGCTTTTCGACGTTAAATTTTCTCACAGTGATTCTTCTTTGTTGCTCAGATTAGGATATCTGCATTCGTACCTTGGGTACAACAAGGTAATAATCCGAGTCTATGTTGGCCGCTCGGAAGGTCGGGACATCCAGAATACTGGAGGCATGCCTTGCGTCGATCGCAATATGATCAATTTGGTTGATCGTTACATGATCATTGGACCGCCATGTCTGCTTATGAATATCGAGATGAGGAAACCATGTGCTTGCTATGGTGACATTTCGCTCCACAGTGAAATCAATTAGCCTTAATCCGTTATCAGACGTGGTGTCATATAGGCTATGCTTACCGACTGCCCTGCCAAAGACGTCCTCCTTTCCTATTTTGGCGTTGAAATCGTCCAATACGATTTTAACGTCGTATTTAGGACATTGCTCATATGTCTTGTCGAGGAGCTCGTAGAGAAACACTCTTTGGTGGCAGGGTCCTTTTCTTCCGTGGGGGAATGAACACATATTAGGCTTATGTTAGCGAATTTAGCCTTGATTCGGATAGTCATAATACGCTCGCTCACGTGTCGGAAGCTTAAGATTTCTTGCCATCGCACTTCCTGGATAACGGTAATATCTGCTTTATAGCAGTCTAGGGCCTCTGCTAGTTGTTCGGCTGCACGTGGTCTGTAAAGGGATAGAACATTCCACGTACAGATCCGAAGGTCGTTGTCCTTATTTCGTTTGCTGGGGTCGTCATTAGTTGAGTCATCCTTATCCGAGGCTTTTGGTTGTTTCGAAACCATCGATTTCTTACGTGGTAAGGAAGTTACCCCGACAGCACAACCCCCACCCTGGAGGGCCAGTTCCTTAATTATTCCCCTAGGACTAGGGGCCGGGTATACCGGTGCCAGTAGTCCACTACGGGAGTATGAACGCTGCCGTTGGCCCATTAAGGGCTCCTCCGCCACCATCTCTATTCCAATGTCCTGACCAACATTGGAAATTCCTTACCGACCTATTATCCGAATATGTCGAAGCCGCTCGTGCAAGGTGTTCATTAAGTTCAACCTACTTACTTTACTAGGGCCTTGTACGCACTGCGACCTGTAAGATCTATTGTGCTAGTCCAGTGTTTAGCTGAGAACTTGGTAAAGGCTCTTGATAAACCTCAACAAAGTTCCAGGCTCAATATTCCAGAAGTCAGAGGGACTCAATAAAGCCCTTCCGATATGGAGAAGTCTTTTTCTTGCGGCCATGGGGCATTCACAAAGAATATGTTCTGCCGTCTCATTTTGCTCTCCACATAGCCGGCATTCGTCTGTATCTGCTACTCCTATCTTGTGCAGATGGTACCTGAGTGGGCAATGACCAGTCAAGTAGCCTGTTAAGGTTCTTAGGTCTCCTTTCCTAAGCTCGAGTAGCTTTTTAGCCTTGCAGCGGTTGAGATTAATGAACTTCTTTGCCTGTCTTAGGCCCTTGAGTTTGGCCCAGTACTCTGCATGATGATCATCTTCCCATTTCTTTATTTTTATGTTAACGCTACTCCGTGCGACTCCAAAATAGGGTTCAGGACCGACTAGTGGGCGACTAGCGCCTCTTCTCGCTAAGCAGTCCGCCCGTTCGTTGCCCTCGAAGCCTTCGTGTCCTGGTATCCAGGCCACAGTGACTGTGTTTTTCGATGCGAGATCTTCGAGTAGGTTTAGACAGTCCCATACAAGTTTTGATCCTATCGTGTACGATTTCAGAGCCATAAGTGCTGCCTGGCTATCTGAGAGGATATGGATACGAGTACCTTCGACTCTTCTACGCAGACATTCTCGTACACAGAGCTCGATCGCATGGACTTCCAGTCCAGTGCTACCATTTTCCAATTTGGAACCATCTGTGTACCAAGTTTGAGAGTTTGGTAAGACTACATGTCCTTCATTCCTCCATGTGTGGCGGTCACCTATGACCACATTGAATTTCCTGGAGAACCGGTATTTCTTGATCATAGTATCTGGGATTTTGAGAATAGGGTCATTTTGAATATAACTTAGAATCTTCAAATGGCCTGTAAAGTTGCCGATTTTAAGGTCCGAGATCTTGGGTAGCCTAAGAGCACTCAGCATAGCTTCTTTTTGTGCTGCAAGGTGCAACGGTGTGAGGCTAAGCATTGTTCCCATTGCTGCCGTAGGGCACGTTCTCATTGCTCCTCTGATACTCAGACAGGCTAGACGATGTATTTTATTCAACTGTTCCTGAGTCTTGGCCTGTAAGGTTTTTGGCCACCAAGCCAACGATGCATAGGTGACCATGGGTTTGATAATGGCGCTGTACGTCCAATATATTATCTTGGGTTTTTGCCCCCCAAGTTTTACCATGTAGGCGCTGGCACATAAAGATTGCTCTTGTCGCTTTCCCGGTAACCTTGTTCAGGTGTGAGCGTCTTGTCAAGTATAACACCTAGGTATTTCGCTTCCTTGGATATGTCGATTGGGACGTTTTCCAGTCTAATTTCTTTGAGAGTGTGGTTTCTTTTCCTGGAAAAGGGTACAAGTATAGTTTTTCCGGGGTTGATGGTAAGTCCTTTTGTCCTGCACCTTGCATTAGTTGAGAAATTATGTCCTCATAATTGCTCTGCAGCTTCATATTGTTTCACAAGCATTTGAACTCGTTTTACCCTTTGGTCCAGGAGTTGTTCTGGTGTCAATCTAGGGGTTTCCTTTCTATAAAAGATAATTACAAATGTTGTTATGAGTAACGTTAGTCCTAGAGTGGATATGATCGGGCTTTTAGTAACTTCGATCAGTAAGGATTGCAACAAGTTTATGTTGTCAATTTTTAATTGGTCATCGAGAGACTCAGAATACTGTGCGATCTCATATTTATCGATCGCGTATGACTTCAAATAATTCTGAATGGAGTGTGTTGGGTTGTCATACACTTTACCATCTATAGTTGTGTTGTTCTCAAAATTCACTAGGTAGACTCCTTTTAAAATTTCGTCATCCACGATGTGTTCTGTAGGTAGTAGGATTGCACCGTCTTTGCTTATTTCTAAGTTTAGATTTTTCTCTTTAATTTTGTTACAAACTGTTCTTTGGTTATTAAGTAGTTCAGACAAACATGTCTGATTTTGGTAGTTTCACAAAATGTATATTATTTAGTTACTTCTTACAAGTTTTTACATTAATAAAATTACTGTTACATTTGATAATTTCTTCACTTAAAATGAATTTCCCATCTTCCTGGCTTATGGCCCTACTTTCGTATAATTTACATTTTTCATTATTAATGGGGTATTTAATAATTACAATGATTCCATCTTTCTGTAAAATCTTAAAACTCAAAATATCAATTAAGTCACTTATGGTGACGGTTTTTAATTAGTTAATTTTTTTCAATTTTATTAATATCATTGATATTTAAAATGGTTGGATTTAAAATTTTTAGTTTTGCTAAATTAAAGTGTAATTCAAAAATTATTAGTTTGCTTTGAATTCGTTATGAATTGTTTATTATTAGTAGTAGTACTGTAATTTTATTTTACGATAAAATTAACTTATAACAAACGTTTGTAATTTCACAAATTTTGATTGGCATTTGCCGTCAGCCAGAAAAGAGAGATTTAACTTTTATGATTTATAATCTAATTGCAATACATTCATTAATTTAAGGATACAATTTCATTTAAACGGTTTCATCTAATATCTGTTTGCGATACTTTACAGCATTCCTTAGATAACTGTACAAAACTTTCCAGTCTTGACCATTTAGAAGATTATTGCGTTTCTATAGCAAATGTATACAAACTCAATTTCCAAGTAATTTAAGTGACGTTTGATAGATGTTTTGACAAACTAACTTTCGGAAATCTTTGATTTTGAATTGGAAGCACTTACACCCAATCCGATAACCATACAAAATACCAATTCATTTTAGAATCGAATTACATTTCCGAATGGCAATCCGAATCCGAAAGCAGTACAAAATAAGGCCCCTGGTTTGTCGGTAACTCATTTTCCTCCCAATGCGATCTTCTTATCTCCTTTAGGATGGGACATATTCCGATGAAGTGGTGAATTCTTCTCTAACTCGTAGATTATACAAAGAGCATTCCTCATTACGTTGGAATCTGTACGGCTTATAATTTAAATTTACTAGTTCGCCTCTAACTAAAGATTGTTTCTACGTTGTTTTGGTCGTTGAAGTAGTTTTTCTCCGCTATGTTGTGTTGTAGCGTTCGATACGTATGCCGGGTTTAGTTTTTCTGTGCTGATCATCATTTGCATCGATATTGGGGTTTCCGGCAGAATGACGATGTCGTCTGCGTACATAAGAAGATTTATTCTAAGCCCGGCGAACTGGATTCCTCCTGGTAAAAACGTTGGTAGATCATCTAGAAATAATGAAAACAGTAGGGGACTTATAAGGCAACCCTGCTTAAAAATGCATATAGTTTTTTCCCTTGTCTAAATAGGTCCTGGCAGTACTTGTCAGCGTAAAAATGTTGTCCACTGTGGAATAGTTTTTCCTAAAACCAGCTTGGTCCTCGCTTAGCATGCCATTCATTTCAACCCAATCTGCCAAACGTTCCAAGATGATTCCCGTAAATAATTTCATTATTGCGTTTAGGAACGATGTACCTCTATAGTTGTTCGTGTTGCTAGGCTCTCCTTTTTTAAATACCGCCGCTTCGATTTGGTTACTCCGTATAAAAGTCAAACCGTTGAGGGATCTAGCAATTCTCCAGAATGAACCACTGTCTCTAATATCCGTTAGTTTCAAAGCTAAATGAGTAGAGTACATTTTTTGCTTCTGTTTGCACATCATTTTATACGCATTCTTGGCCTGCTGGTACATGGATTTTGCGAAGCTGGTGCCTGCTGCTCTTACTTACCGCAATAAGGCGAATGATTTTTTCCGGGCTGCCACACATTCTCAGTCCATACCATATTTGTTTTCTATTGCACATGGAGTGCAAATGGATTTAATTTAAACTGCTAAGTTTGCCGTTGAGGATAGTCTTGTATCTTTTTTCAAATTAATTCCTCCATTGGAATTTCGGTAATAGCCAGATTGGTGGTGCCGATGATTGGGGCAGTGCTTCGAGATTATTTGAGATTGCTAAGGGTACGAGTCCGAGTATGTATATTATTCCGCGTACAAGAGAGTAATCAATGGTAGAGCAGGCAGTACCTCTGATAAACGTTAAATGACTTGAGTTGTTGCTCTTAGAACGCCCATTTAAGACTGTTAGCCCAAACGATTCATACATTTCTATAAACTCTTTACCATTTGCATCCATTTTTGCGTCTTCTGTGCGTCTAGTTTCGTATATTGATCCATTTAAGAGCTTCGGTTCCACTTCCACTACCTGGGTGTTCCATATCCTCGCGTCGCAGTCGCCAACCACCATTAAGTCTTCTTTTCCACATTCCAACAGTAAATCATACAGGCTTATAAAGTCGTGCATCCACTTGTCGCAGTTAATGTAAACCGGAACGATGTAGGTTGTAGAGTTTTCCGCGACAATTTCTACTAGAATTCGACCAAGTTCCCTTATGATTCGACATCTAATGTAATCGTTGATCTCTTTTTTTATGTCAAATAATTAGACCCCCTTGCCCGGCCGTGTGTAAATGATCTACTTGCTGAGATCCACTGAATGGTATAGTTGCAGAAGAAAGGTTCAAATTGCTCAGTTTTTTTTTCAACGTAGGTTTCAAACAAAAGGAAAAGTATCAATTGTTTACATACTTGAAGAAATCGTAAAAAAATTGATTAATTCTCCTTCTTCCTTTTATCAGCGAGGTTATGATCCGAAAATAAGGGATCATAACCCTCCCACTTCACCGCATTTCTACTGATCCGCCTGTGGGGTTCGCCTATTTGACCTCAAGAAATATCGGCTGGCCTGCCGATTTTTGATCACTTGGTTACTGAGGCCAATGATATGCCGATGTCGTCGCATTTGTCTGATCCAGGCATTTATAGGGCTGCCTCTCCTACATCGCGATGTCTTTGGAACGTGCATTGATATTGCCTTTTTAACAGGGTTCAAATGATCTCTTCTTTGAACGTGGCAATACCAGCTGAGCCGGTCGCGCTCTATTTTTTCTACGATGGTTCCCTTGATGTGAAAGCTTCCACGGATCTTCGAACTTCTTATTCGATCAAGCTTTGTCACTCCTGCCGTCATGCGAAGCATCTTCATCTCAGCTCCCCTTAATTTACTCTCATACTTTTTGTACATCGTCCAACATTGTGAACCGTATGTGAGCGATGGACGCACAACTGCGATGTAGAGCCTTCCTTTAAACTTAGGTGGCATTTTTCTGTCACAGAAGATAGCGGAGTTTTCTCGCCACTTCATCCACCATACGCGTACGCGATGATTGATGTCGTCATTACGAGTTGCTTTGCTATTGATCATAGATCCCAGATATTTGAACTTTTCGCACTTGGGAAGCACTGTTCCATTCAAATAAATGTCTGGAATAGGCCTGAGTGGATCAGAGACGGGCATCACATCAGCTTGATCGAACGGTAGTTATCACAGTTTCGCTTATCACCCTTCCCTTTGTATACAGGGAGAAGGTAACTTTCCCTCTATTGATTCGGCATTGGGTCACCTCTCACAAATTTGGAGATGAGAATTTTGAGCCATCTGAACCCGGTGTCTCCCATCTTTTTCCAGAACTCAGAGGGCATCTCATCTGGCCCAACCGCTTTTCGTTTTTTGAGTATTTGACCGCCTCACTAACTTCTTCGACTGTAATGTCGGGTATTTCTTCAGTTAGGGGTGGCTCTTGGAAAGTATAGCCGGCGAAACTGTTCATTTAAAAGTTCTTCACAATACTGCCGCCACCTCTGCAGAATTTTGTCGTCATCCACAAGAAGCTGGCCATGAGCATTGTTAATGAACTTTGGCGAACGAATCTCTTGAGCATTCCTCCTTCTTTGGGTGGCTATTTTGAAGATGGTTGCGCTCTTGTTCATATTGCGTCTTTGCAGCTCCTGGATAGCCTGGTTTGCATCAGCAACCGGGGAAGGTATTTTCTCCAGCTCCCGATACAGCCCCTCCGTACTCTCTGCTTGAAGCTGGGTGCACTTCTTCGCTTTTTTCTTGCAACATCTGTATTCCATTTCGAGGCGAACTTTTTCGTCACTATTATTAGAGAGGCACTTTGACCAAGCTTTGAAAGCCGTTTTCTTCTTATTTATCACCTTCTTAGCTTCATCACTCCACCACCATGTTTCTTTTGCGTGTTGATGGTTGCCTTTTGAAGCTCGTAGCAGTGATTTGGCCTTCTTTAAACAAGTTTGCTGTAGGGAATCCCACATATTTTGTGCTCTGCACTCTTCATCCTCAGCTCCGTTGATGGTGTGAGAGAGGTAATTTTTCATTACGGAAACAAAAGCCTCGTCTTTTTCTTTGTCCAGATTGTACCACTTGATTTTCTCAGAGACCCTTGTTTGTTTGCTTTTCTTCGGTGTTTTCATAAAAATTTCTGTTAGGAGGAGACGGTGTTGCCGAGCGATTGCCTCTCCCAGGATCACTTTGCAATCTTTTACCCGAGGCTTCATTAAACTGGCTACCAAATGGTAGTCAATCTAAGTTTCATCTCCGCCACTGCTGTAAGTGATCAGGTGTCGGCTTTGTTTGATGAACATGGTATTTAACACGATAAGACCGTGTGATTTGCACATGCTTAGGATGTCTTCACCAGGAAGGTTCCTGGTGCCATATCCTAATCCTCCATGGCAGTCTGCATAGTCTTCGTTTGACTTCCCGTTTGACTTAATTAATTATTAATAATAATTTATTGCCTGGGCCCGCTACGTTGTAAGAAATTATGTTAAACTGAAAATTACTTTTATTATTACTTAGACAAGAATTAAATTTTTATTTAAAAAGGTGACGGCATTAATCAGGGTTATCGTGAATAAATTTTCCCAAAAATTAGGTATCTTCAAAAATATGGAAAAAAGTCATCGGGGAAGAATTAAATAAGCCGTCAGGTCCAGCAGCCTTGTTGGATTTTAGCTTGGATATTGCTATCCTCACTTCGTTTTGGTCAGGTGGACGGAAATTTCGACTATCATCGTCTATGTTGAATGGTTCATTCTGCCCGACAGCGGGATGTTGGTCTTCGTCGCCGTTATACAGTCTACAGAAGTAGTTTTTCCATATTCTCAGCACCGACTGTGATCCTGCTATGAGGTTTTCATTTTCATCTCTACAGGTTTCTGTACGGGTATTGCTCCTCTGACACGTTCCTTTACCTTTTGGTAAAACTTCCGTACATTGTTCCTGGAGTATAAACTCTCGCGCGCTTCTCATGCTCTTTCTTCTTCTTTTGGAGAAGCCGATGTTCTTCCCGTCTCTTTTGCTCGTAGAGCTGACGAGCAGCTCTCGTTTTCCTTTACAGCGCCGCTTTGTATGCTTCTTGTTTTGCTGCATGCACTCGCCGGCATTCTTCGTCAAACCAGGGGTTTCGCGGTGGTGGGCGAGCGAGACCCAGCACATCAGTCGCGGCGTTTCTGATGGCATGTTGGCAGCGTTGCCACTGGTCTTCGGCACTTGATGCTGCCGGCATAGGGGTGATTGAGAGATTTCGAGATACGCGTTCAGCGAAGAGTCTGGCGGTCTCTTGCGATTGTAGCTTTTCGACGTTAAATTTTCTCACAGTGATTCTTCTTTGTTGCTCAGATTAGGATATCTGCATTCGTACCTTGGGTACAACAAGGTAATAATCCGAGTCTATGTTGGCCGCTCGGAAGGTCGGGACATCCAGAATACTGGAGGCATGCCTTGCGTCGATCGCAATATGATCAATTTGGTTGATCGTTACATGATCATTGGACCGCCATGTCTGCTTATGAATATCGAGATGAGGAAACCATGTGCTTGCTATGGTGACATTTCGCTCCACAGTGAAATCAATTAGCCTTAATCCGTTATCAGACGTGGTGTCATATAGGCTATGCTTACCGACTGCCCTGCCAAAGACGTCCTCCTTTCCTATTTTGGCGTTGAAATCGTCCAATACGATTTTAACGTCGTATTTAGGACATTGCTCATATGTCTTGTCGAGGAGCTCGTAGAGAAACACTCTTTGGTGGCAGGGTCCTTTTCTTCCGTGGGGGAATGAACACATATTAGGCTTATGTTAGCGAATTTAGCCTTGATTCGGATAGTCATAATACGCTCGCTCACGTGTCGGAAGCTTAAGATTTCTTGCCATCGCACTTCCTGGATAACGGTAATATCTGCTTTATAGCAGTCTAGGGCCTCTGCTAGTTGTTCGGCTGCACGTGGTCTGTAAAGGGATAGAACATTCCACGTACAGATCCGAAGGTCGTTGTCCTTATTTCGTTTGCTGGGGTCGTCATTAGTTGAGTCATCCTTATCCGAGGCTTTTGGTTGTTTCGGAACCATCGATTTCTTACGTGGTAAGGAAGTTACCCCGACAGCACAACCCCCACCCTGGAGGGCCAGTTCCTTAATTATTCCCCTAGGACTAGGGGCCGGGTATACCGGTGCCAGTAGTCCACTACGGGAGTATGAACGCTGCCGTTGGCCCATTAAGGGCTCCTCCGCCACCATCTCTATTCCAATGTCCTGACCAACATTGGAAATTCCTTACCGACCTATTATCCGAATATGTCGAAGCCGCTCGTGCAAGGTGTTCATTAAGTTCAACCTACTTACTTTACTAGGGCCTTGTACGCACTGCGACCTGTAAGATCTATTGTGCTAGTCCAGTGTTTAGCTGAGAACTTGGTAAAGGCTCTTGATAAACCTCAACAAAGTTCCAGGCTCAATATTCCAGAAGTCAGAGGGACTCAATAAAGCCCTTCCGATATGGAGAAGTCTTTTTCTTGCGGCCATGGGGCATTCACAAAGAATATGTTCTGCCGTCTCATTTTGCTCTCCACATAGCCGGCATTCGTCTGTATCTGCTACTCCTATCTTGTGCAGATGGTACCTGAGTGGGCAATGACCAGTCAAGTAGCCTGTTAAGGTTCTTAGGTCTCCTTTCCTAAGCTCGAGTAGCTTTTTAGCCTTGCAGCGGTTGAGATTAATGAACTTCTTTGCCTGTCTTAGGCCCTTGAGTTTGGCCCAGTACTCTGCATGATGATCATCTTCCCATTTCTTTATTTTTATGTTAACGCTACTCCGTGCGACTCCAAAATAGGGTTCAGGACCGACTAGTGGGCGACTAGCGCCTCTTCTCGCTAAGCAGTCCGCCCGTTCGTTGCCCTCGAAGCCTTCGTGTCCTGGTATCCAGGCCACAGTGACTGTGTTTTTCGATGCGAGATCTTCGAGTAGGTTTAGACAGTCCCATACAAGTTTTGATCCTATCGTGTACGATTTCAGAGCCATAAGTGCTGCCTGGCTATCTGAGAGGATATGGATACGAGTACCTTCGACTCTTCTACGCAGACATTCTCGTACACAGAGCTCGATCGCATGGACTTCCAGTCCAGTGCTACCATTTTCCAATTTGGAACCATCTGTGTACCAAGTTTGAGAGTTTGGTAAGACTACATGTCCTTCATTCCTCCATGTGTGGCGGTCACCTATGACCACATTGAATTTCCTGGAGAACCGGTATTTCTTGATCATAGTATCTGGGATTTTGAGAATAGGGTCATTTTGAATATAACTTAGAATCTTCAAATGGCCTGTAAAGTTGCCGATTTTAAGGTCCGAGATCTTGGGTAGCCTAAGAGCACTCAGCATAGCTTCTTTTTGTGCTGCAAGGTGCAACGGTGTGAGGCTAAGCATTGTTCCCATTGCTGCCGTAGGGCACGTTCTCATTGCTCCTCTGATACTCAGACAGGCTAGACGATGTATTTTATTCAACTGTTCCTGAGTCTTGGCCTGTAAGGTTTTTGGCCACCAAGCCAACGATGCATAGGTGACCATGGGTTTGATAATGGCGCTGTACGTCCAATATATTATCTTGGGTTTTTGCCCCCCAAGTTTTACCATGTAGGCGCTGGCACATAAAGATTGCTCTTGTCGCTTTCCCGGTAACCTTGTTCAGGTGTGAATTCCAGGTGAGCGTCTTGTCAAGTATAACACCTAGGTATTTCGCTTCCTTGGATATGTCGATTGGGACGTTTTCCAGTCTAATTTCTTTGAGAGTGTGGTTTCTTTTCCTGGAAAAGGGTACAAGTATAGTTTTTCCGGGGTTGATGGTAAGTCCTTTTGTCCTGCACCTTGCATTAGTTGAGAAATTATGTCCTCATAATTGCTCTGCAGCTTCATATTGTTTCACAAGCATTTGAACTCGTTTTACCCTTTGGTCCAGGAGTTGTTCTGGTGTCAATCTAGGGGTTTCCTTTCTATAAAAGATAATTACAAATGTTGTTATGAGTAACGTTAGTCCTAGAGTGGATATGATCGGGCTTTTAGTAACTTCGATCAGTAAGGATTGCAATAAGTTTATGTTGTCAATTTTTAATTGGTCATCGAGAGACTCAGAATACTGTGCGATCTCATATTTATCGATCGCGTATGACTTCAAATAATTCTGAATGGAGTGTGTTGGGTTGTCATACACTTTACCATCTATAGTTGTGTTGTTCTCAAAATTCACTAGGTAGACTCCTTTTAAAATTTCGTCATCCACGATGTGTTCTGTAGGTAGTAGGATTGCACCGTCTTTGCTTATTTCTAAGTTTAGATTTTTCTCTTTAATTTTGTTACAAACTGTTCTTTGGTTATTAAGTAGTTCAGACAAACATGTCTGATTTTGGTAGTTTCACAAAATGTATATTATTTAGTTACTTCTTACAAGTTTTTACATTAATAAAATTACTGTTACATTTGATAATTTCTTCACTTAAAATGAATTTCCCATCTTCCTGGCTTATGGCCCTACTTTCGTATAATTTACATTTTTCATTATTAATGGGGTATTTAATAATTACAATGATTCCATCTTTCTGTAAAATCTTAAAACTCAAAATATCAATTAAGTCACTTATGGTGACGGTTTTTAATTAGTTAATTTTTTTCAATTTTATTAATATCATTGATATTTAAAATGGTTGGATTTAAAATTTTTAGTTTTGCTAAATTAAAGTGTAATTCAAAAATTATTAGTTTGCTTTGAATTCGTTATGAATTGTTTATTATTAGTAGTAGTACTGTAATTTTATTTTACGATAAAATTAACTTATAACAAACGTTTGTAATTTCACAAATTTTGATTGGCATTTGCCGTCAGCCAGAAAAGAGAGATTTAACTTTTATGATTTATAATCTAATTGCAATACATTCATTAATTTAAGGATACAATTTCATTTAAACGGTTTCATCTAATATCTGTTTGCGATACTTTACAGCATTCCTTAGATAACTGTACAAAACTTTCCAGTCTTGACCATTTAGAAGATTATTGCGTTTCTATAGCAAATGTATACAAACTCAATTTCCAAGTAATTTAAGTGACGTTTGATAGATGTTTTGACAAACTAACTTTCGGAAATCTTTGATTTTGAATTGGAAGCACTTACACCCAATCCGATAACCATACAAAATACCAATTCATTTTAGAATCGAATTACATTTCCGAATGGCAATCCGAATCCGAAAGCAGTACAAAATAAGGCCCCTGGTTTGTCGGTAACTCATTTTCCTCCCAATGCGATCTTCTTATCTCCTTTAGGATGGGACATATTCCGATGAAGTGGTGAATTCTTCTCTAACTCGTAGATTATACAAAGAGCATTCCTCATTACGTTGGAATCTGTACGGCTTATAATTTAAATTTACTAGTTCGCCTCTAACTAAAGATTGTTTCTACGTTGTTTTGGTCGTTGAAGTAGTTTTTCTCCGCTATGTTGTGTTGTAGCGTTCGATACGTATGCCGGGTTTAGTTTTTCTGTGCTGATCATCATTTGCATCGATATTGGGGTTTCCGGCAGAATGACGATGTCGTCTGCGTACATAAGAAGATTTATTCTAAGCCCGGCGAACTGGATTCCTCCTGGTAAAAACGTTGGTAGATCATCTAGAAATAATGAAAACAGTAGGGGACTCATAAGGCAACCCTGCTTAAGAATGCATATAGTTTTTTCCCTTGTCTAAATAGGTCCTGGCAGTACTTGTCAGCGTAAAAATGTTGTCCACTGTGGAATAGTTTTTCCTAAAACCAGCTTGGTCCTCGCTTAGCATGCCATTCATTTCAACCCAATCTGCCAAACGTTCCAAGATGATTCCCGTAAATAATTTCATTATTGCGTTTAGGAACGATGTACCTCTATAGTTGTTCGTGTTGCTAGGCTCTCCTTTTTTAAATACCGCCGCTTCGATTTGATTACTCCGTATAAAAGTCAAACCGTTGAGGGATCTAGCAATTCTCCAGAATGAACCACTGTCTCTAATATCCGTTAGTTTCAAAGCTAAATGAGTAGAGTACATTTTTTGCTTCTGTTTGCACATCATTTTATACGCATTCTTGGCCTGCTGGTACATGGATTTTGCGAAGCTGGTGCCTGCTGCTCTTACTTACCGCAATAAGGCGAATGATTTTTTCCGGGCTGCCACACATTCTCAGTCCATACCATATTTGTTTTCTATTGCACATGGAGTGCAAATGGATTTAATTTAAACTGCTAA
Source organism: Brachypalpus laphriformis (assembly GCA_945910035.1). NCBI lineage: Eukaryota > Metazoa > Arthropoda > Insecta > Diptera > Syrphidae > Brachypalpus > Brachypalpus laphriformis. The sequence goes on along the minus strand of OX246754.1, from coordinate 109,700,026 downwards.
GTTTGCCGTTGAGGATAGTCTTGTATCTTTTTTCAAATTAATTCCTCCATTGGAATTTCGGTAATAGCCAGATTGGTGGTGCCGATGATTGGGGCAGTGCTTCGAGATTATTCGAGATTGCTAAGGGTACGAGTCCGAGTATGTATATTATTCCGCGTACAAGACAGTAATCAATGGTAGAGCAGGCAGTACCTCTGATAAACGTTAAATGACTTGAGTTGTTGCTCTTAGAACGCCCATTTAAGACTGTTAGCCCAAACGATTCATACATTTCTATAAACTCTTTACCATTTGCATCCATTTTTGCGTCTTCTGTGCGTCTAGTTTCGTATATTGATCCATTTAAGAGCTTCGGTTCAACTTCCACTACCTGGGTGTTCCATATCCTCGCGTCGCAGTCGCCAACCACCATTAAGTCTTCTTTTCCACATTCCAACAGTAAATCATACAGGCTTATAAAGTCGTGCATCCACTTGTCGCAGTTAATGTAAACCGGAACGATGTAGGTTGTAGAGTTTTCCGCGACAATTTCTACTAGAATTCGACCAAGTTCCCTTATGATTCGACATCTAATGTAATCGTTGATCTCTTTTTTTATGTCAAATAATTAGACCCCCTTGCCCGGCCGTGTGTAAATGATCTACTTGCTGAGATCCACTGAATGGTATAGTTGCAGAAGAAAGGTTCAAATTGCTCAGTTTTTTTTTCAACGTAGGTTTCAAACAAAAGGAAAAGTATCAATTGTTTACATACTTGAAGAAATCGTAAAAAAATTGATTAATTCTCCTTCTTCCTTTTATCAGCGAGGTTATGATCCGAAAATAAGGGATCATAACCCTCCCACTTCACCGCATTTCTACTGATCCGCCTGTGGGGTTCGCCTATTTGACCTCAAGAAATATCGGCTGGCCTGCCGATTTTTGATCACTTGGTTACTGAGGCCAATGAAATGCCGATGTCGTCGCATTTGTCTGATCCAGGCGTTTATAGGGCTGCTTTTCCTACATCGCGATGTCTTTGGAACGTGCATTGATATTGCCTTTTTAACAGGGTTCAAATGATCTCTTCTTTGAACGTGGCAATACCAGCTGAGCCGGTCGCGCTCTATTTTTTCTACGATGGTTCCCTTGATGTGAAAGCTTCCACGGATCTTCGAACTTCTTATTCGATCAAGCTTTGTCACTCCTGCCGTCATGCGAAGCATCTTCATCTCAGCTCCCCTTAATTTACTCTCATACTTTTTGTACATCGTCCAACATTGTGAACCGTATGTGAGCGATGGACGCACAACTGCGATGTAGAGCCTTCCTTTAAACTTAGGTGGCATTTTTCTGTCACAGAAGATAGCGGAGTTTTCTCGCCACTTCATCCACCATACGCGTACGCGATGATTGATGTCGTCATTACGAGTTGCTTTGCTATTGATCATAGATCCCAGATATTTGAACTTTTCGCACTTGGGAAGCACTGTTCCATTCAAATAAATGTCTGGAATAGGCCTGAGTGGATCAGAGACGGGCATCACATCAGCTTGATCGAACGGTAGTTATCACAGTTTCGCTTATCACCCTTCCCTTTGTATACAGGGAGAAGGTAACTTTCCCTCTATTGATTCGGCATTGGGTCACCTCTCACAAATTTGGAGATGAGAATTTTGAGCCATCTGAACCCGGTGTCTCCCATCTTTTTCCAGAACTCAGAGGGCATCTCATCTGGCCCAACCGCTTTTCGTTTTTTGAGTATTTGACCGCCTCACTAACTTCTTCGACTGTAATGTCGGGTATTTCTTCAGTTAGGGGTGGCTCTTGGAAAGTATAGCCGGCGAAACTGTTCATTTAAAAGTTCTTCACAATACTGCCGCCACCTCTGCAGAATTTTGTCGTCATCCACAAGAAGCTGGCCATGAGCATTGTTAATGAACTTTGGCGAACGAATCTCTTGAGCATTCCTCCTTCTTTGGGTGGCTATTTTGAAGATGGTTGCGCTCTTGTTCATATTGCGTCTTTGCAGCTCCTGGATAGCCTGGTTTGCATCAGCAACCGGGGAAGGTATTTTCTCCAGCTCCCGATACAGCCCCTCCGTACTCTCTGCTTGAAGCTGGGTGCACTTCTTCGCTTTTTTCTTGCAACATCTGTATTCCATTTCGAGGCGAACTTTTTCGTCACTATTATTAGAGAGGCACTTTGACCAAGCTTTGAAAGCCGTTTTCTTCTTATTTATCACCTTCTTAGCTTCATCACTCCACCACCATGTTTCTTTTGCGTGTTGATGGTTGCCTTTTGAAGCTCGTAGCAGTGATTTGGCCTTCTTTAAACAAGTTTGCTGTAGGGAATCCCACATATTTTGTGCTCTGCACTCTTCATCCTCAGCTCCGTTGATGGTGTGAGAGAGGTAATTTTTCATTACGGAAACAAAAGCCTCGTCTTTTTCTTTGTCCAGATTGTACCACTTGATTTTCTCAGAGACCCTTGTTTGTTTGCTTTTCTTCGGTGTTTTCATAAAAATTTCTGTTAGGAGGAGACGGTGTTGCCGAGCGATTGCCTCTCCCAGGATCACTTTGCAATCTTTTACCCGAGGCTTCATTAAACTGGCTACCAAATGGTAGTCAATCTAAGTTTCATCTCCGCCACTGCTGTAAGTGATCAGGTGTCGGCTTTGTTTGATGAACATGGTATTTAACACGATAAGACCGTGTGATTTGCACATGCTTAGGATGTCTTCACCAGGAAGGTTCCTGGTGCCATATCCTAATCCTCCATGGCAGTCTGCATAGTCTTCGTTTGACTTCCCGTTTGACTTAATTAATTATTAATAATAATTTATTGCCTGGGCCCGCTACATTGTAAGAAATTATGTTAAACTGAAAATTACTTTTATTATTACTTAGACAAGAATTAAATTTTTATTTAAAAAGGTGACGGCATTAATCAGGGTTATCGTGAATAAATTTTCCCAAAAATTAGGTATCTTCAAAAATATGGAAAAAAGTCATCGGGGAAGAATTAAATAAGCCGTCAGGTCCAGCAGCCTTGTTGGATTTTAGCTTGGATATTGCTATCCTCACTTTGTTTTGGTCAGGTGGACGGAAATTTTGACTATCATCGTCTATGTTGAATGGTTCATTCTGCCCGACAGCGGGATGTTGGTCTTCGTCGCCGTTATACAGTCTACAGAAGTAGTTTTTCCATATTCTCAGCACCGACTGTGATCCTGCTATGAGGTTTTCATTTTCATCTCTACAGGTTTCTGTACGGGTATTGCTCCTCTGACACGTTCCTTTACCTTTTGGTAAAACTTCCGTACATTGTTCCTGGAGTATAAACTCTCGCGCGCTTCTCATGCTCTTTCTTCTTCTTTTGGAGAAGCCGATGTTCTTCCCGTCTCTTTTGCTCGTAGAGCTGACGAGCAGCTCTCGTTTTCCTTTACAGCGCCGCTTTGTATGCTTCTTGTTTTGCTGCATGCACTCGCCGGCATTCTTCGTCAAACCAGGGGTTTCGCGGTGGTGGGCGAGCGAGACCCAGCACATCAGTCGCGGCGTTTCTGATGGCATGTTGGCAGCGTTGCCACTGGTCTTCGGCACTTGATGCTGCCGGCATAGGGGTGATTGAGAGATTTCGAGATACGCGTTCAGCGAAGAGTCTGGCGGTCTCTTGCGATTGTAGCTTTTCGACGTTAAATTTTCTCACAGTGATTCTTCTTTGTTGCTCAGATTAGGATATCTGCATTCGTACCTTGGGTACAACAAGGTAATAATCCGAGTCTATGTTGGCCGCTCGGAAGGTCGGGACATCCAGAATACTGGAGGCATGCCTTGCGTCGATCGCAATATGATCAATTTGGTTGATCGTTACATGATCATTGGACCGCCATGTCTGCTTATGAATATCGAGATGAGGAAACCATGTGCTTGCTATGGTGACATTTCGCTCCACAGTGAAATCAATTAGCCTTAATCCGTTATCAGACGTGGTGTCATATAGGCTATGCTTACCGACTGCCCTGCCAAAGACGTCCTCCTTTCCTATTTTGGCGTTGAAATCGTCCAATACGATTTTAACGTCGACATTGCTCATATGTCTTGTCGAGGAGCTCGTAGAGAAACACTCTTTGGTGGCAGGGTCCTTTTCTTCCGTGGGGGAATGAACACATATTAGGCTTATGTTAGCGAATTTAGCCTTGATTCGGATAGTCATAATACGCTCGCTCACGTGTCGGAAGCTTAAGATTTCTTGCCATCGCACTTCCTGGATAACGGTAATATCTGCTTTATAGCAGTCTAGGGCCTCTGCTAGTTGTTCGGCTGCACGTGGTCTGTAAAGGGATAGAACATTCCACGTACAGATCCGAAGGTCGTTGTCCTTATTTCGTTTGCTGGGGTCGTCATTAGTTGAGTCATCCTTATCCGAGGCTTTTGGTTGTTTCGGAACCATCGATTTCTTACGTGGTAAGGAAGTTACCCCGACAGCACAACCCACACCCTGGAGGGCCAGTTCCTTAATTATTCCCCTAGGACTAGGGGCCGGGTATACCGGTGCCAGTAGTCCACTACGGGAGTATGAACGCTGCCGTTGGCCCATTAAGGGCTCCTCCGCCACCATCTCTATTCCAATGTCCTGACCAACATTGGAAATTCCTTACCGACCTATTATCCGAATATGTCGAAGCCGCTCGTGCAAGGTGTTCATTAAGTTCAACCTACTTACTTTACTAGGGCCTTGTACGCACTGCGACCTGTAAGATCTATTGTGCTAGTCCAGTGTTTAGCTGAGAACTTGGTAAAGGCTCTTGATAAACCTCAACAAAGTTCCAGGCTCAATATTCCAGAAGTCAGAGGGACTCAATAAAGCCCTTCCGATATGGAGAAGTCTTTTTCTTGCGGCCATGGGGCATTCACAAAGAATATGTTCTGCCGTCTCATTTTGCTCTCCACATAGCCGGCATTCGTCTGTATCTGCTACTCCTATCTTGTGCAGATGGTACCTGAGTGGGCAATGACCAGTCAAGTAGCCTGTTAAGGTTCTTAGGTCTCCTTTCCTAAGCTCGAGTAGCTTTTTAGCCTTGCAGCGGTTGAGATTAATGAACTTCTTTGCCTGTCTTAGGCCCTTGAGTTTGGCCCAGTACTCTGCATGATGATCATCTTCCCATTTCTTTATTTTTATGTTAACGCTACTCCGTGCGACTCCAAAATAGGGTTCAGGACCGACTAGTGGGCGACTAGCGCCTCTTCTCGCTAAGCAGTCCGCCCGTTCGTTGCCCTCGAAGCCTTCGTGTCCTGGTATCCAGGCCACAGTGACTGTGTTTTTCGATGCGAGATCTTCGAGTAGGTTTAGACAGTCCCATACAAGTTTTGATCCTATCGTGTACGATTTCAGAGCCATAAGTGCTGCCTGGCTATCTGAGAGGATATGGATACGAGTACCTTCGACTCTTCTACGCAGACATTCTCGTACACAGAGCTCGATCGCATGGACTTCCAGTCCAGTGCTACCATTTTCCAATTTGGAACCATCTGTGTACCAAGTTTGAGAGTTTGGTAAGACTACATGTCCTTCATTCCTCCATGTGTGGCGGTCACCTATGACCACATTGAATTTCCTGGAGAACCGGTATTTCTTGATCATAGTATCTGGGATTTTGAGAATAGGGTCATTTTGAATATAACTTAGAATCTTCAAATGGCCTGTAAAGTTGCCGATTTTAAGGTCCGAGATCTTGGGTAGCCTAAGAGCACTCAGCATAGCTTCTTTTTGTGCTGCAAGGTGCAACGGTGTGAGGCTAAGCATTGTTCCCATTGCTGCCGTAGGGCACGTTCTCATTGCTCCTCTGATACTCAGACAGGCTAGACGATGTATTTTATTCAACTGTTCCTGAGTCTTGGCCTGTAAGGTTTTTGGCCACCAAGCCAACGATGCATAGGTGACCATGGGTTTGATAATGGCGCTGTACGTCCAATATATTATCTTGGGTTTTTGCCCCCCAAGTTTTACCATGTAGGCGCTGGCACATAAAGATTGCTCTTGTCGCTTTCCCGGTAACCTTGTTCAGGTGTGAATTCCAGGTGAGCGTCTTGTCAAGTATAACACCTAGGTATTTCGCTTCCTTGGATATGTCGATTGGGACGTTTTCCAGTCTAATTTCTTTGAGAGTGTGGTTTCTTTTCCTGGAAAAGGGTACAAGTATAGTTTTTCCGGGGTTGATGGTAAGTCCTTTTGTCCTGCACCTTGCATTAGTTGAGAAATTATGTCCTCAAATTTGCCTCTAACGCTGATGACAATGTCGTCTGCGTATCCTTGTACTTTGTAACGATGTTTCAAGTAGCTGTAGGAGTTCGTCAATAACTAAGGTCCAGAGCAGGGGAGGGAAGACTCCTCCCTGCGGGCAACCTCTGGTAGCTGTTATAGTTTTATGCGAGCCTCCGCACTCGATTCTTATCTTCCTGCTGCATAGCATGGTTAGGATCCAGTTTATGATCAGAGGAGCGATATTTTTCCTGATCATAGCCTTTTTGATAGCCTCATAGGAAGTGTTGTCGAATGCTTCCTGTATATCTATGAAGGCACATAGGGCTGTTTCTTTGGCAGCTAAGGATTTTTCAATCAATAATGTTAAGCTATGAATGGCTGTTTCCATAGATTTCTCTGGTTGATAAGCAAATTGGTTTGCATGCAGAGGATCATGTATAAGGAACTTTCCCCTTATATGATGATCGACAATTTTCTCCATCGTTTTTAGAAGAAAGGAACTGAGACTAATGGGTCGAAAGGATTTAGGCGATTGCTCCGCCTGCTTTGCCACCTTAACCTCCTTCCAACTTTTTGGTATGTAGTCTAGTGTAAGGCTGGATCTGAAAATTCTTATAAGGGTAGGAATTAACAGGTTTGCTCCTTGTTGTAGTAGGCAGACAAATATGCCATCTATACCTGGTGATTTAAATGGGCTAAAGGTAGATAGAGCCCATCTAATATGGTTGGCAGTAAAGATTTTGCCAGATAGGCTATAGTCTCGTGTAGAAGCAATGAGAACGTCGTTCCTCAGGTGTTCTGGAGAGACAGCACAAACGGATATACAGCCTGGAAAGTGGGTATCAAGTAAGGCTTGACAGCTTTCCTCCGGACTGCTGGTGAATTCCCCATCTTGTTTCTTTAGGGAGCCAAGATGCTTGGAGTGACTCTGGGCTAGGGCCTTTTAAAGACGAGCCGCAGTGGGGAAGCTTTCGATATATACGTTCGCAGTGAGTTGTCCAAGATTCGCGTTTAGATTTTCTAAGTTCTTTAATATAACTTGTTAGAGTTTCTTTGTAAAAGCACCAATCGTCATTGATTTTAGCTCTATTGAATAGCTTCCTAGTTTCACGCCTAAGTGACTCAAGACGCTTATTCCACCAGGGGGCGTCGCGGTTGGTCCTTTTCTGTGTTTCGGCACAACTGCCTTCATAAGCGACGAAAATGGTTTTTCGAAGGTGTTCTGCCTCGAATTCCAACTCTGAAATGGTATGTATAGGATTCGAAGCACGATTTAGTTCTGCCTCGAGGATAAACCGATAGGAATCTCAATTTGTGTGCCTAGGGTTCCTGTAATTTAGCGTGTCACTCAAGAAGATCCCTATATCGAATCTGATGTGGTTATGGTCCGACATAGAAACTTCATCAGACACGTGTCAGTTTGTGATGAAATTGTATATAAAGGGCTTGCCAGAGTAAGATCTAGTACCTCTTGGCGGATGATGTTAGTAAAAGTAGGAACGTTTCCCCTATTTACCACCACCATGTTGTTAGTACATACAAATTCAAAAAGCGATTCACCTCTTTTGTTGATGTCCGAACTGCCCCAGGCGGTGTGATGGGCGTTGGCGTCACAGCTGATAATCCAGGGTAGCTTTTTGGCACGGCAGTAAGCCATCAAGTACCCTATCTCGTTCGGCGGTGCCTCGGCTATGTCCCCGGGAAAGTAAGCGGAGGCGAAGACAACCTTCGTGGTTCCACTTGTTAGCGGCACTTCTGCCACTATCGCCACCAGGTCCCTAGTAATGAACTCTGTAATGGGAAATATATTATGAGTATTTTTAACTAAAATTGCTGCCCTAGGATTACTCCACGAGTCGCAATAAATTAACTTACAGTTCTTCGTTGGGAGCCCTTTAATGGCTCCCTCGAGCACTAATGGCTCTTGCATCAGTGCTAAGTCAACATCTTCCTTGATGAACCGTCTATTCAGCACGGAAGATGCTGCGCTAGCATGATGCAAGTTTATTTGAAGGCACTTGAAATGGTTGCGCGGATGCTTCGGTAGCGCGCTTGAAGCTCTAGGTGATGTACTTTCTGGCGGCCGTTTGTTTGCGGATACTGCCTCAGCGGTGGTGCCGGGGCCCTGTGGCCTCTGCCCTGGTGTTGGAGACCCGTATGGCCTCAGTGCCGCTGGTATTAGCTCTGCGCGTACAAGAGCTGGCAGGATTTTCTTTAACTATCGTGCCTGTCTGGTTTACGGTGGGTCTTGGGTGCTCTTTATGTTTACGGCGAAGTTGTACGGACCCGAAGCCGTAACTAAGCTCACCTCCGATTTTCGAGAGGTGTGAGGCTGATGCCGGATCCAGAGCCACGGTGATCTCCACGACGGCTGCTCGTTCGCTTCTATTGAGCACTCTCCAGTCGTCCACTCTTAGCCCTTCGTTTTGGCCTTTTATTAGGCCCAACAAACGCTAGTTCGAGTCTTTACCAGGAAAGTACCCGACAAAAATTTCTGGACGCGGAACTTCTCCCTCGTCCACAGCTTTCAGCTGTGCATCTTTCCAGGGCTTCATTTTGGGTACTGTTGTCTTGAGCCAGTCCGCTGTTGCTCTATTTTTACAGCTGAAAAGAAGCCAGCCGGGTTTGAAAGTACAACCGAGGAACTGCTGTTTAGTAGATCTTTCCCTCTGCTGCAGGATGATGTCCAGTACCTTGTCCTGTACCCGTTTGAGCTGGTCTGTAGTCCAGATGGTGCCCGGGAAGTCTGGTGGTAAGACACCAATCTTGACGATGTCCACGGCGGCGTCCCTGTAGGTTTTTACAGGGCTTGATGGTCCGAGCCTAACTTTTGACGTGGTGGCTATCCTCTTCGCTGCGTTGTCTGGTGGTGTAGCGCTGTCACCTCTTGGACGTTTTGAGGGGGCTTTTTGCTTGTTTAGTGGAGTCTGCGCTAACTCACGAGCTTTCTCCAGGCTGTGTCCTTTCCTCAGAAACTCTTTTAGTCTCTTGCGTCCAGCTCCAGATAGCTTGACCCTTTCTGAAAAGAGACTTTTGACGCCTTCAATATGAGCATCAATCACCGTTGCAGGAGAGCCAGGTGATGCTAGGAGAGTCTCTTCATCCTACGTATTTATGGTGTCAGTTGTGTCGATGGTACTTGAAGCCACGTCCTCTGCTATGACATCCATAAGTTCAGACTCCACAGTAGGACCAAGTGCCCTCTGTAGAGTCTGAGAGGCCCAAAGCGGCCCCGGTTTGCACGTTAAGAGGAGTGCATTCCTCATCGTTATTTTTTAAATTTTTATCCATGGGATTTTTTTGATAAGGGGAAGGGTAGTTCACCCGCGGTAGAGCCCCATGCCACGGGAGGGCTAATTTAAACCGGATGTCACCTGGTTTCCGGAGACCACCGTTATAAGACACACTTACGGAGTGCCATTCATCCCTTAGGCACGGTCGTTACACACCTGGGATTACGGGTTTTTTCAAGTTTTCCTCTTTAGATCCGCCATATTTCGTATTCAGCAGGGACACCTCGTGCAGGATGTGGTTCTTCACCACGTATGGACGGTCTTAGGAGATAGATTCATTTGGATGCCTCTATTCCTCTGGCTCCTTTGCCTGGAACCTTGCCCCCAGTTCAACCTAACTGGAACTATAGACGCCACCATTGACCCCGTCTAGGGAATTCGTCCGCTGCCGTTTGGAACAAGAAGTGCTCTAGTAAGAAAGCACTCTTCCCCCCTCTCTCATCTGCTGCCGCCAAGAATCTTCCAAAGGGGTTGATTACTTATTTCTCGGATCAAGGTACTAGGCACTCAGCGGTCACCAGCGTGAAGGTTGAGAGTAGGAAACAAACATCCGAGAGTATTTGTGTGACGAAAAAGGTTCTCAAAAACAAATTGCCCTAGGAGTCGGCATTGAACTGTTAGTCCATTCCATTCGTGTAAAAAAATTATAACGCACACAACGCGAGTAGTTGCGAGAAACTAGGCCCAGGCACTTGAAAAGCCGTTGCGCCAAATAAAATGTTTAATTAAAATCGGTCCATAAAAGTCAAATATTTTAAAAGAAATAGTCCGACCCAGATTAAATAACTCGCTTAGCCGCCATATATCAAATACCCGTATGTCAAATAATTCATCCTTAAGCAAGAAACCTTAGTAGGTGAATTGATGAAGTAGTCAATATGTGCTGGTTTAGATGGATAGAATAGTAGACCAGTCTTCTTATTTGCTTAATATTACTTATTAACAAAGATTAAATCAACGATCATATTATTCGTAAATAATAGCAAAGAAAAATTTAGCAGAAGTCTCAAAGCAATCGATTTACCCCAAAGCAAAAAAAGCAAAAATCGTGGTAGATGATGGAATAGACAGCTCAATGGGTGCTAGTTTCTCCGATGCACTTGGTATGTGCAGCATAGCTAATAATAAAAAACACACAAAATCGCAAAAGCATTCTATGGAATCAAAATCGATTGGACATACATGTCCGATAAGCAACAAGCTTAACACAGTAAATATAAACCAATAACTTAATATATTTTTATTGATTACTCTATGATTTCAGATCCCGGATGCCTTAAAAGTTTTGCCAGAAAGCAAACTTGATATTTCAATAAATTTACCACTACCTACCTCAATGTCAAAAATAACCGATAATTACAAACCAGCACCAATTAATCAAAATGTAATGAATTGTATTTATCCTTCAACCATCATTGACAAAACAAGTTTAACAAATGAAGACACTCTTAATATTGGCTTTTCTTCAAAAACTATGCGGTATTTTATTTTTTTATTTTATTTTTTTTTTAATGCATTTTGTAAAAAAATATTTTGTCATTAGAACCAAAGTGTATTCTGGTGTGAGAACTGGTGCTATCCTGATAGTTCCATCGTTGTTTGATATTTGTATTCGTGTCTTACAAAAAAATATTGATGGTAATTAAAGCCTTTTTTATGTTGTACTAATCTCATGAAATTACGTCTTCATAATTAGCCCTTGAATACACTGGAGGAGTGCCTTTTGATGTGTTGCGGCCTGTTCTTGAGCGAACAACACCTCAGCAGTTATTAACCTTTGAAAATTATAATGCATATTTGCTGGAAGATACAGATGCTTTGTGGCAGTTACATGTGAAACGACACTTTCGGGGGGAAATTAAGCAAGAAGAAGAAACTTGGCGTGAAATGTTTTTGGTATTGTTTATTAATTTTACCTTATATTTACTAATAAAATGTTATTACAGAGATGTGAAGACGAAAAAGAGCGTCGACTTAATATTTTAACCAAAAATATTAAAATATCTCAAAAACAAAGCGCACTACCTGTACGTAAAACTCGTTTAGCTTATGTAGACAACGTAGTAAAACCGCCCAGGAATATTCAACGTAAGCAAGAACAATTTAGAACAAATGATAAACTAACAGCATCTCCGGCTGCTAGGGTGGCTGCTCTTTCGTCGGTGTCGCATAATGCAGTTAAGGCTGGAGATCCCCGTCTGAAAATTGCGAGAGACTTGGTTCAGTCAACAGGTAAACAATGCAAATAAATTATTAATTCTATGTATATAAGTTATCTATTACGTATTCCTAGGTAACAACGCACTTCGATCAAAGAAAGCACCATTAATGGCTAAAACTCTTCAATTTATAAAAAAAAGATATAAGAAATAATGAAATTTTCAACGATTATTCTATCTAGTTGTCTTATATAAAAACGTCTGATTTCTTAAGCAGGAAATTGTAAATTATTAAAATAAAAAAAAAATAAATGTCTTATTTATGATTAAATTTATTTAGTTAAGCTAGTTGACGACCTACAGATGTCCTTATAAAGTTCTTATGTATAAAGTAATGACTTCTAAACGAGAAAACTATTTATAAAAATTTTGCAAATTTATGCAATGCTGTACAAGGGTTGTATAACTTGACCCATTTCTTCTCAGTGTTGTGTACACGTAACACGAAGTTTAACTTCACAAAATGCAGTCAAAATGAAATTATTAAACTCATCATGCATGTGTTAAAAGGCATTCACAAGCTCTCTGTCTATTGGTTTATATTTCATTATTAGTCTAACACTTCTTAAAAAAAAAAATTGCTGAAAACAATATGTTTCAATAATTTATTTGAAGTGTTAAAATATATCTAAGCTAAACGTTATTATTGCATTTCTGCAGACTACTAGCAAGACTTGGACATCGCCCAATGGGGCACTAGCATTGCCGAGATGTCCACTAGTGATGTACCAAACCGAGTTAACCCGAGTTGGAATTTAAGCAAACCGAATTGCAAACCGGGTTGGCTAACTCGATTTGTAACAAAATTATCCCACCGTCACATAAGAAACTAAAACCGAACCGAATACAAATTCATGAATCAGCTTGCAAACTCGATTTAACTCGGTGTGTATACGCCGAGATATACGCTAAATTGACTTGACTTTTGAAGATGCCTAATTTTTGTTCGAGGAAAAATTCCGAGGGAAAATTTATTCACGATAACCCTGAATATGTGCATCTCGGTTAAATATTATAGAAATGATGAAAGAGGGAATTTCGTGAGAAAATTATGTTTCTAGAAACGACGTAAATCGAAATTGTGACGATGCTAGTCGAAACTGGAAAGTAAAAAACCGGACAACGTAAGTCCAAATAACGTAAATCTAGGTCTCCCTGTAATCAGCAATGCTGTAGATTTTGAGCAAATAAAAGCATGTGATCGAAATAATATTTTTTTTTATCTTTTTACGAGGAAATTCCCAACGTTGCGCCAGGTTAACATTATGTATGTATGTATGGCGCAAATGACAACACATACTTCTACTTCTTCCTATTTCGGCAAGGTAATGATCCGAAAACAAGAGATCATAACTCTCCCACTTCACTCAATTTTTACATACCCCCCTGTGGGGTTCGCCTATTTGAAATAGAAAGTATCAGCAGGCCTCCCGTTTTTGGATCACTGAGTTACTGAGGCCAATCAAATGCCTAGCGAATACACGGTTCAAAACCGTAACAAAATGCTCTTTCCATCTCTTGAGCTGGTCCTCATCCGAAATGAGCAAGGAGCCGTCTAAGCTTTTCACCGGGTGTTGGCTGGAGCTGCGACCTCCTGTCAGCTCTTTCGTGATTCTGTAGACGGTCCTGCTGTCGCAGCTCCGTGCAGTTTCTTCTGCTTCTGTAGCCAGCGCGTTGATGTATGTAGTTGCGCTTGTTACATCGCACGCTACGCTGAACTTCTCTCATCTTCATGCGATATAGGGACTCGAGCTCGCTTCTCCTTGCTGCTGGGGTAGCTGCAACGCGAGCTTTCAGCTGTTTTCGTTTGTCAATCCGTCTCCAGGTATCCTCGGAAAGCCACGCCCTATGTCTTCCCGGCGATCGACGGACGATTCTTTCAGCACCAGATGTAAAAACATTTTTCACAGCACACCAATGGTCTTGGATAGTTGCGGGCATTGAGCTGCTGATTGGTTCCACAATCATGTTGAACCTGAGCATTCTTGTGTTGTCGTGGGATCTTCGAACTGCAGCAGTGCGTAGTTGGAGAGTAGCTATCATAAGATGGTGATCACGTACTATCCCCACATCTGCTCCTCGCCTGTTTCGGACGTCCAGGAGACTACTTCTAAAGCGGTGGCTGATGGCAAAATGATGAATTTGGTTGGAGGTTGATTGCCTGTCGTTGAAAACCCAGCTGACTTTGTTGCAGGTCTTGTGCTCAAACATGGTGCCACCTATCACAAGGCGGTTGGCATTGCAGAAATCCACAAACCTTTCGCCGTTGTCATTGCGGTTGTCTAGTCCATACTTCCCGGTTGCATGTTTGAGCCCTTCGTTGTCGTTGCCTACCTTGGCATTCAAATCCCACATCACTATGACAATGTCTCCATTTGGTGTTGTGTTGAAGACGGCACTTAAGAGATTGTAGAAGCTCTTCTTTTCGTCCTCAGACGAACTATTCCTTGGGGCGTAACACTGTATGATGGTGACCTGTCGTACTCTAATCTGGAATCTGGCCGTCATAATCCTATCACCATGAGGCTGCCAGGAAATCAGGCCCGTGCGTGCTGATGCTCTTTACAATAGTCCGACTCCATATTCCCGCGGACTTCCGGATGGTCTTCCAGAATAGAGTAGTACAGTGTTACGCGTTGGGGACTGGTACTCTCCCGCTTCTAGCCATATTATTTCACTTACCCCCAAAATGTCCAGTTTATATCGCATGAATTGTAACGTAATCTAGGTCTCCCTGTAATCAGCAATGTTGTAGATTTTGAGCAAATAAAAGCATGTGATCGAAATAATATTTTTTTTTTATCTTTTTACGAGGAAATTCCCAACGTTGCGCCAGGTTAACATTATGTATGTATGTATGGCGCAAATGACAACACATACTTCTACTTCTTCCTATTTCGGCAAGGTAATGATCCGAAAACAAGAGATCATAACTCTCCCACTTCACTCAATTTTTACATAGCCCCCCTGTGGGGTTCGCCTATTTGAAATAGAAAGTATCAGCAGGCCTCCCGTTTTTGGATCACTGAGTTACTGAGGCCAATCAAATGCCTAGCGAATACACGGTTCAAAACCGTAGCAAAATGCACTTTCCATCTCTTGAGCTGGTCCTCATCCGAAATGAGCAAGGAGCCGTCTAAGCTTTTCACCGGGTGTTGGCTGGAGCTGCGACCTCCTGTCAGCTCTTTCGTGATTCTGTAGACGGTCCTGCTGTCGCAGCTCCGTGCAGTTTCTTCTGCTTCTGTAGCCAGCGCGTTGATGTATGTAGTTGCGCTTGTTACATCGCACGCTACGCTGAACTTCTCTCATCTTCATGCGATATAGGGACTCGAGCTCGCTTCTCCTTGCTGCTGGGGTAGCTGCAACGCGAGCTTTCAGCTGTTTTCGTTTGTCAATCCGTCTCCAGGTATCCTCGGAAAGCCACGCCCTATGTCTTCCCGGCGATCGACGGACGATTCTTTCAGCACCAGATGTAAAAACATTTTTCACAGCACACCAATGGTCTTGGATAGTTGCGGGCATTGAGCTGCTGATTGGTTCCACAATCATGTTGAACCTGAGCATTCTTGTGTTGTCGTGGGATCTTCGAACTGCAGCAGTGCGTAGTTGGAGAGTAGCTATCATAAGATGGTGATCACGTACTATCCCCACATCTGCTCCTCGCCTGTTTCGGACGTCCAGGAGACTACTTCTAAAGCGGTGGCTGATGGCAAAATGATGAATTTGGTTGGAGGTTGATTGCCTGTCGTTGAAAACCCAGCTGACTTTGTTGCAGGTCTTGTGCTCAAACATGGTGCCACCTATCACAAGGCGGTTGGCATTGCAGAAATCCACAAACCTTTCGCCGTTGTCATTGCAGTTGTCTAGTCCATACTTCCCGGTTGTATGTTTGAGCCCTTCGTTGTCGTTGCCTACCTTGGCATTCAAATCCCACATCACTATGACAATGTCTCCATTTGGTGTTGTGTTGAAGACGGCACTTAAGAGATTGTAGAAGCTCTTCTTTTCGTCCTCAGACGAACTATTCCTTGGGGCGTAACACTGTATGATGGTGACCTGTCGTACTCTAATCTGGAATCTGGCCGTCATAATCCTATCACCATGAGGCTGCCAGGAAATCAGGCCCGTGCGTGCTGATGCTCTTTACAATAGTCCGACTCCATATTCCCGCGGACTTCCGGATGGTCTTCCAGAATAGAGTAGTACAGTGTTACGCGTTGGGGACTGGTACTCTCCCGCTTCTAGCCATATTATTTCACTTACCCCCAAAATGTCCAGTTTATATCGCATGAATTGTTTTCCAATTGGAGGAATCTGGCATTGTAAGGACCTTCGCTTCCCGAGACGAGGAGTGTCTTAACATTCCAGAAACCTATCTTTGTCCGGGTACAATAGGCAAAAGTCGTCAACATGTGATCATTCCTTATCCGAGGCATAGTGTCGGTTTTCAGTAACGCAAGTTGCTAGCCCACGTTACGTAGTCTAGAATCAAAGCCCTAGACAACCCGCACTTACAATTTTAGCCTACACGTATAAGGTTTTATACGTATAGTTGCCCGGGGGCCACCACTAGGAGGTAAAGTAAGCAATTCATCACGAACTTGATTGTTGCGCTACTGGCCCAAGCCAAGTTTTGAGCAGTCAGTAGTTTCCCGATCAATCGCAATGCAGATCCCCAAAGCTTGCCTCTCTTGCTTCGTGATGTCTATGGAACGTTCATTTATACTGCCTTTTTAACAGGGTTCAAATAATCTCTTCTTTGAACGCGGGAATACCATCTGAGCCGATCATGCTCTATTTTTCGTAAAATGGTTTCCTTGACGCGAAGGCTTCCACAGATCTTCGAACTTCTTATTCGATCAAGCATTGTCACTCCTGCTGTCATGCGAAGCATCTTCATCTCATCTGCCCTTAATTTGGTCTCATACGTTTTGTACATTGTCCAACATTGTGAACCGTATGTGAGCGATGGACGCACAACTGCGATGTAGAGCCTTCCTTTAAAATTAAGTGGCATTTTTCTGTCACAGAAGATAGCGGACTTTTCTCGCCACTTCATCCACCATACGCTTATGCGATGATTGATGTCGTCATCACAGGTGGCTTTGCTGTTGATCATAGATCCCAAATATTTGAACTTTTCGCACTTGGAAAGGACTGTTCCATTCAAATAAATGTCTGGAATAGGCCTGAATGGGTCAGAGAACGGTCAGTAGAAGTACTCTTTTTTGAACTAATGCAATACTCATTTCCCTCCAAAACGTCCACCCACACATCAAAAGCTCGTTGCAAAGATGTAAGATCCTCACTTATGATGGCTCCATCGTGAGCAAAGAATAATTGATGGGGTCCGTCATTTTACCTTCAAGCCGATAATCAAGGACTGCAATAAAAAGCAAAGGACTTAGACGCTTCCCTGGTGCACCCCGACATTTATTTGGAACTCTTCGGTTACTCCAGCGGGACATCTTACTCTTGTCTTTTCTCCTTCGTACGTGTCCCACGCCACCCATATCAGATCTCGTGATTGTCTGTCAAGCGCTTTTTCAAAGTCAACCAATGCAATATGTAAATCCTTTAAGGAATCACGATGTTTTTCCATTATGATCCTTAAGTGGGAAATACACGATACAACCGTCGTACCGACATTGACCCAACTGTTGTATGCAGCACACACATTAGACAATCTGTGTACGATATAAGTACAACCAGACGTTTTATTCAGTCAGTTTACACATACACACCATATAATTTCAATACAATATCTGTGCATGTGATAGCGGTTGTACAGTCAAGACCATCCGACTCTACGATATCTGTACAACGGTCGGTTATGTGGATACAGACGATTATCGTACACAACAGCAAAACTGTCAAACCATTGGTACCACAGTTGTATCGTGTATTTCCTACTTTATACTTCGGTCATCTGTAGTTGATTTACCCGAGACAAACCCGCATTGATCATCAGATAGCCGTATTAAATTAGATTAGATTTTTATTTTTATACTAAAATATTTACAAAATCAAAATCAAACAAAAATCAGTTACCATTGGCATTGCCGTCTGCCTGGATGACAAAAAGTAAAACATTAATTGATTGTAGCCTAATAGCACAGTGATAAGTTAATTCGTTATTTTTCTTATTTCATTTACAATTTTTTTCAGAAGTTTTTATCCAAGACTCTGTCTATATTGTAAAACAATTTTGCAGTACCTGGTTAGTGTTGTGACGTCAATCTCATTGAGGATTTGCAGGACTTGGTTTTCCGCCACGAAATCATTTCCAAATACAGATCTCCTTGTTTCCCCCAAAATTGGGCACCTGCCAAGAAAATTAAACGTATCCTCTCTCTCTGACAAATTGCACATGCTGCAGACTAGCGGTAGGTCAACCCTGTAGGGTATGTAATCCAGTTTCAGGAGCTCTCCACGCAGTTTTAGGACCGTAGCTATTTCTTCTTTGCTGTACTCATCCTGGAAGTAATTATTCTGCTCCAAATTGTGGCATAACCGACTGTAGACTGCTCTATGGAGTGACCCTGCTGACATAAACACACGCGCGATCAATTGGTAAAGTTTTGGCTTCCAACTCCTCGCATCCTCCACACTAAGCTCCATTCCACATCCACTAGCTAGTCCCAGCCACTCTTTGCACCATCCAGTTTTATATCGTATAGATTGTAAAGCCGCTTTCTTAGGTAGTCTATAGTCCGGCATGTTTAGTACTTTAAGTATGTACTTAATCCACCTGTAGTTTTAGGGTTTTTACGAAGAGTGGTGATAAGCCTGTCTTCAACATGAGCATGTAATTTGGCGTGTTCGGTGGAAGATGAAATGCTCTCTCTATATAAAACCTGAGTAGTTTTTCCACCGTCTCAAATTGTTTTCCTCCCCATACCTGTGCAGCGTAGAGGAGAATGGATTTCGAAACTGATTCTTTTTTTTTTAGGTTGCGCCAAGGATGTATAATCTTCATAGATACTAATAGCCCGAGTGCTACTAGCATGCACGATTCGCAAACCTGAGTAATCGATTCCAGGAATACGCCTACGTACAAAACACACACCCTACACACTGCAACCACTCTCCCCGCGGTACTGCCGTTAGGTATTTCTTCGCGGGGCTGGTTAGCAATTATGCTCTAGTCTCTTGCGCTCTTCTTAGGGCTTCTGCTCTTCGCAGCGCATTCTGCACACATACTATGAATGAGCAGATCTCCATCCACACGCCGTCTGATCGTGTTTGGTCTGTCTTCTGCAAAGCGTCTGCAGTAGAACACTGCAAGCTCCGCGTCCTCCTCTTCGTTTGGACATATTGGACACAGGGGCGAACTATCGTGTCCGAATCTATGGAGGTATTTCCGGTAGGCACCGTGTCCGGACAGGAACTGTGTGAGGTGGTAGTTACAGTTCCCCCTCGCTCTCTCTGTCCATGATTTTATAGTGGGAATGAGGTTGTGGGTCCACCTGCCTTTGGTAGATCTGTCCCACCTGGTTTGCCACAGCGTTGCTGATGCCGCCCTTCCCTCCTCCTTAATCCTTTTTGCCTCTTGCCGGTTCGAGGGACGTCTAAGGTATACCCTCTGCATCTCTTCAGCGAAGATGTCGATTGGGACCATCCCAGCTAAAACGCCGGAGATAGTTCGGAAGCCGCTGATCACTCTGATTGCGCAGAGCCTGTGAGCTGATGATAGCTTCTTCCTGCACTCATTTGTCGCCAGTGCACCTGCCCATATCGGGGCAGCGTATAGAAGTACCGAGCTGACCACTCTGGACAGCAGGATCCTGCGGGCGTATCCAGGCCCGCCGATGTTCGGGAGCATTCGGGAGAGTGCTGCCTGCATCAGCGATGCTTTCTTACTAGAATACTCGACGTGGGCTTTGAAGCGCAGCTTGTTGTCGAGCATGACTCCAATGTACCTCAAGTATTCTTTGGACCTGATTGTCTGGTTTCCGACCCGGAAGCTGGCGTATTCCACGTTTTTGCGGCTGGTTATTAGGACAGCTTCGGTCTTGTGGGCAGCTAGTTCCAGACCGGAAGACTCCAGCCATTCCTTTATTTTTATAACTGCCTCATCCGTGGCAGACTCCCTGTGCTTGGCTACTGTAACCACTGCGATATCGTCAGCGAAGCCAATTACTTTGACTCCCTTGGGTGGAGACCATAGTAGTTGGTCTATGGGGGAATAGGTGCTCTACTATAGTCTTTAGCATTACCGGGCATGTAAGTTGTGGAGACCTGCTGCTTTTAAGCTTCTTCATCACCACTCGCCATGCCCCAGGGGTCTAATGGCCCTTTCCAGTTCTCGCCTCGCCAATTTAAATGTGGTTAGCCGCTCTTGGAAATCTTGTCTGCCTCTGGATCTCTGAGATCTGCGTCGTGCTTGTAGGCACTTCGTCCTGAGCCGTTTAATCTCGTCGGTCCACCAGTAGCAGGGCTCGCCTCTTTTACTGACAGACCTTCTGGGCATTGCTGCATCGCACGCTGTGGTTATGACCTGGATCAGCTGATGCGAAAGTGCCTCAGCCGATCCATTATTTGTTGTGGCGCTAGTGTTTAACATTTCTTCGAACATGTCTTTGTCGAAGACCGTGTCCTTCCACTTTGGCCCTGTTAGGGTGGGACGCAGTCTACGTTATGTCTACGCCGACTTCTTCTTCCTTTTATCAGCGAGGCTATGATCCGAAAACAAGGGATCACAGCCCTCCCACTTCACTGCATTTCTACTGATCCGCCTGTGGGGTTCGCCTATTTGACCTCAGAAAATATCGGCAGGCCTGCCGATTTTGGATCACTCGGTTACTGAGGCCAATGAAATGCCAATGTCGTCGCATTTGTCTGATCCAGGCGTTTATAGGCCTGCCTTTCCTACATCGCGATGTCTTTGGAACGTGCATAGATATTGCCTTTTTAACAGGGTTCAAATGATCTCTTCTTTGAACGTGGCAATACCAGCTGAGCCGGTCGCGCTCTAATTTGTGTACGATGGTTTCCTTGATGTGAAAGCTTCCACGGATCTTCGAACTTCTTATCCGATCAAGCTTGGTCACTCCTGCTGTCATGCGAAGCATCTTCATCTCAGCTGCCGTTAATTTACTCTCATACTTTTTGTACATCGTCCAACATTGTGAACCGTATGTGAGCGCTGGACGTACAACTGCGGTGTAGAGCCTTCCTTTCAACTTAGGTGGCATTTTTCTGTCACAGAAGATAGCGGAATTTTCTCGCCACTTCATCCACCCTACGCTTACACGATGATTGATGTCGTCATCACAAGTTGCTTTGCTATTGATCATAGATCCCAGATATTTGAACTTTTCGCACTTGGGAAGCACTGTTCCATTCAAATAAATGTCTGGAATAGGCCTGAGTGGATCAGAGAACGGGCAGCACAAGTACTCTGTCTTTTTTGAACTAATGCGATACCCATTTCCCTCCAAAACGTCCACCCACACATCAAGTGCTCGTTGCAGGGATGTAGGATCCTCACTTATGATGGCTCCATCGTCAGCAAAGAATAACTGATGTACCTTGGGGTCCATCACTTTACCTTCAAGCAGATAATCAAGGACTGTAATAAAGAGCAAAGGACTTAAAACGCTTCCCTGGTGCACCCCGACTTTGATTGGGAACTCTTCGGTTACTCCAGCGGGACATCTTACTCTTGTCTTTGCTCTTTCGTACATGTCCATGATCATCTGTACATAGGTTTCTGGAACCCCTCGATGTCTTAGCGCCACCCATATCAGATCTCGTGGTTGTCTGTCGAATGCCTTTTCAAAGTCAACCAATACAATATGCAAATCCCTTAAGGAATCACGATGTTTTTCCATTATGATCCTTATACTTTGGATTGCATCTGTGGTTGATTTACCCGAGACAAACCCGCACTGATCATCAGATAGCCGTATTATTTTTCGCAGTCGGCCACCTAATACCCGCTCAACGATCTTCATGGTGTGTGACATCAGCTTGATCGAACGGTAGTTATCACAGTTTCGCGTATCACCCTTCCCTTTGTATACAGGGAGGAGGTAACTTTCCCTCCATTGATTCGGCATTGGATCACCTCTCACGAATTTGGAGATAAGAATTCTGAGCCATCTGAACCCGATGTCTCCCATCTTTTTCCAGAACTCAGAGGGTATTTCGTCTGGCCCAACCGCTTTTCGTTTTTTGGAGTATTTGACCGCCTCACTAACTTCTTCGACTGTAATGTCGGCTATTTCTTCACAGTTAGGGGTGGCTCTTGGAAAGTATAGCCGGGGAAACTGTTCATTTAAAAGCTCTTCACAATACTGTCGCCACCTCTGCAGAATTTTGTCGTCATCCACAAGAAGCTGGCCATGAGCATTGTTAATGAACTTTGGCGAACGAATCTCCTGAGCATTGTTCCTTCTTTGGGCGGCTATTTTGAAGATAGTGGCGCTCTTGCTCATATTGTGTCTTCGCAGCTCCTGGATAGCCTGGTTTGCATCAGCAACGGGGGAAAATATTTTCTCCAGCTCCCGATACAGCCCCTCCGTACTCTCTGCTTGAAGCTGGGCGCACTTCTTCTTCGCTTTTTTCTTGCAGCATCTGTATTCCATTTCGAGGCGAGCTTTTTCGTCATTATTATTAGAGGGGCACTTTGACCAAGCTTTGAAAGCCGCTTTCTTCTCATTGTCTCATGTCTACGCCGACATTAAATATAATTGCCTGGTGGTCACTGTGGGTATAGTCTTCGCTGACCCGCCATTTGGTTTTCCGCAGGAGTGAGTTGCTCATGAATGTGATGTCAATGATTGACCCTCTGCCTGCCTTTCGAAACGTTTCCGCTGCACCGTCGTTGGCCAGACTAATGTCCAGTGCTGCGAAGCATTCGAGGAGAGCTCTTCCCCTTGCGTCTGTGGTGCTACTGCCCCAATCAGTAGCCCAGGCGTTGAAATCTCCAGCAATAATCACTGGGTGTTTCCCGCGCGTCAGCTACGATGTCGTCCAGCAGCTTTAGATAGTCCGCCAGTGTTATACTGGGGGGCGCATAGCAACTATAGAAGTGCACACCATTTATCCTTGCATATACGAGAAGGTCAGCCTGGTGGCCGACTGACTGCAGAGCATAGCCCCCGCAGGTCCATATCGCGGCTTTTTTCGTGGTATCGTCTATCCAGCTACTTCCATTTATGGGCTTGTGCGGTTCGCTTATTAGGGCTACGTTGATCCTTTTCTCTCGTACAGTTTGCGCCAGAAGCTTTATATTTGCTGCTATGAGCTATATATTTGTTGGTGAAACATTTTCTCCAGGCAACGTTGATGGCTTTTTTGACTTCGACAATTTCTCTTTAAGGTGCCTTTCCATGTTGAGATTTCTTGTAAAATACACTCCAAAGTACTTATACTCTTTCACCACTTGGATAGTTTCCCCATTGAAATGCCGTTTTTCATTTGCGCAGTTTCTGCCTCCACCTCTTCTAAAAATCATTATTTGCGACTTGCTCAAATTTACCACTAGATTCCACATTTTACAGTATTCGGAGAGTCGGTTTGTTGAAAGTTGTAGAGATTCGGGTGAGTACACCAAAAGGACTACGTCGTCTGCAAGCAGGAGAGCTTTAATCAGCACACCTCCATACCCAATGCCTCCAGGTAAGAAATCCACTATATCTTCAATGAAGAGTGCAAATAGACTTGGACTCAGAGCACAACATTGCCTTACCCCTGATCCCGAACGAAACCATTTTGATAAGATCTCACCATTCCATACAGCTGCTTTGGTATCCACGTACAAATTTTTAATTACTCGTCCAAACTTTTGTGACATGCCCATGCCAAAGAGCTTGTAGAATAAAGCATTTCGATCCATTGAGTCAAGAGCTGCCTTAAAGTCAACGAAGAATGGATATAGTTTCGTATTCCTCAAGAGAAAGGACTTCACAAGACTATTTAAGACAAACACGTGATCGACAGTGGAATATCCTGGCCGTTAACCCGCTTGATATTCCTTGAGCAGATTGTTGGTACCTATCCACGCAGTATCGCTTGGCGGCAAGGTCTCCAGGCAAAAGGGCCAGAGGGTTAGGAATAAGTTGTTTCTCTTCCCTAAGACCGTCCATACGTGGTGAAGAGCCACACCCTACACGAGGTGCCGTTGTTGTTAACGGAATATGGCGGATCTAAAGAGGAAAACTTGAAAAAACCCGGAATCTCAGGTGTAAACTACCGTGCCTATGGGATGAATGGCACCACGTTACGGTGTCTTCTAATGGTAACGGTGAACTCTGGATACCTTGGGGTCCTCCAGTTTCAATTAATTCCAATTACTTGTATACAGGGGGTGAGTACAGGCGGACATCTTCTTCCCCCTTACTCGTGGGACCCTACATGTCAAATCTTAAAAACAAAATTATAACTCAAAAAGCGAAGAGTGTAAACCGGTCGGGCACTCCTAGCTCTGTAAAAACCGACCGGACGATAGGAGATACGGAGGAAGCTCTGCTTCGTACTTCGGATAAAGAAAACGTTGGAGCAATCGACTTGAACCTGGAAAGGCTCTTTCTAAATGACGCTTGCTCCATCGCTAGCTCATCCCTCTCTAATGAGTCAACTAGCTCCCGACGAGCAAAAAACTGCAAGTTGACGGTCAAGAGACTAGGGACTAAGAGGTGGGAAGAGCTCTTAGAGCCAGACAGGAAGAGACTCCACAACGCACGGGCCTACCTGCAGGAGTTGGCCTTATCAGAGCGCTCGTCAGTGACGGGCTCACCGATGGAGAAGACCCCTGCAGCTATCCCGAGCTTGAGAGAACCGATGGGACCGCTAAAGTCTACGATAAGCCGTAGCCAGTCTAGACCTGAGGCGATCACATTGGCAATCTCGGAGCAGCCTCCCATTGCAGCAGAGCCACAGAAACCATCCGAGGGCAGCAATTTAGATGTCGGGGTGGCGAAGACGGACGATCCGAGCGGGGCAAGCCGCAGCCAGCCTCGTGAGGAAAATCGGTCAGCGGCCATGCCGGATGGTGAATGTAGCCCTGCTGACAATGGAAACTCTACTACCTGTAGTTTCGCGACAGTAGTCAGCGCGGGTGGATTTGGCCTGGGACTAGCCCGACCATCATCCACGTCCGAATAGACTAGGGAGGTTAGGGCACAGAAGAGGACAACAACGCTCAGAAATAGGAAGCGTAATGCCATTAGGCTAATTCGGCGGCTTAAAAAGCGTGATCCGAAGTCCTTCACGGACAAGGAAAGGGAGGCTCTGGACAGGGCCAACAACACGCTCAAGCTCGCAGGGTCGACTAGGTGCACTGATCAGCAGGACCGGAAGGTAAGAAGATCGCCTACGGTGGGAGCGGGAAGCCGTCAGCTCCCCATCTCGATCGTAGCTGGTCTTCGGTCAGCAACCGACCCTAACCCATCTGTGGCAGGGCCGGCTGCAGACTGCTCCAAGAAGGCAACCTGCAAAAAAGGACGACGACACAGCACTACGAACGGGCAAGGGTCAGATTGCGTTGAGGGGGGAATGCCGTTTGCCACCCTCCTCTGCTGCAAACAAACCTACGCCGCTCTCGACTGTTCGGGGTAAAGGGATACAACCCGTCCCCATCGTGAGAAGTTCTAGGGCTTACGCAGACGCTAGAGAACGCAGCGCAGGGCAGACTAGGGGAACGGACGGAGGCCTACTCGCGAGAGGGAAGGTAAGCCTCTTGCCAACCTCCCCGATCACGGGCAGGCTGAGGCCCTTGTCAACCGAGCCGGAGTCAGTCGTTAAGACCTCATCCGAGCCGATTGCGAGCAGTTCCAAACGAGGTAGACATGACGACACGATCTCGCCGCCTACGAACAGTACCAGCAAGAAGGCCAGGCTGGCCGCATCTGCTAGTGCTGGTCTACAGGTGGCGATTGTAGACCATAACAGCCCAGAGAAAAGACTCAGCAAAGATCAGTGGAGGCTCATCGAGTTGCGCATACTCGAAGCCATCAATTCCACCATTGTCGAGAAGGAGGGACAATCCCCTTTCTTTGAGCAACTGACCACCTTCAGAGGTTTTAAGCTCATTTCATGCGACAATGAGTTCACGCTTAAGTGGCTCCCAACTTTCGTGGCTAGCACGCAGGCTCCATGGGCTAATGCCGACATTCGACTCGTCGAAAAGAAGGACCTGCTAGAATTTACTAGGCCAAAAGGGCGTATCCTGATACCTGGCCCTCACATTCCCAAGGAGCGTATTGAAAGGAACCTACGGCACCTTAACCCGGAGCTCCTTAGCGACGACTGGGAGGTGCTTGAAATGGGCGAGCACTCAGAAAAGGGCACAGAGATCGTGGTCCTGCTCAACCATAGATCAATGCCTATGCTAAGAAGCTTCAACAATAAAGTTCGCACTGGTATCACCCGGTGTAAAGTCCGGCCCTTTACGGATAGGACAGAGAGGAAGGAAAGGGGGGCGGGTGACAAGGTAAGAAGAACATGAAATTCATTCAAATAAACCTGCACCACAGCATATCTGCTAGCGCCAATCTTATATATCTTCTAGGCGAAAGGAACATAGACATAGCTCTCGTACAAGAGCCATGGATCTCCCGTGGTAAAATTAGTGGGCTAAATCATAAAGATTTAGCACTGTACAGCAGCGAACCGCTAAACGCGGACCGTAAGAACAGAACTTGTATCGTAGCTAGGAAACACATTAACTTATTTCTTCTATCTACCTACAGCAATTCAGACCAGACGGTAGTAAGGCTTGACCGGAGGGGGCTTCCCCCCACTGATTATCTCAGCCGTGTACATGCCTTACGACGGAAATGATGGACCGCCATCCGAACTCACCCGCGCCTTAACCAGGAAAGCGGAAATCGAGAGATGGGACCTACTACTAGGCTGCGATGCGAACGCACACCACGCGCAATGGGGCAGTGGTGATACAAACCCACGCGGTGAGTTGATTTTCGAATTTATTATCGAACATAATCTTTTAGTAGCCAATAGGGGTTCTGAACCCACTTTCGTAGTTAGAAACAGGCAGGAGGTTATTGACATTACACTAGCGAGTAACTCAAATACCCTCTCTATAGACAATTGGTATACTTTGGAGATAGAATCCTATTCCGATCACAGATTTATTGAATTTAATCTCATTGATAGATGCGACTTTTCCAAACCCCATAGAAACCCAAGGAAGACCGACTGGACTACCTTCAGTTACGAAGTGCGGAGGAAGGCGAATCTACTACATGAATGTTACCTACATGAGCCAGCGGACATTGACCGAAAAGCCGAGGAAATCACTGCTGTCTTCAAAGAGGCTTTCCAGAAGGCATGTCCCGTATCTAGACCTAAGACAAAAGTCTCCCCCCCATGGTGGACCAAAGAACTAGCCAGAATAAGGAGAGAAACAAGGAAACTCTTGAACCTGGCGAAATCAACGGAAGCTGACTCTGACTGGGAGCTATACAAAGCCAGTCAGAGGAACTTCAAGAGCGCAACGCAAAAAGCCAGAAGACAGTCGTGGCAACGCTTCTGCGACGAGATTAAGGGTACAACAGAAACGGCCAGATTGAGGAAAATCCTCTCCAGAGAATCGAAGACTCTAGGTTCCCTAAAGAACACTGAAGGAAACTGGACCGAGTCCTGTTTGGAATCCCTTGAATTGCTTAATAAAACGCACTTCCCGGGGTGTACTACCGTACCATGTAGCAGTACTAATAACAATCACAGCGAATCGGAACCCCCTGCGGATTTGGTAACAGAGGACAGAATAGAGTGGGCAATAAGATCGTTCTCCCCCTTTAAATCCCCAGGACTTGATGGGATTATACCGATCATGCTGCAAAAAACTGCACCAATCATTACCCCAATTCTCAAAAAGCTATTTGCCAGTAGTCTTAAACAATGTTACATACCAAGACATCATGTTGTCGGCTCTATAGAAAAATCAATTAAGAATAAAGAGTTCACACTAGCTGCTTTTTTGGACATTGAAGGAGCCTTCAATAATATAAATACCGAAGCGGTTAAAAGAACCCTAAGAAACCTAGACATCGACATCATCCTAATTAACTGGATTGTTAGCATGCTCGAGGAACGACAGATAACCACCGAACTTAAGGGTTCAAAGCTCGAAGCATACGCCTCGAGGGGTACCCCTCAAGGCGGGGTAATCTCCCCACTGCTCTGGGTCATTGTTCTTAATGAGGTACTACAACAACTAAGGTACAGCGGGGTCAGAGCTACAGGGTACGCGGATGACGTCGTGCTGCTTGCTATAGGTAAATTCCTGCCTACCCTCAGCGAACAACTTGACGGAGCCCTTAATACTCTTAGCATATGGGCCAGGAGCTGCGGTCTAAAGGTTAATCCCCAAAAAACCGAACTCGTACTTTTTACGAACAAGAGGAAAATACCGAAGTTCAGTACACCTTCTGTTGATGGTATCCCACTCAGATTGTCCGATAGCGCAAAATACCTGGGCCTTGTACTTGACAAAAAGCTCAACTGGAGATTAAATATAGAGGAAAGAATCAAGAAAGCAACAATAGCCTTTTACTCATGTAGTAGAATTTTTGGTAGAACCTGGGGACCCTCCCCCAAAATCATACTATGGATGTATACGGCTATAGTTAGACCCATACTGACTTACGGCAATCTAGTATGGTGGCCAGCTGTCAACAAATGCACCAACTTAAAGGCAATCACCAAAGTTCAAAGACTTGCGTGCATTGGCATCACCAGTGCAATGAGGACAACCCCAACCGCAGGACTCGAGGCTATCCTCAACCTGCTGCCGCTAGACATCTTTACACGAACATCAGCAGCCATTAATGCTATGAGAATAAGTCAGTCAGCGAACTGGAAACCAAGCAGAACAGGTCACTCTATGATCCTACTCGATTACTTTGGCCTCATGCCCGTAACGGATTACATGACGCCATATTTAGACTTTACAAGGCCTTTCTCTACCGCCTACCCTAGCAGGGAAGATTGGAAAAGCGGTCATATACCTAATGCCGAATCTATAGCCACCTACACGGATGGTTCAAAAATGAGCACTGGTGTAGGATCAGGTATCTTCTCCGACCCTCTAGGTGTATCAATATCCATACGACTTCCAGACCACAGCAGTGTTTTCCAAGCAGAGGTCTTAGCAGTGGCAACAGCCGCCCGTGAGTCTGCGATAAGGGCAACACCGCCAGAAGGTATCACCATCTTTATCGACAGCCAGGCAGCTATAAAAGCGATTACTGCCATAGAAATTAAATCTAAGCTTGTGAAGTGTTGTCGAGATGAGCTCAGGGTTCTTGGAACACAGCACAAGGTATCGCTCTGTTGGGTCCCTGCACACGAGGGTATCCCAGGCAATGAGAAAGCCGACGAGCTGGCGAGAATCGGCTCAGCAGCGCCAACAGAACAAGTTGACCCCCCTGTGTGTATCCCGCCTTGCACAGTCAAGCTCGCTGCAGGGAATAAAGCCACTGAGGAGGCGAACACAAGATGGAACTCCATGGAAACTTGCGCCATCACTAGGAAGCTATGGCCATCTTTCGACAAAGCAAAGACCGAGAGAATCATCCGCAAAGATAGGAAATCCCTTTCCACCCTCGTGGGCATCATCACGGGACACAACACTCTGCGGTACCACTTGAAGAAACTACACCTGACGGAGGAGGAACTCTGCAGAGGCTGTGGTGACGAGAAAGTTTTTGAGGACACAACCCACTTCCTGTGCCACTGCCCGAGTCTTCAACATTCCGGGAAAAAGATCCTTGGTAAATTCTTCTTCCAGGATCTTGAGGAACTCTCCGGCGTTTCAACGGAAAAGATGTTGAACTTCATCAAATTATCAGGGTGGTTTGTATGCAGAAACGAAGTAAGTGACTGAGTAGTTTTTAGTTTCATTGGGTAAGGGATCACTTTTCCCCCATGGGTACCACAATGGGTCATCGCTGACCTGAGTGTGGCAGAGAGCGTTGCTCCCTGCCAGCCCACATACCTAACCTAACCTATCGCTGTAAAAATGTTGTATGTCGCATTTAGAAAGGAAGTACCTCGGTAGTTCCCTGGGTTCCCTGGTCACACCACCTTTTTGTGAATCGCCGTGATAGCCGTTTTATTTTTCGCAGTTGACCACCTAATACCCGCTCAACGATCTTCATGGTGTGTGACATCAGCTTGATCGGACGGTAGTTATCACAGTTTCGCGTATCACCCTTCTCTTTATACACAGCGAGAAGGTAACTTTCCCTCCATTGATTCGGCATTGGATTACTTCTCATAAATTTGCAGATGAGAATTCTGGCCATCTGAACCCGATGTCCCTCATCTTTTTCCAGAAATCAGAGGGCATCTCGTCTGGCCCAACCGCTTTTCGTTTTTTGGAGTATTTGACCGCTTCACTAACTTCTTGGACTGTAATGTCGGGTAATTCTTCAGAGTTAGGGGTGGCTCTTGGAAAGTATAGCCAGGGAAACTATTCATTCAAAAGTCGTTCAAAATACTGCCACCACTTTCGCAGAATTTTGTCGTCATCCACAAGAAGCTGGCCATGAGCATTGTTAATGAACTTTGGCGAACGTATCTCCTGAGCATTCCTCCTTCTTTGGCCGGCTTTTTTAAAGATGGTTGCACTCTTGTTCATATTGTGTCGTCGCAGCTCCTGGATAGCCTGATTTGCATCAGCAACCGGGGTAGGTATTATTTTTAGCCCCCGATACAGCCCCCCCGGACTCTTCTTGAAGCTGGGCGCACTTCTTCTTCGCTTTTTTCTTGCAGCATCTGTATTCCACTTTGAAAAAGATTCTTTAAATGTACAATAAAGCACCGACCTTTGCGTTATAATACTTCTTAATTTATTTGGTTGAGCGGATAGCTCTGAGCGCTTGTAAGTCAAACTATCGAATGTTTTTACAATTTTGTTTAAATTTAACGGAAA
Source organism: Brachypalpus laphriformis (assembly GCA_945910035.1). Classification (NCBI taxonomy): domain Eukaryota; kingdom Metazoa; phylum Arthropoda; class Insecta; order Diptera; family Syrphidae; genus Brachypalpus; species Brachypalpus laphriformis. The sequence goes on along the minus strand of OX246754.1, from coordinate 109,669,362 downwards.
GGTGGACTATGAGAGTGTGGTGAATATGGGAATTGTTAACAATGAGTGGGACGGTGGACATCTTTATTATTTCGACAAATTCAAATGTTTGGCGCCAACATTCTGGCCACATTGATGTGTCGTAGACCTTCAATCATCCTCTGTAGACAATCGTGCGATCTTTGTGGTGGAACGTCGATAACATCTCGAACTAGTCTTCAGCTGGACTTCACGAACCTTTCCGTCATCACCATTGATGGTTTTGGTCACTCTTGCTAGCACCTATTTGTAAGGGGGACGTTGCCTTCGTGGACGATTACCAAACTTCCTTCTTTGATGTAGGGTTGAGCCGTAAACCACTTAGCCCGCACCTGGAGATTTTCGAGGTACTCCTTTAGCCATCTCTTCCAAAAATGCTGCTTGATTGCGGATACTCGTTGCTATCTGTTAAGATAAGAAAGTTTCTCAGTTAATAAATCTGGTTCCTGGAACGAATTAATAGGTCTGTTCCTTTACTTGCAAATTTGTACGAATTCTTATTCAACAGCGTTCCTTTAGTCAAAAAAGTAGTAAAAGAGAGAGACAACGAGAGAGTTAAAATTTCCTCTCAGTGAAAAATCTTACGAATTCTTCAACAAATCTCAGTCAACAAATTTCTGCCGGTAAGAAGTGTACTTTCTGTCAAAGTCAGCTGTTACTTTGTTTGGATGTTTTTATTTTTCTTTTGTTTTGGGTTATTTTTCATTTTAATTTAATTTGCTGCAAAAGGGCAAATAAAAAATTAAAAAATAGGGATAGCTGAACGTTCTGCTAGGACATTCCTGCGCATTTAAATAAGCAAATTCGTATTCAAAAGCAATAAAAAGAAACTTCAAAGTTGAATAAAAGTGTTTTAAATAGATGTGGAGAACCGAAGAAACAGCTGATACGTTGACGTTTAATTATGGGCAGGTTTTTTTTTTTTCTAACGCGTTCCTTTACTTTTTTCTAGCTTCTCTCTGCGACAGAGAATTTTACTCTTAAGGTTGATAGTTTCTCTTTTACTATTTTTTGCCCAAAAGGTAAAGGAACAGACCTAATCTCCGATCCGATGAGGAAGTGGGTTCGATTGAATCAATTAGCCCGATACTAGTTTGTACACTCTACCTCCCGGTCCACCTTGACTTTAGGGTTGATTGAATCAGTCACCCTACTTAGCCATAACTCTCATGAGAAAGGTAAACGTTCCCGAGTACCCGGTGATTCCTCCGGCATAATAAACATCTGCTATCACAATGGACCTAAATGGTCTGAGTGTGCCCTGACTCTGTCAGGTCAGCCACCTTACCTAACCTAACCCAACCTTGTTCCAAGAAAGTGACATCGAAGGAAAATTTCACTAGGTCGTAAAAAATTTAAAAGGGTTAGGGAAAGGCAATTTTCTGCAACAAATATTCGCTATGAAGTTGTAATAGAATGCAAATATTGTTTAGTATAGGTATTAAAATGGAGGGGAAGGTGGGGCAAATCGGAATACTTAAGCTTGTTTGTTTATTCATAACTTCAATTTGTACGCCTTTAAAATCTGCTCTAATTACTTTTACTTACTAATATATTGCTTCGTATCTGCATCAAAATAAACTTTCAAAAGCCGTAAAAATTACTAAAATGAACAGACGGGCTACTAGTCCAATTTGCCCTGTAACGTTCTGCCTGATTTATCCTACTATATACTTTTTTTTTAAACTCATAATACAAAATCTCTATTGGTCTACCTTACCGTAGCACTCACAAAAAGTACCATCGCACTGCATGCTTTGTTTACCAACTAACTCCAGCAACGCCACCTATTTGCCAAAACTGATAGCGTCCACATCGGTCTACTCCATATTTCACCTTCACCACAGTCAATCTTATGGCGACACGCTGATGTCGCTGTCAAAATAATCAAGTCGAACTCAACGGCTAGATGACGTTGCTCCCGCCGAGGGAGGGAGAATCATTCATTCGACTTTTAACTCTACTGAGTAGAACGTGTTCTGGCTCCTCAAGCATTTTATTGTTGATAGATTAAGCGTTTTATTATAGTAAATAAGGAAATAATAAGCATTTAATTGTGTTCATTGTTTGTTGTCTTGATACGGAATCCATAGTGGTGACCCCGACGTTTTTTAGGATAAATAAGAATTCCTACTACGTCACGTTCATGCATGTATAAACATATACTTACATGCAAAGTTGTTCATCGAGTCACGGACAAAGGGTATATGCGCATTCCTTTGTGCGAACTACGTACAAGTTACATTTCTCTGATGAGTCACGTACGCATTTTTAACTTGCCCCGCTGCACATTTTCACATCATGCCAGATCCTGTTGAGGAAAGTACTGGCAAACAGGACGCAGTTAGTGATCGTTCTGCTGAAACAACCATGGCACAATCGCAGTCTACTTCCTTTTCCGAAGCTGAGGTTCAAAAGATCGCAGCGCTAAAAAATGTGAGGATTCCTGCATTCTGGAAAGTCAATCCGGCTCTTTGGTTCGCCCAAGTGGAAGCAGTTTTCCACACACACAGGATAATCGCCGACAACAATCGTTTTAACGCCGTCATTGCCTCGTTGGACCCGGAAATACTCAACGAAGTTTCGGACCTGGTTCAAACACCGCCAATTAAAGATAAGTATCTGGCATTTAAAACGCAATTAATCTCTAGGTTCACAGAGTCAAAAGAGCGTCAGCTCAACAGGCTCATGACAGGGCTCGAACTTGGAGACAGGCGACCGTCTAGTCTTCTCAGGGAAATATGCAGGCTGGCTGGTCAAAATGTTCCTGACGATATGCTGCTAACTCTATGGATGACGCGAATGCCTAGTCACGTGCGTAATACACTATCCGCAAGTCATGGAGTTGAGTTGACATCACTGGCGGAAATCGCAGACCGGATCGTCGACAATACATCCGCCCATGCAGTATTTTCCACTGAGATTCGAGAGGAAGATTCACAACCTGAAAACTCTTCTTCCAGCGACATTCATCGACGCCTTCACACCATCGAGTCTTCGTTGTCGATCTTGACAACATTGGTGCAGGCACTAACGGCTGGCCACAGCAGCACCAACAAGCAAAGATTCCGCTCTAAATCGAGAAGCAACTCAGTTCCCAAGAAGTCGACGTCCCAACCAGAACTCAAAGTTTGCTACTTTCATAGAAAGTTTGGCAACGATGCTCGGAAATGCGACAAACCTTGCAGTTACAAATCGTTAAACTAAAACCGCTGTTGTCATCTCAGGCGGTAGACAACAGCTTACGAACCAACAAGGAATGCCGTCTGCATGTCTTTGACAAGAACACCAACCAAAATTTTTAGTTGATTCCGGCTCATCAGTTTCTGTCCTGCCCGGTCCAAGTGGCCTCAAATGTACATCCTTAGAAACAACTCTCTACGCAGCAAACAATTCACTAATACACACCTACGGCGAAAAAGTGTTTAACCTCAACTTGGGACTACGACGCGTCATTATATGGCCATTTGTTGTTGCTGATGTAAAAACAGCAATAATTGGCGCAGACCTCCTGGCGCACTACGGGTTAATCATCGACTTGAAATCCAGACGTGTTATCGATGCAACTACATCTTTAACAGTCCCTGGCCATTTTCACACAGCCGCTGTATTTGGACTCTCAACAGTCAGTGGTCTGCAACCATACAGCGACATCGTGAAACAGTTTCTTTTGGACAAGGCTAACAACAACACAGCTGGAGCCGAGTCCCGAACCAGCACTGTACAGCATCGCATCGTCACCACAGGTCAACCAGTTTCAGAACGACCGCGACGACTCGCAGGAAACAAATTAAAATAGGCCAAGGCAGACTTCGAAGTATTGGTGAAAAATGGCGTCTGCCGACCGTCCAGCAGTCCATGGGCAAGCCCTATCCATCTAGTTGAGAAAAAATCCGGCGGGTGGAGATGTTGCGGAGATTACCGTCGTTTGAATGCTCAGACACAACCGGATCGTTACCCAATTCCGCACATTATGGACTTCACTGAGCCGTTGAGCAACAAAAGTTTTTTCTCAATCTTGGACTTAGACAAAGCTTACTACCAGATTCCGATGGCAACCGAAGACATTGAGAAGACCGCAGTGACCACCCCCTTCGGTCTATTTGAATTTACTGTCATGCCGTTCGGTCTCAAGAATGCCACATAAACCTTCCAAAGACACATGAACATGGTTCTTCGGGGATTAGACTTCGTGTTTTGCTACATTGACGACATCCTCATTTTTTCGAACTCGGAAGAGGAGCACCGAGAACATATCCGCAAAGTCTTGCAACGTCTGCATGAATATGGCCTCACCATAAAGACCACTAAATGCGTCTTTGGAAAACCAGAAGTTACTTACTTGGGGAATACCATAAACAGGACTGGAAGCAAGCCACCTGAAGATAGAGTACAATCGATTTTGAACTATCCGAAGTCATCTACTATCATGGAACTACGTCGCTTTCTTGGAATCTTTAACTACTACAGGCGTTACGTACCCAACGGTGCCCACATCCAGGCACCACTTAACGGGTTCATAAAAGATTCCAAGAAAAACGACAACCGACCTGTTCCCTGGACTTCGCAGACTGAAGAAGCCTTTCTAAGTTGCAGAGACAGCATCAGCAAGGCAACCATGCTGAATCACATAGATCCTGAGGCGCAATTGGTATTAACAATGGACGCGTCTGATGTCGCAGTTGGAGCCAAGCTTGAACAAGTAAGAAACAGGGACCTCCAACCCATCGGACTGTTTTCCTGCAAGCTGTCATCTACCCAAAGTCGCTATAGCACCTACGATCGAGAATTGTTGGTGATTTACCTTGCCGTGCGCTTCTTCAGGCACCTTCTAGATGGCCGGCACTTTGTGGTACAAACAGATCATAAACCGCTCATCTATGCATTCCAGCAGCGTTCAGACAAGGCACCGCAGTGACGGCTGAGGCAACAAGTCTATATATCCCAGTACACCACGGATATCATCTACCTATCAGGCAAAGACAACTCCATAGCTGACGCATTGTCGCGTATCAACGTCATAACCATGCCGCTTAAACTGGACCTACATGATCTTTACACATATCGGCTCAAGGACGTAGAACTTCAAACAATTCTTAACAACCGAAAGGAATCAGCACTCAGACTTCAACAACTCACGATGGATTCGGACTGCAAGATATTCTGTGACATCTCGACGGACACGATCAGACCATATATACCTTCAGCTTTGCGTCGAAAGGCCTTCGATTCTGTTCACAACAAGCCGCCAACTGCGCCAAAAATACGTCTGGCCCAGCATCAAGAAAGACGCATTGGAATGGTCACGCACTTGCATCCAATGTCAGCGTTCAAAAGTTCAACAATACAACAGCTTACGCCCTGATTCTATTACAGTTCCCGAGCATCGATTTCATCACGTCCACATAGATCTCATAGTCCTTCCACTGTGTCAAGGCCACAGGTACTGTCTGACTATGATAGATCGCTTCACTAGGTGGCCGGAAGCTATTCCCTTAAAGGACATGTATGCAGACACGGTGGCGACTGCATTTTACACGCACTGGATTGCTCGATTTGGTTCACCAAAATCGCTCACAACCGACCAAGGAACGCAATTCGAATCAGCGTTGTTCAAAGCTTTGACCAACATGTGCGGAACGACAAGAATACGCACGTCGCCTTACCACCCAGCTTCCAATAGGCTCATTGAACGCTGGCATAGGTCATTAAAGGCCGCGCTGATGTGCCACGAAGGATGCAACTGGATCGATGCCCTTCCAACAGTGATGCTAGGACTACGAACTGCATACAAAGAAGACATCAAGGCTTCGGCGGCAGAAATGCTTTACGGAACTAGTCTTAGAGTTCCCGGTGAGTTTTTCACTAACGATGACTTTTCAGCTAATCCACAGGTATTCGTTGAGAAGCATAGAGAAGCCATGCGACAAATGCGACCGACACCAACTGCACATCATGCAAAGAGAAAATTATTTGTTTACCCGGACTTATACAAGTGTACTCACGTTTTCCTTCGTTGCGATGCCGTAAAAAAACCAATCGAACAACCTTACACTGGGCCGTATCCAATCATCCAAAGGATAAACGACAGGTTGTTCACCATTGAGGCAGAAGGCCGGAGGCTAAACGTTTCAGTCGAAAGATTGAAACCAGCGCATCTTGAAATAGAGGTCGTAGCAAACCAGCAACAGCAATACTCGACGGATATGAAAATATATGGGAAAAAAAAGGTGACATTTGACAGTTCTTCGTGCCTTCGTCACTGAAGGGGGAGTGATATGGCGACATGCTGATGTCGCTGTCAAAATAATCATGTCGAACTCAACGGCTAGATGGCGTTGCTCCCGCCGAGGGAGGGAGAATCATTCATTCGACTTTTAACTCTACTGAGTAGAACGTGTCCTGGTTCCTCAAGCATTTTATTGTTGATAGATTAAGCGTTTTATTATAGTAAATAAAGAAATAATAAGCATTTAAATGTGTTCATTGTTTGTTGTCTTGATACGGAATCCATAATCTATTCATCTCCAGTGACATCTAGCATGTTCTAGAACTTCTTGTATTTGGTGTAAATACACCCACCATAACCACACTCGATACAGTTGAAAAGGTGAATAAAGCGATTAAAGGTGCGATTTCAACCCCAGCAAGAATATTGCATTGAAGTCATTGCTTAATGTGTAATTGAAAAAAAAAACGATGGTTCGGAAATTGCCGGAAGATTTGTCGTTGGTGCAACTAAAGGAAGTAAAGAGCCGGCGTGATCTACCTATGGCTGGAACAAAAAGAGAATTGATTATTAAGTTGCGGAAAATAATTACAGACGAGAGTGCACATCCTGATACGACCTTGTTTGACGTCGAAGAAGAACAAGTAAGTACGACGAGTGACATGTCGGCTTTAATAAAATTGCTTTCCGAAAAAATCGACGATCAAAAGGAAAAATTCGAGAAGCTAGAAAATTCTCTGGATGCTAAGCTCAACAAGCAAAATAAGAAGTTTGAGAATTCTCTAGATGCTAAGTTGGATGTGCAAAACAAAAGGTTCGAGATGTTAGAAAATTCATTGGCTGAGCAAAACAATTCTCTAGACGCTAGATTCGGAACTATTAAAGAACAATTCGAAAACGTACATGCCAAAATTGAGACATTTGAAATAGCCGTCGAAGGAAAATTCGAGATGGTTGAAACGAAATTCGAGAATTTGGCAAAGGAACTCGAACGCGTGAAGAAACAGAAAGTTCGGAAGTATTCAATCGGCCGCTCGAGAAGGAAAGAGATGCAAACATCATCGATGGTCAAATATCATGATCGATATATAAGAGGCAGTTCGAAGCTGCGGCATGAAGCCTGCGGCAGGTAGGCATGCCTGTCGTAAGAGGCGACTAAAATCCAGCCTTCGTATACCGGGGATAAAATGTATACATAATATGCAATGAGTAAAACAAATAGATATAGTACCCCAGGTGGCAGTCCAGGTTCTCTGGAAAATCCACCCTCTTCAAAGGTAGGCTCTGGCTGGTCAAACGGTAGTGCATGCGATCATATGAAAAGACAAGCGTTTTCACTCAGCTGAGGCCTACCAACTCCTACTCTCAACCTCCACGCGGTGACAGCCGGGTGCCTAGTACCTTAATCCAAGAGATGGGTAACCAACCCCGTTTGGCGGATTCTTGGTGGCAGCAGATGAGAGAGGGGGGGAAGAGTGCTTTTTTCACTAGAGCACTTCTTCCTGTTCCAGGCGGCAGCGGACGGTGGCGTCTATAGTTCCAGTTAGGTTGAACTTAGTGAATACCTTGCGCGAGCTGCTTCGACGTATTCGAATCACAGGTCGGTAAGGAATTTCCAATGCTGGTCAGGACATTGGAATAGAGATGGTGGCGGAGGAGCCCTTAATGGGCCAACGGCAGCGCTCATACTCCCGTAGTGGACTACTGGCACCGGTGTACCCGGCCCCTCGTCCTAGGGGAATAATTAAGGAACTGGCCCTCCAGGTTGGGGGTTGTGCCGTCGGGGTAACTTCCCTACCACGTAAAAAGCGCATGGTTCCGAAACAACCAAAAGCCTCGGATAAGGATGACTCAACTAATGACGACCCCAGCAAACGAAATAAGGACAACGACCTTCGGATCTGTACGTGGAATGTTCTGTCCCTTTACAGACCACGTGCAGCCGAACAACTAGCAGATGCCCTAGACTGCTATAAAGCAGATATTACCGCCATCCAGGAAGTGCGATGGGATGGGCCGGGCAAAAAGAGGATGAAAAACTGTGACATCTACTACGGTGATTGCTACAGAGGCAACAGGCAACGCTTATTCGGATGCGGATTTGTCATACGCGGCAGACTTAGGCAAGAAGTCTTAAGCTTCCGACACGTGAGCGAGCGTATTATGACTATCCGGATCAAGGCTGAATTCGCTAACATAAGCCTACGATGGAGAACGCTCGCTGCTCCATCAAGGTCGGTAATGACCTCACCGAGACCTTTGATGTCAAAAAAGGCTTTAGACAAGGTGACGCGCTGTCATGTGACTTCTTCAATATTGTACTTGAACGGATTGTGCGGAACTCACAAGCCGACACCGGAGGCAGAATCTATTACAAGTCTGTACAACTGCTTGCATACGCCGACGATATAGACATTATCGGAAGATCTCAGCGGGCTGTCACCGGTGCTTTTGCAAGCATTGAGGCGGAAGCGGCCAAAATGGGTTTGGCGATAAACGAGGGCAAAACCAAGTATATGCTGTCAACTAGAAGGGAAAACCAACACCGACGAATTGGACAAAACGTCACCGTGGGCAGCTATAACTTCGAGGTAGTGAGGGACTTTGTCTACCTTGGCTCTGCTATAAATTCTTCTAACAAAATGAGTGCAGAAATCAATCGAAGAATAACTCTTGCCAATCGCTGTTTTTTTGGGCTTATAAGGCAATTCAACAGTAATGCCCTATCTCGAACAACTAAGGAGACTCTATATAAGACCTTGATCATCCCAGTCCTGCTTTACGGCGCTGAAACATGGACTTTACTAAAAGATATCCTTGGTCGCTTCGAGAGAAAAATTCTTCGTAAGATTTTCTGTCCCGTTTGCGTTGACGGGTTTTGGAGGAGAAGATTCAATCACGAACTATACGAGCTGTACAGCGACATCGACCTAGTCAAAAAAACTGCGTATTGGACGTCTGAGATGGCTAGGACATGTAGAGCGAATGGACACCAACGCTCCGGCCCACAGAGTCTTCGAATCTAATCCCGAGGGACGACGCAGTAGAGGGAATCATCGCCGTAGGTGGCGCGCACAAGTTCAAGGGGTCCTCGACCAACTTGGAGTGCGCAACTGGAGGCAATTAGCTAAAGACCGAGCTAAATGGAGAGGCTTGTTGGTTGAGTCCCAGGTTCACCCCGAACTGTAGCGCCACCTAAGTAAGTAGTAAAGGTAGGCTCTACGGATTCTGGGGAGAGCCAATTGTTGCATTTAATAAACATCTTTTTGAGAAATTCAAGGGTAACTCGGTCTCCACCATCAAGACCGAATGTCTCCGGAAAAAGAAGTCCGCCGGAAGCGCAAGCGCGAGAGAAACGGGACTCAGTGAAATGCAATAGCTTTGAGGAAGAAAACAATGAACTCCGTATTAAGCTAAATAAAATGGATCTACTCTACCAAGAGCTTAAGAGAGAGGTAGAATCACTAAAAGAGGAAAAGAAGGCCTTAAAGAATTCACTTTTGCAAAGAGAACGCGAAGTTACCCCACCCCGTGCAGCTAGTCCCAAATATCACACGGATGAAGAAGACCTAGCACGCGAAACAAATGGGGTCTCAAAGAAAAGACCCAGCCAGAAAAGAAGAGCCGGTTCTTCACCTGAAATCGGGCCACGAAAACAAGACAAAGAAAAAGACTTGAAACGGAAACAAACTCACGACAAATTACGTCCCCCGCCTGCAATAAACGTCGTCGGCACTACGAACTACGATAAATTGCATTGCCTTCTCAAAGGAACTGTGACATCGGAATTTAAAGTAACATCATTCCGAAACAATGATTAGAAAATGAATGTAGTTGACTCTGGCTACCGAGCACGCGGAAAAGATCCACTGGTTCACCTACGAAAATAAATCAGAAAGACCACTCCGTGTTATAGCAAGGGGTCTCCACCCCTCGTGCACTAAAGATGACATTATAAATGACCTTAAAGGAAAAGGCTTGAAAATTGTTGACGCAATTAATATCTCAAAGAAGATAAAGCAGAAAACGAAACAAAGCAATGAAATCTTGGTCAAGCATGGACTTCCGCTCTTTATGCTAACCGATAGAAGCGAAAATATAGACGATATTTATAATGTAAAAAGTATTTTGAATATCGTAGTAAAAATCGAGCGTATGCGTACGAATACACGATCGATACCTCAGTGCAAACGCTGTCAAAGTTTCAATCACACCCAGTCGTATTGCCAAAAAGAACCGAAATGTGTAAAATGTGCCGGGAACCACTTATCAGAAAGGTGTGACTTAAATAAGCAGGCTCCGGCGATCTGCATAAACTGCAAAGGCAAGCACCCAGCAAACTATCGAGGTTGTGAAGTAGCAGAGGAGCTTCAAAAAGGCGCGATACTCTTAAGAAACCGATACACCTGAACACAAGCTTAAGAGATCGTAAAAGCGATAAGCCTAAGACTGCTAAGCCAGTCAAAACGACGAGACCGATAAAGGAAAATAAAAAAAATTGCATGAGAGAACGTCGATGGTCCAAATGCAGTGGAAAAACCGCCACAGGTTGACGCGAGATCGTACGCGCAAGTCGCGTCAAACGCAAGCAAATTAAAATTAGCTACAACAGATCCGGTCGGCCAAATATTTACCATTATATTGGAAAAATTTGAGGAGCAAACCAAGGTTAATAAAATTATACTTGACGAATTGAGCAAGCTCGAGTTCAAACCTCGCAAGACAATCAAAAAAACATGAATATGAAACAGCTACTTAAGATACTGACGTGGAACGCATACGGCCTTCTGAAAAAAATCGACGAGTTAGAAGTGTTTCTACGGAAAAATAATATTGGTATATGTTTGGTATCGGAAACGCACTTAAAAAAGGGACTTAGACCCAAAATAAAAGGTTACAGCGATTACCATGCGAATCATCCTTCGGAAAATGCGAGAGGCTGGTCCTCTCTTTATATCAAAGACTGTCAGTCTTCGTAAAAATAAACCACTTAGACTACAGCATCGGATCTAGTTACTTCCCTCCGGGATATAAGCTAGTAGAAGACGACCTCGTTCGTCTCTTTGACTCACTCGGACCTTATTTTGTCTTAGGTGGTGACTTAAACGCGAAACACACTTTCTGGGGATCAAGATGCAATTCGACAAAAGACAGATTATTGTACAAAGCCAGCATGAAACATGGGGTGAACTTTTTTTCGACAGGAAAGACAACTGACAAAAATAAAATCTCTGACCTCGTCGACTTCTTTATCGCAAAAGGGTTAACTAAAAATTTGACGGAAGTCGAAGAATGCTATGACCTATGCTCGCATCACTCAGCAGCCACTCTGAAAATAGGTGGAAGCCTTGTAAAAAAAGAAGGACCGCCTAGGTTAGCTAATAACAAAGATAACTGGGACGCTTTCAGAAAAGACCGCAAGACCGTTCGAAATGGAAGAAGAAATCGACAAACTCGTCGAAGCCATTCACAGCTCAGCGTGGAAAAACACTTCTTTGCGGAAGACAGAAGCACGGAACAATAAAGTCAAATACCAGCCTGAAATCGAGGTCCTCATACGAGAAAAGGAGAAAAGGAGAGCGCGCAAGAGATGACAACAATCCCGCGCACCACCAGATAAAACTTATCTGAACCACCTTTGTAACAAGCTAAAAAACGTGATGCAGGACCCAAAAAATTACGAGACTTCTACTTACCTCGAGGGTCTGACCGCCGATAAGTATTCAAACTACTCTCTATGGAAAGCCTTGAAGTCCATAAGGAAACCTGTAATGCATTCGCCGACAATTAGGAAAGCTAACGGGGAATATGCAAAAGAAGACAAAGAGAAAGCAGAATTATTTGCCGATCACTTAGAGGAAACGTTCAAGCCGTTTCGATGGACAACCGTTGATCGAAGATCCGAATGATAACGTAATATTCTTGCTGGGGTTCGTTTAAATAAAACCGTCTTTTGTGTATTTTAATCGTTTATTTATTGTGCACTACTTACTTTTCTTCAACACAATATTCAATCACTTTATTCTTTATTTATTTCAAACTAAACTGTCACTACAGATTTTCAATATGTCGCTTGTTTTCGCCACTGGTCGAATATCTCTTGTAATCGCTGTATTCACTTATAAAAAACTGTCCCCACGGTGGTTGTGGTATGGGTATTTATATGAAATTGCAAGGGGTTCTAGAACATGCTAGATGTTTCTCCGGGTGAATCGAGGATCCTGGAATATTGGGATATTGTGTGGAACAATTGTGGAACGTAAGCACATCAGGTTGGAATATTTACTGCTAACAGGTTTTGCAATAGATGTTGTTGCTACAGTTTGAGATACAGTGTTTTAGTTTTTGGTACACAAACCATCCTGTAGTCAATGCTACACTGCCCCCCTCTTAAACTTGTTCGTCCCGAACAAAATCATCTGGATTACTGCCATGGTAACGATGAAGACGATCCAGGTGGACAATTTTCATCTTGCCTCTTACGACTTACGACTTGCCTAAAGACGACGTCATTGATGCGTGTGACCACTTTATAAGGGCCCTCCCAGTCTTGCTGCAGCTTGGGTGACCTCCCCTTTTGCCGGTGTGGGTTGTACAGCCATACTAGGTCTCCCTCGTGGAAGCTGGACGTTGTGGCCTTTGTGTCGTACCTGGTTTTCATGCGGTCACTCGCTATCCTTATCCTCGTCCTGGTCCTCTGATGTATGTCTCGGATCCTTTCCCTGAGGTCTGCCACGTAGTCCTCTTCACTCTTGGGCTCATCGTTAGGGGATCCAAACTTCACTTCACTAGGTAGCCGGACTGCTCGACCAAACAAGACTTCGGATGCAGTATGTACTACCAGTAGTACTGTGTACTGCATTTCGGTAGGCCATCAAGAAAAGGGGAATTTGTCGATCCCAATGGCGCTGGTGGTCTCCTACGACCTTGGAGAGATGTTCGTTTAAGGTTCTGTTGAAGCGCTCTACCATCCCGTCGGATTGTGGATGAAGCGGAGTCGTCCTCGTCTTTTTAATTCGTAGTTGTTGACATACCTCTTGGAATATCTTTGATTCGAAGTTTCGTCCCTGGTCAGAATGCAGTTCCATGGGCACGCCGAATCTGCTCACCCAGTTGTTGACGATCTGTTCCACGGTGGTCTTCGCTTCCTGGTTAGGGATGGCGAACGCTTCCGGCCATTTGCTGAAGTAGTCCATGACGACTAGGATGTAACGGTTGCCATTGTCGGTTTCCGGAAACGGCAATCCGTTCAAATGGCGCACCCACGTTGTGCTGCTGCATCTTGCCTCGCGTTTTCGTTCTGGGTCCCTTGCTGGCCGCTCACACGACGCATTTTTGGCACCAACTTTCTATGTCGTCCCTTTCGCTGAGCCAATAGAAGCGTTCTCGCACCTTCTCCAGTGTCTTGTTTGCACCCAAATGACCTCCGGATGCTCCATCATGCATCTCCCGTAGCACCTCGTGTACTTTTGATCGCGGCAAGACAAGCTGCATTATGAAATCTTTCCCGTCCGGCCTCTCCCATTTCCTTTTCAGCACACCATCTTGCACATGAAGGGAGCCCCACTGAGCTCAGTATGCTTTGAGAGTGGGGCTCCTGTCCGAGATATCTCGTGCGTTTGGCTTTTCCATAAACTCTTTCCACGCTAATATCGGCTCGATGTCCGGGTCTTCTTTTTGAGCGTTGCGGATTTCTTCTGCACTCCAACCAGCGATAGGCTCAGCTCTTACCCTTTGGATGGAAAGAAGGTTCTTCTCTTCCTGCCGCACACAATGCTTGCAGTCGCTTTTACATGGTCGGCGGGATAAGGCATCCGCATTAGAATGAAGTTTCCCTCTACGATGCTGTATTTCATAATCGTACATCTGCAGCCGTTCAATCCACCTTGCGACCTGGCCCTCTGGATTCTTGATTCTTCTGCAGCAGCCATTTTAGAGCGGCGTGGTCTGTGCGCAAAAGGAACTTTTGGCCGTAGAGGTATTTATGGAAGTGTTTTGTCGCCAGAAGCAGCGCCAGAAGTTCTCGCCTGGTCACGCAGTAGTTCCTTTCCGGCTTGGAGAGCACTTTGCTGAAGTATGCGACTACCTTCTCCTGGCCGTTGCGTACCTGCGAAAGAACTGCTCCGACACCGACGTTACTTGCACCTGCATCCACGATAAACATTTCTCCGGGAATGAGATATGCTAGTGTTGGTGCTTCGCATAGTTGTTGCATAAGGTTGTTGAAGCTTTTGTCGCACTCACCTGACCACTTGAATTGCCTTCCTTTTTCTGTCAGTTGGTGCAGGCTCTTCGCGATTCCGGCAAAGTCCTTTACGAATCGTCGGTAGTGCGTAGCGAGGCCCAAAAAGCTCCTCAGTTGGTGTTTGTCTTTTGGAACTGGCCAGTTTTTCACAGCTTCCACCTTGTCTGGAACGGTTTGCACTCCTTCTGACGAGATAACGTGGCCCAAGTACTTGACTTCGGATCTGAAGAGGTCACATTTCCTTGGGTTCAGCTTCAGGTGAGCGCTTCGAAGCCGTTCTAGCACATTCTTCAGGTTGTCGCGATGTTCCTCGAACGTTTTTCCTATCACGATCACATCGTCCAGATACACCAAGCAAGTTTTCCAGGTCAATCCACGCAGGACGTGTTCCATTAGGCACTCAAAAATTGCCGAAGCGTTGCACAATCCAAATGGCATTACTGTAAACTGCCACAGCCCATTTCCTGTAGTGAACGCAGTTTTCTCTCGGTCCTTTGGATCGATCTGTACCTGCCAGTAACCACTCTTTAAAAGAGGGTAGCTATCCTTTTTGGTGACATCATTAAGTCTGCGATAGTCTACGCAGAATCGAGTGCTGCCGTCTTTCTGCTTGACCAGTACAACAGGTGAGGCCCACGGACTTTTAGAACTTTCGATGAGCCCTTCCTTCTCCATCGTTGACACCATATCCGCAACCTCTGTCTGTTTTGCCATTGGTAGTCGTCTGGGAGGGTGGCGAATTGGTCTGGAATCTCCAGTGTCTATGCAATGTTGCACCAGATGTGTTCGGCCATACTCTCCATCCTGTGAGTCAAATATATCAGCGTACTTACCGATTAGATTTTCTGCCATGGCTCGCTGATCCCGATCCAGTTCACAGTGCTTGAGGATCATGTCCCTTACTTGCGCCAACCTGGCTGATGAAACAGGCCTCGCAGATTCCTTTCCAGCTATTGTTGAGATTGAACATATCGGAACACATTCACCAATAACCTCCCCTTGTCTTAGTTTGACGCTGTGGCTCTTTAAGTTCATGAGTCTTACTGGGACCACGCTGTTCTTTGGCTCTACTAAAACTTTTCCCACGATGTAATTTAGGGGATTCCTTCCTAAATCTGGCTCCAATAGATAGAATCGGTGGCTCCCAGGATCAACCTCTAGTTTTGTCCAAATAATAGTCTCGGAAGATGGTGGTAAGACTTCGTCCTTGCTGAGTATTGTCCTTATATGTGCTGCATTCTCATTCCCGTATACCATTGGAATCTCTACGTTCCGGTACCGCAGAACTTGCATCCCGATGTCGATGATTACGTCATGTTCTTTCATGAAGTCCACTCCGATGATGCATTCATCACATATGTCGGCCACCAGGAGCGCATGGGAAAAGGCCAAACCTGCTAGTTGTAACGTGAGGCGAACTTCCCCGTCTACTCTCGCCGCTTCCCCTGTCGCAGTTCTAAGACAGTAGCAGCTGGTGTTGTGCAGCCATGACTTGCGGACGGATCTCTTCTTACAATGGAAGCCGTGGCGCCGGTATCGATAGTAGCCACGCACTTGTTTTTGCCGATGAATGCTTCCACTGTTAGACTCTTGTTGCATCGTTTGGTTTGGGAGACCTGGATGGTGGTCTTGGGGGCGTCGATTCCAATAGCCAACTTCTGCCCCGCGAAGCTGGCTCTTAGGCGTTTGCCGACTCCTGGTTTCGAGGAGCCTGGCCAACAGGATGGATGTTGTCCCTGTAGGATAGTGCTTCGTTGCGTCGCCTATTCGCACAATGTTGACAGTTTCCACATCTGGGTGGATTTCCGCCTTGCCGTTGTAGGTGTCGTATTTTGTTGCAGTTCCAGCAACGAATTTGTCCTCCGCGAGCGTTGTTTCGGTCTTCGACGTCCATCCTCTGCCAAGAGCATTCGATGGCGGCTACTTCCCTCACACGGTGGATTCCCTGACAGGCCTGGTCTGCGGCCTCCATTGTTAGCGCAAACGCCAAAGCTTCGGCGAGCGTTTTGTTTCCAGCCGTTCTTACCGCCATTTGTAGTTTCGCATCAGCTATGGCATGGGTGAACGCTTCGGTTGCCATCTCGTTAATGATCTCCTCGCCGGCGTTTGGATAGGACAAATATGCCAGCTGCTCGATGTCTGCTTGTAACTGCTGGAGCGTCTCACCCTTCATCTGGGACCTTCTGCGCAACTGGACCCTATATACTTGCTGCATGTGGTCGTCCCCAAATCGCATCTCAATGGCTTTCACCAGACTGCCGTAGTTGCGTTGTTTGTCCTCGAGAATAGTTTGTAGTAACTCTGCAGCTGATCCTCTAAGCGCAAGCGTGAGGGCAATGGACCTCTCTCTTCATCGTCCCTGTTGTTCGTCATTGCCGCAGCTTTGAACTGCCTCCTATATATATTGGCCATGATGTCTGTCCATCGAAGACGGGAGGCTGCATCTCTTTCCTTCTCGTGCAATCGGTTGAATACTCCCGAACTTTCTGTTTCTTCACGCATTCGAGTTCCTTTGCCAAATTCTCGAATCTTCCTTCAACAGCCTCGAATTTTGTTTCAACACTCTCGAATCTTTTTTCAATGGCTGTTTCAAATGTCTCAATTTTGGCCTCTATGTTTTCAAACTTCTCATCAAGTGTTCCAAATCCTGTTTCCAAACTTTTATTTTGTTCAACGAATTTGCTTTCGAGAGCACTCCTTTGATCGAATAGCTCATGTTCCAGAGAGTTCTTTTGTTCGTCGAGCTTAGCATCTAGAGAATTCTTCTCCTCATCGAGCTTAGCTTCTAGAGAATTCTCAAATAGTTTTGTTCTGTTCATTGAGCTTGGCGTCTAGAGAATTCTTTTGTTCAGTCAAGGAATTTTCTAGCTTCTCAAATTTTTTCATTTTGAGAATTCTTTTGCTCGTCGAATTTCTCAGATAGTATTTTCATTAAAGCCGACATGTCACTCGTCGTACTTACTTGTTCTTCTTCGACGTCAAACAAAGCTGTTTCAGGATCTGCACCCTCGTCCGTCACTATTTTCCGCAACTTAATAATCAAATCTCTTTTCGTACCAGTCGTAGGTTGCTCCCGCTGGCTCAGTACTTCCTTTAGTTGCGGCAATGACAAATCTTCTAGCAATTTCCGAACCATTTTTTTTTTTTATTTTTTTTATTTATTTATTTTTTTTTACTTGCACATTAAGGAATACACAAAATTTGTTTTATTTCACTTTTCTGACACCAACGTAATATTCTTGCTGGGGTTCATTTAAATAAAACTGTCTTTTATGTATTTCACTGTTTATATATTGTCAACTACTAACTTTACTTCAACACAGTATTCAATCACTTTATTCTTTATTTGTTTCAAATTAAACTGTCGCTACAGATTTACTTTCAATACGTCGCTTGTTTTCACCACTACTGGTCTAATCTCCCTCTTGTAATCGCTGTATG
Organism: Brachypalpus laphriformis; assembly: GCA_945910035.1. Lineage (NCBI taxonomy): Eukaryota > Metazoa > Arthropoda > Insecta > Diptera > Syrphidae > Brachypalpus > Brachypalpus laphriformis. Next base: position 109,651,429 of record OX246754.1, on the reverse strand, counting down.
CACTTATAAACAACTGTGTCGACGATGGTTGTGGTATGTGTATTTATATAAAATACAAGACTTTCTAGAGTATACTAGATGTCGCCAGGGATCAATTGATGATCCTGGAATAATTGGGATAATGTGTGGAACAATTGTGGAACGTAAGCTCATCAGGTGGGAATATTTACTGCTAGCAGGCAATAGATGTCGTTGTACGCAGTACCTGACGATGTACTTGATACTACAATAAAATAAATTCTTTTGCTTGAAGGATCGCCTGGGTTGTGCATTCTAACTAAAAGACAGTTAAATGATGTTATGACTGAGTATGAAGAGAAGGATTTTGAAGCTAAACTGGATCAGCTTCAGAGCTATTTGGTCAACAAAGAGTCTTGCACCGAGGAACAACTTAAAAATTGGACGTTTAAGGTATTAAGCTAAGCTGAACTCTATTTTTATTGGTAGTTTTAACTTACGCAACAGCTCTTTAAGGACCAGGGCCTAGATTCTCGCAACCACTCATGTTGTGTGCGTTATATATTTCACACGAATGGAACGGACCTACAGTTTAGTGTCGTATTCGAAGGGCAATTTTGTTTGAGAAGCTTTTTCGAGACAACAATACTCTTGGATGTTTGTCAGACGATCGCGAGAGGTGGGACCGTGAAAAACTTTTTTGTCTTTTCTAGGATTCGAACTTGGAACATCACGCGCAGTGATCCAACACACTAACCACTTACGCCACAGTGCCCACCGTGTTTTTAAAATGGTCGATGGCAAAGTTTGCAATGCAGCAACTAACACAACATCTACAATGAAATATTATATTTGTGGAGCTACTTGAAAAGATTTTAGTGATCTTCCCAGAACAAAAGAAGTTGATAAAGATGCGATCAAATTTGGATTGTCAATTTTGCATGCCAGGATGTGGATTTTTAAAAGGATTCTACTTCATTTTACTTACAAGGGGTCTCACTCTGTATTGCTAAGTCAAATCATTCGAATTCGCAGAATTGTCACTCTGTAATTCGAATCGCAAATCCAAATTTATGACAATCAAACAAACTTTTGTTGCCAACTTCAATGTCAATTTCTTATCGCAAATCTGGCACTCTGTATTGCTAAACGAAATGCCAAAGTAACTCGAATTCGCATCAATTTGTTCTATTGCTAGTTGGTCTGCGGATGTTGAGGTAAGCAATTGTGTTTCTTTTGAAATGTAAGTATTTTATGACATGAAATGTTATTTTTAACTTAAAATACAATGAAAGTGATATACATAAAATAGTTTTGTGAAATTACTTACCGATTATCGTAAAGTCGCATGGTCTGACTGCACAACCGCTGTAACATACACAAACTGTATAGAAATTATATGGTGTGTATGTGGAAAATAACTGAATAAAATGTCTGGTTGTACGTAAGTCGTATGCTGCATACAACAGTATGCTGATGCCGGTACGACGGTTGTATCGTGTATTTCCCATCTAATACTCTCAGTTTCGGGTTGAACCCACCACTGCTATATTTTTCTTCTACTTTTTATCACTTATCTCCATTATATTCGACCTATTTCTAATTCGCCTGCGTTCTATTCTTTCTCCTTCTGTGTCATCATGATGAAACCACAATTCGACAGCATCCATTTCCATTTCTTTACAAATATTTAACTTTCTTTCTCAAATATAAATAAAACACAAAATTCTTTGGAACGAAATTGGCTTCAATGTGACATTTCAGCGTTCGATACTCGAAGGTAGATTCGCACATTTCGTAGCCTCAGTTGGCAATACTTCCATTCGATTCTGTTTTCTTACAGAGTGCCGGCTAAGATTAGAATCGCAAAGCACTTTCGCAAAAATTTGACTTTCGAGTAGCAATACAGAGTGAGGCCCAAGATTCCGTTAAAGAAATGACAGCTTAGAACGCTTTCAGCAAAAAATATTCTAAAAGAAAGAAAAACTGAGCTCCAAGAAAAGTTTTAAACAAAAGTAGGACTCATTGTTGATGTACCCAAGCCAGGTTTCGGGAACACTAATGATGGCAATACAGGCCACAGGTTTTTTAACAATCCAGAAGTAGTTGCTGACATAATTGGTGTTGATGTGCAACTATTTCTAGAAGTACCTCTAGTGGATTTGCAATAGATGCCCCAAAATTTGAAGCATTTGCTTATGATACGGCTAAGTTGTATCTAGAGCTCTATCCATGGCATCCCATGACTCCAACGATGAACAAAATTCTTCTGCATGGATTAGAAGTTATTCGAAATGCTCTCCTACCGATTGGCACGAAATGCAGCATGGATGTTCTTAACAGATTTAAAAAGCATTATTAGCAGTTGGAAATAATTAATAATTCAGTTTTTCATATTATATGTAGGTTACTTTTAAGCTCGCATCCTCCAATAACAAGTTTAAGACCCTTGCCTTAAAAAAAAAAACTAAAGAATTTACAGAAGAAGCTCTAGAAATGCTGATTACCGGGATTCCTGGCTCATCATCCTTACAAAACTTTGACGAGACTACAATATCCAATAAAGGTGATGAGGAAAGGTCCCAGGTCACACTGGGATCTTGGGGAACGAGATCTCCGATGAGATTGCTAGACAAGGCTCAGAGGAGGCTTTCTCAGGTCCCGAACCCGCGTTGGGTCTCCCAGCGTCCTCGGTTAGGGCTTCCATTGACGATTGGGTCTCTCACGAGCACAATTGTATGTGGCATGACTCTCCAGGATGCAGGTTGACTAAACGTATGCTCCCGGACGTCTGTAAGAAATCAGCGGCATTCTTGTTGTCTCTCAGCAGAAAAGACTGTAGACAACTTATTGGCGTCTTGACAAGCCACTTCGATTTTGCCAAGCACCTCAACGTGTTAGGATTAAGTGACACTACAATCTACGACGCTTGTGGAGAGAGCGACGACACCGCGGAACATTATCTCTGTGAGTGTCCGGCCTTTGCTCGTATCAGGTGGCAGATCTTCGGTGCGGATGTGGTGAGTGCTGGTACTATAAGCTCCTCATCACTGAAGTGCTTGCTTGGCTTTCTTAGAAAGTCAAGCAAATTCCAATAAAATGGGTAAATCAGGGTTTGCTCTCTGGCAGTACAATGGACCAGTTGCGTTTGAGTGCTCCAGTCGAGTGTTTCCTATCCCGACAAAAAAAAAAAAAAAGGTGATGAGGAAAGTACTGATGAAGAAGAATCCTGGGCAGAGCCCACTGAATAACTTAAAGTGCTATATAATTCATTCCATACTAATTTTTCACATTAATCAAATAAGACCTAAATATATCAAAGATAGTTTATTTATATAATTTGACTTAAATAAGCTTAATAATGTTTTTAAAGTTGTTTCAGGCAAGTATCACTTCATAATAAAAAAAAAATGTTTGAACGGTTTTTCGAGGCAAATACCCCTATGTACGTCGGAGGACAAATTCGTTACTGGAACTGGAAAATTGGGCACCTACAACTGCAGTGCAGAAGTCCACCCGATGCGGAAACTGCCCACATTGAGCGAATAGGCGACGCAGCGAAGAAACATCCAGCAGGGATAACACCATCCTATTGTTCAGGCTTCTCAAAACCAGGAGACGGGAATCTGCTTAAGAACCAGCTTCGCGGGGCAGAAGTTGGCGGTTGGAATTGACGCCCCCAAGACCACCATCCAGGTCCGCCAAACCGAACGATGTAATAAGAGACTAACAGTGGAAGCATTCATCGGCAAGAATAAGTGCGTTGCAGGGCAATCTGCGAAAGTATATGAAGAAGTTAGCCTTACATTACAACTAGCAGGGTTGACCTTCTCCATACGTTCTTGGTAGCCGACATATGTGATGAATGCATCATCGGAACAGACTTCATGAAAGAACATGACACAATCATCGACATCGGGATACAAGTTCTGAGGTACCGGAACGTAATGATTCCAGTGGTGTACAGGAATGAGAAGGCACATATAAGGACGATACCGAGCAAGGACGAAGTCTTACCACTATCATCCGAGACTATTATTTGGACAAAACTAGAGGGTGATCTTGGGAGCCACCGATTCTACCTATTGGAGCCAGATTCGTAAAGGAATTCCCCAAACTACATCGTGGAAAGGTTTCAGTGGAACCAGAGGACAGTAAGACTTATGAACTTAAAGAACTACTCGTATAGCGTAAAACTAAAACGAGGGGAGGTAATTGGTAAATGTGCTCCAATTTCCTGAGTCTCAACAAAAAAAAAAAAATAAATAAATATTTGGCGCAACAGCTCTTTAAGTGCCAGGGCCTAGCTTCTCGCAACCACTCATGTTGTGTGCGTTATATTTTTCACACGAGTGGAAGGGACCTACAGTTTAGTGCCGAATCCGAACGGCGATTTGAGAAGCTTTTTCGTGACAACAATACTCTCGGATGTTTGTCAGACGCTCGCGAGAGGTGGGACCGTGAAAAAACTTTTTGGTGTTTTCTGGGATTCGAACTTGGAACCTCATGCGTAGTGATCCGACACACTAACCACTTACGCCACGGCGCCCACAACAATAACCAAAAAATAATCTTCAAGGCCTATTTCATCAGCTGAGTTGGCGAAAGTAAGGGACATGATCCTTAAGCAGTGTGAACTGGGTCGAAACTGTTAGATTGCTTAGTAGTCCCAATAAAAACGCCGGTTTATTCTTCAACTTTATTATTACTTAGATAAGAGATGCTTACGCTTCTATGGTCACAATAGGAGAGAGAGACAGTACAGCTTAGCCTAAGATTATAAATTATGTTTTCATATAGCGGAATGGCGTGATGTTATTTACTGAGTACATAAAGAAATGAGTATTAATGAGGTCCATGTATGATTTGTAAGAAGTAGGATCTATTCTTTTCAAATACATGTAATCAATACATAACAAAAACATGCGAACTATGGCAGAAAATCTAATCAGTGAGTACGCTGATATATTTGCCTCACAGAGCGGAGAGTATGGCCAAACACATTGCGTACAACATCCAATAGAATGGAGATGCCATACCAATTCGCCAGCCTGCCAGAGGACTGCCATTGGCAAAGTAGATGGAGGTTGCGCAGACGGTCTCAACGGGGGAGAAGGAAGGGCTCATTGAAAGTTTTAAGAGTCCCTGTGCCTCACCTGTTGTACTTATCAAGAAGAAAGACGGCAGCACTCAATTCTTCGTGGACTATCGCAGACTCAAAGACGTCACCAAAAAGGATAGCTACCCTCTACCAAGGGTCGATGACACATTAGACACACTCTCAGGAGCTCACTGGTTCTCCACCCTCGATTTGAAGAGTAGTTACTGGCAGGTACAGATCAATCCAGAAGATAGAGAAAACTGCGTTCACTACAGGAAATAGACTGCGGCAGTTTAAGACCATTTGGATTCTGCAACGCTCCGGCAACTTTTGAGCGCCTAATGGAACACGTCCTGTGTGGATTAACCTGGAAAACTTGCCTGGTTTATCTGGACGATGTTATCGTGATAGGAAAAACATTTGCGGAACATCGCGGCAGCCTGAAGAATGTGCTAAAACGACTTCGAAGTGCTCACCTGAAGCTGAACCCAAAGAAATGTGCCCTCTTCAGATCCGAAGTCAAGTACATGGGCCACGTTATCTCATCAGAAGAGTGCGAACCGATCCAGGAAAAGTGGAAGAACTGGGAAAACTGGCCATTTTCAAAAAACAAACACCAACTCAGGAGCATTTCAGGGCTTGCCACGTATTACAGACGATCCGTAAAAGACTTTGCCGGAACCGAGAATAGCTTACACCGACTGACGAAAAAAGAAAGCCAATTCAAATGGTCAGGTGAGTGCGATAAAAGCTTTAAGAACCTCAAGCGAAAGCTATGCGTAGCAACAATACTAGCTTACTACATTCCCGGCAAAATGTTTATTGTGGGTGCAGATGCAAGTAACGTCGGTGTCGGAGCGGTCCTTCCGTAGATACACAATGGCAAAGAGAAGGTAGTGACATACTCTAGCAAAGTGCTGTCCAAGCCCGAAAGGAACTACTGTGTGACCAGACAAGAACTTTTGGCGCTGCTTCTGGGGACAAAATACTTCCATAAATACCTCTACGACAGAAAGTTCCTTTTGCGCACAGACCACGCGGCTCTACAATGGCTGCTGTAGTTCAAGAATCTGGAGGGTCTGTGGCGACTTAACTTCACCAACACAACCAACATAACGTATATCACAACCAACGCAACGTATGACTTAACGAACGCAAGATACGACTCAACCAACGTAAGAAGAACTAGGAGTCAGTCGTCTAACAGCCCCGAGTCATATCATATCCGTAATAGTTGCGGAATAAAATTGTTTTTAAAAGTTAAGTAAAGTTATTTATTTGATGGGATTCTATCCCAAGTAGTGAAATGTGTTAACTTTTAAACCTTAATAAATCATTATAAAGTTTAAACTGTGGAGTAGTGTTTATTTTAAACCCGTTGAGTGCGCGTGTCTAGACGGTCGGCGACGCCATAACGGTTATCTTACCGAGCGACCATTTCCCCCTCCACTAACTAACCTCCATAATTGGTGACCCCAAATTGAGCAGAAACGCAAACAATACACAAATACAAAAAAATCTTCAGTGCATAAATAAAAATAAAAATAAACCAAAAACAGAAAATTCAAGTGCGAGGACATTAAAAACATAACAGCAGCAGCATATAAGAAATCAACTTGCGCAGAAGCGATGGTGAGTACGCACAAGTACATACTCAGCGCCCTCCAGTCGCACCAGGAAAAGTAAATAACAGATCGACCACGGTGGCGAAAAACGGACACGCAAAAAGAAAACACCAATACCACAGCCGCAAGCAGTGCATAGATAGATGACAGCAAGTACAGTCAACGACAAGGAATTGATCCAGATATTAATTTTTTTCTTTGCATGCTATTTCTTGTATTATTTATTTTGTGTTTTAACCCTTTTTAAGAAAAATATTTTTCTGTATGTAAACAAAAGAGCACAGACGATTGACTACTAGTATTTTTTTTTAATAAGGAAACAATAAATAACCCGTAACAATGGTGAACGACACAGAAGACACAGTGACAAAGACACAGACTCAGGACACTTCCAGGCATTTCCACCCCAGTGAACACGGAGCAAGTGAGTTGCCATGTGGGTCGGGTGGCGTTGAAGCCTCCAACCTTTTGGAAGGCGGAACCGAAATTATGGTTCAAAAATTTAGAAGCTCAGTTCACCACGAGCGGTATAACGAGCGATGATACTAAATATGCTTATGTGGTAATGGCACTGGACATTACTGGGGCAAGGCTTGTTAGTGACATTATTGATAACCCCCCAAGTAGTGGAAAGTGTAGTAAGATTAGGGATGCACTCATCAAAAGTTTATCGGAGTCAGAGACTAAACGTCTACATAAGCTTTTGAGGGGACCAAAAACCCAGTCAGCTATTAAGGCAAATGAAAGCCAACAACGATTTTGACATGGATGAAGCGGTAGTAAGAAACCTTTGGCTAGAGCAATTACCACAGCAAGTGCGAGCTATTTTAGCAGGTAATGTAGGCCGGTTAGATGATTTAGCCGAGATAGCGGATAGAATAATGGACATGGTCAGTACACTATCGCTCGCTGAAATCAAATCGAATAGAACTAGTATCGTAGAGACGCAAAACCCATTAGAGTTAAGAATCAACGAACTCTGCAATAGAATGCGATCTCTAGAATGAAAAGTCAACCCCGCCCAGTCGTTTAACTACACGCGAGATAGCTCAAAACAGCGTAACCGGTCAAAATCGCCCATGCCTAAGAACAGTAACCAGCAAAAAAGAGAATATAAATACTGTTGGTACCATTACCGATTTGGCATTCTCGCAAAAAATGCGACGCTGACAAATGCCAGTTTACGAATTCGGGAAACTGCGGAACTCTTCACAAGTAGCGACATGTGAGAGCTCGATACCAAATTGTCGCTTAGCTGTGTTTGATCCTAACACAAAAATCCATTTTTTAATTGATAGTGGGGCAGACGTATCGGTGTTGCCACCCGCTAGCTTTACTGAGCGACAAACCAAATCAGACATACCTCTTTTTGCAGCGAATTCGACCAAAATTAAAACTTTCGGCACGAAAAATTTAGTAGTTAACTTGGGTTTACGGAAAGAATTCAAGTGGATAAGCCCATTTTAGACCCGTATTTCCTCAGACATTTTGGGTTATGGGTGGACATGAAAGGCAGACGTCTTATCGACCCGTCTACAACTTTCTGTTCAATGGCAACAAAAACACGAGGGCAGTTCACATCAGTTTCTGGTATCTCGGACGCTTCGATAAATCCGGCGGTTGTGCCGCTTTTGAAATCTTTCAAAGATATCACAACCGAAGACCCCAGGTACAAAACAGCTGAACATAGTGTGACACACCACATTATTACAACGGGACCCCCCATTTCTTGTAAGACCAGACGCCTGTCCCCCGAAAAATATAAAATAGCAAAGAGGGAAATCGAAAAGCTATTAAAACTTGGGTTCATTAGGCCTTCGTGCAGTCCATGGTCGAGCCCACTCCATCTAGCTAACAAAAAAAAACGGCGAATGTCGACTATGCGGAGACTTTCGGGGATTAAATGCCCAAACCACTCCCGATCAATACTCTATACCGTACTTAACAGACTTCGCACACGAGCTAGATGGGTGCACGGTATTCTCCACGATAGATATGGTCAGAGCTTATCATCAGATACCGATGCAACCAAGCGATATACCTAAAACAGCCATTCGCACACCATTTGGAACTTTCGAATGGATCTGTATGTGTTTCGGCCTGCGTAACGCAGCGCAAACGTTTCAAAGGTTCATTCACCAGGTTTTATTTGGCTTGTCGTTCGTCTTTCCCTATATCGACGATTTTCTTATCGCGTCAAGGGCGGAGGATCAAATACCACTAAATGATTTCCTTTAAGGCGCGAAGAAGAATGATAAAACGGCTATTCGATGGACAAACGAGGCAACGCAAGGTTTTGTAAAGGTGAAACAAAAATTGGCTAATGATTGTATGTTAGCATACCCAGTTCACAATGCACAACTAGCAGTAATAGTTGATGCATCAGATTATGCTTTGGGTGCTGTGGTGCATCAAGTCGTCAATGGAATCGCACAGCCTTTGGGGTTCTTCTCAGTCAGGTTAAACGATACACAGAAGCGGTGTAGTACTTACGACAGGGAGCTTCTAGCAGCTTATTCGGGTATCAAGCATTTCAGATATCTACTAGAGGGGCGAGCTTTTACCCTCTATACCGATCAGCGTCCCTTAGTTACCGCGTTTAACCAAAAACCTGAGAAGAGTTCACCCCGCCAGTTGCGGCACCTCGACTTTATCGGTCAGATTACCACCGATATCCGCCATGTGCCTGGAATCAAAAACAACGTGGCTGACTTTTTATCGCGCATCAACGAAATATCAATTCCTCCTTCAATCGATTACGAAGCTTTATCGCAAGCACAACAGCAAGACAAGGAGTTACAAGATTTAAAGCATATCGCTACCTCATTAAAAATCAGCAGTTTCCCAATATTCGGAACTGACAAAACAATTGAGTGCGATAATACGACTAGTCATTTGAGACCTTATGTCCCGGTCGAATTTCGAAAAGCGGTTTTTGACAATATTCATGGTCTAGCGCATCCAAGCGTCCGAAACACAGTCAAAGCAGTTTCCCAAAAGTTTGTGTGGAAGAATATGAACAAAGACGTTAAAACAATGGCACCTCCATAGGTCAGGTCGCAAGATGGATTAAACGATTGCAGATGTACGACTACGAAATACAGCATCGTAAGGGGAAACTCCATTCTAATGCGTTATCCCGGCGATCGTGTAAGATCGACTGCAAGAATTGCGTACGCCAGGAAGAGGAAGACCTTATTACCATCCAAAGGGTTAGAGCTGAACCTACCGCCGGTTGGAGTGCAGAAGAAATCCGCAACGCTCAGAAAGAAGACCCGGATATTGAGCCGATATAAGCGTAGAAGGAGTTCATGGAAGAGCCAAAAGGACAGGATATATCGGACAGAAGCCCTATTATCAAGGCAAACTGGGCTCAGTGGGACTCCCTTCATGTGCAAGATGGTGTACTGAAAAGCACATGGGAGAGGCCGGAAGGAAAAGGTTTCATAATGCAGTTTATCTTGCCGCGATCATAAGTACACGAGGTACTTCGAGATGTACCAAGAGGTCATTTGGGAGCAAAAAGGACACTGGAGAAGGTGCGAGAATATTTTTATTGGCTCAGTGCAAGGGAAGACGTAAAGAGTTGGTACCGAAAATGTGTCGTGTGCGCAGCTCGCAAGGGACCCAGAACTAAGGCGCGAGGCAAGATGCATCAGTACAATGTGGGCGCACCCTTTGAAAGAATCGCCGCTGACATCTCCGGTCCATTCCCGGAAACCAACAATGGCAACCGTTACATCCTAGTTGTCATGTTCTGCTTCAACAAATTACCGGAAGCGTTTGCCATCCCATCGTAGAGCAGCTCGTCAACAACTGGGTAAGCAGATTTGTCATGCTTATCGAACTGCATTCTGACCAAGGACGAAACTTCGAATCGAAAATATTACAAGAGGTATCAAGTATCAATGACTAGGAATTGAAAAGACGAGGACAACTCCGCTTCATCCACAATCCAACGGAATGGTAGAACGCTTCAACAGAACCTGGAACGACCATCTCTTCAAGGTCGTAGAAGAACACCAGCGCAGTTCGATCGACAAATTCCTCTCTTCTTGATGGCCTGCCGAAATGCAGTGCATAGTACAACTGGACATACTCCATCTAAAACCTTATTTGGTCAAGCAGTCCAGCTACCTAGTGAAGTGAAGTTTGAATCCCCTAATGATGAACCCTTATGGGAAGAGGATTACGTGGCAGACCTCAGAGAAAAGATCAGAGACATACATCGGAGGACCAGGACGAGGATAAGGATAGCGAGTGACCGCATGAAAATCAAGTACGACACAAAGGCAACAACGTCCGGATTTCACGAAGGAGATCTAGTATTGTTGTACAACCCACACCGATAAAAAGGGAGATCACCTAAGCTGCAGCAAGACTGAGAGGGCCCTTATAAAGTGGTCATACACATCAATGACGTTGTCTATCGGATCTAGCGTGGAGTAAGAGGCAATATAATGTAGGTCGTTATCATGGTAATAACCCAGATGACCTTGTTCGGGACAAACAAGTTTAAGAGGGGGGCATTGTAGCATCCACAAAAAGTACCATCCCACTGCATGGTTTGTTTACCAACTGACTCTAACAACGCCATCCATTTGCCAAAATTGATAGCGTCCACATCGGTTTACTCCATATTTCACCTTCACCACAGTCATCAATTCATCCCCAGTGACATCTAGCATATTCTAGAACTTCTTGTATTTGGTACTAGCCGACCAGCGCTCGCCTTGCTTCGCCCGCATTTTAGCTGACGGTTATTTACTTGTTAGAGTATAATTTCCAACCGAAAATGTGTAAACTCAATCATAACTTCCCCCGTGAGAATCCCACCAGAGCATACGCAAACGTTTAGGGAAAAGTTGGGGAGAACTCAGACACATTGCCACAAACCGTACACGATGGCGCGTAGGCGTAGTAGAGGCCCTAGGACCCACAAGGGGATACAGGACATAAGTAAGTAGTATACGCAAACCCGCTTCCAACACACAAGTTTTTTCAAATTCATTAAAACATTCTAAAATGTGGACAAATCCAACGATCAACATCTCATCTAACAAAATGGAAAAATATTGCAATAGTTCTATGTCTACACATGCATATGCATGTACATACGCATATATTCCCAAGTCTCTTAATTGCATGAAGTTTTGACAGCACATGGATATCTTAATTAATAAAATTTATAATATCTTAAATTTGGCACTGATAATGTTTTTTTGTTTTTTTTATTTTAACTCTAGAAAAGATCGCACACTGAAGATGAAAACATAATCATGGGATAGCGCGCCCATATACTCACACACACATTGTTCCGCCTCTCGGAACTGGAATAATAAAAACCCAAACTCAAAATTTAACAGCGAACACTAGCAATCACTAGCTTTAAGAAATTTAAGTTTTATTGCGCAAAGAATGAATTGAAAAAGATGGCGGGCCCAAGCCACACATGCGCGCCGATGATCAACCAGTTGACAAAAAAATGACAGCTGTCAGTTCAAGTTTTTGCTTTGGTACCACTGATGTGAGTTTAAGGTGGCTACAGCATTGGTATTCCTCGAAGTGGCGGCAACATAGTCCCCCAGTAAGTGGGACTGAATCCTAATACAATTCCGCTTTACTCAGCTCGTCGCCGCTCGATGCCGGCCCAACATCGAGAACAGCAAGTTTGACAGCAGGACGCTCGAAGACTCCTCCTGAAGTTTGTACGCAGGCTCGTCTCACCTGCTCATCCACCGCAACAGTAACGTCGACAATTATACCCTTTGGCCAGCAATTTCTTGGTACATTTTTGTCCACTATCAGAATTATATCCCCTTTCTGGATCGGCTTAGTCCTTTGGAACCATTTTGTCCTTCGGTTGAGATTAGGTAGATAGGTCTTTACCCACTTCTTCCAAAACGGGTCATCCAACATCTCCGAACGTTTCCAATTCTTCCGAAGATCGATTAACTGTGAATCACAAGGCTGCTTTGAACCATTTGATGCTCCGATCAGGAAACGATTCGGCGTTAACACTTCGTCTTCATCTGCTTCCAGCGATACAAACGTCAAAGCCCTCGAATTAATAATGTTTTCAACTTCCGCCCGTGCACTTCGTAGAGTTTCATCGCCAATTCTGTTGCTAGGAAGGATGCAGTACAGGATTGACCGCACAAGCCTTTCCCAAACTCCGCCCATGTGTGGAGCTGATGGTGGGTTAAACTTCCACGATGTTCTGCTGATACGAATTCCCTTGCTAAGCTTAGCAAATTCACATTTGCCAATTCTTCTCGGAGCTCCTTCTCAGCCCCATGGGAATTCGTGCTATTGTTGCATTAAATCTCCAATGAGGTCCCCCTGCGTGCCATGAAATTTCTCAGGCATATAATGCATCAGTCTGTTGATAGGCCAGCTCTATGTGCACAGCCCTTGTGGTGAGGCACGTAAATAATGCTCCCCATCTCTTCTCACTTTGCCTTCCAACGGTTACAAGGATGGGACCAAAATAGTCTACACCAATGAATGTGAACGGTCGGCTGAAAGCACTCATCCGGGCACGAGGTAAGTTCGGCAATTTAGGAATCACTGGACGCGCCCTTTCAATTTTGCATAGTTGACAGCTGTTTCTGACGGACCTCAATAATGCACGCAAATTGGTGATGTAATATTTTTGCCGAATTTCATTCAATGATGTGTCACGGTCGCAATGATGGAATTTGCAGCGATGGGAATCGACGATCAAGTAAGTAATTCGGTGTTGCTTTGGAAGAATAATCGGGATTTTGGTGCTTTCCTCAACACACTCTGCAAATAGAGTGCGGCCGCTCATCCTCAGTACATCGTCTTCGTCCAGGAATGGTGAGAGTTCTTACAAAGGACTGCTTTTCGGCAAATGGATGGGTGTTGCCCTCTTCTGATTCCTCCTTAGGATGTCTACTTCATCCGGATATGTGGAGAATTGAGCATGTCGATATAATGCAGATTCTGACCTCTTGATTGCTTCCGAAGTGAGTCCGATAATATCGGCGGGGTCTCTTTTTAGTTTGATATCTATAAATAGAAGAGCATAAGCTAATGAGCGATACACACGTGACCATTTGCTGAAACGAGTCTCATCAATAAGAGGACATCTTGACACTTCTTCAGTTTACAGCAGGTACGGTCGAACTTCTTCGTTTGTGACGTTGATTGACGGCATATGGGGCCACTCAGCACACTTACTTACTTAGGTGGCGCTACAGTTCTGGGTGAACCTGGGCCTCAACCAACAAGCCTCTCCATTTAGCTCGGTCTTTAGCTAATTGCCTCCAGTTGCGCACTCCAAGTTGGTCGAGGTCCCCTTGAACTTATGCGCGCCGCCTACGGCGGTAATTCCCTCTACTGCGTCGTCCCTCGGGGTTAGATTCGAAGACTCTGCGGGCCGGAGCGTTGGTGTCCATTCGCTCTACATGTCCTAGCCATCTCAGACGTCCAATACGCAGTTTTTTGACTAGGTCGATGTCGCTGTACAGCTCGTATAGTTCGTGATTGAATCTTCTCCTCCAAAACCCGTCAACGCAAACGGGACCGAAAATCTTACGAAGAATTTTTCTCTCGAAGCGACCAAGGATATCTTCATCCTCTTTTAATAAGGTCCATGTTTCAGCGCCGTAAAGCAGGACTGGGATGATCAAGGTCTTATATAGAGTCTCCTTAGTTGTTCGAGAGAGGGCTTTACTGTTGAATTGCCTTATAAGCCCAAAAAAACAGCGATTGGCAAAGTTATTCTTCGATTGATTTCTGCGCTGATTTTGTTTGCTGAATTTATAGCAGAGCCAAGGTAGACAAAGTCCCTTACTGCCTCGAAGTTATAGCTGCCCACGGTGACGTTTTGTCCTATTCGTCGATGTTGGTTTTCCCTTCTAGTTGACAGCATATACTTGGTTTTGCCCTCGTTTATCGCCAAACCCATTTTGGCCGCTTCCGCCTCAATGCTTGCAAAAGCACCGGTGACAGCCCGCTGAGATCTTCCGATAATGTCTATATCGTCGGCGTATGCAAGCAGTTGTACAGACTTGTAATAGATTGTGCCTCCGGTGTTGGCTTGTGAGTTCCGCACAATCCGTTCAAGTACAATATTGAAGAAGTCGCATGACAGCGCGTCACCTTGTCTAAAGCCTTTTTTGACATCAAAGGTCTCGGTGAGGTCATTACCGACCTTGATGGAGCAGCGAGCGTTCTCCATCGTCAGCCTGCACAGGCGGACAAGTTTGGCAGGGATGTCAAAACTAGACATGGCTCTATAAAGCTCTTCTCTATAGATGCTGTCATAGGCGGCCTTGAAATCGATAAAGAGGTGGTGAGTATCGATTTGGAATTCTTGGGTTTTCTCCAGGATCTGCCGAAGTGTGAAGATTTGATCGATGGTGGACTTTCCTGGCCTGAAACCGCACTGATAGGGTCCAATCAGGCTGTTGATAGAAGGTTTCAGGCGTTCACACAATATCGCAGAAAAGATCTTGTACGCGATGTTGAGGAGACTGATGCCTCTATAATTGGCGCAGTTGAGGGGGTCTCCTTTCTTGTGGATCGGGCAAACGATCCACACTCAGCACACGGTTTTTGCAGGAAAGCAAGGCCACTGAACCACTCACTTGCAGTGTCATACTTGGAATCCGGATTCCACTTTGTGGCCTTGTCAGCAACGTTGAGTTTCGAAGCGATCCATTTCCATTCGGAGACATGCGATGTTTCAAGGCTTTCGCCCACTCGAAACATCACGAACTGTTGAAACTTGCGCGGATCACCCTTCAGTCATGCAAGAACCGTTCTCGAGTCAGACCAGAAGAATCTCTGACTTATAGAGATTTTGTGATTACTGCAGATGAAGTTTGCCAGCCGTGTTCCAAGTACGGCGGCTTGAAGTTCCATTCGAGGGACTGAGACCGGACGCTGAGAAGCAACCTTCGCCTTAGCACACACCAGCGCCACATCAACTCTGCCTTGAAACTCAATCCGAAAGTAGGTGACGGCTGCGTAAGCATTTTCCCCAGCATCAACATGTTCGCCAAATCTCTTGAAGAATGATTTTTAGGCCAATTAAAAGGTGCGACAAAAAGCCCATTGGATCGAAGACTGACATTAGGACTTTGAGTACCTCGCGTTTGGTGGGAACTACTTCGTCTTTGAACACATCTCTCTTGAGTCGTTGAAATTGCAGAACGTAGACAAACTCATCCGATGAAGTACACCAATAGAGTCAGAAAATCTTTTCTGTTGCGCTCACGCCAGAAGCATAGAATGCTTTGTTGGCTGGTTTATCACTTTGCTCTAACGCTGCCAAAACTGTTGCTGAGGTAGAAACCCAGTTGCGGATATGAAACCCAGCATTCCGATGAATAAGCGCCACATCTTCGGCCAGTTGAACGGCCTCAGCTTCGAAGTCGACACTATCAATAAAGTCGTCGACATAATGGTCCTCTAGTATAGCTTCAACTGCTCTCGGCATGCTGCTCGTGAAAGCCGTCGCATTTTTATTTTTCACATAGTGAGCGATACAAGGCGAACACGCTGCGCTGAATTTCGTGGCATGCATCTTATAGACGCTGCAATTCTGCAGGTCCTCATTATCGGTCCACAAAAAACGTTGTACGTGTCTGTCCCCTTCCCGAACTCGGACTTGGTGGAACGTCTCTGCGTTGTCTCCACTCACACCAATTCTGCCGCAGCGAAAACCGTATAGCACAGATAATAAGGGTACCAGCCGGTCGGGGCCCTTGAGCAGGAAATCATTCAGGGACGACGCTTTGCATCTTGCTGCTGCGTCCCAAACGGGTCTGATCTTTGCCGGTTTATTCGGGTTGCGTATAGAGATGGGCAAAAAATCACTACCTGTGAATTATTCACTGCAAATGAAAATTCACATACGCAGCCTGTCAGTGAATTAAAAATAAACTGTGAATGTTTAAAACATGAATATGGAATTATTTTTTACAGCACATTTTTGTGTCCGCTACTGTTTAGTACTATGTAACACAAGTGCCAAATAAACGCATAGCACATTATTTGCAAAACCTTAATTTTGATAACTCTCCATTTCTCTATTAAATTGCATTCCTGCTACACTCTCTTTGAATTACTCCAAATATAAAGTTCGATTTTCCATAGTTTCTTTTTACATTCATATTCTTTTTTGCTCAATGTACCTTTTGTAAATTAGTTTCCTTCTTTTTCGATTTAAAAATTTACCGAGTGTGGACGCATTGGTAAACATTTATACACAAGCCATTAATACACAAGACATTTATGCGCAACATATTTATACTACACAAATTTATTTAATAAAGTACTCCTATTGAAAATACAATCATTACATATTTACCCAAACTCAAAATTAATATTCGATACACTTTTACACAAAACACATTCGATCCAACACAGCAACAAAAGATACATTGAGCGACGAATGAAGAAAGAAAATGTACACATCTAACCGTTCAGTGCGGCTATTGCTCAATGAAGAGCGACGAGCGGATAACGAACATGTACGCATCTAACCGTTCAGTGCGGCTTTTGCTCAATGAAGAGCGACGAGCGGATAACGAACATGTACTTACCTAATCGTTCAGTGCGGCTATTGCTCAATGAAGAGCCAGGAGCGGATAACGAACATGACCGTTCAGAGCTGGCAACGAAACACGATCAACGATTAACGAAAATGTGTATACCTAATGCGCATAAGGGAGGAATTCTTTTTTACATCACATTTATGTATACTGAAGTGGCAGGCAGCGAAGGATAGTACAAAGCAAAACGTGGTGAAAAAAATGCCTTGGGTGCAAAAACAACATGCAGGTATATAAAATGTATATTATTCGCTGGGTTATACCATAGGGCATAGATAATAGAAATATGTATTTCTCTTGTATGTGGTTAGATTCAAAGCAAAAATTTACAGATTTGTGTTTGGTGTGTATGTACACGTGCGCGTATATAAAAAAAATGTAAATTTAAGATGCCGCCAATGATAAAGCGAAAAAAGATTAGTTTTATTTTGACTTTTTTACGGAATTAGATGATATTTCCGCAAAATGTAATTTGTGACAGGTATGTATGTATATGAAAATCAAACATCCTTTGGTGACATTAGTTTCTGGGGTAGGTTTATTTTTTGAACTATTGGGTCGAAATATTTTTAATGGTATTATTACTTATATGGATAGTATGTGCATTGTGCATACATCAACGCATGTGTATTAACGAATTACCTTCGAGTACATTTTACGATACAAGAAGTCAATAATATAATAATTCATTGATAGATAACAGAAAAATATGTAAATTGTACTTTATTATCATAGGTTAGGTTAGGTTATGTTGGCTGTCCACACGAGAGTGTAGACACACTTAGACCAGCGAAGGTCCTTTGTGATACCAGGATCAAACCATTAGGCCACTCAGGGATTAACAAAACCAACCGGAGCTTTTGACAAAGCGATGGATGCTCATGACGTCCAAGGACGCCAGATCGCAGAGGTCGTCAAGGAAGGGGGGCCCTAGATGGAGCATTCTTTTATGCGACAGGGCTGGACATGTGCATAGGGGGTGAAGGATGGTTTCCTCCTCCTCCTCGTCCCTACAGCTCCTGCAGAAGTCGTTGGAGAAGAGACCAAGTCTTCTGGCGTGTTGTCCTATAAGACAGTGTCCAGTGAGAACACCGACAACGCAGCTGATTTGTGTACGCTTTAGCTTGATCAGATCGGCACTACGGTTTTGATCCAGCTTAGGCCAGATCTGACTCAAAATGTGACACGTTGAGCCGTTTCCCCATCTGAGGTTGGTCTTGCTAATAGCGTTCAGCTTTAGTAGATACTTACATGTAGCGAGGGGCATACCCAGGGCTTGCCTTTCAAGCAAAATCCTTAGAGTGGTACCCCGTCTGGCGAGGTCGTCAGCCCTGCAGTTACCTGGAATGTCTCTATGGCCCGGCACCCAGCATAGGTGAATGTTGAACTGCTCTGTCATCTCCATAAGAGATAGACGACAGTTTAAGGCAGCCTTTGAAGTAAAGGAGAAGGATTCCAGGGACTTGATTGCCGCTTGGCTGTCAGTGAAAATGCTAATATCCCTGACAGATAATACATTACATTTCAGCCAGGACAGGGCTTCTTTAATCGCCATGATTTCCGCCTGGAAAACGCTACAATGATCGGGGAGGCGGAAAGAGATGCTCAGATTGAGCCGTTCGGAGAAAACACCACAACCCACCCCACCCTCCGTCTTAGATCCATCTGTAAAGAAGTGAACCGAACTACCAATGACAGGGGGGGAGGTGTCCCATACATCCCGGTTAGGGATGCTCGTACGGAAGTTACGGTCAAATCTAAGTTTCGGCGGGGTGTAGTCCGTGTTTTCGTGTTTGAAGTTGAGAAGATCAAGGATCGAGGAGTGGCCAAAGCGATAGCTAGACCACTGAGAGGAGGCTTTCAAGCGGATGGCCGCACAGGCTGCCATCTGTTTGCCGAAAATATCTAAGGGTAGCAGGTTGAACAAGATGTCCAGTGCCGCGGAGGGAGTAGTTCTAAGTGCACCACTGATGCAGATGCATGCAGATCTTTGCACCTTAGCTAATTGAGTGATGTGGACAGCCCTTTCAAGAGCAGGCCACCATACGATCACGCCATATAGTAGTATAGGCCTGATACGGACACGTATAGCCAATGGGTGATTTGAGGTTTAATACCCCAGCTCCTACCTATAGCCTTTTTACAGGAATAGAGAGCTACATTAGCCTTCTTGACGCGCTCTAGTAGATTGGCCTTCCAGTTTAATTTCCTATCGAAAATAAGACCCAGATATTTTGCGTTTTCAGAGAAGGTGAGACTGGTGCCATTTATCAAAGGAGGGTCTATGAGGGGAACTTTATATTTCCTCGTGAAGAGAATGAGTTCAGTTTTATGGGGGTTAACCCCCAGTCCACAATTGGAGGCCCATTTGGTGAGCCGAAGGAGAGCATAATGGAGGATATCCCTGAGAGTGTCCGGGTGTTTACCGGAGGAAGCAATAGCAATGTCATCAGCATAGGCGATCACTCTACAACCTGACGTATCCAGGTCCAACAGTAGTTCATTAACTACCAGGTTCCACAGAAGAGGTGACAAGACTCCACCTTGAGGTGTACCGCAGCGAGCAATTCTTCTGGCCGATGCTCCGCCCAGCTGCGTGTTAATAATCCTGCATGTAAGCAATTGATTGATCAACACTCCGAGCGAGGTATCCACTTTCAGATTTACAAGTGCGTCGGTAATTGCCTTTGGTTTGACATTGTTAAAAGCTCCCTCAAGGTCAAGGAAAGCCACCATGGTGTATTCTTTAATGCTCAATGATTTTTCGATGGTGCGCACAAGCGAATGTAAGGCAGTCTCAACCGATTTGCCTTTGCAGTACGCATGTTGGGACGGCGAGAGCAGAGCTGGGCTAATACTTTGCCGAAGATGGATATCAATTAACCTTTCTAAAGTGTTGAGCAGAAAGGACGATAGACTGATAGGTCGGAGATCCTTTGGTTCCACGTGCGAGCTCTTTCCTGCCTTAGGTATGAATATGACTTCAACCTCGGTCCATAGTTTGGGAATATAGACCAGATTTAGACAGCCCGACAAGATGACTTTGAGCCATGGAAGCACAATGTCCTCGCATTGCTGAATTTCAGCTGGAATAACATCGTCAGGTCCTGGGGACTTGAAGGGTTTGAAACTGCGCATGGCCCAACGGATCTTTTCTGTAGTTATCAAGACTAGCGTGTTGCTGCAAGGTTGAGGGGGGGATTTCCCTCTCGCGATATAGCAACAGGGGAGCTACCAGGAAAGTGGGTATCCAGTAAGATGTCAATGGATTCCTCCGCAGAGGAGGTCCAGTAACCATCCGGATGCAAAAGGAAGCTGGGTGTAGCAGGGCTTTTAGAGAGGATTTTCCGCAACCTGGAAGCTTCAGAGGACTCTTCAATGCTGTCACAGAAAAGTCTCCAGGAGCGTCGTCGCTCCTTCCTCAGTGAGATTTTGTATTTTCTGAGAGACAGTTTATAGGAGTCCCAGTCGGCCGTCTCACGGGAGCTTTTAGCAGTATTAAAAAGGAGCCTATTGTCTTTCCTAAGAGTACTGAGATTTGCATTCCACCAGGGAGGTTTCATTCTACCTCGAGGTTTGCGGAGTGGGCAGGCCTCGGCCATGGCACCATTAAGTGCCGATGTTAGGGTGTTGACTAAATCGTCGAGGTCTTCAGTGCAAGAAGGTTCAGTAGGCAGATGGGAGGGAATAAGCGTTAATAAACGTTTCCTATAAAGGGACCAGTTGGTTTTCCTATAATTTCTAAAAGCCTTCTGGTCAGGCAGGTAGTCATCAAGACTAAATTGGAGGTAACGGTGGTCTGAAAAAGAGTGCTCATCAGAGACTCTCCAGTCCTTAACCAAGTTATATAAATGATCGGAGACAAGAGTGATGTCCAGGACTTCTTGTCGGTTGCGAGTAATGAAGGTCGGTTTGGACCCCCTGTTACAGATTAGGAGTTTAGTACTAAGGTTAAAGTCAAAAAGTTGCTCACCTCTTACATTTACATATGTCGGAACTGCCCCAGATTGAGTGATGGGCATTCGCATCACAGCCAATGATGAGACCAGTGTTTCGGCTCTCTGCTACAGCAATCAAGCTCCCCAAGATGTCCGGGGGGGTGGGCCCAGAAGATCTTGACCTAAATAAGCCGATACCAACCAGTAATTTCTTGATCGCAATTCCAGGTTGGTGGCGACTATGTCTTGATTGCTGAAATTAGAGAGTATTTATTTATTATTAGCTTAATACAAGCTCAAAAAAAACTTAAACAATCTATCTAATCAATCGGTTTACCTTCCTTTCTTGCGTAGATTAATTTGTAGTTTGGAGTATTGAGTCCACAAACCCGGTTTCCAACAACCCATGGTTCCTGGATCAAGACTAGGTCTTCCCCGTATTTGCTGAGCCGGAGAATAAGGGAGGCCGAAGCCGTGATGGAGTGATGCAGGTTAATCTGTAGGATCCGCAGCATTGGGGCTACTTCTCGCTACAGATGCAATTACCACGGTATTATTGGCTTCCTCTGAATCTGATGACAGAAGGTCATCCTCGAGAGAGAGGCCACATGGGTCGCTGTCCAGGAGTGATGGTGAGGGAGAGGGAGGACCAGAAAAGTCCAATTTCAAGAGAGAGAGAGTATGTGAGTGCATTTGAACACTTTGCCTTCCCATACGCTTCCCATACTATTGCAACGATAGCCGATGCTGCATGACTGCTGGTCGTGGTCTCTACTGAAGGAAATTTGTGGGCGATGATTTGATCAATTGTTTTTAGCATTGCTCAGCTTCAGGACAACGCAGAAGGATGTTTTATACCTTAACTGAATCAGCGGCGAATTTACTAAATTCACATATTTATTATTTTTTTTAATCCGGAGAGCCAGTACTGAGCTGTGGAATAAATATTTACAGGTGGAAAATTCGATCTCAAACCCCTTTATGCCACTTAGACCTTTAATTTTGTAAAATCCCTTCTTATCTCACATCCAGGCAAAATAAGGAATAACTGTGCAAAATTTCAAGTGTTAAAGTGGAATTGGTAATTATTAATAAATAAACACGTCAAATACACAAAAGACGAGCCCCAGTAAGAATATTACATAACGTTTTATTTGCTATAATCAGCACAACTACCACCAGATTACAATTTGAATTGAAAAAGTTGCCACTTGCACATAAATGGTATACAAAAATATTAAGCCATTAAAGCACAGAAAATAAGATCACCTACTCATACCAGTAAACTTAAATTATGTCAAAATACTTAAAGTTGCTTACCTTTAGCGTAGCTCTGTTTAGCAGTAACATTGACTCTGAAACTATGGTATTCAAAATTAGATGGCACTGTTCCTTATTCAAAAATTCTAGCCCAATTTGCCCCACCTTCCCTAACTTATTATTTCTGTTCTTTACAAATTTAACTTTGAAATGTTTATGCAAATTATGTTTTTTTTTTTTTTTTTTTTTTTTTTTTTTATTTGGCGCAACAGCTCATTAAGTGCCAGGGCCTAGCTTCTCGCAACCACTCATGTTGTGTGCGTTATATTTTTCGTACGAATGGAAGGGACCTACAGTTTAGTGCCGTATCCGAACGGCGATTTGAGAAGCTTTTTCGAGACAACAATACTCTCGGATGTTTGTCAGACGCTCGCGAGAGGTGGGACCGTGAAAAAACTTTTTGGTGTTTTGTAGGATTCGAACTTGGAACCTCACGCGTAGTGATCCGACACACTAACCACTTACGCCACGGCGCCCACCAAATTATGTTTAAAGTTAACAATATTACAGTAAGTAGTGAGTAATATTTGGTAGATCAATGCATATCTTAAGATTTTTAAATTAACATACATATATAAATATATAAAATACTTATAAATATAAATAATACTTCAATGTAGTGTAAATGAATGAATTCAATGGGATTAAAACTTGCGTTAAAGTTAGCATGCACAATTTGGCAATTGGACACGTTAGGACTCCATTCTGAGTCCGTATATCGGCTACACGAACTCGATTGTCCGAACCTGGGTAAACCTTTATAATACGTCCGAGCCATTCAATTAGGTGGAGGTTTTCGTCTCTAATTACAACCAAATCATCAATAGACATATCTCTCTGCAGGAATTTCCATTTTTATCTCTTGTTGAGTTCCTTAAGATACTCATCTTTCCATCTACGACAAAACTGGTAATGCAATATCTTTACCCTCTCCCATCTTTTAACGCAATTCTGGGACTGATTATCAAGAGCGGGTTCAAGGGGACTTAACAAAGGACCACCTAGCAGAAAGTGGCCTGAAGTCAATGGAAGGATGTCGGATGTATTTTCGGAAATCGGCAAAATGGGACGCGAATTTAAGCAAGCTTCGATTTTTGCTAGGAGGGTGGCAAACTCTTTAAATGTAAATTTATTAATTTCAGCCACCTTTCGAAAATGAAGTTTGAAGCTTTTAACTACGGCTTCCCAGAGTCCACGCATATGAAGTGTGCCAGGAGGAATAAATTTCCACTCCAAATTCTGATCCACGTATCTTTTAGATACCTCGGTGGAGATAGTTTGCATAAATTGCTTGAAATCCTTTGCAATGACCTTGCTAGCTCCGTCGAAGTTGGTACAATTGTCCGAAAATTAAGTTTTCGGTATACCACGCCGAGCAATAAACCGACTGAAAGCTGCTAAAAATGACTGTGCAAATAAGTCGCTAGTTGCCTCTAGGTGAATAGCCCTAGTAGCAAGACATATAAATATACAGGCATATGCCTTTGCTAGTCGACGGTTTCATCCTAAAGAGCTTCGTATAACAAATGGACCTGCAAAATCGATGCCCGAATTGGTAATGAAATTTGTGTCCTTTCTGACGGTAGGCTCCCATTATCTGGGTTTGCACTTTCCTTTTTTGAATGATACATGTTTTACATGAACGGATGTGCGATTTACAAGTTTTTTTTAGTTTTGGTATCCAAAATTCACTTCGAACCAAGCGAACAACTAATTGGTTACCACCATGTATTGAAAGGTCATGGACATATTTAACCAAAAGTTACAGTTACATTCGCTTAATAAGGAAGGATAATTAGATATCTTTCGTTGAGAGATAAAGTAGACCAGGTGAGCCTTCCATTTTACCGAAGGACTTGAATTTGGTCTAAAATGGGATTGGGATGAGCTTTTTTTATTTAAATAGGTTCGTTTTTCAGGAGAGCTAAGTATTCATTCTGCAAATAAAACATTTGAGTCAGCCGAATAACCAAGTTCTTTGCGTAAGAAACTTCATTTTGGGTTACGATCGTCGTTCTGAAAGAATAGCTATTTTTAAGACGAGGGCTAGTTCTATGGTAAAAACGCAAAATATAGCATAGTACATGCAATACCCTTGACCTTTCGACAATTGTCTCAATATTAGGCAAAATTGTCCTTAGATTTGCCTTTATTGGTTTCATTTCGAGATCTCGATCATCAGGTCGGTTTAAAATGGATTCAGGCCAAAAAGATTGAGGTTGAGAAAGTCAGGTACGGCCATGCCACCATAAATTGCTCGGCTGAAGATCTGTTGGCGAAAGACTTTTAGTCGCTAAATCTGCTGGATTTTCAGCAGATCGAACATGATTCCATTTGGTATTTGGCACGTATAACTGTATCTGTGAGACTCAATTAGCTATAAGGGCTTATTTAACCATGCTAAAACTATTGAGCTATCGGTCCACAGAAAGAGTTTATAATTCGGGCAGTTAAGTTCTGCTATAACCCTGCGAAAAAAATTTGACAGCAAAACAGCGCCGCAGAGTTCCAGTCTTCGTAAGGAGGCCTCTTTGACTGGAGCTACTTTGCTTTTGGCACATAAAAGGTTAGAAAAACAGCTACCCAAATTGTGCTGTATGCGAAAATAAAACGTCGCCGCATAAGCTCGCTCGAAAGCATCACAGAACCCATGGATTAAGATAAAAGCATTCGGACGGTTATGAATCCACCTAGGAACTTGAACCTTTTCTATGTCAGGGAACCCAGCCAAGAACGTTTTCGGGCGGTGACACGTAAGGGGCAAAAGGGGTATGTCTCAAGACGTCCCATCACACCAGATTTGCTGCATAATTATCTTGGCAGTAATTAGCAGAGGAGCCAACCATCCTGCGGGATCAAAGAGTCTTGCTATCACTGAAAGTACAGCTCTTTTAATTACTAATCGATCTTCTTCTAATATAGAAAAAAAAGAAATAAAAACTATCGGATCTAGCATTCCATTGAATCCCCAGAGTTTTGGAGATACTTTTATCTTCTAGTTTAAGAAAATCTTGATTGTAAAGATGCGAAACATGGAATTCTTTAATCAAATTCAAGCAATTGGAGGTCCATTTCCTTAAAGAAAACCAAAATAAGATTCGCTGAAAAGATGAATGTTCAGGATGAACAATGATCTGCCGATACATCTTTTCTATATCAGCATTAAAAACGTACCGATAGAAACGCCATCTCAAATTACTGTTGTTAGGTCGTTTTGTAAAACCGGACCCGTATACAACATATCTTTTAAACTAGTTCCATTGCTTGATGGACAAGAGGAATTAAAAAGTACCCGAACCTTTGTTGCAGTACTATCTGGTTTAATGACTGCATGATGTGGCAGACAGTAAATACATGTAGGATCCGAATGTAAATAAAATGCTTCGGTTGATTAAAATTAACAATGTTTATATTTATTTGCGATTTAAAATAGTGTTTGGGTAAAGGAATAGTACAACGGAGTGTAGAGGTCCGACACGCACGGAAGTCAGCAAGCGAATGAATCCCAACTGCTGTTTTTTTGCTGTCTGATCCTACATCTCTCGGTCATCTTGAAATACATCGGCCTCGATGGATTCTGCTTCTTCCCCGTCATTATCGGAGTCTTCTTCGTCTGAACAGCTATCCTGAGCCGAAGGGTACGGCTTCATGTAATCAACGGATGAACTCGTACTAATAGGACCCTCATGTTCGCCAATTTTCTCAGCCAGGTACCTATCGTTTCGCAGAACAGATATTACTTTATATGGTCCCACAAACTTACCATGCAATTTAAGCGCTGGCCCAAATTGAGTTCGCCGAATGGCGACAAAGTCTCCAGTTTTGTACCGATTTGCCTTCTTACGCCTTTTATTGAAAGTCTTCAGATTTTCAGCTTGCACCTTGCTAATCTGCTTCGACGCTGCTCCTTGCAACTGAGAACGTTCTTGCGAGAAACTGGAACGGGATTCCTCTTCAATGAGAGCTTTCGACTGCTGGTCGTCCTTGAGCTGCATTCTCTTCCCGATCATCAGCTCGAACGGAGTTGTTCCGATGCTCCGACAGTATGACGCGTTGATGTATTGCTGCACCTGGGAAACATATTTGTACCAGGTATCCGGTTTCGGTGCTGCCACCTTCGTCAAAACAGATATGACAACCCGGTTGATGCGCTCGACCTGGCCGTTTCCACGCGGCACACCAGTGGTGATCAGATTAAGCTCAACGCAGAATGCAGAACCTCGGTCGGAAATTATCCGGCGGGGATTTCCGAAAACAGTTGACTGGCCTCGTAATCGATTCACGACTTCTTCTGCTGTGGTCGACTTGGTCGGGTAAATCCAAATGAACTTGGTGAAGGAGTCGACAACCACGAAGATATGATTGTAGCATTTCTTGGTTGACGTCATAGGTCCTAGGTGATCCACGTGATAAGTGTCTAAGGGTTGAACGCCCTTTTCAATTGGATTGAGGAAACCTTCCGCTTTGCCCGTCTTCTTCTCCGCTAGGATGCACTGAATACAGTTGCCGATAAACTTCTCGATTTTTGGCCACATTTGTGGAAGCCAAAACTCCTGGCAGATGAGGTATTCAGTTTTCTTCGGACCAAAGTGTCCCTGTTCGTGTGCCTGGCGGATGACATCAAATTGCATGGCCTTGGGCACAACCAACAATGATTTTCCCTCACAGGTCCTGTAAAGCACACCTCCTTTGAGCTCAAAATCGTACTTCGTCGATAATGTTTTTGATTTTAGCATCGTCTTCTTGGGCTCTCTGGATCCGCGATGAAATCGTATCGAGTCTCTTATCAATCAAACAAATGGTCGCTGGATACCTGCTAAGAGCGTCGGCGCGTCGCATTGCTTTTCCTGGTCGATGTTCGATAGTATACTGGTATTCTTCCAGTAATAGTGCCCAGCGTGCCACTCGCAAGCTGGTATCTGCCTTGGCCATCGTTAAAGCGAACGCTTGACAGTCGGTCACGATTGTAAAGGGTATACCAAGCAAGTATATCCTGAATTTCTTCAGCGCTTTTACAACAGCTAGAATCTCCAGTTCGTATGAAGTGTATTTTTCTTCCGTCGGGGAAGTGGTCCAACTGGCGTAGTACACAGGATGGAATGCATCGTCGGTTTGATTCTTTTGGAGTAAGATCGCTCCCAACCCTTGCTTAGCTGCATCGGTATGGAGCTGGGTCTCTGCTCCTACGCGGTATATCCTTAGGACTGGTTTGCTCGTCAAAGCCGTCTTCAACTCTTCGAAAGCTTGCATCTTGAGATTAACTTTCGGAAATATCCGGCCAGCCCGCAGAAGCTTTGCACATCTTGGACCTTAGTTGGGACCGGAAAGTTTGCTACAGCACGAATCTTCCTCTCTGACGGCTGGACCTTTCCCTCTTCTATCACGTAACCGAGATACTCTATTCGTCTGCGGAGAAAAGAACACTTTTGCCAATTAATTTTTACATCATACTCGCCTTGGAGCCTGTCCAGATTCTGCTCCTCCAGAAGGAGCTGGAATGATGATGTCGTCTAGGTATAGGAACATTATTTCCGCAGCAATCTGTTCTCTGAATACCGCCCTTATGTGACGCTGGAACACTGCTGGTGAGTTACTTAGGCCAAATGGAACAGCCAGAAACTCAAATTGGCCATCAGGTGTAATGAAGGCCGTGTACTTCACGCTGTCTTCTTGAACTCGGACATGGAAAAACCCATCCCGAAGGTCGAGTGTACTAAAAACCCTTGCTGCCGCCAGTCTGTCAATCTGATCCTCGATGAGTGGTAACGGAAACCTGTCACGGATGATCTTCTGATTAATGCGCCTGTAGTCCACGCATAGTCGAGATGTTCCATTTTTTTTCTTCACTAGAACGATTGGACTAGCGTATTCGGACGAGCTTGGTCTCACTATTCCCTCGTTGATCCACTCCTCAACAATCGTATTCACTTGACTTCGTTGTTCCGCTGATAACCTCCGGAAGTGTTGAAAAACAGGTACGTCATCCTTCAAAACGATATGCATCTTCACTCCAGTGTCCTTGGTCTTCTTTGGGTTGTACTCGACTATCATCTTGGTAAGTCTCATTCGGAAATTTGGATTGTCAACGTAGTCTACCGGCACTTCTGGTTCTTTCTCTTGGGAACCATCGTCGATCTTCATCAGGTCGTTGACCGCACAGCAAGTGATGTCCAACTCTTCTTTTTCGCCAGAATTCAAAACACTGGCAGCTTCCATCTCAACAAATTGGGCCTTACCTCTCTTCAGTCGAATCTCTACTGCGTTGGTTATCTCGCTTCCCAAAACCAATTCGTACGGTACAACACTATCGGGAACAACATGGACCTCCAGATTAACCGAAATCCCGTCAACGACTGCTTCCGTGATAAAACTGCCCAATGTGTGTAGTTTATCCGAACCCACTCCGTTAAATGGTACACAGTTTGAATTCAACTTCGGGGAACCCAACTTGATATAATTCGTCGAAGTTATGAGATGAAGGTCACTGCCGGAATCGATTAGAGCTGTCAAACTGATGTTTCTTATCGTCACGTCCTTGTATATCTTGCTGCCGTTGGTGTTAAGTGCCACTCCCTAGCGCGGTGCCCGTAATCGTTGCAAGTGAAACATTTTGTGCCCCTCGCCTTTTCCGGACAGTCTTTACTTAGATGTAAATGGTCTCCACAGTTGAAACATCTCCGGTATCTATCGTCTTTGGCAGCTGCAGTTGTTGGCTTTGATGTCTTCATCTGTCGGGTTTTGTCGTAATTGGTCTGCTTGGACTTCGCTTTATTTTTCATTGCCTCGTAATGAATGAATTTCTTCCGCAAGTCCTTAATCGTCTCGGCGCCATATAAAATTTGCTTGTTGCTCTCTTCGTCTGGAACACCATCGATAATGTACTGGATCTTACTTTCGAGTTCGATGTCGGCATGACTGGCTACTTCTAGCACGCGGTAGATGTATTCCTGGAAAGACTCATCAGGTTTCTTCCTTATGCTGCTAAGTTGCTTGTGCACCTCCTTACTGTTTCTCGCCTCTCCGAACTCCGTCACGAGCGATGATTTGATTTTGTTCCAAGAACGAACATTTTGGCATTCGAAGCTTATAAACAATTTTGCTGCGCCTCGCAGCAGTTTTCTCGCATACACCACTTTCTGAGCATCCGATCATCCACAGACGTCGGCCGTTTCTTGGAAATTACGCACCCAATGATGTACGTTCTGACTGCCTTCGCCGTTGAAGATTTCCAGTGCGTCCTCCACGTCCTTAAAAGTCAAGGTCGCACGTTGGTTAACTGAACATCGGGCACTTTCTCAGCTTGCATGGATTGATGTGGAACTCGAGCAGTCATCGTCTCTAACATCGTCGTCTTCTGAATTGGCGCCAGCTCCGGGCTCGCTCTCCAATGCCGTCTTCAATCTGCTAGTGAGTTCCGACTTCCTCCCTGTCTTTGCTAGTTCTAGTGCCTTCAGCTCGTTCTTCAGCTCAGCGACTGTGAGCTTATCCACCTCCACGGTGACATCACCTTCGTCCTTTTGCGACATCGTCGTAAATAAAAATATACTTTGAGTTGCTTGCAGCGTCGTCGAATTCTCAGTTGCAAAAGTAAACAAATCCTCTTCGTCGTCCGTCGTCGTCGATCTTCTATTTGCAACTCAAAACTGGCAATATAATTACCGTATTCGTCGCTCGTCGTTCGTCTTACTTTTTTTTTTCTCCAGCTGCACTATGTACACAGGAGCCGTTTTTTGTTTTTCGTCTTTCCTTTAGTATGTGAAACACACACACACTTCGTCGTCGCCGAAAAATTGTTTCAGCTGCAGCTGCGTGGTTACGCCGTCGTATTCGTCGTCTGCTTCGTCGTCCCTTTTCCGTGTGCTCCGCTTATATACTTCGTCGTCTGCTTCGTCGCCCCTTTTACGTGTGCGCCGCTTATGTACTTCGTCGTCTGCTTCGTCGTCCCTTATATTCACCCAACACACGCGCGGTGGTAAACTGAACAAATCAACAAATTAATAAATCGACGGTATCCCACTTCTGACACCAAATGTAGGATCCGAATGTAAATAAAATGCTTCGGTTGATTAAAATTAACAATGTTTATATTTATTTGCGATTTAAAATAGTGTTTGGGTAAAGGAATAGTACAACGGAGTGTAGAGGTCCGACACGCACGGAAGTCAGCAAGCGAATGAATCCCAACTGCTGTTTTTTTGCTGTCTGATCCTACATACATAACTGATGGTTTTTAATGATGTTTTCAGATAAAACCGCCTCCATATATCCAAGTGTGACATATTGTTGAAGCACAACATTGTATTTTGACCGAAGGTCGCGATTTCTTGCTAACGACTTCTCTATACGATGTAGCTGTTTCAGAGCTTGGTTTCTTGAATGACCCAATGAGAGACTATGGATTCTAAATGGAAGACGGACTATGTAACGACCCCTGGCGTCTCGGGTCGTTGTATCGGAGTAAAGTTGTTCGCAATAGATATCTACATTCGATAGCTAATTTCGCTCAAATATCTCCTCAACTTCCTCGGAAAAATAGGACAAAAATGTTGAAAAGGAACTAACACGGTCTTGCGAAAGACGTCCTGAGAGAATCCACTCAAAGATTGTATTCTGGGCTATAAGGGATTCCAAAACTGGACTTAAGTCCTTCCCTGAAAATTGAGGGATATAAGTCTGCCCCAATTACCATCTTTTTTTTATTTTTTTATAATTTGCGCGCACTCAAAAGGTATGAATACCTTTAACATGTTTACACACAGTGCGGGCGTTGGAAAGGATAGAGAGAGAGAACGATTTTTGGTGTAATGTTTCTTGAAGCTTAGTTGTTTATGCTTCAGAGATTCTCCGAGTGTGGCGTCCAGATAACTGCGGAGATTTTTGTTATTTTTTGTCATTGCTTCTGATTCACAGTACTTTTTTCCCGATAACCGATGTCAAGAGCAAATCACCACTAACAGAGCGAACAACTTTTTCAGCCACATGACCAAGCTACTGTCAGTGTTATGGCTTCGCAGTAGTGTTCACACAAGCTTTCGCAAATGATCGGACTGACTTTATATATTTCATGAGAAATAAATAAATGCTTGCTGACATCAGGATTTGAACCATGAACCATTAGTGTGGCAATTGACAACGTTACCACTACACCATTGCCACCCCATATCTGTCTTCGAAGTTTCATAGAAATGGGGATCTGCGAATTCGAATTCAATCGTTCATGAAACTTCTTGCCGATGTATCTTGCATGATGGTAAATCACCTGTGAGGCGTTTTAGAACAATTGCATTGGCAAAAATTGCGAAAGTTGGAGCATATTTAGAACCTATACACAATGAACTCAACTTCGATGCAGTTGTGGTTACCATTATGCTCATTCCTGATATCTGAGCCCGTATTGGCTTCATGGGTAGATTCAATCTTCTTCGAGCCTCTTCAGATGTAAAGGTAGCTTCTGAGCCTGTATCTAAAAGCGCACGCAAAGTAAATTTACTCTCTAGATGGTGGATATCAATTAACGCCGTTGCTAAAAGGATCCGTAGAGATGAAAATGGAAACCTCTTAGTAGAATCACAGTCGGTGCTGAGAATATGGAAAAACTACTTCTGTAGACTGTATAACGGCGACGAAGACCAACATCCCGCTGTCAGGCAGAATGAACCGCCTATGACAGCACCTATAGAGAAGAGCTTTATCGAGCCATGTATAATTTTGACATCCCTGCCAAACTTGTCCGTCTGTGCAGGATGACGGTGGAGAGCGCTCGCTGCTCCATTAAGGTCAGTAATGACCTCACCGAGAGCTTTGGTGTCAAAAAAGGTTTTAGACAAGGTGACGCCCTGTCATGTGACTTCTTTAATATTGTAATTGAACCGATTGTGCGGAACTCACAAGCCAACACCGGAGGCTGAGTCGTTCACAAGTCTGTACAACTGATTGCATACGCCGACGACATTGACATTATTGGAAGAACTCAGCGGGCTAGCACCGGTGCGTTTGCAAGCATTGAGGCGGAAGCGGCCAAAATGGGTTTAGCGATAAACGAAGACAAAACCAAGTATATGGGGTCTATTGTTATAAGGGACAATAAACACCGACGATTTGGACAGAAGTAAGGGACTTTGTCTGCCTTGGCTCTGCTATAAACTCTAAAAACAAGATCAGCCCAGAAATCAAGCGAAGAATAACTCTTGCCAATCGTTTTTTTTTGGGCTCATAGACTCTGTATAAGACCCTGATCATCCCAGTCGTGCTTTACGGCGCTAAAACATGAACCTTATTAAAAGAGGATGTAGATATCTTTGGTCGCTTCGAGAGAAAAGTTCTTCGTAAAATTTTCGGTCCCGTTTGCGTTGACGGGTTTTGGAGGAGAAGATTCAATCACGAATTATACGAGCTGTACAGCGACATCGACCTAGTCAAAAAAACTGCGTATTGGACGTCTGGGATGGCTAGGACATGTAGAGCGAATGGACAACAACGCTCCGGCCCACAGAGTCTTCGAATCTAACCCCGAGGCACGACGCAGTAGAGGACCTCCTCGCCGGAGGTGGCGCGCACAAGTTCAAAGGGACCTCGGCCAACTTGGAGTGTGCAACTGGAGGCAATTAGCTAAAGACCGAGCTTAATGGAGAGGCTTGTTAGTTGAGGCCCAGGTTCATCCCCGAACTGTAGCGCCACCTAAGTAAGTAAGTAAAAGGATCCGTTTGTTATTACGGGAGAAGTAAGCTTGAACTTGATATGGATTTGAATTTTAAGTGGACTGTATGGTTTGAGATTGGGGTATTGGTTGTAATGGATTCACCATTCCCGAAGATGAAGGCATATTTTGTGTTGCGTTCATGGGAATCAGTCGAATGCAAAGGTGCATGGTGCCTTTGTTTACACTGCATACGTATGTGCACACTTCTGAAATATTATTTCAAATAAGCGGAGGATAGGCAATTTGTGCAATACCCTATTAACCTTGGAAATTCGATCCGTTATACTCAATTGCAGAAATGTTTGACACTGCCGAAGAGAATGGGAACTATT
The DNA here is from genome assembly GCA_945910035.1 of Brachypalpus laphriformis. Taxonomy (NCBI): domain Eukaryota; kingdom Metazoa; phylum Arthropoda; class Insecta; order Diptera; family Syrphidae; genus Brachypalpus; species Brachypalpus laphriformis. Next base: position 109,617,867 of record OX246754.1, on the reverse strand, counting down.
ACAAAGTTTGCAAATAAATTTGTTTGCTTCTGAGCGAAAAGTTTTGTTTTTCTTCACGGATATAAGTTGTTTGACCTTTAAATTTACCCTTTGACTTTGAAGGACATTTAATATCAGATACTGTTTCGACCACACGGTAACGGGTAATTAAAAATGAATCCATTTGACTCCATGACGGAATGTCTCGTAGTTTCTGGATGGGTTGTTCCCACAACGCAAGCGCATTTTCCGGTAACCGATTAGAACATAAATAAATGAGTATATGATACCGAAGTGGTCGTAGATACCTTATGGGCTTCGAGAATCGATATAGAATCATTGATCTCCCACTGGAGATCTTTAATGCTTTTGCCAGATTCGACTGTAATCGCGGTTAAATTAAAAAGCTTCTTCAATTGGTTGTTCACTAAAACCCTCCTATTCTCGTATTGATCCCAAAGTGCTTTCCACGCTAAGTCAAAACTATCTGCGGTTAGGGGAAACTTCGTAACAATATCATTTGCTTCATTCTTTGTTTTCGAACGAAGGTGAAGTAATTTTTGATCAGCACACAATTTGAGGTGGTTTATATACACCGCGGTAAACATATCTCGCAACGACGCCCAGATAAGATAATCACCATAAAAGGTTTCAGTGTCGCAAGATGGAACCTTTTTGCACTGTCATGAGCCTATATTGGGACTAGAAACATTTGGAAGACAGGTTTCCTTAATTACGTCACAAGGTGGAGCCGTCATTAATCATTCTGGGCTTAAATTGGGACTAGAAATATTTGGAAGACCGTTTTCTTTAACAACGTCAGAAGATGGAGCCGTTATGCACTGTTCTGGGCTTAAATTTGGACTAGAAACCTTTGAAAGACCGTCTTCTTTAACAATGTTTAGACCGTGCGAATTTTCAATTATATAACTTAAGCAATTAATGTAGGTATTAGACGACAACCGATATTTAGTTTTAACGCAAGTTTCCGAACGCAAGTAAAGAATAGCATTTTTTGATATCGCACCACAGCTCTTTCAACTCGATTTTATATGCTTCTAATGAACTAAGTGAGTGATCTATCACCGGTATTTTTTAAAAACCAGGCTGAAATTCTGTAAGCTGATCAGCTGCAACTTCCTGTCACAGAAGTTGCATCTAACATATTTTTCTAAATTTGTAGGTTGTCGTGCTTCAAAACTGGTTGTCGTTTCATTTTGTGATTCACTGTTCAATACTACTTCGATAATTTGTTTCAAACCCCGTCTTTAACTTATTTTTTATGAATAAACAAACCTCACACTTGCAGATCGATGTATAAGCTTTTTTTTTATTCAAATGCTGGATAAACTACTATGAACGAAGTAAAAACACTTAAACACCTTTATTCACAAACTGTAAAAAACACTTAAATGAACTGCACACTGGGGTGTATGATACACAATATAAAATGTTAAAGTAAAATTATATATGTAAAAAAAAAAATCAAATCGCTCAAAACCACCGCCTACTACTGCAAAAAATGTTGAATTGAATTTACACAGGCATGCTATGGCTGAAAGAGCGACGCATATACTACCTTAAAAACCCTCCCAGCAGTGTGCATGTGAGTCCGTGGGTTGACACGACTGGAGATCACCGGTGTCATAGAAGAAAGATCAAAAACAAACAATAATACAACATGTGCATGCAAGTGTGAAACAACAAACAGCATCGCAATATGGTAATATTGCAAAACTATCTTTATGGTAATACTTGCTAAAATGAAAGGCACTACCCCTCCAGGCGCTACGACTGCTGTGCATGGTACTGATCCTGGACCGAGCAGAAATGTTCGGGTCAGAGCTATACGGATTCCGGGGGATAGCAAAATAATGAAATAGTTTCGTCGAAATTTGAGGTTAGCGAGTTGGAACGTTGGAAGCATGAGCGGTCTAAGTTACGAGCTGGAAGAGATGATGAATAGAAGGCGGGTAGATATCTTGCGTGTCCAAGACACGAAATGGAAAAACATCGGAAATCGGGCAAGTTTCTTGGACGTTAAGACAAAAGATTACAAGATGTTCTACTACGGAACGGAAAAGGCTATGAACGGAATCGGTATCATCCTTGTGGCAGAGCTACTTAGTAACGTCTTGAGCATTTCGAAGTCCTGCAACCGTTTGATGTCTCTCAAACTAGTAATACAAGGAGAGGTGTGGAATATTGTCAGTGCATATACTCCCCAAAATGGGTGCAATCAGAGAGATAAAGATTCATTTTGGGTAGATTTCCACAATCTTCTTGAGAACATCCCAAAGGAAGAGTTTCTGTTTGTTGGAGGAGATTCGAATAGACATGCCGGAAGTCAAACGAAGACTATGAAGACTGCTATGGAGGATTAGGATATGGCACCATGCTTGGAGCTTCACGTCAAAGAAACATGGTGGTGGAGTAATGAAGCTAAGAAGGTGATAAATGAGAAAAAAGCGGCTTGAAGTGTCTTCGCAGCTCCTGGATAGCCTGGTTTGCATCAACAACCGGGGAAGATATTTTCTCCAGCTCCCGATACAGGCCCTCCGTACTCTCTGCTTGAAGCTGGGCGCACTTCTCTTCACTTTTTTCTTCAAACATCTGTATTCCATTTCGAGGCGAACTTTTTCGTCACTATTATTAGAGGGGCATTTTGCCCAAGCTTTCAAAGCCGCTTTTTTCTCATTTATCACCTTCTTAGCTTCATTACTCCACCACCATGTTTCTTTGACGTGAAGCTCCAAGCATGGTGCCATATCCTAATCCTCCATAGCAGTCTTCATAGTCTTCGTTTGACTTCCGGCATGTCTATTCGAATCTCCTCCAACAAACAGAAACTCTTCCTTTGGGATGTTCTCAAGGAGATTGTGGAAATCTACCCAAAATGAATCTTTATCTCTCTGATTGCACTCATTTTGGGGAGTATATGCACTGACAATATTCCACACCTCTCCTTGTATTACTAGTTTGAGAGACATCAAACGGTTGCAGGACTTCGAAATGCTCAAGACGTAACTAAGTAGCTCTGCCACAAGGATGATACCGATTCCGTTCATAGCCTTTTCCGTTCCGTAGTAGAACATCTTGTAATCTTTTGTCTTAACGTCCAAGAAACTTGCCCGATTTCCGATGTTTTTCCATTTCGTGTCTTAGACACACAAGATATCTACCCGCCTTCTATTCATCATCTCTTCCAGCTCGTAACTTAGACCGCTCATGCTTCCAACGTTCCAACTCGCTACCCTCAAATTTCGACGAAACTATTTCATTATTTTGCTATCCCCCGGAATCCGTATAGCTCTCACCCGAACATTTCTGCTCGGTCCAGGATCAGTACCATGCACAGCAGTCGTAGTGCCTGGCGGGGTAGTGCCTTTCATTTTAGCAAGTATTACCATAAAGATAGTTTTGCAATATTACCATATTGCGATGGTGTTTGTTGTTTCACACTTGCATGCTCCTGTTTTATTATTGTTTGTTTTTGATCTTTCTTCTATGACACCGGTGATCTCCAGTCGTGTCAGCCCACGGACTCACATGCACACTGCTGGGAGGGTTTTTAAGGTAGTATATGTGTCGCGTTTTGAGCCATAGCATGCCTATGTAAATTCAATTCAACATTTTTTGCAGTAGTAGGCGGTGGTTTTGAGCGATTTTAATTTTTTTTTACATATATAATTTTACTTTAACATTTTATATTGTGTATCATACACCCCAGTGTGCAGTTCATTTAAGTGTTTTTTGCAGTTTGTGAATAAAGGTGTTTAAGTGTTTTTACTTCGTTCATAGTTGTTTTCGTATGAAAACGATAGTGTCGAACAAATAAAGTCTATTGTAATTATCCGTTGGAAAATTTAAATCTCGAAAAATACCACTTGGAGAATGTACCACTCGAAAGAATACCGCTTGGAAACTATACCACTTGGGGAATATACCACTTGGAGCCGGTTAAATAAAACACCCGTATCTATCCACGTTATAAAACCAGTAAGTTCGTTTATTCAATTCGACTGATATTTATAATGTATGAACTTTCAGTTATTGAGCATTAACATTACTTCTTTGTGTTTAGTATATAACAAATTCAATTTTATTACCAATACAGGCACATATTTGTTTAGAAATATTTGTTGAAGCACATTTGAATAGTTCTTGAATTATGATGTATTATAAAGTTGAATTGTAAAGTAAGGATGTTAATGTCATATTTAGACCAAATGAATTCAGCACCTAACAGTTATTCATACGAGTACATAGTCTTTTATGTAAATTTCGGACATTCGTTGTTAAACCATTGAAGCGACAGCATTAAAGATTTGTTGAAACCGAAACGATATTTTTTTTCTTGGCATTTCATTTTAGTAGTTTCTCGTGGGCAATATTCGTTGGACTTTTGAAAGTCATTTTCGACCACGAGAATATAGGGAAAAACTATTCCCCCAACATTTTGGCGACCGTGACAGGACAATTCCTGTAAATTGAACAATCGTTGATAAAGACTTTGTAATAAAATCGGTGTGATCGCTGGATAATTAGTCGGGCATTCAGTTATAGCTGAGCTTTTATTATAACGGACATTTAATCGTGGTATGATCGTGGACGGAACGGTTCTGGAGTACGTTATATATATACACATATATAGTCGGGATCGGACCACTTGTTGCTGTTGTTGCTGCCGTCAGGATAGCGGATTGGAAAATCTGATGACCCATAAAACCGCAAGTATAGATGAAATTAAATAGTTGTAGTTGCTGTAGTTAATTGGACCTAAATATTGCTGCTTAATTCGGCATACACACAAGTCAGTTTTCGCTCTTGTGTAAGAAATCTACATTGATAAAATGACCCCACCGCCTGAACGCGATGAATTCGCCAAAGGTTCTAAAGTGACCCCACCGCCTGGAGGCAATGAATCCTCTAAAAGCTTAAGCGAGCTCAAGTTGCTTCGGTCTACCACAAAGGCCAGCATTACCCGCATTCGTCAGTATGTCAATGAGAAATCAGCGAGTTTGTCTTTACCAGAATTAGAGTGCAGGCTTGGAATTTTAGAATCCTATTTTAAGCAACTACTCTCAGTGCAGTCATCCATAGAGAGATTATACTACAGGAGAATTACTCTACAGGAGGATAGCTCGAACGCCCGTGGTGAATTGGAGAATTCCTACGTTGAGTCCAAGGTGTTAATTATGGGATTAATTGCAGATCATAAATCAAGGTCAACCGAATTTAGTGGTTTGAACGCATCATTTGCGTTGCCAATTGGGGGACAGAGCTCTAATCTGCAAAAAATTAAGTTGCCATCTTTCGGAGGAAAGTATTCTGAGTACCCTAATTTTATTGGAATTTTCAATAAGCTAGTTCACAACAATTCCAATTATGACAGCATTGAACAATTTAATTATTTGAAAGGGTGTTTGCAAGACGCCACTTTGTCAACGATTTGTGACTTAGAAGTCACCGAAAGTAATTATCCAAAGGCCCTTTCAAAATTAAAGAATCGTTTTGATAATAAGAACCTGATGTTTCAAGAACATATAACAAACATGTTCGAATTGCCGAAGGTATCGAAACCCTGCCCAATACAGATACGGGCACTGATAGAGAGCATGGGTGCTCATCTTAGTGCAATGCTTTCACTGGGCAACTATAAGGAAGTAGCAAATGCTATATTAATTCGCTTGGCAACTGACAGGCTTGATCAGGATTCGCAGGAAAAGTGGGACGAGGCGATTGATTTCAATAAATTGTCGTCATGGGAAGACTTCTCGAATGTCATAGTCCGACGGTGTCAAACCGTAGAAGCCCGAAAGTCTACCCAATCCAATGTTTCGAGCGACTGCCGCCTGTCCATCCGGGAGTCAAAGGAGCATTCTCGGTCCAAGCCTAAAAGAGGACCACAAAATTCGTTTACCATAACCGCATCACGAGTAGCATGTTCATTTTGTAGGGACCCGGCGCACATTATTGACGGGTGTCCAGCGTTTACAAAGCTCTCTGCTAAAGAACGATTCAATCAGGCCAAAGTTCTCGGATTGTGCATCAAATGTTTGCAAAGGGGACATACCGTCAAAAGTTGTTCTCGTGCTAATTGTGGCATATGTGCCCGCCCACATCACACTAAGCTGCATATTTTTAGAGTTCTTTCCGAAGGTAATCAGCCGAGTGGAACAGAGCATGGTTTATCTGGTGTAGCCACTTGTTCCCAGACGTCTTTGAACGGCAGTAATTCTCTTGAGCCGGATGGCTATGTAATTCTCGCCACTGCCATAATTAATGTTCGAGATAAAACCAGTACTTTGCAACCAATTCGTGCTTTACTAGACTCAGCTTCGCAGATTAATGTAATTACCCAAAGCGCAGTTCAACGGCTTGGTTTGAAACAAGAAAGTGTCCAGGCTGAAGCAAGTGGACTTGGTATGTGCAAATCGAACTATAAATGTCAGACAAATGCAGTTGTCAGTTCTCGCCTCAATAATTTTACTGCTCATCTGAAACTAGCTGTGCTCCCACTCATAACCGGATTTCAACCAAATGTCAACATTGATACCGACGGATGGAATATACCCAAAAATGTCGAAATGGCTGACCCTTGGTTTAATCAACCCAATAACATCGATATGTTGATAGGAGCGAACACATTTTACAAAATTTTATCCGTTGGTCAAATTAGATTGGGCAAGGATTATCCGCTCATGCAAAAAACATTATTTGGGTGGATTTTAGCGGGTAGATACCAAAATGAGATGGCACGGCAGGAATGCTGTCAGGTTGCTTTAGCGGGAGTAGAAGAGAGTGGCACAGAAGATCGTCTTCGAAATATAGTAGAGCGGTTTTGGAGAATTGAAAATATCGAGCCTCCGGAAGTATTTCTCAATGAAGAAGAAACGGCATGCGAGGAGTTATTCGTAGAAACGGTGAGAAGATTACCTAACGGCAGTTTTATGGTTAAATTGCCTTTCAAGGAAAGTTTCAATGTGCTTGGTGATTCTCTGCAGATAGCTTATAAAAGGTTTTTGTCCTTAGAAAGAAAATTAGGAAAGGACCAATCGTTAAAGGAACAGTACACCGCATTTTTAGCGGAATATGAGTCATTAGGCCACATGGAAGTTGTACCTCCAATTGATATGGCTCAAGTCAAGTACTATACTCCGCATCAGTGCGTTCTGCGTCCCGAATCTTCGACTACAAAATTAAGAGTCGTATTTGATTGCAGCTGTAAAACCTTAAGCAATTTTTCTTTGAACGACATCCTTATGGTCGGACCTACGGTGCAGGATGATTTATATTCTATTATCCTAAGATTTCGGTTTTATAAATACGCTCTCACTGCGGACATCTCGAAAATGTACCGGCAAGTTTATGTTACTCCCAATGACTCATACTATCAATGCATTCTGTGGAGGTCTAGTCCAATGGAACCACTTTTGACTTATCGCCTAAAAACTGTGACGGTGCATCTGCTGTGGTAGTGCATCTGCTCCATATCTGGCCACGCGTTGCTTGAAGCAAATTGCAAGGGACCACGAACAGACAAATCCGAAAGCTGCGAGTATAATTCAGAAGGATTTTTATGTAGACGATCTCATAACTGGTGCAAACACTACTGAGGAAATACAGTCCATGCAAAAAGATGTTGATCAATTGCTTTCATCTGCAAATTTCACACTCCGAAAGTGGTACTCAAATGAGTTATCGTTGTTGGAAGGTCTACCAAAGGAAAATTTGGAAAAGCCACTTCGGATAAATGATTCAGATGTCATCAAAGCCTTAGGGTTAGTATGGCACCCCCATATAGACTCGTTTGGATTTGTTTCGCCTTCTTTTTCCAAAGGTGGACGAGTTACCAAACGCTCGGTTCTTTCGGATCTGTCCCGCCTCTTTGACCCGCTCGGATTAATAAGTCCAATAATTGTACGGGCTAAGATTTTTATGCAGGAGCTATGGAAAGAGAAACTAGACTGGGATGAGTCGCTTCCACTGGAGTTGCATACAAGGTGGATTGAATTCTTAGAGGATCTGTCAGGGCTTCAGGAGTTCAAAGTACCAAGGTACGTTCTTACATCGAATCAGATTGCCTACTTGGAATTGCATGGATTCGCAGATGCATCCATGCGGGCATTCGGCGCATGTATATATGCGCGCTCTATTGATCGTGATGGAAATGTTTCGGTAAATTTGGTAACGGCAAAGTCTCGCGTAGCGCCACTGTCAACTGAATCGTTGCCAAGATTGGAGCATTGCGGTGCTCTTCTCTTAGCTGAATTAATGGACCGCGTTAAAGGCAACATAACCGTCGAACCAAAAGGCTCTTATTTCTGGACTGACTCCGAGGTAGTTTTAGATTAGCTCTCTGCACACCCTTCGACTTGGAATACCTTTGCGGCCAATAGGGTGGCAAAGATACAGAAGTTATCAAAGACGTCCAGGTGGCAGCATGTTAATTCAAAGGCAAATCCTGCAGACATTGTATCTCGAGGGACGACAGTGGGTAACCTATTTGAGTCAATTTGGTTTAAGGGTCCGGAATATTTGTTGAGATCTTCAGAATGTTGGCCAGTACAAGAGAGGCACGTGTCCAGGCAGGAGCTCGAAAGACGATCCAAAAAGACTGTGCTCTTGGTAGGTTCCGATGATGAATTTCGCGCATATGAAAGATACAGCAACTTTGAAAAAACCTGTCGAATATTCTCTATTATATTGCGCGTTTATAATCGCTTGAAGAAAGGATCAGCATTAGAATTGGGAAAGCAATTTCGGGTAGAAGAGCTTCACTCAGCTTTCTTGCGAATTGTTTGGAGCATTCAGCAGCATGAGTTCGCGGAGGAGATTCACGATTTACAAAATCAACGGGAAGTACACTCCAAAAGTTCTGTAAAGGGATTGTGCCCTTTTCTGGATATGAAGGATGGTGTTGGCGTACTCCGAGTGGGAGGTCGTTTAAAAAATGCTGAACTCCCTTATGACAGCAAGCACCCATTGCTTTTATCTAAAAATTCCAATTTCATTAAAACATTCTTTAATTACTTACACACCAAATTTTATCACGCAGGACCTACTGCCTTAGTGGCGATTAGTCGACAACGAGTGTGGGTGGTAAACGCAAGGGCTTTGGCGAGAAAAGTTGTCGCCGGCTGCATACACTGTTTCCGCTACAACAAATCATGGGAAACTTACCCGCAACACGGGTGAGATATGAAAAGCCGTTTTCAATCGCTGGAGTCGACTTTTGTGGACCAATTCAAACGACTCATAGGATCCGAGGTAAACAGCCATACAAATCGTACATCGCCGTGTTTGTGTGCTTTGCTACCAAAGCCACTCATGTCGAAGTCGTATCGGATTTATCCGCAAAGGCTTTTATCGCAGCTTTCAAAAGATTCTTGGCTCGACGTGGCTTCTGCAAGCACTTGTACTGCGACAATGGCACAAATTTTGTGGGTGCTCGAAATCGAATGGAGGAATTTCGGAAACGTTTTACCGAGCAGCAGATGCAGTAGTCAATTTCGTCTTTGTGCTCCACGCAGATGGTACAGTTTCATCATATCCCCCCGCGAGCGCCTCACTTCGGAGGGCGGTGGGAGTCAGCGGTAAAATCTGCGAAGGGTCTCTTGGTGCGCACACTGAACTCCACGTTGCTGACTTTCGAGGAATTAACGACAGCTTGTGCAGAAATCGAAGCAATTTTAAATTCAAGGCCTCTGTGTCCGTTATCAACGGACCCGAATGATGAGGAAGCCTTGACCCCAGCTCATTTTTGGAATGGGCAATCTTTAGTCTCTGTGGTCGAACCGCATGTTAATTATGAAAAATTATCTCTTTTAAACAGGTGGCAAAAAATATCCGCGCTCAAACAACATTTTTGGCAAAGATGGTCACGAGAGTATTTGCTTGGTCTTCAGCAAAGAGTAAAGTGGACATCGAAATCGTCCAACGTTGTCATCGGAGCTAATCTTAATCGCGGAAGACAACTTACCACCTCAACAATGGCTAATGGGACGAATCGTAGCTACGAAACCCGGGTCAGATGGACACATCCGCGTTGTGGACCTCAAGACGAGAAGGGGCATTCTTAGAAGAACCATCCATCGCATCGCACCATTACCAATAGATGTTTATTGAATGGCCTTAGGTACATTCAAAGGGGCCGGAATGTTGAAGCACATTTGAATAGTTCTTGAATTATGATGTATTATAAAGTTGAATTGTAAAGTAAAGATGTTAATGTCATATTTAGACCAAATGAATTCAGCACCTAACAGTTATTCATACGAGTACATAGTCATTTATGTAAATTTTGGACATTCGTTGTTAAACCATTGAAGCGACAGCATTAAAGATTTGTTGAAACCGAAACGATATTTTTTTCTTGGCATTTCATTTTAGTAGTTTCTCGTGGGCAATATTCGTTGGACTTTTGAAAGTCATTTTCGACCACGAGAATATAGGGAAAAACTATTCCCCCAACAATATTATTATTAATTTTTACATTTATTGTGGGCATTGTTTAGGTTAGTTTGTTTAAATATTCTTAGTTATTCTATGTTAGTTATTGTGTGGTATCTTTGGTGAAATATATTTAGTCACCAACATCTTCCCCGGCCGTGAACGGAGTTCGCAAATAAATTCTTGGTATTGCTTCTGATTTGTTTTATGGCAGGAACACCCTGTAGATCATCGTCCTCACTGATCTACTACTTCCGTATTTATGACATGTAAAGAAAACGAGATTAATATATCGTATATACTAAAATGGGACAACACGAAGGGACTTCAAAGGGACATGTAACGAGTAAGAGTGCATCGCACTGATAAGAGACCATTCACGGGTTTTTTTTTTTGCATGGTCTCGATGAAGGTGTGATGTTGTTCGTCCTTTTCATCCTCATGTTGATGGTTCCATTTTAGCTATTCCTCGTTCGTGTTCTCGTTCACTCATATGCGTAATGCGTTTTGACAGTTTGATTTATGAATGGGTACATTATTAGTGTGACTAGTGACGTGTGTTGTTTTAATGCGGGAGTGTTGTTTTTGTTTTGTTTTGTTTTATTTTATTTGATTTTTTTTTTAATTATATTATAGTAGATTGTGTCTTATCCCATGTGCCGATGCAACAGGAGTTGCACTAAATGTGATTCCGGTGAGTGGGTTAGGTATAATTTAGATTATTAGATTATTTGCTTGTAATGCCGGTTTATGGCATTTGATCGGTTGTTGGACGCGAAAGTTTACCTGTTGTGCGTGTGTGTGCAGTGTGAACGGTTTTACGCTCGGTGCGTATGAATGAATTTGATGTGTGTGCTTTGAGTGTTTTGGATAGTGCGTAACCGGTATTTTGTTTTGATTTTTTTTTATCAGTGACGATCGATCGAGCGGATTTTTTTTTTTTTTTTTGGATTATGGATTATGGATTCTGCTTTGTGGACTGTAAGTATTTGTAAATTTATATTACAATGTATGGGTATATTATATGGGTATATTTGTGTATTGGAAATAATGAATTTTAATAAAGTGTTGATTTCCTTTTTTTTTGAGGTTTTTTTTTTATGTGTATTCGTGTTGTGTTGTGATGATTGATATCAGCAATCGGTGTTGATACAGTGGATAATAGCGGTGGTCAGTCGGTTGACAGAAGAGAGTTTGACTCAACAGCTGACTACTGCTGGGTGTGTGTATGTGTATGTATGTGTGTATGTGTGGTATGGGGTTTGCCGGCGGCATCTCGCAATTTTGATGCATTGCCGACGGCATTTTGTAATTTGGATGAATTGCCGACGGCATTTTGCAATTTTGATGAAGTGCCGGCGGCAATATTGCTGATGATATTTGAGTGTTGTGTTGAGTGAATTGAATGTTTATTTAGTGTTGTGTTGAGCGAATTGAATGTTTTATGTAGTATTAAATAGTATTATTTATGTGTAGTTATTTGATGGTGTTGTTCTCTTTTGCGTCATTTGATGGTAGATGGCATATTTTTGTGATGGGTCGTTTGGTTACTCCGTTCTTGGTCTTAAGCGTGACTACTCGCGTTAAATTATCCTTGCCTGGATGGATCTCCGTAATTCTTGCGAGCATCCATTGTGACGGAGGTAGCCGAACGTCCTTGATTAGCACCAATTCACCTACGTTGGGTGCAGCCTCTGCCTTTGTCCACTTAGGACGTTGTTGGAGGCGCGACAGGTACTCCTGACTCCATTTGTGCCAAAATAGGTCGACCAACCGTTGTGTTCTATTCCACCTCTGTAGATAGCCCACAGTTTCATCCGATACATCGCCTTGAGGGATAATTTTCAGTGACTTACCTATGAGAAAATGTGCTGGTGTGAGGACGTTTAGTTCATCTGGGTTATCGAAAAGAGGACATAACGGCCTGGAATTCAGGCATGCTTCTATCTGTATTAGAAGTGTGCGGAATTCTTCGAAGGTCAGCTTCTCGTTTCCTATGGTTCTGGTCAGATGGCGTTTTACTGACTTAACTCCTGCTTCCCAAAGTCCCCCGAAGTGAGGAGAAGCAGGAGGAATAAAACTCCACCGAGTGCCTTGACTGGCTTGTTACAGCTACCCTGGAAAAGAAAAAAAAGACGTTACTTAATTTACAGAAAAGAAAAATAAACTCATGACATTACCTACAATACTTTTTGTTACTCTCCCTAGCCGCGGATGCTTCCTGGTTATACAGGCGCATTAGCCTGTATGGTGGAGTGCGTACTCCTCCCTGTCGTTCAGCCAAAACGCCAAGAAATCCTCCTGGATCGCAGAGTCCATTAGTTTCCGCGCACTGCAGCACAGTCCCGATGAGGATTAGCACTCGCAAGCGAATGGAAATGAGTAGCCTCGAGCCATTCGAGGAACGGGTAGAAAAATAAAATGCAATTAGCAAGGAATAAAAACCAGAAAATAGGAAATAAAAATCGTACTTACCCCGAAAGAAATTACTTCGTGTCTTGTTTAATTTTGTTTTGTTTGACGCTGACAGTTGTCATCAGCCACTCCACACTGTCAGACAAAACTACATTTAGACCAGTTTCAACTGCTATAAATCCTAGGCACAAACCAACTATTCAACATGGGGTATGAAAGGGATGTTGGTAGTTTTTTTTATTTTGTTTTGCCTTTTATAGTAGCGGCTAAGTTTAAAATCAGACCATGAAGAATCCGTAGGGCTAGAGGGATTCTCCGTTGGCATTGCGGAACTGGTATAGAACCATAGCCGAGGGTCATTCCTCTTTCAGTGGTGCTTGTGAACACATTTGGTTCATTGACTAGAAGTTAGTACAGTGCAGTTTAAATATAAAGACCTTCGGTAGAGAAGGCAGTGAACAGCATATACAAATGTACATTATAAGATAAGAAAAAGTGTGTGTTAACAGAACTTTAAGGAGGAGGTGGAAAAAAATTGTTTTATTAAACAACTTTATTATAAGGGTGAGTGATGAGTGATCATTTCGTGAATTTTTTATAATATTTTAACAAATAAGCTCTGCAATACAATACTTGAACCAGCAAGGCGGTCACAGACTCTTTGGAGCCCAAGTCTTGGCCGCCAAAATTCATTTTTCCTTTTTAAAAACAAAATAGAAGGATTTTCAAATATTCCTAAGTATATCGCGCCAAAAATATACTTGCATACATATATATCTGCAAGTGCATATACGCAAACACATATATAAGATATAAGAAATTACTTAAATTAATAAAGAAATTAAAAGTCGTGGAACAACTAAAATTTACCTGAGCTCCGGTAGTGACAGTGGGTGCTCATAAAAAGTGAACTTCACAACACCCGAGGAGCCCCACCTGGAGAAGGGATCAATGTTGAATACATATATACCAAAACAACAGTGTTTTTTTTTGTTCTGATACCGGAAATTTTCATAAAATAATTGTTAAAGTAACGTACCTTCAAGTCTACCGGTAATTTAATGTCTTTCAATTTGTTTAATACCTTTTTTTTATTTTTTTATTTGTTCAATACCCTCTTGTCTACCTTTAAGTGAGGTGACTTCTTTTAAAGTATAATACTAATTTTTCGCGGTGGGTGAAACTAAGTTTAGTTTTTTTTGTTATTAATGTTATCCCTCACTTGTTTTTTTGGAATCTGCCTTAATTTTGTTTTTTCTTCCTACAAAAATAAATTGTGACGACTTTTGGCTATGAAGTGAGTGATTTTTTTTGTCAAGCTCGTGAAAGCTTGATGGCTTGTTAGTGTGAAATTTTCAGGGGGTGCGGTAGGGCGACTAAAGCCCTTTCAGCGATGGTGGATTGACCTGGCAGCAGCATTACTCTTTGGGAAGTCCAATCTTAATGGCCGCCGGATTTCATGGTCGGGAGGGCAAAGGCCAACGCTGCCACACCATCTGCAGCGCCCTCAGTGTGGTGAACGTCCGTCCGGTATACGATGAAAACAACAAGTAAGTAGAATTTGGCATGATTTATGTGTTTGTAGTAGGTTTGGTCGTGCTGCGGGGGCAAGAACCACGCCATTTCCGGCGAGCTAAGCTGTGCATAGCAAGCATGCCACGTCCCTCGCAGCCGACACTCTTTTCCTTTTCCGTCCCATCCCATCCTTAAGTCCCATCCACATCCTAGTTTCCTGTCCCTTTTTCAAATCCCAACTCCCATAACATCCTCAGACCTATTACAAAATGGCGCCCAACGTTTGTTAGTCCTTGTCCTCTGTCCTATGTTGTGTTTGTCCACAATTGTTCTTGCTGTCAACATTGAAGTCTCGTAAGTCTTCACCCGGATAGTTCATTAACATGCCGAGGTGAATTGCGACGAGTGCCTTCGATATTGACAGCGACAGCAATTGGAAAATTTTTTGTGGTAATAGTCCTTGATTGTTCTTGTTGCCAGCATTGAAAAGCTCGTAAGTCGTTACGTGGATAGTCCATAGAAATGCCATCGTAATTTGCGACGAGCAGTTTCAATGCTGACAACGACAACAATCGAAACCCTTTATGTCTGGTGTTGTCCTTAATTGTTCTTGTTGCCAACATTGAAGTCTCGTAAGTCTTTACCCGGATAGTTCTTTAACATGCCGTGGTGAATTGCGACGAGAATCTTCGATGTTGGCAACGAAAACAATTAAAAATATGTTAAAGTTCGTCTTACCTTTATCCTTTGTTAACTTTTTTTACTTTTCTATCTTAATTTCACTTTTCTTCTTCCATTGTCTTGTGTTTAGTTAACATGAAGTAGTTCAACTATCTTGCACTACTTCATCATTTAGATTTAACTCTCTTTTATATGTTTGTGCGTCCTTGTTCTTTTAGTTTTAGCTAATTTCACCACACCGAGGGATGTTTAAAATCGTCCGTCTGCAGTCTACAAATACAAATCGGATGCTGCTGGGAGGTCATTTCATCGTGCTAACGCCAACAACAAGCCGCTGAAGACAGTTACCCGAAACACCCCTCAATGACATTGAATTTACAGACACAAATAAATAAAATTTGCTTAAAATTTTCACAATTTATTATACCCTTGTCGATACTTTATGTGCAAATAAATAAATTTTTTTTCTGAAAAAAAATTCGTTTCTCTCTTATACATATACTTATACCTATACACATTATACATTTACATATTTGTTTTTTTTTTTTTTGTTACATTTAGTCGTTTGGTTTAATACTTTATTTATTTATTTATTACATTTTGCTTTTCGTACATATAATTTTCCTTATACATATTACGTTTTTGTTTGTTTTTTTTATATTATACTATTTATTCATTTACTTATTTATTACATTTTGTTTTTTTTTGTTACATATATATCATTTACTTATTTATTACATTTTGTTTTTTTTTTGTTACATATATATTATTTATTTATTTATTACATTTTGTTTTTTTTATTACATATATATTATTCATTTATTTAATACGTTTTGTTTGCCTTTTTTTGTTACATATTATAAATATCTACTTATTTATTACTTAATCTGTAAAAAATACAAACAACATTCCCTATTCAAAGTTCATATACATACATAATTACTTAAATAAAATAAGTGAGAAAATTAGAGCAGAAAAAATTGTTATACAAGAAGATAGGGTACTCACTCGCTCCCTTACTAAACAATTTGAGCAAAATTCTTGCAAAATGTCTCTCGTAGGTCATACTCCTCCTCCAAAGAAAAGGCTTGTTGAACCAGCCGCAATGTCGTACGAGCTTCCCAACACCTCCGGTGTTCCATTCTCTGTTAGCCGCTCTACTAGTTCTACTGAGTCCTTACATGCCCCATCGTACAGCAGTCTGAGTCAGTTTGGTGCAGCATCGATCGCTGCGCAGAACGATAGTGTCCGAACCATCGTGGACCAGATGGAGAATAAAAGTCCAAATATTTCCAAACCAGGTAGCAGGAATAGCAAAACCGAGCAGGATTTGATACCTCCAAGCATGAAGACATACATGTGGAAAGTCACAAAAAATAAAAAGCGCAAAACACCCAAACTTTCAGTTAACTTAATTTATTTCTTATAATTTAGTATAATTTAGTGTAGAAAGAACGCCCGATGCAATACTTCTGCAAACTATCAAGATGACCGACGACCGTGCCGATGGAAAACAGACTCCTAGATCAACTCCCAATTCGAACACTCCAACCCAGGTCAGCGCCGCCCACGTCTTCTCTCCTATCCCAGCCATTCCCATACGTTTAGCGTGTTCAGCAATCTGTACCATGCCATTGCCTTGACGATCCAAGACATCAGATACCCTGCGCCGCACAAGCCAGCGACGATCAAGGCAATACATATCGGTGTCGTTACCATTTGGACGTATTCCCCGAATTTCTTCCCTATGACCAGTGTGCTTGCTTTTATGCATACACAACTGGGTCATATTCGGCTACTTGTCGTGACGTGATGTAATGCAATGCCACTGCATGCGGGGGTGAATCACTTATGCTGGGTAGAACTTGATGCTATGGAATTTCCCTGCGCAACTTAATTTGACGGCGGCGTTGACCTGTGAATAGACTGAATTACAATATAAAAAAACACAAAGAAACTTATCTATTGCGGCATGCGGCTGACATTCCTACATTCGGCCATCCTGAGCTTTTCGGCTGTCCTCAGCCGAATTAGACATCGTTACTGGTATCATCTAAGTCATCTGGGTCTTCATCTTCATCATCCCACGTCTAACACCAGGGTTTCATGTGGTCTGCTGCGGTAGATGTAACTTTCGAACCCTCATGCTGCCCGACTTTACGTACTTCGTAGCGGTCGTTTCGCTTCACCTTCGTTACCTCATACGGCCCCATGAATTTTGGATGGACTTTGAGTCCAGCGCCAAACTGCGTCCGTTGGATGGCTACCAGATCCTGAACCTGGTACTTCCTGGCTTCTTTTCGCTTCCGATCGTAGCACCTTCTGTTTTCTTGTTGCACACAGTTTATTTGTTCCTTCGCTTCCTGTCGTAGCTCTTGGCGGTCACTCATGAATTCTTCTCGTATAGCTTCTTGCAATAGTTGTGAAAGATTTAAGTCCATCTGACTCCTGCAGGGAACTCCAAACAGGATTTCAAACGGGGTCTTATTCGTACTGCGACTTACTGATGCATTTAACACCCGTTGCAGCTTGGGTACATGTCGATACCACTTCAAAGGGTCTTCGATAGACATCTTCGTTAGAACCTCCACTATTATTCTATTTATCCGCTCCACTTGTCCATTTCCGCGAGCGACTCCGGTAGTTACTAATATGTGCTGGACTCCTCGATCTTCACAGAACTGACGAAAAGCATTTGATGTAAATGCAGCTCCTTTATCTGACACAATGCGGTGAGGATCCCCAAATATATCGGCTTGAGACTCCATCCGCTTGATAACTTCTTCACTAGTTGTTACCTTCACAGGATACAGCCAAACGAACTTCGAAAAAGCATCGAGAATTACGAAGAGATGCTTGTAGTTCTTAGCGGTTGAGGGCATTGGGCCCAGATGATCTATGTGGTAAGTATGTAATGGGACGTCACTCTTCTCGATGGGATTCAAAAATCCTTCCTGCTTCCCCAGTTTCTTCGTTGCTAAAATACAGGCTATGCAATTTGAAACTATGGTCTGTATTTTCTCCGCCATTCGTGGCATGAAATAATCTCTTTTCGCTACGGCTTCCATCTTTTTAGGTCCGAAGTGTCCTTGCTCGTGGATATTTTTCAAGACTTCTCTCTGCATTGACGTGGGCACCACCAAACGCTGACTTCCTTCAACAAATTTGTACAGGATTCCACGATGTATTTCGTAGCCTTGATATGGCTTTTCTTACAGGATTTGTGTCACCAGTCCGCAGTGTTCGTCGCGTTCTTGAGCTCTTCGCACCCGATGTAACATTCCATCTTCGATCTTTAAAACCGTTGGGTATTGGCTAAGTGCGTCGACGTGACGCATAGCGCTTCCCGATCGATGTATGACCTCGCAATCATACTCCTGCAGCATAATTGCCCACCGTGCCACTCGTGGACAAAGATCTTTTTTATTCATGGTTGCTGTGAATGCCTTACAATCTGTTATTATTCTAAACCTCAGTCCCAGCAGGTACACTCTTAACTTGCGTAGACATTTAATCACAGCCAGCACCTCGTGCTCGTAACTAGTGTAATTCTTCTCAGCCTCCGTTGCCTTAAAGCTAATATAAAATACAGGATGAAAACTTACGTCATGTTTCTGCATCAACACTCCTCCGTATCCCAAGAAGCTAGCGTCCGTGTGTAGTTCGGTTTCCAGTTCCGGATTAAAAAGCTTAAGAACTGGTTCGCTGCACAGGATGTCCTTCAGAGTCTGAACCGCCATTTTTTCATTCGTTCCGATGGCGAACACTGCATTCTTCTTGAGGAGATCCGACAATGGCCTGGCAATTCCTGAATAGTTTGGCACGAATTTCCGGAAAAATCCAGTTAATCCCAAGAAGCTTTGAATTGACTTTACGCTGTTTGGTTCAGGAAATCCTTTTACCGCTTTTATCTTGTCATTCGATGGTCGAATTTCACCTTGCCCGATGAAATTACCCAAAAACTCTATGGAACGCTTCAGAAATGAACACTTTTCCCACTTGATGCACATTCCGTTCTCTTCAGCAACCGTTAGCACAACTTGCAACTTTTCTAAATTTTCTTCCTCCGTCTCGCTGGGGATTATTAGGTCATCCATATAAATTGAAACATATCCCTTACGCACCAAATCGTTCAACACTGTGTTTATAAACCTTTGAAACACCGACGGTGAATTGCAGAGTCCAAAAGGGCATTTCAGAAACTCATACTGGCCGTCGGGAGTAATAAATGAGGTATATCTTCGGCTTTGCTCGTCAACGTCTACGTGAAAAAATCCATTCCGCAGATCTAGTTTAGAGAATACCTTGGCCTTGTACAATTCTTCTAGGATATCTTCAATCAGCGGAAGGGGGTACCGATCTTTGATGATTTTATGGTTTAATAGACGATAATCGACACACAGGCGGTAAGTGTCGTCTTTTTTCTTTACTAAGACTATGGGACTAGCATAGTCGGATTTGCTTGCTCGGATGATTCCGTCCCGTAGCCACTAGTCCACTTGTTGATTAACCGCTTCTCTTTCCTTTGACGCTAGTCTGCGTGGCTTTTGGTACACCGGCTTATCGTCTTCTAATTCTATTTTTAGGCTAATGCATGACTTGTTTATTTCCTTTGGCGAATATTTAGAGATGAGGTTAGAAATATCCCACTTAAAGTCTTCATCACCCAGCTGTTCTTCGGTTATCACTCCCTTTGCTTTTGCACTTTCGACCTCAATTTTAAATACGTCGTTTTCTTCCAAATCATATGTCTTTACTTCTTCCTTTCTTCCTTCATTTTTAATGATCTCCACTCTTCCATGTTTTATCACCACATCCACTGTTTTCAGGAAATTTGTTCCTAGCAACATTTTTTCAGGAATCCACCGGTCCGGTATCACTTGAAACCGCACCCATTGCTTGTCTTGTCCGATCTGCACCTCCAACAGGCATGAACCCAGCGTCCTCCGCGGCTGGTTCCCCAATCCCCTCAACACTATACCCGGCTGATCGAGCTGCGCCCATGTAATGCCGTTTTTGAAGGAGCGATGCACTAGCGACACGTCACTCCCGTTGTCTACGAATGCGCAGTAGGGCTTACCCCCGATGTTTATCATAACATGTCTGCCGTCTTCTTCGATGCGTCTTACTTGACTTATGTTTTTTGATGATGACGCCCCTTCGGCCTTGACCGAACAATTCGGTGAGATGTGCCCGAATTGATTGTATTTGAAGCAGCGCGCGCCTTTATCCTTGTCCGGGCAGTTTGGGGCTAGATGCGGCAGCCCACCGCAGTTGTGACACCGCTTTGCCGTTGTCAGTCCCCTTGCCGATACTCCTGCTCTATTCTGGTTTCCATTCCCCTCCACTCTCACCTTTGGAACCTGTCGCTGCATCCTCTTGTAAGTTTCGAGCTTAGTTTTCAATTCCTCAAGTGTGGTGGCTTCGTAGAGTATCGCTTTATTTCCCACCGTGTCTGGGATCCCGTTTATTATGTGTTCAATTAGCGATGCGTCATCCACGACCCCCTGGTTGCTGATATGCGCCATCGCATATAGGCTCTCCGATGGTTTCTTCTTCCTAGCCTCTAACTGCTTGTGTACCTCGATGCTCGATGTTTTTCTACCGAACTCCTTTGCCAAATATGTTTTCAGCTTCGCCCAGTCTGTGACCCCTCCTGTGGCCTCGACTGCCAACTTCGCGGCACCCTTCAGCAATCTGCGTGCGTATAGGTACCTTTGGACCTCATTCCATTCACATGACACCGCGATCGCCTCGAACTCTTCTATCCACTTAACGTAACTCCTTCCGCCTTCTCCGGAGAACTGCTCTAGTGACTCCTCCACGTCACGGAATACGAAGTTGTTTTTGTTTGCCATCGTTGCCTCTTCGGCTGGCAAACGACTAACAAAGGCCTCGTAGGGGCAGCATCTCCCGATAGGTGCTGGTCCGCTAAGTAACGAGTAGGAGCCACTGCAGCCGAAAACCTAGCAGCTCTGTTAGTAAGCCCTACTCCCACCTCCTCGTGGTGCCATCTGGGAATTTCTTCGGAAATTGCTAACGGGAGAGGACGAATGGCGAGCTTCCTGCGCCAAAAAACAGGATAAGTGTCGGTTGGTCTGTGGCCCAGCGAGCCGCAACCGTAAAAATAAACTATTGCTCCGAAACGGAAACATACGCCTCGGATACGGACTGATCATTTGTTGACGACCTTTGGCTATCGGACACGGACAACGATCGGATTCTGGAACGTTAAGACCCTCCTGGACTCACTCAAGGAAGGGCCTTATAACGCCAGATTCCTCCAATTGGAGCGCGAATTCGCACGGTATAAAATCGACATCTTAGGGCTGAGCGAGATAAGATGGTACGATGCTGGGGAATACATCTCCCCAACAAAAAGCACTGTGATGCTCTACTCTGGTAAACCAGCTGGAAGTGCACGGAGTTCTGGCGTAGGACTCATGCTAACTCCAGCAGCACGTAGTAGCCTCATATCCTGGAAACCCCATAGTGACCGGATATTGACGGCTAGGTTCCAGAGTAGAGTTAGAAAAATTACCATCATACAGTGTTATGCTCCGACTCTAGACGCGACTGAGGATGAAAATGATAATTTTTATAGTCACTTAGGTGCCGCCTACAACCAAACGCCTAATGGGGACATCGTAATGGTAATGGGGGATCTCAATGCCAAGGTGGGTAGCGACAACACCATGCTTAAGCACGTGATGGGAGTTCACGGCGTGGGAGACCGTAATGACAATGGTGAGCGGTTTGTGGACTTCTGCAATACCAACCGCCTAGTCATCGGAGGTACGCTGTTTAAGCATAACACCTGACATAAGATCAGTTGGGTCTCTACTGATAGGCAACGAACATCCAACCAGATCGACCACATTGCGATCAGTCGCCGCTTTAGAAATTGTCTCCTGGACGTCCGAAACAGACGTGGAGCTGACGTCGGACAAGAACAAGATCACCATCTTATGGTAGCTCATTTACGCCTTCGTACTGCATCCGTCAACAGCAACCGCTCAAACCTGCTTAACATCACCAGGTTTAATATCGACAGGCTCAAGGTTCCCCAAGTGCGCCAACAGTTCAGGGACCATCTTGCCTTAGAAGCAGAAGCAATCAGCAGCATAGAGAACATGGATGACCACTGGAGTGCTGTGAAAAATGCTTTTGCGACTGGGGCACGCACTTATGTCGGTAAAAAGCAGAAACACCACCGCACATGGCTTTCTACAGACACCTGGAGACGGATCGATGAGCGTACAGCAATCAAGGCTCGGATTGCAGCGGCCTCAGCAGTAGAGAGAACCGAGCTTGAAGCCCAATACCGTGCGAAGAAGAAAGAAGTGCAGCGTAGTGTGAGACGTGACAAGCGTCAACATGTCAACTCACTGGCCTCAAGGGCTGAAGAAGCAGCGAGTAGGTGCGACAGTAGGACTGTTTACAACATCACTAAGGAGCTCATTGGTGGTCGAAACTCCAAACAACATCCAGTGAAGAGTCTAGACGGTGACCTTCTGATTTCGGATGAGGATCAGCTCACTAGATGGAGAGAAGATTTTGCTGCAGTGCTAAATCACTTAGACGACGGCGGTATGATCTTGAATTCGAATGAGCAGTTCGAAGCAACAAATTCCCGAATTCGCACCGTACCTCCCAGTAAAGCTGAAATAATAACAGCAATCAAGTCCCTCAAGAAAAACAAAGCGGTGGGTATTGATGGCATCCCTGCCGAGCTATTTCAAGCGGCGCCAAATACATCGGCAGATTTGCTGCATCCGCTAATACGGAGAGCTTGGGATAGTGAACAATTTCCACAGGAGTGGAAAAGGGGGATGATCATTAAGCTTCCAAAGAAGGGTAACTTGATGGAGTGCGGTAACTGGAGAGGTATATGTGTTCTTCCAGCTGTAGCCAAAATAATAGCTAGAATAATTCTAGAACGAATTAAAGATCATTTAGATTCAACTCTCGATGTCGAACAGGCAGGCTTTCGCGCTGGATCCTCCTGCATCGACCACATAAACACCTTACGGATCATAATCGAACAATGCGTTGAGTATAGGTCTCCGCTACATTTACTGTTTATCGACTTCGAGAAGGCTTTCGACAGCTTGAATCGAGATGCTATCTGGCTGGCCTTGCGCAGGAGAGGCATTCCAGAAAAGCTTATAGCTATTATCAAGGCTACATATGAGGGCGGCAAGTGTCACGTCGTGCACAATGGTAAGGTGTCGGAGGACTTTGAAGTCCAAAGTGGAGTACGTCAAGGGTGCATACTGTCCCCACTATTGTTCTTGGTGGTTATCAGCGATGTACTCCGTGCAGCATTGACGGAAGCTAATTCTGGAATTCGTTGGACTATGACATCTTACCTTAAACACCTAGATTACGCTGACGATGTTTGTCTACTTTCACATCGGATAATGGATCTTCATCTGATGGCCCAAAATCTAGAAGCTGAGGCAAACAAAGTGGGGCTAAAAATAAACACAGCCAAAACAAAAGCCCTGAGTACTTCCAATACCCGCGCTCAACTTAACATTGCCGGAAAGTAAGTCGAGAAAGTTGATAACTTTCTATATTTAGGAAGTGTCGTCTCGGCTAATCGCGGTGGCACCGAACTGGATGTGTGCAGCAGAATCGGGAAGGCTAAAGCTGCGTTCGGAATGCTATCCAAAATCTGGAGAAGCAATGTTATTAGCTTAAGAACCAAGCTACGACTGTTCCGCTCCAACGTAGAATCAGTGCTGCTTTATGGGTGCAGTACCTGGAAGGTGGACACCATTAACACACGCAAGCTGCAAGTCTTCGTAAACAAATGCTTAAGAATCATCTTGAGGATTTTTTGGCCGAACCGCATCTCCAACGAACAACTTTATCTGAGAACGGGCCAAGAACCTATAAGCATTACTATACGAAGAAGAAAGTGGCAATGGATTGGACACACCCTACGGCGCGAAGACAACTCCATTGCGAAATACGCTATGCAGTGGAATCCGCTCACCCAGGCAGGCAGAATAGCGGGACGCCCTAGGCAAACGTGGCGCAGAACAGTTGAGGAGGAATCGAGCTCTTTAGGAATGAGTTGGAGGCAGCTCAAACGCGTTGCAGAACTCCGAACACGATGGCGCGCAGGCGTGGTTGACGCCCTATGCCCCCCGAGGGGTTAAAGGACATAAGTAAGTAAGTAATCGTTGCCTCTTCTACCTGCGTTTCCTCCGAAGTTCCTTCCTGTGTTCCTTCTTGACTTTCCTCTTCTTCGATCGGTTCGACGAGTTCTTTCTGCTGGAGTCCTGCACTCACAGTCGGCTGGTCGTCTGCTTCCCTAGCGGCTTCTAACACGTCCTCAATCTTAACGTTACCCTTGCCAAACGTGTTGTGGATCCTCTCCACCAACTCAGTTTTCAAATTATACCGCTGTGAAATACCTTCTCTTCTCAGGAATGCCTGCAGTTGTCGGACGGTCCGATTATGTAGATCGTCCATTCACCTCGACGTGTCCACTTCGCTATTCTTTCTTTACCTTTTATCTTTTCTACTTCAAAGTATTCACCCCTCTTACCCTCTTTACCTTATCTCTTTGAACTTCCTTACTTCAGCGTAACCACTTTGCTAATTCTCCTTTTCCACGCACTTCTGACCCCTCGTATCGTTCTTACGCACCGATTTTTCTAACCGCTTTAAACTTCTTTATTTATCCTTTCTTTACTTCTTCACGTCTTCACTTTTAATCTCTTTGCCTAGGTTTTCTTTACAACTCTTTGCCAACACTTTTATTTTCTTTGCTTAGCTTTTCTTTACTTCTTTATAACTCTTTACTAACACTGTTCTTTTTCGCGTGGGACTTTTCTTTTGGTTTCAAATCGTGTACAATCGCGGTTGGGCCCCCAATTGTGGAAAGTCACAAAAAATAAAAAGCGCAAAACACCCAAACTTTCAGTTAACTTAATTTATTTCTTATAATTTAGTATAATTTAGTGTAGAAAGAACGCCCGATGCAATACTTCTGCAAACTATCAAGATGACCGACGACCGTGCCGATGGAAAACAGACTCCTAGATCAACTCCCAATTCGAACACTCCAACCCAGGTCAGCGCCGCCCACGTCTTCTCTCCTATCCCAGCCATTCCCATACGTTTAGCGTGTTCAGCAATCTGTACCATGCCATTGCCTTGACGATCCAAGACATCAGATACCCTGCGCCGCACAAGCCAGCGACGATCAAGGCAATACATATCGGTGTCGTTGCCATTTGGACGTATTCCCCGAATTTCTTCCCTATGACCAGTGTGCTTGCTTTTATGCATACACAACTTGGTCATACTTG
Source organism: Brachypalpus laphriformis (assembly GCA_945910035.1). Lineage (NCBI taxonomy): Eukaryota > Metazoa > Arthropoda > Insecta > Diptera > Syrphidae > Brachypalpus > Brachypalpus laphriformis. The sequence goes on along the minus strand of OX246754.1, from coordinate 109,592,494 downwards.
TCGCGACGTGATGTAATGCAATGCCACTGCATGCGGGGGTGAATCACTTATGCTGGGTAGAACTTGATGCTATGGAATTTCGCTGCGCAACTTAATTTGACGGCGGCGTTGACCTGTGAATAGACTGAATTACAATATAAAAAAACACAAAGAAACTTATCTATTGCGGCATGCGGCTGACATTCCTACATACATTAACCTGGCTGTTGCGAATGCCTTTACGTCTTACCAGAACTCAGTAAGGGTAGATATTTCGGAGAATATTAAAGTAGGAATCAGAAACAACTTTTTAGAATTTATGAAGGAGATAAATCAGGTTACCCATCCGACTCCTCCTTTAGATCAACGCATGCCAAAAACATCAAAAGGCTCCAATAACTTCCGAAAGCAGACTCCGCAACAGCAATCCGTCCCTCATGTAGGTACTCAGCTGGATCCTGAAGCCAAGTTGTATGTTCCAATAGGCAACCAACATCCAAGGCCAAATTACCCCAACACTCGACATGGGATGTACCAGCCAAATGTTCATCCTCAGGGTCAGATACCTAACCCGCCACAGGCACATCCCTACGGTCAGACATCTCACCAGCAGATGTGGCATCCTCCCGGTATGTGCCATAGCCCTCAGCCGCATTCTTCAAATGCCGGTTTCCATTCGGGAATTCGCGGACCTATAAAAATAGACAAATGGGGTATTAGTTTTGAAGGAAGACCAGAGCAACTTACCGTGGAGGACTTCATATTCCGCCTGGAAACGCTTCAGAGCCATTACGACTGCTCTTGGGCTGAGATCCTAAGAGATTTCCACCTACTTCTCTCAGGTGCCGCCTACGAATGGTATTGGCAATTCCAGCGCACAAGCTATCGTCCGGATTGGCCAATGCTACGCGACGCATTAATGCGCCAATTCCACAATTCAAAATCCGATTTTGAGATCATGCGCGATATAATGGATCGTAGGCAAGGCATCTGGGAGAGTAGCGACGAGTCTTTCGCTTCGATCTCAAAGTTAAGGTCACAGCTCAAGGTGCAGATTCCTGAAGCAGAGCTGGTGAGAATTCTGAAGCGGAATCTGACAGAGAAAATTGGAAAGCTGGTATATCCCATGGCGATATACACTTTGGACCAGCTGAGGTACGCATGCAGGGATGCGGAGAGCGTTTTTCCGAACCGAGACTCTGCCAAACACCACCGACCCCCTGCGAAGTATCTAGCCAACGAAATAGAGTACGACGAGGACTCCAGGTACCCACAGGAAGAAAGGCTTTCTGCTCTCCAGTACACCCCAGCACGGCCCACAGTCCCTCGAAAGCCTCCGGACCCAAAATCATTCGTCTGTTGGAATTGCAGAGTCGAGGGACACTCCTTCATGGATTGTCCGTCTTCCATGAGAAACGTTTTTTGCTACAAATGTGGTCAGGAGGGAGTAATAACTCCGAAATGTCGCCGGTGTAGCCAGGAAAACCGGAGGACGAACGCGATTGCCACGGGGGAGTCGCGTTCGACTCAGACCCCGCAATAATTACGAGCAAGGAGGTCGGGTCACAGACAGAAGAGAAAAATTGTCATCATTCAACCAAGGATAATGGCAAAATTAAAATATTAGCTAGGGATAGTCAGGTGGTTTTAGATTTAGATTTAGAGAAAAATAAGAATAGAGTAGAAATAGTACCGTTACACGTTAGAATTAGGAATTATTATACAGCCCGCGATAGAATTTTTAACAGTGGCTATAGTCACATTTCAAAAAGGATTCTTAACGCGAGAAAAAGATATAGAAATAGAAAAGATATAAGAAAAAACATAGCTGCAACCGTAATAGATACTGGCATTGACCCCAGACCTTACGCCAAGATAAATATAGCAGATAAAGAGGTCCTTGGTCTGTTAGATAGCGGGGCCAGTGTTAGTATCTTGGGAAAAAATTGCATAGAATTTGTTAAGTCGTTGGCACTAAGCACCCTCCCATTTCGCTCCGACGTAAGAACTGCCGATGGTAAGAGCCAATCGATTGTTGGTAAAGTCGAAGTCCCTGTGATTTATCACGGCAATCAAAAACTGATAACTTTTTACTTGGTCCCTAACCTAGATCAGGAACTTTACCTGGGAGTTGACTTCTGGAGAGCTTTCCAAATAGCACCGAATGTCGTTAGTGCATTAGCAATCTCGGATGCTGCAAATAGCTTCACCCATCATCTTTCTTTCGAACAGCAGTCCAGGTTGGAGGCAGTCAAGCGTGGATTCGTCTGCTATACTCAGCACGGGCTTGGCAGGACGGCGTTGGAGGAGCACGTCATCGATACAGGAGATGCGGCCCCTGTGAAGCAGCGTCACTACCCTGTTTCCCCAGCGATACAAGCCCTCTTGTATGAAGAGATCGACCGAATGATAAGCCTAGGCGTTATCGAGGAGAGTGAGAGTCCTTGGTGTTCACCTGTGGTCCTTATACGGAAACCAGGCAAAAATCGACTCTGTCTGGATTCACGTAAAGTAAACGCCGTGACCAAAAAAGACGCTTATCCTCTCCCCCATATCGACGGGCTTCTCAGTCGGCTTTGAGATACCTACTATATCAGTAGTGTAGACCTCAAAGACGCATTTTGGCAAATGCCGCTGGAGAAGCAGAGTAGAGAGAAGACTGCATTCACTGTACCGGGGAGACCCTTGTACCAGTTTACGGTCATGCCCTTCGGGTTGTGTAATGCAGCCCAAAGGATGTGCCGTTTAATGGACAAGGTTATCCCATCACAGTTAAAGGACCAGGTCTTCGTGTATTTAGATGAACTACTTATCATAGCGCCGGACTTCCAAACCCATGTGACCCTGCTTGAAGAAGTCGCTGATTGCTTGCGGAAAGCGAATCTCACCATCAACTTGAACAAATCCAAATTCTGCTTCAAGGAATTGAAGTACCTGGGGTTCATAGTTGGTGGTGGGATGCTAAAGACTGATCCTGCTAAGGTGGAAGCCATAGTAGACTTCCCTTTGCCAAAAAACCCGAGGCAGGTTCGCAGGCAGCTTGGTCTTGCAGGGTGGTATAGGAGATTTATTAAGGATTTCTCGAGCTTGACTGCCCCCATCACGGACACGCTGAAGAAAAAGCATGATAAGTTTAGCATGACTGATGAAGCAATTGCAGCATTCGAAAAGCTAAAAGAGGTACTAACATCCGCCCCCGTGCTTACGCATCCGGACTTTTCGAGGCGCTTCTTCATCCAGTGTGATGCCTCTGAGTCCGGAATAGGTGCTGTGCTCTTCCAGAAGAACGATAATAACGAAGAGTCACCACTATCGTACTTCTCCCAGAAATTGAACTCTAGTCAAAGGAACTATAGTGTAACGGAAAAAGAGTGTCTGGCTGCTGTCATGGCAGTACACAAATTTAGGCCATATGTCGAAGGTATGGACTTCACGATCATCACCGACCACTCCAGCCTACGTTGGCTGATGACCCTGAAGGACCTCAGTGGGAGATTGGCGCGGTGGAGCTTGAAGTTGCAAGCCTTTACCTTCGACATTGAACATCGTAAAGGCGCACTGAATATAGTTCCAGACACTCTTTCTCGAGTTTACGTCGACAGCCTAGAAATGGAAGACATTGCACCCCTGATTGACCTGAAGTCCACGGAATTTCAATCCGACGAATATCAAAGTCTGATTGGCACTATTCAGGACCACAAGAAAGAGCTGCCGGATCTAAAAATAGTAGATAATTTCGTATACAAGCGGTTCCTACCACACGCCGGAGATGAGCCTATGCATGAGCATGCATCGCGACTATGGGTACCTTCAGCCTTAACCGAGGACCTTATCTCGCGAGCGCATGTACCTCCTCAGGCAGCCCATGGTGGCATAGCAAAAACCCTACAAAGGATCAGGCAATATTTCTACTGGCCAAATATGACCGTCCAGATCCGGCAGTATATTTCCAAGTGTGCAATATGTAGACAATATAAGTCGTCCAACCAAATTTCCCGTCCACCTATATGTACCAGTTTTTGTACTGATCGTCCGTTTCAAAAACTGTATATAGACTTTTTGGGCCCATATCCAAGGTCAAAATCCGGCAATTCATATGTGTTCGTTGTGCTTGACCGTCTTTCCAAATTTGTTCTCCTTAAACCGTTAAAAAACGCAAATACCAGTAGTGTCGTTAAGTTCCTACTGAGTGACGTATTCAAAATGTTCGGAGTGCCGGAAATAATCCACTCGGACAATGGAAAGCAATTCATATCAAAAGACTTTCAAGCTGTTCTCCAGAAATATGGAATTCGTCACTTGAAAACGGCCAACTATGCTCCGCAGTCCAACGCTTCGGAGAGAGTTAATAGAACGCTGTTAGCTGCAGTACGCTCATATCTTAAGGATGACCAACGCGCCTGGGACATCCACCTCGACGATATCGCGTGTGCATTGAGGAGTTCAGTCCATGCTTCCACTGGTGTGTCGCCATATTTTGCCTTGTTCGGCACAAATATGATGACACACGGTAGTTGCTATGAGCTGGCCAAGAAATTGAATGCGGCAGACGACAGCGAACTATTGACTCTCTCCCGAGAAAACCGATTGCAGTGCGTACGTAAGAAACTTAAGGAAAACATACTCAAGGCAAATGAGAGAAGCGCACGAACCTATAACGTACGAACGCGTAAGGTACGTTTCTTGCCCGGACAAGAGGTATTTAGACGGAACTTTGTCCTTAGTGACACCTCTAAATACATCTCATCAAAACTTTGTCCGAAGTACACGAAATGCCGAATTGTAAAACCAATCGGAAATAATATGTACGAACTGGAAAACTTGGCTGGAAAGAATATAGGCATCTTCCATGCAAAAGACATTAAGCAATAAGCAGCAAGTGTGTTTCTAATTATATATCTTTTATGTTTTATTTAAAACCACGAATATGTGTACAATAAGTTACTATAAATATTGTTTTCTTTCTATGTTCCTACTTATGTATTTATTATGTTTGTTCATTTATAGATTTATTTATTTATTTACTTATTTGTGTGTACTGTGCGCTTATTTATTTATTTATTATATAGTTATATTTATTTATTTATTTATAGATTTATTTATTTATTAGATTTAGTTATTGATTTTATTTATTTATTTATTTATTCATAGATATATTTATTTATTTATTTATTTATTTATTTATAGCTTTATTTATTATAGATTTATTTATTTATTTATAGAATTATTTATTTATTTGTTATAGATAGATTTATTTACTTATTCATTTATAGATTTATTTGTTAACTTATTTATAATGCCTGTCCCTATACTTATAGTGACTACCTAGTGATATCTCTTTTATGTATTTATTTATTTCTTTATATATACCTAACTAAGTATTCACATATGTATGTATCTTTCAGCATGCATTTAGATTGTATACATATATACATACATAGCTATATCACAGTCCTTAAAAAGAAAAGTAAATGAGCGTGTCACTCACCAGGAAATTAAATCAGTCAGCTTCACTGCTCCCTGCATTTCTATCTGCTACCACCAAAGTCTCTTTGCATCCGCATTGAGTCCATTTCCTGCGGTGAAGGAAAACAAAAAAAGTATTTTTTTTTGTGAAACATATTATGAGGTATTATATGTATACATATAAATGCATGAAATCATGAACGCAAAGTATCTATCCATAAAATAGAAATTGCTTTGCATAAAGATAGCTTAAGTTAGTGCATGCATGTACATATATACACATATTGCTGCATATCGCTGCATTTACATAATAAATTGCATTGTTTACCTGCTTAGTGCCCGGCTTCATACAGTGGGATTCTTCCCCACGTTGAGGTTTTAGGTATCTGCTGTCTCCACCCTTGTCGTTTAGGTGTACTTCCAAGCTCGGAGCTTTGTTACAGCTACCCTGGAAAAGAAAAAAAAGACGTTACTTAATTTACAGAAAAGAAAAATAAACTCATGACATTACCTACAATACTTTTTGTTACTCTCCCTAGCCGCGACTGTTGTTGTTTCTGGATCAGCTGTGCTGCTGCGGTCATTGACCCTGTTCGAGGTGTTGTCCTCGATTTGCTCCGGTGCATTTAGCCCAGTCCTATGACCACGTATCCTGGGCATATTGATGCGGATGCTTCCTGGTTATACAGGCGCATTAGCCTGTATAGTGGAGTGCGTACTCCTCCCTGTCGTTCAGCCAAAACGCCAAGAAATCCTCCTGGATCGCAGAGTCCATTAGTTTTCGCGCACTGCAGCACAGTCCCGATGAGGATTACCACTCGCAAGCGAATGGAAATGAGTAGCCTCGAGCCACTCGAGGAACGGGTAGAAAAATAAAATGCAATTAGCAAGGAATAAAAACCAGAAAATAGGAAATAAAAATCGTACTTACCCCGAAAGAAATTACTTGGTGTCTTGTTTAATTTTTTTTTGTTTGACGCTGACAGTTGTCATCAGCCACTCCACACTGTCAGACAAAACTACATTTAGACCAGTTTCAACTGCTATAAATCCTAGGCACAAACCAACTATTCAACATGGGGTATGAAAGGGATGTTGGTAGTTTTTTTTATTTTGTTTTGCCTTTTCTAGTAGCGGCTAAGTTTAAAATCAGACCATGAAGAATCCGTAGGGCTAGAGGGATTCTCGGTTGGCATTGCGGAACTGGTATAGAACCATAGCCGAGGGTCATTCCTCTTTCAGTGGTGCTTGTGAACACATTTGGTTCATTGAGTAGAAGTTAGTACACTTTACTTACTTAGGTGGCGCTACAGTTCGGGGTGAACCTGGGCCTCAACCAACAAGCCTCTCCATTTAGCTCGGTCTTTAGCTAATTGCCTCCAGTTGCGCACTCCAAGTTGGTCGAGGTCCCCTTGAACTTGTGCGCGCCACCTACGGCGATAATTCCCTCTACTGCGTCGTCCCTCGGGGTTAGATTCGAAGACTCTGCGGGCCGGAGCGTTGGTGTCCATTCGCTCTACATGTCCTAGCCATCTCAGACGTCCAATACGCAGTTTTTTGACTAGGTCGATGTCGCTGTACAGCTCGTATAGTTCGTGATTGAATCTTCTCCTCCAAAACCCGTCAACGCAAACGGGACCGAAAATCTTACGAAGAATTTTTCTCTCGAAGCGACCAAGGATATCTTCATCCTCTTTTAATAAAGTCCATGTTTCAGCGCCGTAAAGCAGGACTGGGATGATCAAGGTCTTATATAGAGTCTCCTTAGTTGCTCGAGAGAGGGCTTTACTGTTGAATTGCCTTATAAGCCCAAAAAAACAGCGATTGGCAAGAGTTATTCTTCGATTGATTTCTGCGCTGATTTTGTTTGCTGAATTTATAGCAGAGCCAAGGTAGACAAAGTCCCTTACTACCTCGAAGTTATAGCTGCCCACGGTGACGTTTTGTCCAATTCGTCGATGTTGGTTATCCCTTCTAGTTGACAGCATATACTTGGTTTTGCCCTCGTTTATCGCCAAACCCATTTTGGCCGCTTCCGCCTCAATGCTTGCAAAAGCACCGGTGACAGCCCGCTGAGATCTTCCGATAATGTCTATATCGTCGGCGTATGCAAGCAGTTGTACAGACTTGTAATAGATTGTGCCTCCGGTGTTGGCTTGTGAGTTCCGCACAATCCGTTCAAGTACAATATTGAAGAAGTCACATGACAGCGCGTCACCTTGTCTAAAGCCTTTTTTGACATCAAAGGTCTCGGTGAGGTCATTACCGACCTTGATGGAGCAGCGAGCGTTCTCCATCGTCAGCCTGCACAGGCGGACAAGTTTGGCAGGGATGTCAAAACTAGACATGGCTCTATAAAGCTCTTCTCTATAGATGCTGTCATAGGCGGCCTTGAAATCGATAAAGAGGTGGTGAGTATCGATTTGGAATTCTTGGGTTTTCTCCAGGATCTGCCGAAGTGTGAAGATTTGATCGATGGTGGACTTTCCTGGCCTGAAACCGCACTGATAGGGTCCAATCAGGCTGTTGATAAAAGGTTTCAGGCGTTCACACAATATCGCAGAAAAGATCTTGTACGCGATGTTGAGGAGACTGATGCCTCTATAATTGGCGCAGTTGAGGGGGTCTCCTTTCTTGTGGATCGGGCAAACGATGCTGAGATTCCATTCATCAGGCATACACTCCTCTGACCAAATATTAGAAATGAGTTGGTGTATGCACTCTACCAATTCATCCCCAGCTGCCTTGAAAAGTTCGGCCGGTAAACCGTCAGGTCCAGCAGCCTTGTTCGATTTTAGCTTGGATATTGCTATCCTCACTTCGTTTTGGTCAGGTGGACGGAAATTTTGACTATCATCGTCCATGTTGAATGGTTCATTCTGCCTGACAGCGGGATGTTGGTCTTCGTCGCCGTTATACAGTCTGCAGAAGTAGTTTTTCCATATTCTCAGCACCGACTGTGATTCTACTACGAGGTTTCCATTTTCATCTCTACAGGTTTCTGTACGGGTATTACTTCTCTGACACGTTCTTTTTACCTTTTGGTAAAACTTCCGTACATTGTTCCTGGAGTATAGACTCTCGATATTCTCAAACGCGCGCTTCTCATGCTCTTTCTTCTTCTTTTGGAGAAGCCGATGTTCTTCCCGTCTCTTTTGCTCATAGAGCTCACGAGCAGCTCTCGTCTTCCTTTGCAGCGCCGCTTTGTATGCCTCTTGTTTTGCTGCATGCACTCGCCGGCATTCTTCGTCAAACCAGGGGTTTCGCGGTGGTGGTCGAGCGAAACCCAGCACATCAGTCGCGGCGTTTCTGATGGCATGTTGGCAGCGTTGCCACTGGTCTTCGGTACTTGATGCTGGCGGCAAAGGGGTGATTGAGAGATTTCGGGATACGCGTTCAGCGAAGAGTCTGGCGGTCTCTTGCGATTGTAGCTTTTCGACGTTAAATTTTCTCACAGTGATTCTTCTTTGTTGCTCAGATTGGGATATCCGCATTCGTACCTTGGCTACAACAAGGTAATGATCCGAGTCTATGATCGTGACATGATCATTGGACCGCCATGTCTGCTTATGAATGTCGAGATGAGGAAACCATGTGCTTGCTATGGTGACATTTCGCTCCACAGCGAAATCAATTAGCCTTAGTCCGTTATCAGACGTGGTGTCGTGTAGGCTATGCTTACCGACTGCTCTACCGAAGACGTCCTCCTTTCCTATTTTGGCGTTAAAATCGCCCAATACGATCTTAACGTCGTATTTAGGACATTGCTCGTATGTTTTGTCGAGGAGCTCGTAGAAACACTCTTTGGAGGCAGGGTCCTTTTCTTCTGTGGGGGCATGAACACATATTAGGCTTATGTTAGCGAATTTAGCCTTGATCCGGATAGTCATAATACGCTCGCTCACGTGTCGGAAGCTTAAGACTTCTTGCCTAAGTCTGCCGCGTATGACAAATCCGCATCCGAATAAGCGTTGCCTGTTGCCTCTGTAGCAATCACCGTAGTAGATGTCACAGTTTTTCATCTTCTTTTTGCCTGGCCCATCCCATCGCACTTCCTGGATGGCGGTAATATCTGCTTTATAGCAGTCTAGGGCCTCTGCTAGTTGTTCGGCTGCACGTGGTCTGTAAAGGGACAGAACGTTCCACGTACAGATCCGAAGGTCGTTGTCCTTATTTCGTTTGCTGGGGTCGTCATTAGTTGGGTCATCCTTATCCGAGGCTTTTGGTTGTTTCGGAACCATGCGTTTTTTACGTGGTAGGGAAGTTACCCCGACGGCACAACCCCCAACCTGGAGGGCCAGTTCCTTAATTATTCCCCTAGGACGAGGGGCCGGGTACACCGGTGCCAGTAGTCCACTACGGAAGTATGAGCGCTGCCGTTGGCCCATTAAGGGCTCCTCCGCCACCATCTCTATTCCAATGTCCTGACCAACATTGGAAATTCCTTACCGACCTGTGATCCGAATACGTCGAAGCAGCTCGCGCAAGGTATTCACTAAGTTCAACCTAACTGGAACTATAGACGCCACCGTTGACTCCGTCTAGGGAATTCGTCCGCTGCCGCCTGGAACAGGAAGTTAGTACAGTGCAGTTTAAATATAAAGACCTTCGGTAGAGAAGGCAGTGAACAGCATATACAAATGTACATTATAAGATAAGAAAAAGTGTGTGTTAACAGAACTTTTAGGAGGAGGTGGAAAAAATGTGTTTTATTAAACAACTTTATTATAAGGGTGAGTGATGAGTGATCATTTCGTGAATTTTTTTATAATATTTTAACAAATAGGCTCTGTAATACAATACTTGAACCAGCAAGGCGGTCACAGACTCTTTGGAGCCCAAGTCTTGGCCGCCAAAATTAATTTTTCCTTTTTAAAACAAAATAAAAGGATTTTCAAATATTCCTAAGTATATCGCGCCAAAAATATACTTACATACATATATATCTGCAAGTGCATATACGCAAACACATATATAAGATATGTGGAACAACTAAAATTCACCTGAGCTCCGGTAGTGACAGTGGGTGCTCATAAAAAGTGAACTTCACAACACCCGAGGAGCCCCACCTGGAGAAGGGATCAATGTTGAATACATATATACCAATACAACAGTGTTTTTTTTTGTTTTGATACCGGAAATTTTCATAAAATAATTGTTAAAGTAACGTACCTTCAAGTCTACCGGTAATTTAATGTCTTTCAATTTTTTTAATACCTTTTTTTTATTTTTTTATTTGTTCAATACCCTCTTGTCTACCTTTAAGTGAGGTGACTTCTTTTAAAGTATAATACTAATTTAAAGTGTGAAGATTTCGTTTCCCCATTCGGTTGTTTGTTGCGATTAGTGGTTTAAGTGCCCATATAAAGATACCTGAATAGAGCTCTGTCTAGGTAGGAAAACCGATTAAGCTAAAATTAGATTAAGGTATCAAAAGGAATACCTGAAGTACATACAGGGTTCGCTGTGGGTGAAACTAAGTTTAGTTTTTTTTTGTTATTAATGTTATCCCTCACTTGTTTTTTTGGAATCTGCCTTAATTTTGTTTTTTCTTCTTACAAAAATAAATTGTGACGACTTTTGGCTATGAAGTGAGTGATTTTTTTTGTCAAGCTCGTGAAAGCTTGATGGCTTGTTAGTGTGAAATTTTCAGGGGGTGCGGTAGGGCGACTAAAGCCCTTTCAGCGATGGCGGATTGACTTGGCAGCAGCATTAGTCTTTGGGAAGTCCAATCTTAATGGCCGCCGGATTTCATGGTCGGGAGGGCAAAGGCCAACGCTGCCACACCATCTGCAGCGCCCTCAGTGTGGTGAACGTCCGTCCGGTATACGATGAAAACAACAAGTAAGTAGAATTTGGCATGATTTATGTGTTTGTAGTAGGTTTGGTCGTGCTGCGGGGGCAAGAACCACGCCATTTCCGGCGAGCTAAGCTGTGCATAGCAAGCATGCCACGTCCCTCGCAGCCGACACTCTTTTCCTTTTCCGTCCCATCCCATCCTTAAGTCCCATCCACATCCTAGTTTCCTGTCCCTTTTTCTAATCCCAACTCCCATAACATCCTCAGACCTATTACAGGCTAAAACGTCCGCAACCTCGTCCCAATCATGCTGAGCTTACTTCAGCATTCGCTTTAATTCGGCGTTTGCTCCGACAAAGTTTGTTCCGTTGTCGCTAAATATATGGGAACATAAACCTCGACGTGCTGTAAAACGGCGGAATGCTGCTATGAACGCCTGGGTGGTTAGATCCGGCACTAATTCCAAATGGATGGCTTTTGTGGCTAAACAAATAAAAATTGAGAAATAGCCTTTGAAAGTTTTGGCTCCCCTGCCCTTCCATGCCTTTATGTCTACCGGTCCTGCATAGTCGACACCGGTGTTTGAAAAAGGTCTTGCCATGCTTACTCGGGGGGCAGGTAGACTTCCCATCAATTGCTGCATTGCTTGACCTTTGTGCCGAAAGCACACATTGCAATTGTGGATGTGTTTTTTTGACACTGCGTTTAAGTTGCAGCACCCAATAAGCTGTGCGAATGTACGCGAGCATCTGTTGAATGCTGCCGTGGTGTGTCTGCTTGTGTGCGTCTGCTATTAATAGTTCGGTAAAATGGTGATTTGCCTTCAGGATAATTGGGTGTTGTTGTGTGTAGGGTAAGTTAGTATGCTGCAGTCTGCCTCCGATTCGTAGAATAGAGTTTTAGGTATTGCGGATTTGTTCTCTAACTGCTCTAGTTCGGTAGGAAACATATCCCTTTGCACGGCCTTGATAGCCGTTTGTGTCGCTGATTGGAGTTCATCAGGATCTAGAATACCTTATTTCCTAGCACTCGCGCTGACTTTGCAGTTCCTTACAAATCGTTGACAAAAGGCTTAAACACGAATTACCTTTGAGAGTTTCGAAAACTTATTAATAATGCTGCTAACTTCTTGGTGGCTAGTTGTGCAGAAAGTTTTGATCACACGTCGTTCCTCTTCTGGTTCATGTAGTGTTGGCTGTTCTGGTACAACGAAGTTCCATTCCGTCCTCAGAAATGAGGGACCTTCCCACCACAAGGTTTGGGTGGCTATCGTTGCCGGCGAAACCCCGCGGGAAGCCAGATCAGCTGGATTGTGTTGGGTACGTACATGTTTCCACATGTTAGGGTTCGTGCGGCGTTAGATCTCTGGGACCCGGTTGCTCACAAATGTTGTCCATCTGTTGGGTGACGCACGGATCCATGCTCGAGTGATGGTGGAGTCGGACCAGGCAAATCGCTTTGCCTCTGGTATTTGCAGTATGTTTGCGGTATAGTCGATGAGTGTTGCTAATATAACAGCACCGCACAGCTCAAGACGTGGTAGACTTACTTGTTTGAGTGGGGCCACCTTGGTCTTGGATATTAGAAGACACATGTGGGTTTTGTCGTTACTGTCTAAAACCCTTATATAGACGCTGGCTCCATATGCTTTAGTGGAAGCATCACAGAACCCGTGTATTTCCACCGCCTTGTGACCCTTATGCGTATGTATCCACCTTGGAATTTTCACATTCTGGATAGACGGTAGATCATGGCAGAATCGTTCCCATTCATCCTTCAATTCCGGTGGGATTAGTTGATCCCATTCCATACCTTTGCACCACAGCTTCTGCATCATCACTTTTGCCAATATGATGCACGGTGATATCCAGCCTAGTGGATCGTACATCTTGGCTATGGCTGAAAGCATGGTCCTCTTGGTAAATTCGCTGTTGCTGTTGTGCTGCACGCTCTGAAACAAGAACAAATCTTTAATTGGGTCCCATTGTATCCCTAAGGTCTTGATTTGTGCTTCTTTAAAAGGAATGTCAAACTTTATTTCACAGTATTCTTCGGGAACGTTGTGTAGAAGTGCCCTTTCGTTTGACGTCCATTTTCGGAGGTTAAACCCGGCCGCCAGTAGTAACTTGCGCACCTCATCCTGCTTCTGCAGTGCTTCGTGAAGCGTATCAGCCCCACTTATGAGGTCATCAAAATACATGTCATTTTCGACCAAGCTTGCCCCTATTGGATACTTTAGGGCCTCATCCTTAGCCGCCCTTTTTAAGCTTTTAATAGCCAAATATGGTGCACACGCAGTACCAAATGTGACTGTATTGAGTCGATACGCCTTTAATGGTTGTTGTTGGTGTTGTCTCCAGAAAATTAACTGATAGGACCGGTCGACAGGCCTTACCAGCACTTGACGATACATCTTTTCAATGTCGGCGGTGAACGTGTAACGATGACGCCTCCATTTCATAATTATGTCAATGATGTCTGTCTGGGACTTAGGTCCTACCATTAGTTGCTCATTTAGTGATGAGCCATCTGCATTTCTAGCCGCAGCATCAAAGACGACTTTCAGCTTCGTCGTGGAGCTAGCCTCTTTAATCACGGCATGGTGTGGCAAGAAACAGTGAAACGGCGTTTGTAAAATCGCGTCTCCTATATTTATTTCATCCATGTGTTGTAAAGTCAGGTACTCGTTGACACATCGACTATATTCCGCTTGGAGCTTTGGGTTGCTTGCGAATCGATGTTCCAACTGAGCAAACCGTCTGCGTGCGATCTCGATGCTGGATTACATGGCAGGTTGTTCTCCCCTTTTGAATGGGAGCGCGACTTCATAGCGTCCATTCGGCAGTCGCTTCGTGTTGTTCTCAAAGTGCTCCTCACATGCAGCGTCTTCTTTCGATAGTGGAACTCTGAAAGGCGACTCTTCTATTTCCCAAAATCTTCGCAACTCATCATCGAGATCTACGCGTTGAATGTGGCTTCGGAGAGTGCGGTTACCTTCATCGGAAACCTTTCCCAGAATGATCCAACCGAGCTGGGTTCTTTGAGCGATGAGTGAGTTGGTTTTTGGGAATCTGACCACATCTGGAAGGATTATGTCGGAATAGACGCTACATCCGGAGAGCAAATCGATAGTTGCGGGAACATGGAAAGCTGGATCTGCTAATTCCAAATCCAGTATCTTGTTGTCTTGACAGAGTATCACTGGTTGGGCCGGAAGAAGCCCACTCAGCGACTTGAAAATATGTGCTTCAGTGACACTTTCAAACGTCGAATGTCGTGATGCAAACTTAAGGTCGACGTAATGTTTGCTGGTGCCGCTGGTGACCAACCCTAGCCCAGATACTCTGACCAGACCACGCTGTCTTCTCAGCTTCAACAGCTGTGTTGCTGACTCGGTAATAAAAGTTGCCTCTGATCCCGGGTCGATCAAGGCTCTCAGCTCGTAGTACCTTCCATCAGCTGAGCTACAAAAAATGCATTCCGGGTTTGTGAACCTGAAGGTTCCGGTCCGGGATGAAATGCTGGAGTGTCGTAATTCATTTGCCCTTGAATCACTGGAAGGTTTGTGTTGTGTTGTGTAAACTGTGTTGTGCTGACTGGTTGTGAATGAGCTTGAGGGTGTGTGTTGTGAGGGTTTGGCGGTGGGTGCAGTAGGGTATTATGCCGTTGCTGGCAAAAATAGCAGTTTTTTGTGCTGGGGCAGTCTCGGTTCATGTGGCTATATGCGAGGCAATTTTCACATGCTTTGATTTGGAGCACTAAATTTAATTTTGCGACAGGTTGGAATTTAGGAAGCGCTTACACTTGCGCAAAGAGTGTTGCCCCTGATGACACACCTGACATCCAAAAAGCCCTTTGGGTTGCGTTTTTGCGTGCAACGACTTAGCCGTAATATTCGGTTTTGATCCAAACTTCATATTTGAACGTGGTGATGGCTGCATCTCTACTGCTTCAAGCGTTCGAAAACGCGTCTCCAAAAACTCCTTAAACTTCTTCATCGTTGGCAAATTTTTACACTTCCCTAACGTCCCTTCCCACAGTTGTTGCGTAGTAGTTGGGATTTTCTGAACCAGAATATAAATTAAAATTACATCCCAATGTTTTACAGTGCGTAACCGGTATTTTGTTTTGATTTTTTTTTTATCAGTGACGATCGATCAGGCGGATTTTTTTTTTTTTTTTGGATTATGGATTATGGATTCTGCTTGTGGACTGTAAGTATTTGTAAATTTATATTACAATGTATGGGTATATTATATGGGTATATTTGTGTATTGGAAATAATGAATTTTAATAAAGTGTTGATTTCCTTTTTTTTGAGTTTTTTTTTTTATGTGTATTTGTGTTGTGTTGTGATGATTGATATCAGCAATCGGTGTTGATAGAGTGGATAATAGCGGTGGTCAGTCGGTTGACAGAAGAGAGTTTGGCTCAACAGCTGACTACTGCTGGGTGTGTTTTTTTTTTTTTTTTTTGATTGGGAGGGGTAATCTTCAAAAGACGAAACTCAGTACGTCCTGAGTAACAGTGTGGGACTCTTACCCACTAAACCCCCCTCCCACGACCGCCCCATTCCCCGCGGTACTGCCGTCAAGCATTTCATCGCGGGGGGGGTTTTAGTCTGATGTATTCGACTAGTGCATGCTTGCATTATCCTGCTCAGCATTGATTGTATTTCGCCGGTCTGATTCTTTCCTTTCTCTTTCTAGGGTTCTTAGAATCTTCATTATGCGCATTGTGCTCCCAGCGACTGCGTCCCATGCCTCCTGGCTTTTGAGCATTTCGCCAACGATGTTTTCTGGCGTCAGTGGGTGGCCGAGTTCACTCCTTAGTGCATTCCTTTCGTCGAGGAATCTTGGGCATTCAAAAAATATATGTTCTGCGTTTTCTACGCAGTCAGCGCAATGCGGACAGTAAGGGCTATTGTCGTGTTTATACTTATGTAAGTACGAACGAAAGCATCCATGGCCCGTTAGGAACTGCGTTAAGTAGAACTCAAGTTCTCCATGTTGCCTGTCGAACCATGGCTGGATTTGGTGTATGAGCCTATGGGTCCACCTGCCTTTCTCAGAAGTATTCCAGCGTTCTTGCCATTCTCTTAGGCTTTCTGCTCTGTAGAGCCGGTTTTCGCTGGCCTCGTTTCTTTCTCTTCTTGCGCAGTACTGACGTTGCTGTTCTACTGCCAGGATATCTATTGGGAGCATTCTCGCTACCACGCAAGCTGCATCGCTAGAAGTAGTGCGAAATGCGCAGCTAGCTCTCAATGAACATATTCGATACACAGATGTGATATGTGATCTGTATGTTTTAATTGCCATGGCCCCGGCCCAAATTGGTGCGGCGTATAGGATTATAGACGTAACCACTCTAGCCAGCAGTAACCTACGGCTATGTCTTGGTCCTCCTATGTTGGGCATGATACGCGCGAGTGCAGCACTTGCTGTTGCACCTTTTCGGCCTACATACTTAAGGTGATCTCTAAATGAAAGTCTCGTATCTATCATGACACCTAGGTATTTTATATGCGGTTTAGATGTTATTTCATGGCCGCCGACTATAATGGTGAGAGTTTCTACCTTCTTTCTACTACTTATCAGGACTGCTTCAGTTTTATGCTCCGCCAGTGTTAGACTAACTGAGGTGAGCCATTTTCGTATTATCCTTATTGTCGCATTGCTTATCTGTTCCACCTCCTCCAACAGTTTAGCAGTGACAATGATGGCGATATCATCAGCAAATCCCACTATTTTTGTTTCTGCGGGTATAGGAAGTCGCAGTATACCGTCATACATAATATTCCAGAGCAAAGGGCCAAGGACTGAGCCCTGTGGTACTCCGCCTGTGATCTTATATTCCTTGGGGCCGCGGTCTGTATTGTATACCAAGATTCTGCACCTGAAGTAGTCAACAATAACGTCTATAAGGTATTGTGGAACTCTCATCCTTCTGAGCGCTTGTAAGATGTGACTCCAATTTGCCGTATTGAAGGCGTTTTTTATGTCAAGAGTTATAACCAAGCAGTACTTTTTGGAACCGCCTCTCCATCTTCTTCCCTGTATAGCCTCTTGTGCCGTTTTAACTACCACATTGATTGCATCTGTTGATGAGCGCGCTTTTCGAAAACCGTATTGGTGTTCTGAAAGACCTCCAGATTCTTGAATTGCTGCCTCTACCCTGTTACAGATGATTCGCTCCAATATTTTGCCAGCCGTATCTAACATACAGAGCGGGCGGTATGATGATGGTTCATTTGGTGGTTTCTTACCTTTGGGAAGAAGTACCAGGTTTTGCCGTTTCCACTGATCCGGGAAGACTCCTTCCTTCAGGCACGAGTTGTAAATGTTAATAAACATTTCTGGGCTTACTTTTATAGCTGTCTTGAGTGCTATATTTGGGATACCATCTGGTCCAGGTGCTTTTTTATCTCCAATTTTATTACAAATCTCGATTATTTCTTCTTTGGTTACCTCTCGGATTGTTGGTGCCTCTACTATTGGATCATCCGAGAATGCGTTCTCTTGTTGCTGAGGAAATAGTCCGACCACGATGTTGTGTAAGAACTCTGGGCAGGTGGAAATCTGTGGCTGGCACCTTTTCAATTTTTTCATGACGATTTGGTAGGCTTTGCCCCAAGGATTTTCGTCAGCTTCATCACACAGCTCGACGAAACACTTCCGTTTGCTCTTTAGTATAGCTGTTTTAAGTTCCTTTCGAGCCACCCTGTAGTCTTCTTGCAGTTCACTGGAGACGGCCCTCGCTCTAGATCGCGTATACGCCCTTCTCGCTCGATGACACTTGGTACGTAGATGCGCGATTTCTTCATTCCACCAGTAAACTGGGGGACGATGTTCCATAGCCTTTCTTCTCCTCATTGTGGCGTCACATGCGCGTGTAACCTCATTTATGGCCTGCATTGCTTTACTGCCCGCACGACCCGTCAGTACTGCGTTTCTGTTGAAGATACATGTGAATGCTTCCACGTCGAAAGAGTCTGATTTCCAGCCTTTTTTCTGGGGTAGCCTGGCTAGCGGTGTTTGTCTTCTTGCTTCCGGCAGTACTTCACATATTATCGCCTGGTGGTCGCTATGAGTATAGAGGTCACTGACTTCCCACTTTGTTCTTCTTATCAAGGAGCTACTTACGTATATGATGTCTATAATAGAAGCGCCGCTTCCTCTGCAAAACGTGGGTTTATTTCCGCTGTTTACTAGTACCACGTCTAGGGCTGTAAAAGCCTCCAGTAGGGATCTTCCGCGTCTGTTCGTTTCTTTGCATCCCCATTCAGCGGCCCATGCATTAAAGTCGCCAGCAATGATCGCCGGTTTTCGATCTAAAGCATCGTTTACGAGTTTGTCCAGCAGCTCTTCGAACTCTGCTATCGAGAGGCTTGGTGGTGCATAGCAGCTATAAATATATATTCCGTCGATTTCTGCCCATATAAAACCATCTCCTGATGTTGGCATTCTCTCTTGGAAGGCGGTTTTCCCACAGGTCCATATGGCTGCTTTTCCCGTAGTGTCCGTTATCCACGCGTTTGCATCGAATTCTTTGTAGGGCTCACTAAGGACTACGACGTCTACTTTTTGTTTGCGCACAGATTGTATGAGGAGATCGTTCGCAGCTTCGCAGTGATTGAGGTTGAGCTGTTTTATCTTCATATAAGTTGTTTTAGGTCTCTCAAGGCTTTTTGGAAGGCTGGGCATTTGCCGCTTCCTGTGACATGGTTGCTATTTGTGTCCTTTTTGTCACAACACAGCAGGCATTTTGGCTCTAGGGCACAAGATTTTGCGGTGTGTCCACTCGCACCACATCTAATACACCGGTCAGAATAATCCACCGCACTTTTGCATGCTCTGGCAGTATGTCCGAAGTCCATACATTTGTAGCATTTTGTTGGAGTGATTTTTTCCCGTATTCGGCAGACCACCCAGCCAATGCGCACTTTGCTGGCAGTCATCAGCCTCTCAGCGACTTCCGCTGGCAGACTCACTGTCGCTATCTGTGTCCCTAAGTAAGCTTTTCGCAGAGACTTTATGGCACTTGTTCCGACATGGTACTCTTTGGATCCCTCTAATTGCTTGGTTAGGGCTTCGCAGATCTCCTCCTTCGTTGTGATTCCGTCCAGATCTTTGACTTCTATGAGTACCTCGTGCGTTAGGGTTTTCACTTCCGCTTCTGTTCCCAAGGCCTTTTCCACGGATGCATGAAGCTTGGTCGTTTCCGTTGTTGGGAGGCTCCTTAGTTTTAAGAGTAGGTCTCCTTTGGCCGTACTCCTGATTTGGTTGACCTTTCGGCCGAGCTCTTTCAATTCAGGGTTGTCCTTTACCTTGTGCAGCATTTCTGCATAAGAGAGACCATCCTTAGCTTTAATCACTAAAGCATCTGGGCGCGCTTTCAGCCTTTTTTTGTTACTTCCTCTTGGCTTTTCCCACTTTTCGGCTTTCGTGTTATGGGTTTCCACCTCGGCGGGTTTTTCTTTTCCTATCGGGACCACGGTCTTTTTCTTCTTCGCGGCTGGGAGCTGCTGGCTCGTAATTTTGCTTTCCCGCCTGCGTTTGGGCGTTTGTGGTCGTATCTCACAGCTATCTATCGCAGGCTTTGACGCCTCAGTGGTCTTCAGGACTGCTGCTCGGTAGTTTAGCGGTTTTGACTGTATGGTTTGTGTAGTCTTATCCTGCCTTTCAACGTGTAAATGTTCTTGTCGTTCGTTTTCAGGGTCCAATGCCTTTTCATACGTGGTACGAATAGAACTCACCAGTTTACGAATCTCGTGATGCACGTTGTTCTTATCCTTGATGAATTCAGCAAGTTCGGCTATTTTTTTGCCCAGTACAGTCATCGTATCACACTTGCCTATCTCTTCATTGGAGCGTGGGTTGTTTTGAACCTCGGCTAAAGCTATGGTAGCAGTGTCCACGCGTACGATTTGGGGCGATATTATCGCCGCCTGTTCCTTTTCAAGCGGAGTATCAACTGGCGATCGAGCCAATAGTGCTCCCCTTCGAAATGGGTCTTCTATGGTTGGGGTTTTTGGCTCCGCATTCTTTTGGTTTTTTTCCGTTTCTTTTGTTATTTTTATTTGATTTATTTTGGTTTGTTTAAATTTGTTCATTTTGAATCCCACGAGTAAGGGGGAATTGATATCGACCACGCCATAGCCCCCTGTAGCGTGGTAAGGCTTTATTTCAACCAGAGGTCACCAGGTATCTGGAGGGCTCCGTTAGAGATGCTGTATTGATTTTACATCCCCACCACCATTCAGGCCTCAGCACGGGTCGCGTAACACCTTGCCTTCGGGATAGGACACTTATTTAAGAGCGGCGTCTACTCGCTCTGTCACAGATACTTCACAGGGCTCATGTGATTTTTTCCCTCACACCCTCCATTCTGCCGCTCGTGGTCGGGGACTGCTTATTGGTTATTCGCAGCTAGCCTACATATCTGAAGGCCGTTCAGCTATCCGCCACCTTGCTGACCCCCCTGGTAGCCTAAGCGTGGCCCCAGGACTGCTGGGTGTGTGTATGTGTATGTATGTGTGTATGTGTTATATGGGGTTTGCCGGTGGCATCTCGCAATTTTGATGCATTGCCGACGGCATTTTGCAATTTGGATGAATTGCCGACGGCATTTTGCAATTTTGATGAAGTGCCGGCGGCAATATTGCTGATGATATTTGAGTGTTGTGTTGAGTGAATTGAATGTTTATTTAGTGTTGTGTTGAGCGAATTGAATGTTTTATGTAGTATTAAATAGTATTATTTATGTGTAGTTATATGATGGTGTTGTTCTCTTTTGCGTCATTTGATGGTAGATGGCATATTTTTGTGATGGGTCGTTTGGTTACTCCGTTCCTGGTCTTAAGCGTGACTACTCGCGTTAAATTATCCTTGCCTGGATGGATCTCCGTAATTCTTGCGAGCATCCATTGTGACGGAGGTAGCCGAACGTCCTTGATTAGCACCAATTCACCTACGTTGGGTGCAGCCTCTGCCCTTGTCCACTTAGGACGTTGTTGGAGGCGCGACAGGTACTCCTGACTCCATTTGTGCCAAAATAGGTCGACCAAACGTTGTGTTCTATTCCACCTCTGTAGATAGCCCACAGTTTCATCCGATACATCGCCTTGAGGGATAATTTTCAGTGACTCACCTATGAGAAAATGTGCTGGTGTGAGGACGTTTAGTTCATCTGGGTTATCGGAAAGAGGACATAACGGCCTGGAATTCAGGCATGCTTCTATCTGTATAAGAAGTGTAGAATTCTTCGAAGGTCAGCTTCTCGTTTCCTATGGTTCTGGTCAGATGGCGTTTTACTGACTTAACTCCTGCTTCCCAAAGTCCCCCGAAGTGAGGAGAAGCAGAGGAATAAAACTCCACCGAGTGCCTTGACTGGCTAAAACGTCCGCAACCTCGTCCCAATCATGCTGAGCTTACTTCAGCATTCGCTTTAATTCGGCGTTTGCTCCGACAAAGTTTGTTCCGTTGTCGCTAAATATATGGGAACATAAACCTCGACGTGCTGTAAAACGGCGGAATGCTGCTATGAACGCCTGGGTGGTTAGATCCGGCACTAATTCCAAATGGATGGCTTTTGTGGCTAAACAAATAAAAATTGAGAAATAGCCTTTGAAAGTTTTGGCTCCCCTGCCCTTCCATGCCTTTATGTCTACCGGTCCTGCATAGTCGACACCGGTGTTTGAAAAAGGTCTTGCCATGCTTACTCGGGGGGCAGGTAGACTTCCCATCAATTGCTGCATTGCTTGACCTTTGTGCCGAAAGCACACATTGCAATTGTGGATGTGTTTTTTGACACTGCGTTTAAGTTGCAGCACCCAATAAGCTGTGCGAATGTACGCGAGCATCTGTTGAATGCTGCCGTGGTGTGTCTGCTTGTGTGCGTCTGCTATTAATAGTTCGGTAAAATGGTGATTTGCCTTCAGGATAATTGGGTGTTGTTGTGTGTAGGGTAAGTTAGTATGCTGCAGTCTGCCTCCGATTCGTAGAATAGAGTTTTAGGTATTGCGGATTTGTTCTCTAACTGCTCTAGTTCGGTAGGAAACATATCCCTTTGCACGGCCTTGATAGCCGTTTGTGTCGCTGATTGGAGTTCATCAGGATCTAGAATACCTTATTTCCTAGCACTCCCGCTGACTTTGCAGTTCCTTACAAATCGTTGACAAAAGGCTAAAACACGAATTACCTTTGAGAGTTTCGAAAACTTATTAATAATGCTGCTAACTTCTTGGTGGCTAGTTGTGCAGAAAGTTTTGATCACACGTCGTTCCTCTTCTGGTTCATGTAGTGTTGGCTGTTCTGGTACAACGAAGTTCCATTCCGTCCTCAGAAATGAGGGACCTTCCCACCACAAGGTTTGGGTGGCTATCGTTGCCGGCGAAACCCCGCGGGAAGCCAGATCAGCTGGATTGTGTTGGGTACGTACATGTTTCCACATGTTAGGGTTCGTGCGGCGTTAGATCTCTGGGACCCGGTTGCTCACAAATGTTGTCCATCTGTTGGGTGACGCACGGATCCATGCTAGAGTGATGGTGGAGTCGGACCAGGCAAATCGCTTTGCCTCTGGTATTTGCAGTATGTTTGCGGTATAGTCGATGAGTGTTGCTAATATAACAGCACCGCACAGCTCAAGACGTGGTAGACTTACTTGTTTGAGTGGGGCCACCTTGGTCTTGGATATTAGAAGACACATGTGGGTTTTGTCGTTACTGTCTAAAACCCTTATATAGACGCTGGCTCCATATGCTTTAGTGGAAGCATCACAGAACCCGTGTATTTCCACCGCCTTGTGACCCTTATGCGTATGTATCCACCTTGGAATTTTCACATTCTGGATAGACGGTAGATCATGGCAGAATCGTTCCCATTCATCCTTCAATTCCGGTGGGATTAGTTGATCCCATTCCATACCTTTGCACCACAGCTTCTGCATCATCACTTTTGCCAATATGATGCACGGTGATATCCAGCCTAGTGGATCGTACATCTTGGCTATGGCTGAAAGCATGGTCCTCTTGGTAAATTCGCTGTTGCTGTTGTGCTGCACGCTCTGAAACAAGAACAAATCTTTAATTGGGTCCCATTGTATCCCTAAGGTCTTGATTTGTGCTTCTTTAAAAGGAATGTCAAACTTTATTTCACAGTATTCTTCGGGAACGTTGTGTAGAAGTGCCCTTTCGTTTGACGTCCATTTTCGGAGGTTAAACCCGGCCGCCAGTAGTAACTTGCGCACCTCATCCTGCTTCTGCAGTGCTTCGTGAAGCGTATCAGCCCCACTTATGAGGTCATCAAAATACATGTCATTTTCGACCAAGCTTGCCCCTATTGGATACTTTAGGGCCTCATCCTTAGCCGCCCTTTTTAAGCTTTTAATAGCCAAATATGGTGCACACGCAGTACCAAATGTGACTGTATTGAGTCGATACGCCTTTAATGGTTGTTGTTGGTGTTGTCTCCAGAAAATTAACTGATAGGACCGGTCGACAGGCCTTACCAGCACTTGACGATACATCTTTTCAATGTCGGCGGTGAACGTGTAACGATGACGCCTCCATTTCATAATTATGTCAATGATGTCTGTCTGGGACTTAGGTCCTACCATTAGTTGCTCATTTAGTGATGAGCCATCTGCATTTCTAGCCGCAGCATCAAAGACGACTTTCAGCTTCGTCGTGGAGCTAGCCTCTTTAATCACGGCATGGTGTGGCAAGAAACAGTGAAACGGCGTTTGTAAAATCGCGTCTCCTATATTTATTTCATCCATGTGTTGTAAAGTCAGGTACTCGTTGACACATCGACTATATTCCGCTTGGAGCTTTGGGTTGCTTGCGAATCGATGTTCCAACTGAGCAAACCGTCTGCGTGCGATCTCGATGCTGGATTACATGGCAGGTTGTTCTCCCCTTTTGAATGGGAGCGCGACTTCATAGCGTCCATTCGGCAGTCGCTTCGTGTTGTTCTCAAAGTGCTCCTCACATGCAGCGTCTTCTTTCGATAGTGGAACTCTGAAAGGCGACTCTTCTATTTCCCAAAATCTTCGCAACTCATCATCGAGATCTACGCGTTGAATGTGGCTTCGGAGAGTGCGGTTACCTTCATCGGAAACCTTTCCCAGAATGATCCAACCGAGCTGGGTTCTTTGAGCGATGAGTGAGTTGGTTTTTGGGAATCTGACCACATCTGGAAGGATTATGTCGGAATAGACGCTACATCCGGAGAGCAAATCGATAGTTGCGGGAACATGGAAAGCTGGATCTGCTAATTCCAAATCCAGTATCTTGTTGTCTTGACAGAGTATCACTGGTTGGGCCGGAAGAAGCCCACTCAGCGACTTGAAAATATGTGCTTCAGTGACACTTTCAAACGTCGAATGTCGTGATGCAAACTTAAGGTCGACGTAATGTTTGCTGGTGCCGCTGGTGACCAACCCTAGCCCAGATACTCTGACCAGACCACGCTGTCTTCTCAGCTTCAACAGCTGTGTTGCTGACTCGGTAATAAAAGTTGCCTCTGATCCCGGGTCGATCAAGGCTCTCAGCTCGTAGTACCTTCCATCAGCTGAGCTACAAAAAATGCATTCCGGGTTTGTGAACCTGAAGGTTCCGGTCCGGGATGAAATGCTGGAGTGTCGTAATTCATTTGCCCTTGAATCACTGGAAGGTTTGTGTTGTGTTGTGTAAACTGTGTTGTGCTGACTGGTTGTGAATGAGCTTGAGGGTGTGTGTTGTGAGGGTTTGGCGGTGGGTGCAGTAGGGTATTATGCCGTTGCTGGCAAAAATAGCAGTTTTTTGTGCTGGGGCAGTCTCGCTTCATGTGGCTATATGCGAGGCAATTTTCACATGCTTTGATTTGGAGCACTAAATTTAATTTTGCGACAGGTTGGAATTTAGGAAGCGCTTACACTTGCGCAAAGAGTGCTGCCCCTGATGACACACCTGACATCCAAAAAGCCCTTTGGGTTGCGTTTTTGCGTGCAACGACTTAGCCGTAATATTCGGTTTTGATCCAAACCTCATATTTGAACGTGGTGATGGCTGCATCTCTACTGCTTCAAGCGTTCGAAAACGCGTCTCCAAAAACTCCTCAAACTTCTTCATCGTTGGCAAATTTTTACACTTCCCTAACGTCTCTTCCCACAGTTGTTGCGTAGTAGTTGGGATTTTCTGAACCAGAATATAAATTAAAATTACATCCCAATGTTTTACAGGAATCCCCAAGTTCTCCAAACTGTGGATGCATTCCTGCGAAATATCCAATACAGATTTGATGCCACTGACGGACTTCTGAGTCAACGTCGCTTGGCCAAAAAATAATTTTAGTTGCGCATTGACTAATGTGCGCTTATGGTCGTAACGCCCCTTTAGTAAATCCCACGCCTTTTCATAGTTGTCTTCCTCGAGACCAAAGTGTTAGATGAGCCGTTCCGCCTCACCGCTAATGCTCGATTTTAAGTGATGTAGTTTTTCGACATTACTGAGAGACTGATTAGCATCTACGAGGGATACGAAGACATCGTGAAAGGCTCGCCACTTTGTGTAGGAACCAGAAAAGCAAGGAATATTTCCGTTGGAAGACGCAATTCCCTTCCACTGACGGACTCTTGTGGCTTTGGTGCGTGGGACTCAGGTGCCTTTGACGATTTTACAGTACATTTTTGCAAGGCATCTAGCAATTCACACCTGTAGTCCACGTAAACCTCCACAATTTGTTCATATGTGGCAGCTACTCTATCTTTGCTTCCTTTTCTAGTTTACCTGCACACATTTTTTCTTCGTGATAACGTTTAGAATTCACTAAATTTTCCTCGAGCAGGGAAAGTCGTGTCGACAGATAATTTGTCGTGCGGCGCGATTCACCTGTCTTCTTAAAATTACTAAAATCCTGCTGTAACTGAGACAACATTCTATTCTGCAAATCTACATACGACATACCTGTATGTTGTATTCTGCCTCGTATCTCTGAAGGATGACGACTTTTGTAGAGCTGATGGGATCTGATGTGAGCTTCGATGATCTGCTGAAATCTATGATGATCTTCGATGGTTCGATGAACAGCTGCAACAAATTTTCGCGACGCGGGAACCCGGTTTGCACTTGATCTTCGAAGAAGTCTTAACTTTCACACGCACAAATGTTTTAAAAGTAATTTTTATTTTTGTTTATTGTCCCCATTCACACACTACTGCACTGTCTTTTTATATTTTAGTTAAAAAATTATCCGGCTCGAAGGACCAAATGTTTTCGTATGAAAACGATAGTGTCGAACAAATAAAGTCTGTTGTAATTATCCGTTGGAAAATTTAAATCTCGAAAAATACCACTTGGAGAATGTACCACTCGAAAGAATACCGCTTGGAAACTATACCACTTGGAGAATATACCACTTGGAGCCGGTTAAATAAAACACCCGTATCTATCCACGTTATAAAACCAGTAAGTTCGTTTATTCAATTCGACTAATATTTATAATGTATGAACTTTCAGTTATTGAGCATTAACATTACTTCTTTGTGTTTAGTATATAACAAATTCAATTTAATTACCAATACAGGCACATATTTGTTTAGAAATATTATTATTAATTTTGACATTTATTGTGGGCATTGTTTAGGTTAGTCTGATTAAATATTCTTAGTTATTCTATGTTAGTTATTGTGTGGTATCTTTGGTGAAATATATTTAGTATCCAACAATAGTAGTTTATCCAGCATTTGAATAAAAAAAAAAAATTATACATTGATCTCCAAGTGTGAGGTTTGTTTATTCATAAAAAATAAGTTAAAGACGGGGTTTGAAACAAATTATCGAAGTAGTATTGAACAGTGAATCACAAAATGAAACGACAACCAGTTTTGAAGCACGACAACCCACAAATTTAGAAAAATATGTTAAATGCAACTTCTGTGACAGGAAGTTGCAACTGATCAGCTTACAGAATTTCAGCCTGGTTTTTAAGAAATACCGCTGATAGATCACTCACTTAGTTCATTAGAAGCATATAAAATCGAGTTGAAAGAGCTGTGGTGCGATATCAAAAAATGCTATTCTTTACTTGCGTTCGGTAACTTGCGTTAAAACTAAATATCGGTTGTCGTCTAATACTTACATTAATTGCTTAAGTAATATAATTGAAAATTCGCACGATCTAAATATTGTTAAAGAAGACGGTTTTTCAAAGGTTTCTAGTCCAGTGACAGTGGACAGTGCATAACGGCTCCACCTACTGACGTTATTAAAGAAAACGGTCTTCCAAATATTTCTAGTCCCAATTTAAGCCCAGAACGATTAATGACGGCTCCACCTTGTGACGTAATTAAGGAAACCTGTCTTCCAAATGTTTCTAGTCCCAATATAGGCTCATAACAGTGCATAAAGGTTCCATCTTGCGACACTGAAACCTTTTATGGTGATTATCTTATCTGGGCGTCGTTGCGAGATATGTTTACCGCGGTGTATATAAACCACCTCAAATTGTGTGCTGATCAAAAATTACTTCACCTTCGTTCGAAAACAAAGAATGAAGCAAATGATATTGTTACGAAGTTTCCCCTAACCGCAGATAGTTTTGACTTAGCGTGGAAAGCACTTTGGGATCAATACGAGAATAGGAGGGTTTTAGTGAACAACCAATTGAAGAAGCTTTTTAATTTAACCGCGATTACAGTCGAATCTGGCAAAAGCATTAAAGATCTCCAGTGGGAGATCAATGATTCTATATCGATTCTCGAAGCCCATAAGGTATCTACGACCACTTCGGGATCATATACTCATTTATTTATGTTCTAATCGGTTACCGGAAAATGCGCTTGCGTTGTGGGAACAACCCATCCAGAAACTACGAGACATTCCGCCATGGAGTGAAATGGATTCATTTTTAATTACCCGTTACCGTGTGGTCGAAACAGTATCTGATATTAAATGTCCTTCAAAGTCAAAGGGTAAATTTAAAGGTCAAACAACTTATATCCGTGAAGAAAAACATAAAACTTTTCGCTCAGAAGCAAACAAATTTATTTGCAAACTTTGTAATAGTTCCCATTCTCTTCGGCAGTGTCAAACATTTCTGCAATTGAGTATAACGGATCGAATTTCCAAGGTTAATAGGGTATTGCACAAATTGCCTATCCTCCGCTCATTTGAAAAAAAGATTTCAGAAGTGTGCACATACGTATGCAGTGTAAACAAAGGCACCATGCACTTTTGCATTCGACTGATTCCCATGAACGCAACACAAAATATGCCTTCATCTTCGGGAATGGTGAATCCATTACAACCAATACCCCAATCTCAAACCATACAGTCCACTTAAAATTCAAATCCATATCAAGTTCAAGCTTACTTCTCCCGTAATAACAAACGGATCCTTTTACTTACTTACTTAGGTGGCGCTACAGTTCGGGGATGAACCTGGGCCTCAACTAACAAGCCTCTCCATTAAGCTCGGTCTTTAGCTAATTGCCTCCAGTTGCACACTCCAAGTTGGCCGAGGTCCCTTTGAACTTGTGCGCGCCACCTCCGGCGAGGAGGTCCTCTACTGCGTCGTCCCTTGGGGTTAGATTCGAAGACTCTGTGGGCCGGAGCGTTGTTGTCCATTCGCTCTACATGTCCTAGCCATCCCAGACGTCCAATACGCAGTTTTTTTGACTAGGTCGATGTCGCTGTACAGCTCGTATAATTCGTGATTGAATCTTCTCCTCCAAAACCCGTCAACGCAAACGGGACCGAAAATTTTACGAAGAACTTTTCTCTCGAAGCGACCAAAGATATCTACATCCTCTTTTAATAAGGTTCATGTTTTAGCGCCGTAAAGCACGACTGGGATGATCAGGGTCTTATACAGAGTCTATGAGCCCAAAAAAAAAACGATTGGCAAGAGTTATTCTTCGCTTGATTTCTGGGCTGATCTTGTTTTTAGAGTTTATAGCAGAGCCAAGGCAGACAAAGTCCCTTACTTCTGTCCAAATCGTCGGTGTTTATTGTCCCTTATAACAATAGACCCCATATACTTGGTTTTGTCTTCGTTTATCGCTAAACCCATTTTGGCCGCTTCCGCCTCAATGCTTGCAAACGCACCGGTGCTAGCCCGCTGAGTTCTTCCAATAATGTCAATGTCGTCGGCGTATGCAATCAGTTGTACAGACTTGTGAACGACTCAGCCTCCGGTGTTGGCTTGTGAGTTCCGCACAATCGGTTCAATTACAATATTAAAGAAGTCACATGACAGGGCGTCACCTTGTCTAAAACCTTTTTTGACATCAAAGCTCTCGGTGAGGTCATTACTGACCTTAATGGAGCAGCGAGCGCTCTCCACCGTCATCCTGCACAGACGGACAAGTTTGGCAGGGATGTCAAAATTATACATGGCTCGATAAAGCTCTTCTCTATAGGTGCTGTCATAGGCGGTTCATTCTGCCTGACAGCGGGATGTTGGTCTTCGTCGCCGTTATACAGTCTACAGAAGTAGTTTTTCCATATTCTCAGCACCGACTGTGATTCTACTAAGAGGTTTCCATTTTCATCTCTACGGATCCTTTTAGCAACGGCGTTAATTGATATCCACCATCTAGAGAGTAAATTTACTTTGCGTGCGCTTTTAGATACAGGCTCAGAAGCTACCTTTACATCTGAAGAGGCTCGAAGAAGATTGAATCTACCCATGAAGCCAATACGGGCTCAGATATCAGGAATGAGCATAATGGTAACCACAACTGCATCGAAGTTGAGTTCATTGTGTATAGGTTCTAAATATGCTCCAACTTTCGCAATTTTTGCCAATGCAATTGTTCTAAAACGCCTCACAGGTGATTTACCATCATGCAAGATACATCGGCAAGAAGTTTCATGAACGATTGAATTCGAATTCGCAGATCCCCATTTCTATGAAACTTCGAAGACAGATATGGGGTGGCAATGGTGTAGTGGTAACGTTGTCAATTGCCACACTAATGGTTCATGGTTCAAATCCTGATGTCAGCAAGCATTTATTTATTTCTCATGAAATATATAAAGTCAGTCCGATCATTTGCGAAAGCTTGTGTGAACACTACTGCGAAGCCATAACACTGACAGTAGCTTGGTCATGTGGCTGAAAAAGTTGTTCGCTCTGTTAGTGGTGATTTGCTCTTGACATCGGTTATCGGGAAAAAAGTACTGTGAATCAGAAGCAATGACAAAAAATAACAAAAATCTCCGCAGTTATCTGGACGCCACACTCGGAGAATCTCTGAAGCATAAACAACTAAGCTTCAAGAAACATTACACCAAAAATCGTTCTCTCTCTCTATCCTTTCCAACGCCCGCACTGTGTGTAAACATGTTAAAGGTATTCATACCTTTTGAGTGCGCGCAAATTATAAAAAAATAAAAAAAAGATGGTAATTGGGGCAGACTTATATCCCTCAATTTTCAGGGAAGGACTTAAGTCCAGTTTTGGAATCCCTTATAGCCCAGAATACAATCTTTGAGTGGATTCTCTCAGGACGTCTTTCGCAAGACCGTGTTAGTTCCTTTTCAACATTTTTGTCCTATTTTTCCGAGGAAGTTGAGGAGATATTTGAGCGAAATTAGCTATCGAATGTAGATATCTATTGCGAACAACTTTACTCCGATACAACGACCCGAGACGCCAGGGGTCGTTACATAGTCCGTCTTCCATTTAGAATCCATAGTCTCTCATTGGGTCATTCAAGAAACCAAGCTCTGAAACAGCTACATCGTATAGAGAAGTCGTTAGCAAGAAATCGCGACCTTCGGTCAAAATACAATGTTGTGCTTCAACAATATGTCACACTTGGATATATGGAGGCGGTTTCATCTGAAAACATCATTAAAAACCATCAGTTATGTATTTACTATCTGCCACATCATGCAGTCATAAAACCAGATAGTACTGCAACAAAGGTTCGGGTGCTTTTTAATTCCTCTTGTCCATCAAGCAATGGAACTAGTTTAAATGATATGTTGTATACGGGTCCGGTTTTACAAAACGACCTAACAACAGTAATTTGAGATGGCGTTTCTATCGGTACGTTTTTAATGCTGATATAGAAAAGATGTGTCGGCAGATCATTGTTGATCCTGAACATTCATCTTTTCAGCGAATCTTATTTTGGTTTTCTTTAAGGAAATGGACCTCCAATTGCTTGAATTTGATTAAAGAATTCCATGTTTCGCATCTTTACAATCAAGATTTTCTTAAACTAGAAGATAAAAGTATCTCCAAAACTCTGGGGATTCAATGGAATGCTAGATCCGATAGTTTTCATTTCTTTTTTTTCTATATTAGAAGAAGATCGATTAGTAATTAAAAGAGCTGTACCTTCAGTGATAGCAAGACTCTTTGATCCCGCAGGATGGTTGGCTCCTCTGCTAATTACTGCCAAGATAATTATGCAGCAAATCTGGTGTGATGGGACGTCTTGAGACATACCCCTTTTGCCCCTTACGTGTCACCGCTCGAAAACGTTCTTGGCTGGGCTCCCTGACATAGAAAACGTTCAAGTTCCTAGGTGGATTCACATCCGTCCGAATGCTTTTATCTTAATCCATGGGTTCTGTGATGCTTTCGAGCGAGCTTATGCGGCGACGTTTTATTTTCGCATACAGCACAATTTGGGTAGCTGTTTTTCTAACCTTTTATGTGCCAAAAGCAAAGTAGCTCCAGTCAAAGAGGTCCCCTTACGAAGACTGGAACTCTGCGGCGCTGTTTTGCTGTCAAATTTTTTTCGCAGGGTTATAGCAGAACTTAACTGCCCGAATTATAAACTCTTTCTGTGGACCGATAGCTCAATAGTTTTAGCATGGTTAAATAAGCCCTTATAGCTAATTGAGTCTCACAGATACAGTTATACGTGCCAAATACCAAATGGAATCATGTTCGATCTGCTGAAAATCCAGCAGATTTAGCGACTAAAAGTCTTTCGCCAACAGATCTTCAGGCGAGCAATTTATGGTGGCATGGCCGTACCTGACTTTCTCAACCTCAATCTTTTTGGCCTGAATCCATTTTAAACCGACCTGATGATCGAGATCTCGAAATGAAACCAATAAAAGCAAATCTAAGGACAATATTGCCTAATATTGAGACAATTGTCGAAAGGTCAAGGGTATTGCATGTACTATGCTATATTTTGCGTTTTTACCATAGAACTAGCCCTCGTCTTAAAAATAGCTATTCTTTCAGAACGACGATCGTAACCCAAAATGAAGTTTCTTACGCAAAGAACTTCGTTATTCGGCTGACTCAAATGTTTTATTTGCAGAATGAATACTTAGCTCTCCTGAAAAACGAACCTATTTAAATAAAAAAAGCTCATCCCAATCCCATTTTAGACCAAAATCAAGTCCTTCGGTTAAATGGAAGGCTCACCTGGTCTACTTTATCTCTCAACGAAAGATATCTAATTATCCTTCCTTATTAAGCGAATGTAACTGTAACTTTTGGTTAAATATGTCCATGACCTTTCAATACATGGTGGTAACCAATTAGTTGTTCGCTTGGTTCGAAGTGAATTTTGGATACCAAAACTAAAAAAAACTTGTAAATCGCACATCCGTTCATGTAAAACATGTATCATTCAAAAAAGGAAAGTGCAAACCCAGATAATGGGAGCCTACCGTCAGAAAGGACACAAATTTCATTACCAATTCGGGCATCGATTTTGCAGGTCCATTTGTTATACGAAGCTCTTTAGGATGAAACCGTCGACTAGCAAAGGCATATGCCTGTATATTTATATGTCTTGCTACTAGGGCTATTCACCTAGAGGCAACTAGCGACTTATTTGCACAGTCATTTTTAGCAGCTTTCAGTCGGTTTATTGCTCGGCGTGGTATACCGAAAACTTAATTTTCGGACAATTGTACCAACTTCGACGGAGCTAGCAAGGTCATTGCAAAGGATTGCAAGCAATTTATGCAAACTATCTCCACCGAGGTATCTAAAAGATACGTGGATCAGAATTTGGAGTGGAAATTTATTCCTCCTGGCACACTTCATATGCGTGGACTCTGGGAAGCCGTAGTTAAAAGCTTCAAACTTCATTTTCGAAAGGTGGCTGAAATTAATAAATTTACATTTAAAGAGTTTGCCACCCTCCTAGCAAAAATCGAAGCTTGCTTAAATTCGCGTCCCATTTTGCCGATTTCCGAAAATACATCCGAAAATACATCCGACAATCTTAAGATATGCATTGATCTACCAAATATTACTCACTACTTACTGTAATATTGTTAACTTTAAACATAATTTGCATAAACATTTCAAAGTTAAATTTGTGAAGAACAGAAATAATAAGTTAGGGAAGGTGGGGCAAATTGGGCTAGAATTTTTGAATAAGGAACAGTGCCATCTAATTTTGAATACCATAGTTTCAGAGTCAATGTTACTGCTAAACATAGCCACGCTAAAGGTAAGCAACTTTAAGTATTTTGACATAATTTAAGTTTACTGGTACGAGTAGGTGATCTTATTTTCTGTGCTTTAATGGCTTAATATTTTTGTATACCATTTATGTGCAAGTGGCAACTTTTTCAATTCAAATTGTAATCTGGTGGTAGTTATGCAGATTATAGCAAATAAAACGTTATGTAATATTCTTACTGGGGCTCGTCTTTTGTTTATTTGACCTGTTTATTTACTAATAATTACCAATTCCACTTTAACACTTGAAATTTTGCACAGTTATTCCTTATTTTGCCTAGATGCAAGATAAGAAGGGATTTTGCAAAATTAAAGGTCTAAGTGGCATAAAGGGGGTTGAGATCGAATTTTCCACCTGTAAATATTTATTCCACAGCCGTAGCTCAGTACTGGCTCTCCGGATTAAAAAAAATAATAAATATGTGAATTTAGTAAATTCGCCGCTGATTCAGTTAAGGTATGAAACATCCTTCTGCGTTGTCCTGAAGCTGAGCAATGCTAAAAACAATTAATCAAATCATCGCCCACAAATTTCCTTCAGTAGAGACCACGACCAGCAGTCATGCAGCATCGGCTATCGTTGCAATAGTATGTGTATTGCCGCCACTTCGAGGAATACCAATGATGTAGCCACCTTAAACTCACATCAGTGGTACCAAAGCAAAAACTTGAACTGACAGCTGCCATTTTCTTGTCAACTGCGCGCATGTGTGGCTTGGGCCCGCCATCTTTTTCGATTCATTCTTTGCTCTGACATCATCCCTTTTGTATCCATTTGTAAGACTGCGCAATAAAACTAAAATTTCTTAAAGCTAGTGATTGCTAGTGTTTGCTGTTAAATTTTGAGTTTGCGTTTTTATTATTCCAGTTCCGAGAGGCAGAACATTTCTTTAAAAAATTTAATTAAGATTAATTTTAATACGAGTGCAAAGTAATGCAATCTCAAACGGCGACAGTCGGCTACAATTGCCGAGAATGTGCGGAGCCAGAAAACAGTGGCATGGTGCAGTATGATGCCTGCGACCTGTGGCACCACTACACATGCGTAGATGTCGACTCCTCTGTGGAGAACCAACTGTGGATGTGCAGGGTCTGCGCCATACTAGTTCCAGTTCTACCAGAATCTTCGCGCACTTCAGCATCTGGAAAATCCCAACCGCTAAGAAGTGGCAAGGCTACAGAACCTCGACTGCCAGCAACAGCTTTAACCCCACCAGCAGGAATCGATGCGCAGTCCATATGCTCGTCACCAAGCGCAAAGAAGCAATTGGCCTTGCAGCGCCTTGAAGAGGAGAACCAGTTGAAGCTACGTTATCCGGAGAAAAAATACGAGATCCTCGCTCTTGAGTCGGACCAGGAAGACAGCAGCGCCCCGCAGCAACAAAAGGTAAGCTGTTTGCAAGGAGCAGCATTGGAAGCGGTCAGGCATCGGCTTACTCAACCTTCCATGGTGCCAGACATCATTGATACTTTACGGATGCTGTTTGGTCGTGCGGACGACCAACAGAGCGCAACAGAGTACCTCAACAACCCGGCACTCTTGAAAGAGTTTGTCGATAAGCTTCCAGCATATCTTCTGGTGACCTGGGCACAAATTGCAAGGAATTTGCATCCTCCTACGTTGGCTGATTTAAGCAGCTGTCTGTCTGATCTTATGGAAGTCATATGCAGTGTTGTCCCAACACCCCATACCAAACGAGAAACGCTCCACTTTATCTGGCGCCAAGCGTATGGGAAGGCAAAGTGTTCAAATGCACTTACATACGAGTGCAGTGCAACTGAAAGAAATGCATAGCCGGTTAAAAGCTCTAAGGCGTGTGGCGTATGTCAAGCGGACCACCTGACCTTCAATTGCAGTACCTTTAAGAGCACAGAGCTGTCAATTTATGTCGCTCTTGTCTGGGTAAGCACCCGTATTCCCGTTGCAGAATGGCCAAACCATGTGTCATCGGCGGATGTCAAGCGAGACACCACCCCCTTATGCACAATTATGGAAATCAGGCGTCAACAAGTAGTGGCCGAGCTACGACATCGGGCATGCACAATGCGCATAAGCTTACCAAAGTGTTGTTCCGCGTCCTTCCTGTGACATTGTCTGCTAATGGCAAGTCAGTCCGAACCTATGCTTTTCTGGACAAAGGTTCATCACTCACGCTTTTGGATGAGGAACTTGCTGGCGTTCACAGGAATTATGTTTGAGATGGACTTCCAATACAACACGCGTCGAAGCTGTTTCGCAAGTCGTCTCATTAGGTATCGCAGGCAGTTACAATGGAAGCCGTAAGTTCCAATTGAATAATGTGCACACCGTTCGAAGCCTTGAATTACCAGTTCAATCAATGGTTGTTCAAGCTTTGACCAAACGATCATCTTCACATGTGCGAATGTAACGCAGACATAAAGCTTCACCAACTTGTGAATAGCTTTTCATCGATTGAGAATGTCGGTGTTCGTCCGACACCTGCGTCCGTGTTGATGGCCGCTTCGAAGTAGGTCTATTATGGAAATTTGATAAGTTTTCCCTATCAGATAGTCTACCCATGGCCCGTCGGCGTAATGATAATCTACAGAAAGTGATCGGAAAGAATAAAGAGCTTCGCAAGACTCTGGACCAGCAGATAGAAAACCTGGTAATGAAAGGATATGCCAAGAAGTTGTCCCCGGAAGAGCGAAAGGACTTGGTACCTACCTATATTTATTGTACGCAACTAGAGTTGGGCTAAGTCGTGAATTTATGTTCACAGCTATAACTGTGAACGTGATTTCTTATTCACTGTGCATATAACCTGTGAATCCGAATGTATGACAGTAATTTTTTTTACGAATATAAATTATTCACTTACTATGATAATAAAGTCTCCTACATGACTACACACCTCGCCGTGGTGTAGGGGCCTAGTAATAGTCAAGGATTCTCGGGTATTTCCCCAGATGAGACACGAAGCCAAGTTGTAGTCGTCCTAATCCCTTCCAGTCATATCCTTTCCTTCCCTCTCTCCTCTCCAGTGGGCCGGATCAAGGTGTAATACGACCCGTGCCGAGGATCAGCCTGGCTGGGGGCCCACTTTAAATAATAGTCCAGTCGCTAACAGAGTATCCGGATACCTGGCGACCTCCGGATTAGCCTGCCTTGCCTGCATAATGCGGATCTCTGTGCAGGTCGACCTCCCATTCTCCGCCACTCGTGGGTCCAAATATGAACAAAAAAAACAAAAACATACAAAATATAAAAAAGATAAAGAAAGAGGACGGTCCTCTTAAAAAACCGTCTTCCAGCCTCCTGGGAAGCATACCCGCAAGCTCTGCTGTGGCAATCCCATCTAGCGCATTGGCCTTGAGGCCTAGCACTAGCGTTGCAAGCAGTTGCAAGCACGTTGACGCCCCCAGGATTGCTGAACACGCGTCTGGTACACTGGCGGATAGGACAGTGGTGTCAACACCTGGTCCCATCGTAAAGCCAGACCATGAAATGCGAGGGGGCAACCCCTTAACATCTCTGCCCCTTCAGGGACAGCATACTGTTCGGCCTCGAGCTTACAGCGTGCTGTGCCCTCCACTTCGAAGGATCCACATCCCCTTCTCAAATCTCTTTCGGGGGCGACGGACGGCTCGGCTTCCCACCCTTGCCAAAAAGACCAAGGTAGTACAGTCCATCGCTACTACCAAGCCCTTCAACCAAGTGCTTAAGGCACACTTGGAGATTGCGGTCGTTGACCATAGCGATCCGGATGGCAGCATTACGGCGGATAAGTGGAGGAAGGTGTAGATTAAACTCGCCACCAACTGTCTCCAAATCTTACGTGACCATCCCGGCCCTGATGTTTCCTGCAGGGATGGTGGCTGGCATCAAGGGCATGTCAAACTCATTGCCTGCGCTGACCAAAGATCGAAGGATCTCTATAAACTTGCTGTCTCCAGATTAGGACAGGTTTGGCCAGGTGCACAGTTGGAGGTCGTGGAAAAGGACCAGATTCCTAACCGACCAAGAACACGTGCTACCATTCCGGCTGAACCCTCTGATCCTAAAATCATCCTGGATATTCTGTAGGC
Source organism: Brachypalpus laphriformis (assembly GCA_945910035.1). Taxonomy (NCBI): domain Eukaryota; kingdom Metazoa; phylum Arthropoda; class Insecta; order Diptera; family Syrphidae; genus Brachypalpus; species Brachypalpus laphriformis. The sequence goes on along the minus strand of OX246754.1, from coordinate 109,554,767 downwards.
TAACAACAGCTCCCTTCCTAGCCATAATTGGAGGATTGCCAAAGTGGACGAGCCGAGAGGAGACGTCAGAAGTGTGATCATTGTCATCAATGTAGAGTCTCTGGCCCCCCTGGCATCTTCTAAAGGGGTAGTAAATTATGGTTTCAGCTCCATCACCCTGAAAGTCTACAAATGTGACGAGAAGGAGCTCGAGAAAGTACCTCCCAAGCAGGTTGCAGTCCCTTCTGCACCAGCTAAGAATACCTCTCCTTCCGAGCCCCTTCCCTCGCTCCCTTGCGCGATCCATCTTTTTCGGGGGTTGACTCCTCGTCGACAGACACCGAGATGGTTGACGCTCCTTTGAAACTGGACTTTTCTGGTCCTCCCTCTCCCTCACCATCACTCCTGGACAGCGACCCATGTGGCCTCTTTCTCGAGGATGACCTTCTGTCATCAGATTCAGAGGAAGCCAATAATACCGTGGTAATGGTATCTGCAGCGAGAAGTAGCCCCAATGCTGCGGATCCTACAGATTAACCTGCATCACTCCATCACGGCTTCGGCCTCCCTCATTCTCCGGCTCAGCAAATACGGGGAAGACTTAGTCTTGATCCAGGAACCATGGGTTGTTGGAAACCGGGTTTGTGGACTCAAGACTCCAAACTACATATTAATCTACGCAAGAAAGGAAGGTAAACCGAGATCCTGTATCCTTGCGAAGACCCATCTAAACATTCATTTACTCTCTAATTTCAGCAATCAAGACATAGTCGCTACCAACCTGGAATTGCGATCAAGAAATTACTGGTTGGTATCGGCTTATTTAGGTCACGATCTTGCGGGCCCACTCCCCCCGGACATCTTGGGGAGCTTGATTGCTGTAGCAGAGAGCCGAAACACTGGTCTCATCATTGGCTGTGATGCGAATGCCCATCACTCAATCTGGGGCAGTTCCGACATAAATGTAAGAGGTGAGCAACTTTTTGACTTTATCCTTAGTACTAAACTCCTAATCTGTAACAGGGGGTCCAAACCGACCTTCATTACTCGTAACCGACAAGAAGTCCTGGACATCACTCTTGTCTCCGATCATTTATATAACTTGGTTAAGGACTGGAGAGTCTCTGATGAGCACTCTTTTTCAGACCACCGTTACCTCCAATTTAGTCTTGATGACTACCTGCCTGACCAGAAGGCTTTTAGAAATTATAGGAAAACCAACTGGTCCCTTTATAGGAAACGTTTATTAACGCTTATTCCCTCCCATCTGCCTACTGAACCTTCTTGCACTGAAGACCTCGACGATTTAGTCAACACCCTAACATCGGCACTTAATGGTGCCATGGCCGAGGCCTGCCCACTCCGCAAACCTCGAGGTAGAATGAAACCTCCCTGGTGGAATGCAAATCTCAGTACTCTTAGGAAAGACAATAGGCTCCTTTTTAATACTGCTAAAAGCTCCCGTGAGACGGCCGACTGGGACTCCTATAAACTGTCTCTCAGAAAATACAAAATCTCACTGAGGAAGGAGCGACGACGCTCCTGGAGACTTTTCTGTGACAGCATTGAAGAGTCCTCGGAAGCTTCCAGGTTGCGGAAAATCCTCTCTAAAAGCCCTGCTACACCCAGCTTCCTTTTGCATCCGGATGGTTACTGGACCTCCTCTGCGGAGGAATCCATTGACTTCTTACTGGATACCCACTTTCCTGGTAGCTCCCCTGTTGCTATATCGCGAGAGGGAAATACCCCCCTCAACCTTGCATCGCCTTGCAGCGGGCGCCGTGGCGTAAGTGGTTAGTGTGTTGGATCACTACACATGAGGTTCCAAGTTCGAATCCTACAAAACACCAAAAAGTTTTTTCACGGTCCCACCTCTCGCGAGCGTCTGACAAACATCCGAGAGTATTGTTGTCTCGAAAAAGCTTCTCAAATCGCCGTTCGGATATGGCACTAAACTGTAGGTCCCTTCCAGTCGTGTGAAAAAAAAATAACGCACACAACATGAGTGGTTGCGAGAAGCTAGGCCCTGGCACTTAAAGAGCTGTTGCGCCAAATATTTATTTATTTATTTATTTATTTAACCTTGCAGCAACTCGCTAGTCTTGATAACTACAGAAAAGATCCGTTGGGCCATGCGCAGTTTCAAACCCTTCAAGTCCCCAGGACCTGACGGTGTTATTCCAGCTGAAATTCAGCAATGCGAGGACATTGTGCTTCCATGGCTCAAAGTCATCTTGTCGGGCTGTCTAAATCTGATCTATATTCCCAAACTATGGACCGAGGTTGAAGTCATATTCATACCTAAGGCAGGAAAGAGCTCGCACGTGGAACCAAAGGATCTCCGACCTATCAGTCTATCGTCCTTTCTGCTCAAAACGTCAGAAAGGTTAATTGATATCCATCTTCGGCAAAGTATTAGCCCAGCTCTGCTCTCGCCGTCCCAACATGCGTACTGCAAAGGCAAATCGGTTGAGACTGCCTTACATTCGCTTGTGCGCATCATCGACAAATCATTGAGCATCAAAGAATACACCATAGTGGCTTTCCTTGACATTGAGGGAGCTTTTAACAATGTCAAACCAAAGGCAATTACCGACGCACTTGTAAATCTGAAAGTGGATACCTCGCTCGGAGTGTTGATCAATCAATTGCTTACATGCAGGATTATTAACACGCAGCTGGGCGGAGCATCGGCCAGAAGAATTGCTCGCTGCGGTACACCTCAAGGTGGAGTCTTGTCACCTCTTCTGTGGAACCTGGTAGTTAATGAACTACTGTTGGACCTGGATACGTCAGGTTGTAGAGTGATCGCCTATGCTGATGACATTGCTATTGCTTCCTCCGGTAAACACCCGGACACTCTCAGGGATATCCTCCATTATGCTCTCCTTCGGCTCACCAAATGGGCCTCCAATTGTGGACTGGGGGTTAACCCCCATAAAACGGAACTCGTTCTCTTCACGAGGAAATATAAAGTTCCCCTCATAGACCCTCCTTTGATAAATGGCACCAGTCTCACCTTCTCTGAAAACGCAAAATATCTGGGTCTTATTTTGGATAGGAAATTAAACTGGAAGGCCAATCTACTAGAGCGCGTCAAGAAGGCTAATGTAGCTCTCTATTCCTGTAAAAAGGCTATAGGTAGGAGCTGGGGTATTAAACCTCAAATCACCCATTGGCTATACGTGTCCGTTATCAGGCCTATACTACTATATGGCGTGATCGTATGGTGGCCTGCTCTTGAAAGGGCTGTCCACCTCACTCAATTAGCTAAGGTGCAAAGATCTGCATGCATCTGCATCAGTGGTGCACTTAGAACTACTCCCTCCGCGGCACTGGACATCTTGTTCAACCTGCTACCCTTAGATATTTTCGGCAAACAGATGGCAGCCTGTGCGGCCATCCGCTTGAAAGCCTCCTCTCAGTGGTCTAGCTATCGCTTTGGCCACTCCTCGATCCTTGATCTTCTCAACTTCAAACACGAAAACACGGACTACACCCCGCCGAAACTTAGATTTGACCGTAACTTCCGTACGAGTATCCCTAACCGGGATGTATGGGACACCTCCCCCCCTGTCATTGGTAGTTCGGTTCACTTCTTTACAGATGGATCTAAGACGGAGGGTGGGGTGGGTTGTGGTGTTTTCTCCGAACGGCTCAATCTGAGCATCTCTTTCCGCCTCCCCGATCCTTGTAGCGTTTTCCAGGCGGAAATCATGGCGATTAAAGAAGCCCTGTCCTGGCTGAAATGTAATGTATTATCTGTCAGGGATATTAGCATTTTCACTGACAGCCAAGCGGCAATCAAGTCCCTGGAATCCTTCTCCTTTACTTCAAAGGCTGCCTTAAACTGTCGTCTATCTCTTATGGAGATGACAGAGCAGTTCAACATTCACCTATGCTGGGTGCCGGGCCATAGAGACATTCCAGGTAACTGCAGGGCTGACGACCTCGCCAGACAGGGTACCACTCTAAGGATTTTGCCTGAAAGGCAAGCCCTGGGTATGCCCCTCGCTACATGTAAGTATCTACTAAAGCTGAACGCCATTAGCACGACCAACCTCAGATGGGGAAACGGCTCAACGTGTCACATTTCGAGACAGATCTGGCCTAAGCTGGATCAAAAACATAGTGCCGATCTGATCAAGTTAAAGCGTACACAAATCAGCTGCGTTGTCGGTGTTCTCACTGGACACTGTCTTATAGGCCAGCACGCCAAAAGACTTGGCCTCTTCTCCACTGACTTCTGCAGAAGGTGTAGGGACGAGGAGGAGGAGGAAACCATCCTTCACCTCCTATGCACATGTCCAGCCCTGTCGCATAAAAGAATGCTCCATCTAGGGTCCCCCTTCCTTGACGACCTCTGCGATCTGCCGTCCTTGGACGTCATGAGCATCCATCGCTTTGTCAAAAGCTCCGGTTGGTTTTGTTAGTCCCTGAGTGGCCTAATGGTTTGATCCTGGTATCACAAAGGACCTTCGCTGGTCTTAGTGTGTCTACACTCTCGTGTGGACAGCCAACATAACCTAACCTAACCTATGATAATAAAGTACAATTTACATATTTTTCTGTTATCTATCAATGAATTATTATATTATTGACTTCTTGTATCGTAAAATGTACTCGAAGGTAATTCGTTAATACACATGCGTTGATGTATGCACAATGCACATACTATCCATATAAGTAATAATACCATTAAAAATATTTCGACCCAATAGTTCAAAAAATAAACCTACCCCAGAAACTAATGTCACCAAAGGATGTTTGATTTTCATATACATACATACCTGTCACAAATTACATTTTGCGGAAATATCATCTAATTCCGTAAAAAAGTCAAAATAAAACTAATCTTTTTTCGCTTTATCATTGGCGGCATCTTAAATTTACATTTTTTTTTATATACGCGCACGTGTACATACACACCAAACACAAATCTGTAAATTTTTGCTTTGAATCTAACCACATACAAGAGAAATACATATTTCTATTATCTATGCCCTATGGTATAACCCAGCGAATAATATACATTTTATATACCTGCATGTTGTTTTTGCACCCAAGGCACTTTTTTCACCACGTTTTGCTTTGTACTATCCTTCGCTGCCTGCCACTTCAGTATACATAAATGTGATGTAAAAAAGAATTCCTCCCTTATGCGCATTAGGTATACACATTTTCGTTAATCGTTGATCGTGTTTCGTTGCCAGCTCTGAACGGTCATGTTCGTTATCCGCTCCTGGCTCTTCATTGAGCAATAGCCGCACTGAACGATTAGGTAAGTACATGTTCGTTATCCGCTCGTCGCTCTTCATTGAGCAAAAGCCGCACTGAACGGTTAGATGCGTACATGTTCGTTATCCGCTCGTCGCTCTTCATTGAGCAATAGCCGCACTGAACGGTTAGATGTGTACATTTTCTTTCTTCATTCGTCGCTCAATGTATCTTTTGTTGCTGTGTTGGATCGAATGTGTTTTGTGTAAAAGTGTATCGAATATTAATTTTGAGTTTGGGTAAATATGTAATGATTGTATTTTCAATAGGAGTACTTTATTAAATAAATTTGTGTAGTACAAATATGTTGCGCATAAATGTCTTGTGTATTAATGACTTGTGTATAAATTTTTACCAATGCGTCCACACTCGGTAAATTTTTAAATCGAAAAAGAAGGAAACTAATTTACAAAAGGTACATTGAGCAAAAAAGAATATGAATGTAAAAAGAAACTATGGAAAATCGAACTTTATATTTGGAGTAATTCAAAGAGAGTGTAGCAGGAATGCAATTTAATAGAGAAATGGAGAGTTATCAAAATTAAGGTTTTGCAAATAATGTGCTATGCGTTTATTTGGCACTTGTGTTACATAGTACTAAACAGTAGCGGACACAAAAATGTGCTGTGAAAAATAATTCAATATTCATGTTTTAAACATTCACAGTTTATTTTTAATTCACTGACAGGCTGCGTATGTGAATTTTCATTTGCAGTGAATAATTCACAGGTAGTGATTTTTTGCCCATCTCTATACGCAACCCGAATAAACCGGCAAAGATCAGACTCGTTTGGGACGCAGCAGCAAGATGCAAAGCGTCGTCCCTGAATGATTTCCTGCTCAAGGGCCCCGACCAGCTGGTACCCTTATTATCTGTGCTATACGGTTTTCGCTGCGGCAAAATTGGTGTTAGTGGAGACAACGCAGAGACGTTCCACCAAGTCCGAGTTCGGGAAGGGGACAGACACGTACAACGTTTTTTGTGGACCGATAATGAGGACCTGCAGAATTGCAGCGTCTATAAGATGCATGCCACGAAATTCAGCGCAGCGTGTTCACCTTGTATCGCTCACTATGTGAAAAATAAAAATGCGACGGCTTTCACGAGCAGCATGCCGAGAGCAGTTGAAGCTATACTAGAGGACCATTATGTCGACGACTTTATTGATAGTGTCGACTTCGAAGCTGAGGCCGTTCAACTGGCCGAAGATGTGGCGCTTATCCATCGGAATGCTGGGTTTCATATCCGCAACTGGGTTTCTACCTCAGCAACAGTTTTGGCAGCGTTAGAGCAAAGTGATAAACCAGCCAACAAAGCATTCTATGCTTCTGGCGTGAGCGCAACAGAAAAGATTTTCTGACTCTATTGGTGTACTTCATCGGATGAGTTTGTCTACGACTCAAGAGAGATGTGTTCAAAGACGAAGTAGTTCCCACCAAACGCGAGGTACTCAAAGTCCTAATGTCAGTCTTCGATCCAATGGGCTTTTTGTCGCACCTTTTAATTGGCCTAAAAATCATTCTTCAAGAGATTTGGCGAACAACAATTGGATGGCACGATGAGTTGCCGAAAGGTGGCGGCAGTGGGTAATAGCTCTAAAGAACGCAACGGCAGTAAAGATACCCAGATGTTATTCTGCTATATTAGGAGAAGCTGCTTCAAACGTACAACTGTATACATATGTTGATGCTGGGGAAAATGCTTACACAGCCGTCTCCTACTTTCGGATTCAGTTTCAAGGCAAAGTTGATGTGGCGCTGGTGTGTGCTAAGGCGAAGGTTTCTTCTCAGCGTCCAGTCTCAGTCCCTCGAATGGAACTTCAAGCCGCCGTACTTAGAACACGGCTGGCAAACTTCATCTGCAGTAATCACAAAATCTCTATAAGTCAGAGATTCTTCTGGTCTGACTCGAGAACGGTTCTTGCATGACTGAAGGGTGATCCGCGCAAGTTTCAACAGTTCGTGATGTTTCGAGTGGGCGAAAGCCTTGAAACATCGCATGTCTCCGAATGGAAATGGATCGCTTCGAAACTCAACGTTGCTGACAAGGCCACAAAGTGGAATCCGGATTCCAAGTATGACACTGCAAGTGAGTGGTTCAGTGGCCTTGCTTTCCTGCAAAAACCGTGTGCTGAGTGGCCCCATATGCCGTCAATCAACGTCACAAACGAAGAAGTTCGACCGTACCTGCTGTAAACTGAAGAAGTGTCAAGATGTCCTCTTATTGATGAGACTCGTTTCAGCAAATGGTCACGTGTGTATCGCTCATTAGCTTATGCTCTTCTATTTATAGATATCAAACTAAAAAGAGACCCCGCCGATATTATCGGACTCACTTCGGAAGCAATCAAGAGGTCAGAATCTGCATTATATCGACATGCTCAATTCTCCACATATCCGGATGAAGTAGACATCCTAAGGAGGAATCAGAAGAGGGCAACACCCATCCATTTGCCGAAAAGCAGTCCTTTGTAAGAACTCTCACCATTCCTGGACGAAGACGATGTACTGAGGATGAGCGGCCGCACTCTATTTGCAGAGTGTGTTAAGGAAAGCACCAAAATCCCGATTATTCTTCCGAAGCAACACCGAATTACTTACTTGATCGTCGATTCCTATCGCTGCAAATTCCATCATTGCAATCGTGACACATCATTGAATGAAATTCGGCAAAAATATTACATCACCAATTTGCGTGCATTATTGAGGTCCGTCAGAAACAGCTGTCAACTATGCAAAATTGAAAGGGCGCGTCCAGTGATTCCTGAAATGCCGAACTTACCTCGTGCCCGGATGAGTGCTTTCAGCCGACCGTTCACATTCATTGGTATAGACTATTTTGGTCCCATCCTTGTAACCGTTGGAAGGCAAAGTGAGAAGAGACGGGGAGCATTATTTACGTGCCTCACCACAAGGGCTGTGCACATAGAGCTGGCGTATAGCCTATCAACAGACTGATGCATTATATGCCTGAGAAATTTCATGGCACGCAGGGGGACCTCATTGGAGATTTAATGCAACAATAGCACGAATTCCCATGGGGCTGAGAAGGAGCTCCGAGAAGAATTGGCAAATGTGAATTTGCTAAGCTTAGCAAGGGAATTCGTATCAGCAGAAACATCGTGGAAGTTTAACCCACCATCAGCTCCACACATGGGCGGAGTTTGGGAAAGGCTTGTGCGGTCAATCCTGTACCGCATCCTTCCTAGCAACAGAATTGGCGATGAAACTCTACGAAGTGCACGGGCGGAAGTTGAAAACATTATTAATTCGAGGGCTTTGACGTTTGTATCGCTGGAAGCAGATGAAGACGAAGTGTTAACGCCGAATCGTTTCCTGATCGGAGCATCAAATGGTTCAAAGCAGCCTTGTGATTCACAGTTAATCGATCTTCGGAAGAATTGGAAGCGTTCGGAGATGTTGGATGACCTGTTTTGGAAGAAGTGGGTAAAGACCTATCTACCTAATCTCAACCGAATGACAAAATGGTTCCAAAGGACTAAGCCGATCCAGAAAGGGGATATAATTCTGATAGTGGACAAAAACGTACCAAGAAATTGCTGGCCAAAGGGTATAATTGTCGACGTTACTGTTGCGGTGGATGGGCAGCTGAGGCGAGCCTGCGTACAAACTTCAGGAGGTGTCTTCGAGCGCCCTGCTGTCAAACTTGCTGTTCTCGATATTGAGTCGGCATCGAGCGGCGACGAGCTGAGTAAAGCGGAATTGAATTAGGATTCAGTCCCACTTACTGGGGGACTATGTTGCCGCCACTTCGAGGAATACCAATGCTGTAGCCACCTTAAACTCACATCAGTGGTACCAAAGCAAAAACTTGAACTGACAGCTGTCATTTTTTTGTCAACTGGTTGATCATCGGCGCGCATGTGTGGCTTGGGCCCGCCATCTTTTTCAATTCATTCTTAGCTCTGACATCATCCCTTTTGTATCCATTTGTAGAAGTGCGCAATAAAACTTAAATTTCTTAAAGCTAGTGATTGCTAGTGTTCGCTGTTAAATTTTGAGTATGCGTTTTTATTATTCCAGTTCCGAGAGGCGGAACAATGTGTGTGTGAGTATATGGGCGCGCTATCCCATGATTATGTTTTCATCTTCAGGGTGCGATCTTTCCTAGAGTTAAAATAAAAAAAAAAAAAAAACATTATCAGTGCCAAATTTAAGATATTGCAAATTTTTTTAATTAAGATATTCATGTGCTGTCAAAACTTCATGCAATTAAGAGACTTGGGAATATACGCGTATGTACATGCATATGCATGTGTAGACATAGAACTATTGCAATATTTTTCCATTTTGTTAGATGAGATGTTGATCGTTGGATTTGTCCACATTTTAGACTGTTTTAATGACTTTGAAAAAAATTGTGTGTTGGAAGCGGGTTTGCGTATACTACTTACTTATGTCCTGTATCCCCTTGTGGGTCCTAGGGCCTCTACTACGCCTACGCGCCATCGTGTACGGTTTGTGGCAATGTGTCTGAGTTCTCCCCAACTTTTCCCTAAACGTTTGCGTATGCTCTGGTGGGATTCCCACGGGGGAAGTTATGATTGAGTTTACACATTTTCGGTACTGTATTCAGTTGGCAATTATACTTTAACAACTAAATAACCGTCAGCTAAAATGCGGGCGAAGCAAGGCGAGCGCTGGTCAGCTAGTACCAAATACAAGAAGTTCTAGAAAATGCTAGATGTCACTGGGGATTAATTGATGACAATGGTGAAGGTGAAATATGGAGTAAACCGATGTGGACGCTATCAGTTTTGGCAAATGGGTGGCGTTGTTAGAGTCAGTTGGTAAACAAACCATGCAGTGGGATGGTACTTTTTGTGAATGCTACAATGCCCCCCTCTTAAACTTGTTTGTCCCGAACAAGGTCATCTGGGTTATTACCATGATAACGACCTACATCATATTGCCTCTTACTCCACGCTGGATCCGATAGACAACGTCATTGATGTGTATGACCACTTTATAAGGGCCCGCCCAGTCTTGCTGCAGCTTAGGTGATCTCCCTTTTTGTCGGTGTGGGTTGTACAACAATACTAGATCTCCTTCGTGAAATCCGGACGTTGTTGCCTTTGTGTCGTACTTGATTTTCATGCGGTCACTCGCTATCCTTATCCTCGTCCTGGTCCTCCGATGTATGTCTCTGATCTTTTCTCTGAGGTCTGCCACGTAATCCTCTTCCCATAAGGGTTCATCATTAGGGGATTCAAACTTCACTTCACTAGGTAGCTGGACTGCTTGACCAAATAAGGTTTTAGATGGAGTATGTCCAGTTGTACTATGCACTGCATTTCGGCAGGCCATCAAGAAGAGAGGAATTTGTCGATCGAACTGCGCTGGTGTTCTTCTACGACCTTGGAGAGATGGTCGTTCCAGGTTCTGTTGAAGCGTTCTACCATTCCGTTGGATTGTGGATGAAGCGGAGTTGTCCTCGTCTTTTCAATTCCTAGTAATTGATACTTGATACCTCTTGTAATATTTTCGATTCGAAGTTTCGTCCTTGGTCAGAATGCAGTTCGATAAGCATGACAAATCTGCTTACCCAGTTGTTGGCGAGCTGCTCTACGATGGGATGGCAAACGCTTCCGGTAATTTGTTGAAGCAAAACATGACAACTAGGATGTAACGGTTGCCATTGTTGGTTTCCGGGAATGGACCGGAGATGTCAGCGGCGATTCTTTCAAAGGGTGCGCCCACATTGTACTGATGCATCTTGCCTCGCGCCTTAGTTCTGGGTCCCTTGTGAGCTGCGCACACGACACATTTTCGGTACCAACTCTTTACGTCTTCCCTTGCACTGAGCCAATAAAAATATTCTCGCACCTTCTCCAGTGTCCTTTTTGCACCCAAATGACCTCTGGATACTCCATCATGCATCTCGTAGTACCTCGTGTACTTATGATCGCGGCAAGATAAGCTGCATTATGAAATCTTTTCCTTCCGGCCTCTCCCATGTGCTTTTCAGTACACCATCTTGCACATGAAGGGAGTCCCACTGAGCCCAGTTTGCCTTGATGATGGGGCTTCTGTCCGATATATCCTGGCCTTTTTGCTCTTCCATGAACTCCTTCTACGCTAATATCGGCTCAATATCCGGGTCTTCTTTCTGAGCGTTGCGGATTTCTTCTGCACTCCAACCGGCGGTAGGTTCAGCTCTTACCCTTTGGATGGTAATAAGGTCTTCCTCTTCCTGGCGTACGCAATTCTTGCAGTCGATCTTACACGATCGCCGGGATAACGCATTAGAATGGAGTTTCCCCTTACGATGCTGTATTTCGTAGTCGTACATCTGCAATCATTTAATCCATCTTGCGACCTGACCCTCCAGATTCTTGAACTACAGCAGCCATTGTAGAGCCGCGTGGTCTGTGCGCAAAAGGAACTTTCTGTCGTAGAGGTATTTATGGAAGTATTTTGTCCCCAGAAGCAGCGCCAAAAGTTCTCGTCTGGTCACACAGTAGTTCCTTTCGGGCTTGGACAGCACTTTGCTAGAGTATGTCACTACCTTCTCTTCGCTACGCATAGCTTTCGCTTGAGGTTCTTAAAGCTTTTATCGCACTCACCTAACCATTTGAATTGGCTTTCTTTTTTCGTCAGTCGGTGTAAGCTATTCTCGGTTCCGGCAAAGTCTTTTACGGATCGTCTGTAATACGTGGCAAGCCCTGAAATGCTCCTGAGTTGGTGTTTGTTTTTTGAAAATGGCCAGTTTTCCCAGTTCTTCCACTTTTCCTGGATCGGTTCGCACTCTTCTGATGAGATAACGTGGCCCATGTACTTGACTTCGGATCTGAAGAGGGCACATTTCTTTGGGTTCAGCTTCAGGTGAGCACTTCGAAGTCGTTTTAGCACATTCTTCAGGCTGCCGCGATGTTCCGCAAATGTTTTTCCTATCACGATAACATCGTCCAGATAAACCAGGCAAGTTTTCCAGGTTAATCCACACAGGACGTGTTCCATTAGGCGCTCAAAAGTTGCCGGAGCGTTGCAGAATCCAAATGGTCTTAAACTGCCACAGTCTATTTCCTGTAGTGAACGCAGTTTTCTCTATCTTCTGGATTGATCTGTACCTGCCAGTAACTACTCTTCAAATCGAGGGTGGAGAACCAGTGAGCTCCTGAGAGTGTGTCTAATGTGTCATCGACCCTTGGTAGAGGGTAGCTATCCTTTTTAGTGAAGTCATTGAGTCTGCGATAGTCCACGAAGAATTGAGTGCTGCCGTCTTTCTTCTTGATAAGTACAACAGGTGAGGCACAGGGACTCTTAAAACTTTCAATGAGCCCTTCCTTCTCCCCCGTTGAGACCGTCTGCGCAACCTCCATCTACTTTGCCAATGGCAGTCCTCTGGCAGGCTGGCGAATTGGTATGGCATCTCCATTCTATTGGATGTTGTACGCAATGTGTTTGGCCATACTCTCCGCTCTGTGAGGCAAATATATCAGCGTACTCACTGATTAGATTTTCTGCCATAGTTCGCATGTTTTTGTTATGTATTGATTACATGTATTTGAAAAGAATAGATCCTACTTCTTACAAATCATACATGGACCTCATTAATACTCATTTCTTTATGTACTCAGTAAATAACATCACGCCATTCCGCTATATGAAAACATAATTTATAATCTTAGGCTAAGCTGTACTGTCTCTCTCTCCTATTGTGACCATAGAAGCGTAAGCATCTCTTATCTAAGTAATAATAAAGTTGAAGAATAAACCGGCGTTTTTATTGGGACTACTAAGCAATCTAACAGTTTCGACCCAGTTCACACTGCTTAAGGATCATGTCCCTTACTTTCGCCAACTCAGCTGATGAAATAGGCCTTGAAGATTATTTTTTGGTTATTGTTGTGGGCGCCGTGGCGTAAGTGGTTAGTGTGTCGGATCACTACGCATGAGGTTCCAAGTTCGAATCCCAGAAAACACCAAAAAGTTTTTTCACGGTCCCACCTCTCGCGAGCGTCTGACAAACATCCGAGAGTATTGTTGTCACGAAAAAGCTTCTCAAATCGCCGTTCGGATTCGGCACTAAACTGTAGGTCCCTTCCACTCGTGTGAAAAATATAACGCACACAACATGAGTGGTTGCGAGAAGCTAGGCCCTGGCACTTAAAGAGCTGTTGCGCCAAATATTTATTTATTTTTTTTTTTTTGTTGAGACTCAAGAAATTGGAGCACATTTACCAATTACCTCCCCTCGTTTTAGTTTTACGCTATACGAGTAGTTCTTTAAGTTCATAAGTCTTACTGTCCTCTGGTTCCACTGAAACCTTTCCACGATGTAGTTTGGGGAATTCCTTTACGAATCTGGCTCCAATAGGTAGAATCGGTGGCTCCCAAGATCACCCTCTAGTTTTGTCCAAATAATAGTCTCGGATGATAGCGGTAAGACTTCGTCCTTGCTCGGTATCGTCCTTATATGTGCCTTCTCATTCCTGTACACCACTGGAATCATTACGTTCCGGTACCTCAGAACTTGTATCCCGATGTCGATGATTGTGTCATGTTCTTTCATGAAGTCTGTTCCGATGATGCATTCATCACATATGTCGGCTACCAAGAACGTATGGAGAAGGTCAACCCTGCTAGTTGTAATGTAAGGCTAACTTCTTCATATACTTTCGCAGATTGCCCTGCAACGCACTTATTCTTGCCGATGAATGCTTCCACTGCTAGTCTCTTATTACATCGTTCGGTTTGGCGGACCTGGATGGTGGTCTTGGGGGCGTCAATTCCAACCGCCAACTTCTGCCCCGCGAAGCTGGTTCTTAAGCAGATTCCCGTCTCCTGGTTTTGAGAAGCCTGACCAATAGGATGGTGTTATCCCTGCTGGATGTTTCTTCGCTGCGTCGCCTATTCGCTCAATGTGGGCAGTTTCCGCGTCGGGTGGACTTCTGCACTGCAGTTGTAGGTGCCCAATTTTCCAGTTCCAGTAACGAATTTGTCCTCCGACGTACATAGGGGTATTTGCCTCGAAAAACCGTTCAAACATTTTTTTTTTATTATGAAGTGATACTTGCCTGAAACAACTTTAAAAACATTATTAAGCTTATTTAAGTAAAATTATATAAATAAACTATCTTTGATATATTTAGGTCTTATTTGATTAATGTGAAAAATTAGTATGGAATGAATTATATAACACTTTAAGTTATTCAGTGGGCTCTGCCCAGGATTCTTCTTCATCAGTACTTTCCTCATCACCTTTTTTTTTTTGTCGGGATAGGAAACACTCGACTGGAGCACTCAAACGCAACTGGTCCATTGTACTGCCAGAGAGCAAAGCCTGATTTACCCATTTTATTGGAATTTGCTTGACTTTCTAAGAAAGCGAAGCAAGCACTTCAGTGATGAGGAGCTTACAGTACCAGCACTCACCACACCGAAGATCTGCCACCTGATACGAGCCAAGGCCGGACACTCACAGAGATAATGTTCCGCGCTGTCGTCGCTCTCTCCACAAGCGTCGCAGATTGTAATGTCACTTAATCCTAACACGTTGAGGTGCTTGGCAAAATCGAAGTGGCTTGTCAAGACGCCAATAAGTTGTCTACAGTCTTTTCTGCTGAGAGACAGCAAGAATGCCGCTGATTTCTTACAGACGTCCGGGAGCATACGTTTAGTCAACCTGCAACCTGGAGAGTCATGCCACACGCAATTGTGCTCGTGAAAGACCCAATCGTCAATGGAAGCACTAACCGAGGACGCTGAGAGACCCAACGCGGGTTCGGGACCTGAGAAAGCCTCCTCTGAGCCTTGTCTAGCAATCTCATCGGAGATCTCGTTCCCCAAGATCCCAGTGTGACTTGGGACCTTTCCTCATCACCTATATTGGATATTGTAGTCTCGTCAAAGTTTTGTAAGGATGATGAGCCAGGAATCCCGGTAATCAGCATTTCTAGAGCTTCTTCTGTAAATTCTTTAGTTTTTTTTTTAAAGGCAAGGGATTTTAACTTCATCATGTTGTTGACACAAGAGTTCAGTACCTTCAGCTAGATTAATTGGACATTTGAAAAATATTTCACTTCGGGCTGGTATATCAGAGGTTATTTTGCAAATAACAGTATTATTTTTATTTCATCCTATTGTTTTAATAGAACCGCCATCGTGCGAAGATGAATTAGAAACAGAATTTACTGAATCTACGGCTCCCTTGAGGGTCTCATCACCTTGCGAGGGTGAAACTTAAGAGGCTCTCACAATGAATCAGAACAAGCGCAGTTGTCAAGCTGGACAAATTTCCGAAAAGCCCTCGTGGGAACCTTCCGTTGTGGAGCAAATGAAGCTGATATCCATCAACAGCTAGTCGCTCGTCACAGAGGAAGGAGCGAAAACATCAAGGACTATTTCTTCCAGGTGAGAAATTTGTGTAAGAGAGGGAACCTAAGTGAATCTGCCACAATCACCTATTTGATAACTGGGTTGGGCGATCAAAGGCTGATTGACAAGCTGAGCGGTCAGAGGTTTACCAACTCTGTTGAGCTGCTAGAGTGAATTAAGTGGGTGGAGGGTTTACAGGAGCAAGAAAGTCTCAGACGATCGAAAGCGCCTATAACATTCAACCAGACGCCATCAAGCGACATCAGTTCAAGTACGAGGCAACCCGTAAGTACAGCCTTATCTGCTACCACCGAAGTTCAGAGTGGTCTATGCTTTAAATGTAGGCAACGAGGACATCGCACCAGAGACTGCCCGACGCGTCAACAAATTAACTGTTTGCAGTTTGCGCCAGATAAAGATGATTTGTATCGCCTTGTAAAAATCAACGGAGTTGAATTCCGAGCGCTTATTGATACTGGTAGCGAGTGCTTTACTTTGAGAGAGTCTAAAGCGATTCGATGCAATTTTAAGATCGACGACTGCTCTGTGGATCTTTTGGGATTTGTAGGAACTAGTTGCAAGACAGTCGGACGAATGCATGTAGCGGTCGAGATCAGTAGAATTCAGATCTCTGCGATGTTGCTAATTGTTCCAGATACTGCTCAGAAAATGAGTGTGATTGCAGGTCGTGCCTTGCTGGATCATCGAATGATAAGTTTGGTATTTTGCAACGTAGACAGAGAAAATCTGGGAATTCCTGACGGCAGCTATGACGACAGTTTGGAGTCGAACTCGCAGCCGAGACTACGTGACTTGATCAAGAAGTATGAAAATTGTTTTGCTTCGGATATCTCCCAACTTGGTCAGGCGAAGGATGACACCATAGCCATTAAGCTAAAAGGAGAGCTTCCAGTTGGCCGGCGGAATTACACAATTCCTTTTGCTCAGCGATAGCAAGTTGAACGGAGAGTTCAGGAGTTGCTAGAGAATAACATCATTCAGGAGTCGACTTCGAATTTTACATCGCCAATCTCCATGGTACCAAAAAAGGACGTCACCACCATTGGTGATGGTGTATTGATTATCGTACTCTAAATTTTGAAACTGTCAAGGAGAAGTATCCAATGCTGATTGTTGAGGAGCAGCTTAACAGATTAAGTGGATACAGGTATTTTACCATTTTGGATTTAAACTCAGGTTACTACCAGATTCCAGTGTCAAAGGAGTCGAAACACCTGACGCCGTTCCAGGTTCATAATAAACAGCTGGAATTTCGTCGTATGCCGTTTGGTTTGGTCAACGGGCCATCCGTTTTCCAGCGAATGATGGATCACCTTATACGTCGCCTCGAAACGGATGAGGTGATGGTATTTTTGGACGATGTCATCGTGCCAAGTCATACTGTAGATGAAGGATTGATAAAACTGGAGCGGTTCCTGGAGGTGCTAGACGGCAGCGGACTGACGCTGAAATTGACAAAGTGCCAGTTTCTTAGGAGGGAAGTGGAGTATCTGGGCCATCAGCTCTGTGAAAGAGGGATTAAGCCAGGAGTTTCCAAGATAGAAGCAATTCTAAACTTTGCAATACCAACAACGCCAACTCAGGTACGCCAGTTCTTGGGTCTCTCGGGATATTTGCGCAAATTCGTCCAAAACTATGCCGAAATATCGAGACCGTTGAATCAACAGAACAAGTTTCTTTTGATACCTTGAAGCAGAAATTGGTTACTGAGCCAGTATTAACGATCTATGACCCCGAACTCGACCATGAGGTTCACTGCGATGCGAGTGCACTTGGATTGGCTGGAATTTTGATGCAACGGGATGAGGAGGGATAACTGCGAGCGGTTAGCTATTTCAGCAGGTGCACTACTGAGGCTGAGGCAAAATACCACAGTTGTGAGCTCGAAATGCTAGCGATTGTGGAGAGCCTGTCTCGTTTACGGATATATGTATTGGGAAAACCGGTTACGGTGGTAACTGACTGCCAAGCTGTGGTTACGTTGAAGAGCAAGACTGGGGTTGTACCCGAGTTGCGCGATGGCTGTTACGACTTCAGGAAATTGATGTTCAGTTCATACATAGACCAGGGACCGCTATGCCTCATGTGGATGGTATGAGTCGGAATCCTGTAGGTGTGCCAAGCGAAGTAGAAGATGTTAATGGAAGCAGTATCTACGCCGTGTGCCTTAATAAGGACGACTGGTTGACATCTTTGCAACGCCAAGACAATCGTGCCGAGAAAATCAAGAGAGTGCCAATCAAATCATCATCATATGCAACAGACGAAAGACAGTTGCGTCAGGACTACGAAGAAGGTCTGCCTATCCAGACGTTGAGAAACGCAGACTAAGCAGAAACAACGTTTTGATGTTCGTCGTAAGAACCCAAAGCGATACAAGTGTGGTGAAATGGTTCTCATCGAAAATGATTTTCAAGCAACGGGATCATCAAAGAAGCTTTTACCACGATGGAAGGGCACATATCTAATAACGCAGGTGTTGGGTAATGATCGTTACCTTATCGAAGATGTCCCTGGTGCAATGAGGACGTAGGGGAAATTTAAGTCTGTTTGGGCTTCCGACCGTATGAAACCATGCCTGAGCATGCCCGAAGACGAAGCAGATCTTATAGTGTCGAGGTCACCATTACGTCAGGATCGCCGAGTGTTACGATCAGAAAAGGATCGTGGATAGTCTGCATCTAGCCGTCATCGCGATCAGTCGCATTTTTCTTCTTTCCATTATTTTCATATCTTTTTTTTTCTTTAACTCTAATGAACAATAAATATCTAAATATATGTGTACTTAATGTTGTGTGTGTTTCTTTTATGGTCCGGAAGTAATAGGATGCTGGATTTGAAAAATGTTGCTGATGATATGAAGACTTTGAAAAATTTTCTAAGAAATTGTGGTATGGTGGTTGCGAATATGTTTCATTGACTTGGTTAAATTGTCCTAAATTGCTTTGCGGCTATGATGAACAAGAATATGGAGTCCAGCCTACTTGAAACGGCACAATACTATTCGTCTCCATTTCCAATTTCAAAAGGCTTTGGCAAAGTTTTGTTAAGGATGTCTCCTGGAAAGTTAACACATATTGCCTGATTATTGGGTTGCATACACCTGACTTGATGGCATATGTTGCGGCGAGCTCAGAATCCGTACTCAGAGCTTTTGTATCTGTTGGAAACTATTCACTAGCAGAGCACTTGCATACAGCGACCAGATTTTTTACTCTGAGCAAAAACGAACTTAGCGTTTCTGTGGAGAACTGCCTACACTGTCTTAAATCGTTGGATAGTTGAATATATGTTTTTCGTGGCATAAAGTGACCTCGTAGTAATTTTTTCAACTCGACCAAAGTCGAAAACTTTGAGTTTTGCATAACCAAGTATGTTTGTTGGTATGGCGATAAGCATGCCTTGACCTGTCTGCAACAGTTTAAGAAGGCTTGCAGCTCTGAAATTAGTCTTTCATTTTGTTCGCCATTGAAAATAGGTATCAGGTTTGATACTAACTGTATCATTGTGCCTTGTAGGGTGCTAAACGAATTGTTACGGCGACACTTGGCAGCACTCTTCGGACACACGTCACATATGACAACCTTTGTCAGCTGACAGATGTCAGCACACACTTTTAGGTTTTTTTCCTTTTCTTATTTGGCTAGTGGAGAAATAGGACGGAGTCCAAGCACAACTGTAAGAAGAAATTATAACTTATCTTGTAAATTTAACCTTTATATTCTTTAAATAAAGATTTTAGTTTGCATATATTGCCTACTGGAAATACGTGTTTGCTTACACCCGCCCGACCTCTCAACATTCTAAAATAGTTTTGGAACATCCAAACACGTTTCGGTATTCATCGAAATCTTGGGAATCATAACTCCTTTTGGATTCTGATGTTCTTTGGTACGACGAGAGTCCGTACTTGCGCATTCGCATGGAAAACCAACCTAACCTGCAAATGGATTCACCCAACGACGACATTTGTGTGGAGGCGAACACGCGGCACACTCGCTAGGTTCCTTGGACTCGAATGGCACACACACATCGACCGGCACGGTTACTTTCGCCACTTATACGGCGGCAGCGACTGAATGTACGCCAACCGAAGTGCAAACGCCAATCGTACGAACTGCAGTTAACGCCCCCACCGTTCCCTTTTCCACCACAAGCGTCAATACGTCGATACGGATTCACCTGGTTTCGCCGCTCTACCGGTCGGCCCTGATGAGCCAACCGCTCTTGGCAGCTACTTATGCGCACGACCCTACTCATGGGTTTGCGGCGAATCACCCACTACATTCCACCATGCCGAACAATGTCATCGAGGGAAATCGAATGGCACCTAACTACAATCAGCAGCTTCAGCCGCCGCCGCTGACGTATTTGCACTTGGCAGAAATGCACCGTGGCATAACTGTGGAATAAATAATCATGCCGTTCCCAACACCGTACCAGTGTGGACGAGATCGATGATCTATCCTGGTGAGCAATCACCGCCACACTCAAATTCATTCTTGACTAGCGGCATTAACCCCTTCTGGAGTCCCGTTGCAGCTACACAGCCTCACAACATGTTTGCACATACAGTAAGCAGCGGGTGGAGTGGTTATATACCCGCAACTCTTTATAACAGCGCTTCGAACTTTGCAATGCCATCGCCTATAGCCGCTCCATTGGTGCAGCCAAATGTGATGACGTCATGCTCACATGACAACCAAGGGAGTGCATCGCATATCAACGCAACTCTACCCGACATGTGCTGCGCAGCTCCTGACATCACATTATCGTCATCGCAGATTGCTTCTCGCCAAGTTATTACGAAGGAATTGCCCAGTTTCTCCGGCCGACCTGAGGAGTGGCCCCTCTTCCTGTAGTTCAAATCAATTCCGCGTCCACGATTGCATCGAATAAAAGGCATGATCTACGACTACCCAAAATCAATCTGCCCACATTCTCTGGCAGTTATGAAAACTGGAGGTCATTTCATGACATTTTTCACTCATTAGTACATAGCGACTCCACGTTGAATGAGATTGAAAAACTCCACTACCTGAAATCCAGCATCACGGGGGAAGCTGAGAGGCTGCTACAACAGCTCAGTTTGGACAACGGCAACTACCAGAAGGCTTGGACCATCACCTCACAAACCGGTATGATCACAAACGCATGTTAGTGAACACACGGCTTAAGCTTTTCTTCGGGCAACCCGTCCTCAGTGCCGAAGGGTCCACCAACTTAAAACGCCTACTGGACGTATCCACCGCATGCGCTGAAAAACCTGGGGGTGAAGATTCACAACTGGGATGTAATTGTTGTTTACATCTTGCTGCAGAAACTTCCAGCCTTGTGCAGAGCAGGCAGACGACGAAGAATGCGTTTACCACACGGCCGAAGCAGAAGCAACAATACAGTTGCAGTGTTTGCAACAAGGGCAGCATTCTCTTCGAAGTTGCAACAGATTTTTAACGATGGAGGTGAGTGACCGTCTCAATGTAGTAAGAAGGAACGGCATATGTGAAAACTATTTGGCGTACAGTCATCATACTCAACAATGCCCAAGCCGCGTATGTTGCTACTTCTGCAGTCAGAGGCACCACTCACTACTGCACAACAACTACAACCCATCTCAAAACTCGCACCCTACACACATGTTTTCACACACAACACCTCACAACACAATACAGTCCAATCATACACCACACACCAGCACTTCACATCATCTATACACACACTCTAACCCACCCCACACATACACAGCATACGAAGGGCATACCCGAGCCTTCGTCTTTAAATCCCTGACTGGGCTTCTTCCGGCCCAAAAGATAGACTTCAATAAATGGACCGACGTTTGCCGATCCTAGTTACCACACTCCTGCCGCCATCGATATGCTGTTGGGAAGCAATGTCTATGGTGAAATTCTTCTGCCGGACGTCATAAAAGAAGAAAGGTTTACAGCACCGGTCGCCCAAAAGACGCAACTTGGGGTGGATTTTGTTGGGAAAGGCTCCGATCGTACCACAGTCGATACGAAGTTTCGTTCAATTATTCGATCTCGACACTCAGCTTCGAAAATTCTGGGAAATCGAAGAACAGCCTTTCGAAAGGTACGAATCGGAGGAAGATGCGGCACGTGAAAGACATTTCACCACACACACCAAGCGTTTACCCGACGGCCGGTATCAGGTCCGCCTTCCCTTCAAAGGGAATACACATCCTGTATTAGGATCGACGTACCAAGGGGCACTCAGACGGTTCTACCAGCTGGAAATAAGGTTCACCAGCAACCCTACACTACATGAAGGATACAAAAAAATGTATAGAAGAGTACATAAGCCCCGACCATATGACCGAACTAAAAAGCTCTAATGAAGTAGTATCAACACCTTACCACTACTTCATTCCCCATCATGCTGTCATTAAAGAATCCATTACCACTACAAAGTTGAGGGTCGTTATGATGCGGCCTTCAAAACTTATTTTGGCTCTTCTCTGAATGATCACTTGATGTAGGGCCTAAAATACAAAACAACGTTATAGACGTTATACTGCGCTGGAGAAAACATCAGTTCACCTTTACCGCGGATATGGAGAAGATGTACCGCAAAATTCAGCTGGACCCAAGGGATGCCAATTATCAGCTCTGGAGAGACGATCCACAGCAGCAAGTTAGAACGTATCGCTTGGAGACTGTGACGTTTGGTACAGCGTGAGCTCCGTACCTCGCGATCCGATTCATTCTCAAGTTTGCTGAAGATGAAAAGACGAGTTCCCCTTTGGCGGCATCTATCCTACGCGACGACACTTACGTGGACGATGTTATAACTGGAGCAGATACGATTGAACTCGCCCTGAAAAAGAGAGATGAAGTAAGAAATGTTCTTGCATCGGCAGGGTTCAACTTACGCAAGTGGACCATCAACACCGATAAGCTTCTGCACGGAGTGCCAGCCGAGGATTGTGAAGTAGATTTCTCACTACCGTTCGACAAAGCCAGCCATGTGAAAACTCTGGGCATGAAATGGTTGCCATTATGTGACTCATTCAGGGGGATGCAGAGATCACAAAACGTACTGTGTTGTCGTCAATTGCCAAATTGTTCGATCCTCTAGGTTGGCTTTCCCCATGCATTGTCAAAGCCAAGACGTTGATACAGGATCTTTGGACCCGAGGGCTCGAATGGGACACGCCCATCCCCCAGGATGTTGAGCAAGAATGGATCCAATTTCGTTGAGAACTTCCTGCAATCGAAAAACTCCGCATTCCGAGATGGATCCAGACAGGAATGGATAACAACAACCTGGAAATACACGGTTTTAGCGATGCTTCGGTAAAGGCCTATGCAGCAGCGACTTACCTGCGGGTGCCTGATCAGCACAACAAGATCCACATGCACCTGTTGATGTCCAAAACCAAGGTAGCACCACTGGAAGCAGTTACTCTTCCCCGACTAGAGTTGTGTGGCGCTGTTTTATTGGCGAAGTTGCTGCACGAAACAGTCAGAGCTCTTAAGTTGGAGAACTGCAAGGCATACGCATGGATAGACTCGGAGATAACGTTGTGTTGGATCAAGGCACCTCCATCCAGATGGGAAACTTTCGTTCGTAATCGAGTCGCTGAAGTGCAGAATCTCACAAACAACGACAGCTGGATGCATATTCCGTCCAAGCAAAACCCAGCTGAGCTGGCTTCCCGGGGAGTTTTACCGTCGCGACTGCTGCAGAGCGATCTTTTGTGGAATGGGCCACCATTTCAACAGGACACCTGGCACAGCACAGGACACCTGGAAGGCGTACAGTGAAGGTACACTGCGTGATGAGCGACGAGAATTCCATCAGCGAAGAGGTACTTAACGTTAATGAAGCTCACAAGGGTAATCGCGTACTGCAAAAGATTTGCCTCCAACCTGCGAAAGGAATCTGCAAAGAGAGAGAAGGGCCCACTGTCACCACTGGAACTACGCTCGGCAACATTAGCTATAGTCCGAACCGCACAGCTAGAGATGTTTCCTGCTGAGGTGAGGACCAACATCGAAAACGTAAAAGGGTGGAAAACTCTAAATCCAACCATCGACGAGCAAGGAGTAGTGCGAATCGGAGGCAGACTACAGAACGCAGATCTACACTACGATCAACAGCACCCTATTCTTCTGAAATCAACACACCACTACACGAAGATGATCATCGCAGACGCCCAGAGTTCAGAAGATGGTTCTTTACCTGCGTCAAAGGTTTTGGATCTGTGGCATCAAAAATGCCGTCAAGAAGCACGGCCACGGGTGCAACATATGCTTCAGGTACAAACCGAAACCGATGGGGCAGTTAATGGGGAACCTACCTGCTCCTCGGGTAAGGATGTCGAGACCCTTTACCCACACTAGAGTGGACTACGCCGGACCTATCGACATCAAAGCGTGGAGAGGAAGAAACGCGGAAACTCTTAAGGGCTACTTTGCGATTTCGTGTGCATGGCCACCAAAGCTGTTCACATCGAAGCGGTAAGTGACCCCACTACACAAGCTTTTCTTGCCGCTTTAAGAAGATTTACCGCACGAAGAGGTCTATGTGCAGCCATGTACAGCGACTGCGGCACCAATTTTGTAGGCGCAAACACAGAGCTCCAGAAGCTCCTGAAGGAAGCTAAATTCGACTGGCAAGCGTGTGCAGAGACTCTTGGCAACGAAGGAACGAAGTGGAACTTTAATCCAACCGCTTCCCCTCATTTTGGAGGATTATAGGAAGTCGGCGTAAAGACAATCAAGTTCCACTTAAAAAGAGTCGCTGGTACCCAGGTACTTACTTACGAGGAACTCAACACGCTTCTGACTCAAATAGAAGACTGTCTTAACTCGAGGCCTCTTTGTCCGGTATCAGAGGACATCAACGACCTGCAAGCGCTAACACCAAGACACTTCCTAATCGGAGCACCACTCGTAACACCGCCACAACCTGAGTACGACCTCGACAAAATTTCGTATCTCGATAGGTGGAAGCGAGTTCAAGCACTGTTGCAGACATTTTGGAAGAGATGGAGCACCGAATACCTCACACGTCTACAACAGCGACCGAAGACTAAAACTAAAATGCAAACACCAAAGGAAGGAGAATTGGTGTTACTTACTTATGTCCTGTATCCCCTTGTGGGTCCTAGGGCCTCTACTACGCCTACGCGCCATCGTGTACGGTTTCTGGCAATGTGTCTGAGTTCTCCCCAACTTTTCCCTAACTGCCGTGCCTCCTTCTCGACTGTTCTGCGCCATGTTCTCCTCGGACCGCCAGGTCTTCTGCCATCCTGAGTTAGAGGGTTCCATTGCATAGCATGGTTCGCTATGGAACTGTCACCCTTTCGGAACGTGTTACCAATCCACTGCCTCTTCCGTCGTTGGATGGTTGTGCTTATTGGTTTCTGACCCGTTCTCTCGTAAAGGTGTTCGTTAGAGATACGATTGGGCCAGAAAATCCTTAAGTTATTGCGCAGACACCTATTAACAAACGTTTGCAGCTTTCTGGTGACAGTAATGGTCACTCTCCACGCGCTGCAACCATTGGGACCTGCATTGCGATTGATCGGGAAACTACTGACTGCCCAAAACTTGGCTTGGGCCAGTAGCGCAACAATCAAGTTCGTGATGAAGTGCTTACTTTACCTCCTAGTGGTGGTCCCCGGGCAACTACACGTATAAGCCCCTATACGTATAGGCCAAAATTTAAAGTGTGGGTTGTCTAGGGCCTTGATTCTAGGCTAGGTAACGTGGGCCAGTAACCTGGGTTACCGAATATTGCCGGCTACAGAAACCGACACTATGCCTCGGATAAGGAATGATCACATGTTGACGACTTTTGGCTATTGTACCCGGACAAAGCTAGGTTTCTGGAATGTAAAGACGCTCCTCGACTCGGAAAGAGAAGGTCCTTACAATGCCAGATTCCTCCAATTGGAAAACGAATTCATGCGATATAAACTGGACATTTTGGGGGTAAGTGAAGTAAGAAGACGGGAGACTACCAGTCTCCAACGCGTAACACTGTACTACTCTATTCTGGAAGACCATCCGGAAGTCCGCGGGAATATGGAGTCGGACTGCTGCTAACAACAACAGCACGCAAGCGCCTTATTTCCAGGCAGCCTCATGGTGATAGGATTTTGACGGCCGAATTCCGGACTAGAGTACGACGCGTCACCATCATACAGTGTTACGCCCCAACGAATAGTTCGTCTGAGGACGAAAAGGAGAGCTTCTACAATCTGTTAAGTGCCGTCTTCAACACAACACCAAATGGAGACATTGTCATAGTGATGTGGGATTTGAATGCCAAGGTAGGCAGCGACAACGAAGGGCTCAAACATGTAATCGGGAAGCATGGACTAGGCAACTGCAATGACAACGGCGAAAGGTTTCTGGATTTCTGCAATGCCAACCGCCTTGTGATAGGTGGCACCATGTTTGAGCACAAGACCTACCACAAAGTCAGCTGATAGATAGAAAGATAGTACGTGATCACCATCTTATGATAGCTACTCTCCAACTACGCACTGCTGCAGTTCGAAGATCCCACGACAACACAAGAATGCCCAGGTTCAACATCGATAGACTTAGTGATCCCTCAGTGCGCCAACAATTAAGGGAGCACTTTTCGCAAGGTGTGGAAGCAATCAGCAGCTCAATGCCCGCAACCATCCAAGACCATTGGTGTGCTGTGAAAAATGTTTTTACATCTAGTGCTGAAAGAATTGGCGGTCGATCGCAGGGAGACATAGGGCGTGTCTTTCCGATGATACCTGGAGACGGATTGACGAACGAAAACAGCTGAAAGCTCGCGTTGCAGCTACTCCAGCAGCAGGGAGAACCGAGCTAGAGTCCCTATATCGCATGAAGATGAGAGAAGTTCAGCGTAGCGTGCGACGTGACAAGCGCAACTACATCAATGCGCTGGCTACAGAAGCAGAAGAAGCTGCACGGAGGTGCGGCAGCAGGACCGTCTACAGAATCACGAAAGAGCTGACAGGAGGTCGCAGCTCCAGCCAACAGCCAGTGAAAAGCCTAGACGGTTCCTTGCTCATTTCGGATGAGGACCAGCTCAAGAGATAGAAAGAGCATTTTGCTACGGTTTTGAACAGCGTATTCGCTAGCGATATGCTCCCAAATCAAACTGAGATACCCGAGGTGAGAAGCTCCCGAATACGCACCATAACTCCCAGTAAAGATGAGATCATTACCGCGATCAAGGCACTCAAAACCAACAAGGCGGTAGGACTTGACGGTATTCCAGCAGAGCTCTTAGGAGCACCGCCCACATCGGCTAAGCTTCTGCTTCCACTTATATAGAGAGTTTTCCTAACGAGTGGAAAAAGGGAATGATCGTCAAGCTTCCTAAGAAAGGAAATCTAATAGAATGCGGAAACTGGAGGGGTATCTGCGTGTTGCCTGCTGTAGCTAAGACAATAGCTAAAATCACCCTGGAGCGAATTAAAGAACATCTCGAAGACACACTCGATGCCGAACAAGCAGGTTTCCGCTCTGGATCCTCCTGTGCCGACCACATCAACACCCTGCGGATTATCATCGAACAGTGTGTTGAATATCGATCGCCACTGCACCTGCTGTTCATCGATTTTGAGGAGGCGTTCGATAGTGTCAACAGGGAGTTTATTTGGCGTGCCTTACGCAGGAGAGGTATTCCCGATAAACTAATTGCTATTATCAAGGCTACATATTGTAATATTCTTGCTGGGGTTCGTTTAAATAAAACTGTCTTTTGTGTATTTCAACTGGTTATTTATTGTCATCTACTAACTTTACTTCAACACAATATTCAAATCAATTTATTCTTTATTTATTTCAAATTAAACTGTCGCTACAGTTTCACATTCACGATATCGATTATTTTAACCACTTGGTCGAGTCTCTCTTGTGCTATATGATTGCAGCACGTGGAGAGTGACCACTACTATCACCAGAAAGCTGCAAACGCTTGTTAATAGGTGTCTGCGTAATATTTTAAGGATTTTCTGGAACAAGCGCATCTCTAACGAATACCTTTACGAGAGAACGGGTCAGAAACCAATAGGCACAACCATCCAACGGCGGAAGTGGCAGTGGATTGGTCACACGTTCCGAAAGGGTGACAGTTCCATAGCGAACAATGTTGCGCAATGGAACCCTCTAACTCAGGATGGCAGAAGGCCTGGCGCTCCGAGGAGAACATGGCGCAGAGTAGTCGAGAAAGAGGCACGGCAATTAGGGAAAAACTGGGGAGAACTCAGATACATTGCCAGAAACCGTACACGATGGAGCGTAGTGTCCCAAAGGTAGTAACATTTTTTGGTCATTCGTCAAAAATATTAAAAATTCTGTCTCGTCTTCCATCCCAACGCTCATTTACAATGACATTCCAGCTGTCAGCTCCTTAGACAAGGCCAATCTGCTTGCTGCTCACTTCGCAGCGAACTCCACCCTGCCAGATAGCGCTTTGTCTCCGTCCGTACTTGAGAGCGTCGAATTTTCCATGGGACAAGTCCACTTTCGCACTCGTACAGTTGCAGCAGTACTCAAAGGTCTTAACACACACAAATCCGCTGGTCCAGATGGTATCTCCCCCATAGTTGTGAAGAGGTGTTATTCCGCGCTGGCAAAACCCCTGCGTAAGCTTTTCTGTCTGTCATACTCTTCTGTGCTCTTTCCGAGTAGATGGAAAACAGCATTTGTCCAGCCCGTCCCTAAAAAAGGCGAATCTTCCTCCCCGTCCAATTACCGACCCATTGCACTTACGTCCCTTCTTTCCAAGGTCATGGAAACGCTGATAAATCTTCAGCTTATGAAATATCTTGATTCACGAAAACTCCTCAATGACCGGCAATATGGTTTTCGTAGCAACAGGTCCACTGGTGATTTGATGGCATATCTCACCGAGAAGTGGAACCAATCTCTCCATCACTTCGGCGAAACAAAGATGGTTGCGCTCGATATTTCTAAGGTATTTGACAGAGTTTGGCATCAGGCTCTTTTGTCGAAAATGCGTGCATATGGCATCGATGAGTCTCTTCTTCAATGGATTAGAAATTACCTTTCGGGCCGTTCAATACAGGTTGTCTTGGGCGGCTTCAAGTCTGCAATTCAACATATAAATGCTGGTGTTCCCTAGGGCTCCGTTTTGTCTCCGACTCTCTTCCTCATTTTTATAAATGACCTCTTGTCTGCAACTTCTCATCCAATCCATTCCTTCGCTGATGACAGTAGCCTCAGTTTTTCATATTCGTAGAAGAGGAACGACGACGTATGTTAAACACATTAAATTCCGACCTGGACAGCATAACCAAATGGGGTTCAATCAATAGAGTGGAATTTAATGCATCCAAAACTCAATGCTGTCTTCTGTCTCTCAAGCGAAACCAAGGCCCTCAACCATTATCCATAATTGGTACTTGCATCGCTGAATCCGAAAGACTTGCCGTTCTCAGTATATGCATCAATAACCGCCTTCGATGGAACGACCACATATTCGAAGTTGCCAAAAATGCTGCAAAATGTCTAGGATTCCTTAACCGGTGAAAGAAATATTTTACCCCGTCTGATCTGGCCTCCATCTATAAGGCATTCATCCGCCCAAAGCTGGAATATAACGCCCACATCTAGTCTGGTGCACCCAAGACCGTTCTGCACATTCTAGATAGGATACAGAATCGCGCGTTAAAACTGATAGGTGATAGAGACATCGTGAGCTCCATAGTCTCACTTGAACATCGTAGAAATGTCTCGTCTCTGTCTTTCCATTTTTTATTGCTTTTTTATAAAAAATGCTCCAGCGAAATAGCCAGCTGCATTCCTCGCCTTCAAAGCTTCACCCGCAATACGCGTCACGCTTCGAATGCACATCAGTTCACCCTCAAGCCCAACTTCAGACGTACTGTCAAGTATAGGGATTCGTTTATAAGCGGAACAACACGTTAGTGGAATGATCTACCAGCCTCTGTATTTCCTAATCATTACAACCTTCAAACATTTAAAGCCAACGCAAACCAGCACCTCCTCTGTCTTCTTCCCCCCTCTTCCTATCCGCCCATGCCCTGAGAACCAGTATAAGGGTATTAATAATCCCTTTGACACGCGCAAATTATATAAAAAAAAATTAAAAAATTGATGCTGCCGGCATAGAGGTGACTGAGAGATTTCGGGATACGGTTTCAGCGAAGAGTTTGGCGGTCTCTTGCGATTGTAGCTCTTCGACGTTAGATTTTCTCACAGTGATTCTTCTTTGTTGCTCAGATTGGGATATCCGCATTCGTACCTTGGCTACAAGAAGGTAGTTGATCCGAGTCTATGTTTGCCGCTCGGAAGGTCCGGACATCCAGAATACTGGAGGCATGCCTTGCGTCGATCGCAATATGATCAACTTGGTTGATCGTTACATGATCATTGGACCGCTATGTCTGCTTATGAATATCAGGATGAGGAAACCATGTGTTCAAAACGGAACCTATCAAAGAATACTTGGAGAAGAAAAATATATTTATACATTATACAACCCCACATAGCCACACAGGAAACTCTGATGTAGAACGATTACATGGTAGGTACTCTAAATGAACAAATACGCATACTACGAAGCGCAAGAGAACAAGGAGAGATATTTTTAGAAACTAACGATGCATACACCGCCTTAGAAACATACAATAATATAATTCATTTAACGACTAGGGAAAAACCCATTGACGTCCATTTTGGAAGAATAAAAGATTACAAGGAAATATTTGATAGAATAGAAGAAAAGAAGAAAGGTATATTAGAAAAATTTAATAAAAAAAAGGATGAAGAAATAGACCCTACTCATGGTAAACGACACAAGGCATGGTATAAGACACAAAAATTAATCCCAACTATAAAATAATGGGACAAGTAGGAGAGCGCATAATTACAAAAATAAAATATGAAACAGTTCCAAAACAGACCGTATATCATACAGATCAATTCTGAAAGAAAAAAATATTTCAAGAGAATTTATCTTCTTTCTAGGGCACCTGAAACCTCACATTGCTGTTAGCAATAACTCAGCTGATGCGGGTAGCATCACAGAAACTTGAATTAACAGATCTAAATTATGGACAAGGCTTCACCATGATACAACTAAAAGAAGAACCATTAACCGAAAATTATAATACATATAGAATATTGCACTTCATTAATTTAA
The DNA here is from genome assembly GCA_945910035.1 of Brachypalpus laphriformis. Classification (NCBI taxonomy): domain Eukaryota; kingdom Metazoa; phylum Arthropoda; class Insecta; order Diptera; family Syrphidae; genus Brachypalpus; species Brachypalpus laphriformis. Next base: position 109,523,978 of record OX246754.1, on the reverse strand, counting down.
CCAATTATCAAATTATTATTGAAACTACGAGTATAGAAGAACGGATTAAAAATATCCCGTTACAAGAAAAATACCTTAACAAACAAATGACACATTTGAAGGAAGTATTTCATGCAATCCTACCGCATAGACAAAGGAGAGGATTATTGAATTTAGGAGGATATGCTTTAAAATTCCTATTCGGAACCATGGATGAAGACGATAGGACCAAAATCGAAAATTATTTAAACAATTTGAGGAAAACACTCACAATGCAATTACCAATTCAAATGAACAAATAACTATTAACGACCGATTTTACCAACAGATAACAAACTTACAGAAACGACTAACCATATGAATACCTATTCCAATAGCCGTGAACAACTAGAGAGAGACCTAACAAACTTTCAAGCATAGAATCACGCAAAAGAAAATATGTATACATTATCTTCTCAATGACATACATACATGCAAAAAATGAAAGAGATAATACTGACATCACGCTTAGGTATACTCAGCCGAGATATACTTACTGACATGGAGACGAGACAATTTAACGTAACCATAGAGAAATTGGAAAATATCAAATTAGAACTGGCCCTATATAATAATAATATTATCCTTACTATCGCAATTCCCATATTATTAAAAGCAATGTACAAACACATCCATGTCGAGCCCATACCTAATAAATAAGGGAATATGCAAATTGCTATACAAAATAAAACTTATCTAATGTTCAATTCAAAAGTATACTCCATATCAAAAAACATAAAGTATTTAAGACCATTCCGAGACGACTGTATAGAAAACTGATTTAAAGGAAAAATGAACTGTCAATACGAACAAAAGAAGAAATAATTGAAATTGGAAGACATAATATAGTTGTAAAAAATAGAAATGTTCAGAAATTGTATCAAAACTGTAACAACCTGAATATTGAAATTAAAGGAAACTATTTAATAAAGTTCGAAAATTGTAAAATTCGAATTAACAATATTACACATAGAAAAAATATTTATGCTTGTGAACCTATAATACCTAATCCTATACATGAAATAAATTATATCAATATTAACAATATAATTTTTGAGAAATTGCATCATGACAATATTCAGAATGTCAAATACATAAATGAGTTAAAATACGAGCATACAAAAACACAAACACATACGTATATTATCATAGCTATTATTGTATTATGTATTACCCTGTATGTAATAGTAAAACTCAAGAAAAGAGATTATACCAAGATTGTAACAAATATTAGTCTTCGCGAGATTGCAAGCAACCCCGGAATCAACTCTTCGGCGGGAGGTGTTATAATCGCAACATAGATGGTAATATACAAAGATGTATATAAAGAAACCCTCCAAATGCTACAACCATTACTACAGCCACCAAAAACAGCAGGTGCACACGGCACCAAGGAAATAGCAAAACGACCATTTGATAGATAAGATGCACTTAGCACCAACCCAAGCCGACGCTCAAACATCTAAATATAATCACATCCTGCAATAAACATCTAAATATTATCACATCCTGCATACCTAAGTAAACATCTAAAGATAATCACATCCTGCATACCTAAGTAAACATCTGAAGATAATCACTTCCTGCATACCTAAATTTCCTAGAAACTGTAATAAAGATAAAAAAAAACACATGCATTGTCCTGCATGAACAATGACAGGTAAACCATAATATGCATTAAACGTGTTAGCCAATAATCCCGTTATCTTAAGTTGAAAATATTTTCATTTTCTCTTCTAAAATAGTCATCGTCGCCTGTAAGGAACAACCATTATGGAATATTTTTGATAAGGCTGAAATGCAGCTCGTTGTAACGAGTTATTTCGTCGTAGTTTCTAATACAGTGCAGATGGTAAGGTAATTCATGAAATATTTGTTAATTGGTTAATCCAATCAACATTTTTTGCATCAATACGGTAAAAAAGTAAACATAAGACGATAAATGTAAAATTGTTTAATACATTTTGGCTTCGCGAATTACTTATCAAAAAAAAAAAATTCAACAATGCCCAGGGAAAAAGTTTTAACAGATAAGAAAAAAGGTGAAATAATGATTCTGGACTTTCTTTGCGAGAGATTGCGTAAAATATCAATCTGTCTCATATATGCCGTCCTAAGCAAAAAGGACACAAACGCCAAAATTCTAAAATTGAGTTAGTGGCATATTTGGATTCCTTAAACAGTGCTTTATTTTTGTGTGAAGCTTAAAAGGCATATTTCCAACTGCAAATGGCTCAAAATCACGGATGGAAATGGACACATCTCTCTATTCCTAAGTAAAAAAGACAAACCAGAAACAGTAAAATGCGTTTATCTCAAAACTACTAAAATAGAGATGCGCCCTTTCTTCTTACGACGGCAGTACAGTTGTCCGCAACTTTTTGAGTTTCGCCCGCTAAAAATCGGAAATTTTTTGAGAAATTAGAAAAGACCCAGCAATAAACAAGCCTTCAGCTTCACAAATATGATCTCCCGATCGAAAAACGTCGGGCTTAGCAGATATTAAGATCAGGTAAGAATGTTGTCCACGAAAAAGCGATGAAAACACTTCACCTTTCTACAAGACACAAAGTGGCAAGATTAGATTTAGCGAAAAAATACATGTCATGGACGGAAGAATGGAAAAATATTTTATTTAGTGATGAAAAAAAAATTCAACCTGAATGGACCCGATGGTTTTTCCATGTATTGGCATGATCAAAGAATGAAGGAGGCAATCAAATTTAGCCGAAATTTTGGGGGCGGCAGTGTTATGATTTGGGCTGGTTTCTGTGCCGCCGGTAAAACGAAAATGCTTATGTACCAACGAAAATGAAATCCCAAAAATACATCGAGCTATTAGAGGACGTAATGGTGCAAAAAGCTGACGAGTTATGTGGAGTCTACTTTGTGTTTCTACAAGATAATGCTTCCGTTCACTCTGCAAAGAAAGTCAAAGAGTGGTTTTCTGTTAAGAATATTGAGGTTTTGGACGGGCCAGCGAGGATTCCTGACCTTAAGCCAATAAAAAATTTGTCGGGAGCATTATCTCGTCTGGTGTACCATATTACACAAATAGACGGCAATATAATACTGTTAAAGAACTCAAAGAAGCCATTACATTGTCCTGGAACTCTATTTGAAATACGGTTCTCCAAAATTTGATTAACACAATTCCAAGTAGAATATTTGAAACAATTACTAAGAATGAAGGTCCTACCCATTATTAACATCATTGTTTTTGAAAAATAATATTCTTAAAAGCGTTCTGAAACATGTATTTTTATAAGAATTTTGCTGCTATTTTTATGAATTTTTAGTTTTAAAGATTAAATTGATTTGATTTTACATTTTGCAAGCAGTCTTAAGTTAATTATGTATGATAATGTAGTTTCTTGAAATAAGAAAGACTTTTTTTCAATTAATAAAAAAATAAAGTAAAAATGTATAGTTTTTATAAGAATTTCACTCAGTGTACCTAAGTTCTTGTTTATCCCAATGTACGAGCATTCAATACGAAGCTCATGCTTTTGTAGCATAGACGCACACTACTGCATGGTTTGTGTACCAAACTAAAAACACTGTGTTCCAAACCGCAACCTGCTAGCAGCAAATATTCCCACCTAACCGGATGTTCCACAATTGTTCCACACAATATCCCAATTATTCCAGGATCATCAATTCACCCCGAGAAACATCTAGCATGTTCTAGAGCCCCTTGCAATTTTGTATAAATACCCATACCACAACCATCGTCGGTACAGTTGTAATAAGGTGAATACAGCGATTACAAGAGATATTCGACCAGTGGTGAAAACAAGCGACATTGTGAACGTAAAGCTGTAGCGACAGTTTAATTTGAAATAAATAAAGAATAAAGTGATTGAATTGTAGCAGTTGGATAACGCGAGTGTAACAGGAGGAGAAGATGAGCAGGATACGAACTGAGGGAGAGATGTCGCTGTTAGCACAGAAGAAGAAGAAGGGAGGCATCTGACGTTTAAGTTGGATTATTCAAACAGAGTGGAAAGAAGAAGGACGTGTTTGTAAAGAAAGGAAGAATAAAGATTTGAATTAAATTTAACCGAATAGTATAGGCGTTAAATTCGTTTTTATTTTAGTATTCTTTTTAGTTTAGAAGTGGGATTGGTATTCTTGCATGCGTGGACCTGATTGTCCGATTAATTCAGCTATTGCGACTGAGAAACATCGCGTGGTTTTCGAGGATATTTGCTGTCTGGGTCTTGTGGCGCCGACGCTGTGAACGAGATGGCGACAGAGACAGATATGATCTACACAGGCGCCCTGGCGTCGATGTCAGTAGCAAAGCTGACGGATGAACTCAAGAAGCGTAAGCTAAGTGTGTCAGGGAAAAAGCCGCAACTTATCAACAGACTGATGATGTTTCTTGACTGTGAGAAGTCGGGTGCGACGAATCCTGATTCGAAAGTCGCAATAAGGAACGTCGACGAGGTCGTAGATGGTGAGGACGAAAGCTTGTCGGAAGGTGACTCCGAAGACAACGAGGCGAATAAAACAATTCTGGAAAAGTCAACAGCTGATATGGACCTGCCGACTTTGAAACGAGAGCTGGAATTATTGCGGCGAGAGCTGACGGCTGTGGCGTGTATTGGCGACGGTGGCATGAGGATGTCTGTATCCGATGTCGTTAACGCAATGCCGGATTTTACCCCCGTAGACATGAAATCATGAACGTCAACCCAATGGATTAACCAAATAGAACGAATGCGAACGCTCTTTGGCTGGCAGGATTCTTTGATTCTGTGTGCTGCAGTAATAAAATTCCACGGACCGCCAAAGTGTTGGCTGGAAGCTGAAAGTGACCTGCTGGGTGACTGGGAGAAGTTTAAGGCTGAGTTTGTTAAAGTGTTCCCATCTAGTTCCGATTCTGCGGATATACATATGCAGTTAATGTCTCGTCAACGTAGGGACTCCGAGACTATAGAGGAATACTTCTTTGAGGTAAAAATGCTTGGTAAGCGGGGTGGGTAGACGGAAGCGACGATTATAAAGTATCTTATTTCGGGTCTTAAGGATGAAAAGCTAATAGAGCAATTGGCGGGCCAAAGGTATGATTCGTCGTTAGAGTTACTGCAACGAATTAAGTGGATTGAGGGCGTGCATGCACAGGAACGCATGCGAAAGGGCAAAAGGATTCCAGCGGCTTCAACTGCAAGCGTCAGCTCTGGTGTCTTTGTTCATCCAACACCACTTAAAAGAGTGGATCCGAAAAATGGAGATGACAACGCAGTTAAACTATTGCCTGATCGTGTACGTTGCTTTAAATGCCATCAACCGGGACATCGAGTTAAGGACTGCCCAAGGAAGTCTGATGTCGGCTGTTTGTTCTCATCAGCGAAGAAAGGAGACGACTGTCTCAAGGTCATGATCGTAAACTCAGCCAAATTGTTGACTTACGTAGACATGGGCAGTGAATGCGTAACTATGAAGCACGTGGTTGCGCTGTCTAGCGGCTTCCATTTCGACGACAATCGTACACTGCTACGTGGATTTGGACGTGGAAAATGCTTTTCTCCGGGTCGCTTTGAAGCTATCGTCGAAATTGAGGGAGTGAAGGCTGTTGTCGAAGTTTTAGTGGTACCAGACTCGGCACAAGGCGTAGATGTTATTACTGGTCGAGGTTTCCTATGCCAGGCGCATATTAAAGTGGAATTTGCTGCCGGAGTCGTGAACATTATGCCCAATGTAGAGGAAGTACTGACCATTGGCAAGTGTTTGGACGAAATCAGGGTCAAGGACCTAAATGTTGACGAAGATCTGACGGAAAGTGACCAGGAAAAACTTGTAGGGATAGTAAATAATTTCCGATGCTGTTTTTCAAGAGGCATGTCAGAGTTGGGCGAAGCTAAGAATACTGCGATAACAATTGAATTGAAGGTCCCCGAACCGGAGGGGAAAGGGAGTAGTAGAATTCCTTTCGCCATGCGAGAGACAGTGGCCAAAACGGTGAACGAGTTGCTGGATAAAGGAGTCGTGCGGGAATCCACCTCTAACTTTACATCACCCCTCGTGATTGTACCGAAGAAAGATGGGAAACCAAAGATGTGTGTGGACTTCAGAAAACTTAATGCTATTACTGTGAAAGAGGAGTATCCGATGCCTGTAGTAGAAGCACAACTTAGCCGTCTCAATGGGAACAGGTATTTTACAGTATTAGATATGAATTCTGGCTATTTTCAGGTACCACTAGCGGAAAAGTCCAGACATCTGACTGCTTTTCAAATCCATAGTAAGCAACTGGAGGTTTGTCGTATGCCATTTGAATTGGTTAATGCGCCGGCTGTATTCCAGAGACTGATGGACAGTTTGGTCTGTCGCGTGGTGGAAGAAGAGGCGCTGGTTTTTCTGGATGATGTTATTATACCCAGTAAAACCATCGTGGAGGGACTGGAGAGACTAAGGAAGTTTCTGGACGTCCTGTTAGAAAATGGATTGACACGTAAGCTTGAGAAGTGGGAGTTTCTAAAGAAAGAGGTCGAGTACTTGGGCCATCAGTTGGTGGAGGCTGGTGTTAAACCTGGCAAGCGTAAGACAAGGGCTATATAGGAATTTCCAGAGCCGAATAATGTACGGCAAGTTAGACAGTTCTTGGGACTGTCCGGATATTTTAGGAAGTTCGTTCCTGGTTACGCGAAGATTGCTGCGGCACTGACTATGCTTTTAAGGAAAGATGCTGCCTTTCAATGGAGACATGAGGAGCAATCCGCATTCAATATTCTGAAGAGTCATCTCACAAGGGAACCAACATTGGTATATATGATCCTAAAGCGGACGAGTTGCATACGGATGCTTGTGCGACTGGACTGGCAGGAGTGTTGATGCAGAAGGGCGAAGCAAGAGTTCTCCGGGTGGTAAGCTATTATAGTGGCAGGACGTCGGACGTACAATGTCGGTACCACAGCTACGAGCTGGAGCTATTGGCAATTGCGGAGAGTGTGAGTCGTTTCCGAATCTATCTGCTTGGGAAGCCATTCACGGTCATAACGGACTGCAGAGCTATCGTGACCCTGAAGGACATGACGAATGTTACCGGTCGGGTAGCGAGGCTGTTTCTGAAATTACAAGAGTTTGACATAAGATTTGTGCATCGGCCTGGATCTCAAATGGGGCATGTAGATGGTCTGAGTATGAACTCGTATGAGCAGAAGCCGGAGGACGAGAGGGAAGACCTGCTTGAGTGTAATATGCTGAGTATTAATATCGATCAAGAGGATTGGCTGGTTACACTTCAGCGCCAGGATTGCAAGGTAAAACGTATTTTAGAATTACTAAATAATTCGTTTTGATCTAAAGCGAAAACCGGCAACAAGATACGAGCAGGGCGATAAGGTTTTAGTCGAGAACAGCCCTGTGTCAACGGGAACATCTAGGAAGTTAGAACCGAAATGGAAGGGACCATACTTAGTGACACGCGTGCTGGGAAACGATCGCTATTTATTGGAAGACATCCCCGGTGCTGAAAGATCTCAAGGGAAATTCTCGTCGGTATATTCATCGGACAGGATGAAGCGTTGGCTGAGTTTGCCTCCAGATGCAGAAGGCGAAGGCGAGCATATGGTATGCTTGCGCCGAGGACGTCGCAATAGAGGATGGCCGAACTTTAGCAGTTGGATAACGCGAGTGTAACAGGAGGAGAAGATGAGCAGGATACGAACTGAGGGAGAGATGTCGCTGTTAGCAGAGAAGAAGAAGAAGGGAGGCATCTGACGTTTAAGTTGAATTATTCAAACAGAGTGGAAAGAAGAAGGACGTGTTTGTAAAGAAAGGAAGAATAAAGATTTGAATTAAATTTAACCGAATAGTATAGGCGTTAAATTCGTTTTTATTTTAGTATTCCTTTTAGAATCTTGTGTTAAAGTAAAGTTGGTGTTTGACAATAAATAAATGATTAAAATACACAAAGGACACTTTTATTTAAACGAACCCCAGCAAGAATATTACACTTTTGTAAAAAGATTTAGCTGTAATAAAAAGTAGTGAACGCAAATCACCATTTAAAGCGAATGTCTTTTTTATTTACAGAAGTGAAACCTTCGGTTAAGAAATTTTTATACGATTCCTTAAAACATGAAAACTCCTAATAAAACTCGGGACATCCATAGGCCAAATGAGGGTCATGTAGCAGATTATCTTCACCTTCGCATCCAGTTGGCTGCTATAAGTCTCTTTGTAAGGTCGAAAGCAACTTTGGCTCTGGCCAGAGCAGCATCTACATGTTTGTTAAAATGTAGATATTGATCTAGCCAGATCCCAAGGTACCTGACTACACTTCAACTCGCAAGTGCGAAGTAAGTGTGCTGCCCGTGCTGTCACACGATAGAGAACATTCGCCGGATATGAACTGTCTCTATCCCTTTTGGGAATGGGCTGCGCCGCCGCTGCTTTCCAATGCACTGGATAATGGGCATTATTTATTGCATTATTAAATATGATGGTGTAAATGTCGACATATTCCTTCAAATGTTTTTGGAGGACTATATATGCTTGGGTATGCCGCCGATTCCCACGGATTTCTTTTTCATAATTTTCTTTTTTTTTTTTTCTTTTTTTTTTGCCTAGATCAGGTGAAAAATCTTCCAAAGACAACACCATAAGGACCGACTGCGCGTGCTTATGTTAGTGTGAGATTTTTACTCGCTAAAAAAACACCTCTCCTCAAAAGTAATACTACAACTAAGCCGACGCTTATCCAGCAGATTTATTTTCGCTTACGAGACACGTGATTTTTGGAAAAAAAAGAGAAGATGTTCGTATGAAGTTAAAAGAAATGTATCACTTTAAACAGGTTAAATTCCAATGAAAGTTCCTGCGTTTTTCGCGACCGGAATATACTATGACGCGGGTCAAAAGGTTTTGTCCTTTGCAGGCGACGAATTGAGTTATTCGCGTCAAGTAATTGAATGACGGTACGGTTACAATGGCCGTGAACACGATCTTTGTGTTTACGCGCAAATTTTGTTATCTCTTCGACGACGCTGGGAATTCCCAGATCTCGATGAATATCTTCGTTACGTAGATACCACGGTGCGTTAACGATCGTTCTAAGAACTTTATTTTTAAAAGTTTGTATGATGTTTCTATTGCTTTTCTTGGTACAACCCCATAGTTGTATACCATACGTCCACGCAGGCTTTAGCGCTTGCTTATAGATAAGCAGTTTGTTATGTAGGCTCAACTTCGAATGTCTTCCGAGTAGCCAGTGCATTTGTCGGTATTTGTTTTCGAGCTCATCGCGTTTCTTTGTTAGGTGCGATTTCCATTTAAGCTTAACATCTAGAGTCATTCCTAGATATTTTGCTTCGTTCGTGTACGGTATTTGAGCCGAGTTAAGATATACAGGTAATCTATCCACTTTTTTATAGGTAAAGTTGACGTGAGTAGATATGCTTTCGTTCAGCACAATACGCCAAGAATTCGTCTAATCGTGGACTTTATTAATAGAATGTTGCAGCTTTCCAGTTGCTTCTTCAATAGTTTCGTCGCCGCAAACGTGGCGGCGACGCAGTTTCTTTCCTGCGGGATATCACGCGCATAGAGTACATATAGAAGTGGGCCAAGGACACTTCCTTGTGGAACTCCGGCCGCAATCTCCTTGAAGTCAGAATAATCATTTCCGTCTCTCGGTGAGGTACGATAGTAAGATTAAAAAGAGTTGCCGTGGCAGTAGTCGTTGCAATTTATACTCCAAGCATTCGTGCCAAACCTAATCGAAAGCTTGTGAGACGTCAAGAAATACACCACAACAAATCTGACGCTTTCTCAATCACGTCAGTTATTTTGTGGACTTGGTCGATTGTAGAATGTTTGGTTCTAAATCCAAACTGATGGTCAGGAATGAGACGTCTTTCGTCGATTACGGGTTGTAGACGTTTTGAAAGTAGTTTTTCGAATATTTTTGAGACAACCGGCAATAGGGAAATAGGCCTATATGATTTCTTCTCATACAGAGGTTTGCCTGGTTTCGGGACCATTATAATCTCGGCGACTTTCCATTGTCTCCGAACGTAGAGCAATCTGAACGAAGCGTTGATCAAATATAGCACTTTGATAAGAGCTTTATTCGGCAATTCCTTGATCACCTGCGCCGTTATAAAGTCGTAATCCGGAGCGTTTTTCGTCTTTCAATTTTTAATCACTGCCCTCAGTTCACTCAATGCAACTTTTATTACTTTAAAGTTGTCAGATGTTGTGACTGGGGAGTCGGCCGTTAAAAAAGGGCCGTCGAACGACTTAAACGTTTCTTCTAAATGCAAAGCAAAAAGTTCTGCATTTTCTTTGTCGCTGTTGGCCCAGTTTCCATCGTTTTTCCGAATTAGTGGCACTTGCATTTGAGGTTTCCGGATGCCTTTTAGCACTTTTCAAAGCGAATAATTTGATTCTCTTTCACCGGAGAGATTTTCAAGGTAGGTCGCTATCTTTTTGCTTTTAAATTCTCGAATACTATCTCTAAGGCGATTGCATATTATATTACGCTGCGGCGCACGAGTAATTTTTCATTTCTTTCGTGCTTTTAGTTTCTCCCTCACCAGTTCAATGATTTCTCTGGGATACTTTTCGTTGCGGTTGATCATATAGCTTCTAGAGGGAGTGTTTCTCCATGCCGTTCTTTGGCTTGTTTCCACGAAAGGATCAACTTCGTCCTCTAGTTCACAAGATGTTTTAAGTGATACATTTAAGGCGATATTTGTTTCGCAATCATGTCTAAAGCCATCCCAGTTTGATCTATTGCTAGTAAGTCTTGGAGGTACTTTTTTCTTGATCAGCGCTTCTCCAAGTAATAAAATTACCGGCGGGTGGTCAGAAGAGAGATAAAAACATTCTTTGACTGTAATGATATGCTCCCAAATCAGACTGAGATGCCCGAGGTGAGAAGTTCCCGAATACGCACCACGACTCCCAGTAAAGATGAGATCATTACCGCGATCAAGCCACTCAAAACCAACAAGGCGGTAGGACTTGACGGTATTCGAGCAGAGCTCTTACAAGCAGGGCCAACAACATCGGCTTAGCTTCTGCTTCCACTTATAGATAGAGCTTGGGAAGCTGAGAGCTTTCCTAACGAGTGGAAAAAGGGAATGATCGTCAAGCTTCCTAAGAAAGGAAATTTAATGGAGTGCGGAAACTGGAGGGGTATCTGCGTGCTGCCTGCTGTAGCTAAGATAATAGCTAAAACCATTCTTGAGCGAATCAAACAACATCTCGAAGACACACTCGATGCCGAACAAGCAGGTTTCCGCTCTGGATCCTCCTGTGCCGACCACATCAAAACCCTGCGGATTATCATCGAACAGTGTGTTGACTATCGATCGCCACTGCACCTGCTGTTCATCGATTTTGAGATGGCGTTCGATAGTGTCAACAGGGAGTTTATATGGCGTGCCTTACGCAGGAGAAGCATTCCCGATAAACTAATTGCTATTATCAAAGCTACATATGAAGGCTCCAAATGTCATGTTCTGCACAGCGGAAGGTTGTCTGAGCAATTTGAGATCCAAAGTGGGGTAAGACAAGGCTGTATCCTTTCACCAACATTATTCCTATTGGTGATTAGCGATGTGCTTCATGCAGCTTTGTCGACGGGAAACGGAGGAATTCGAAGGACTCTTACATCTCAACTGAAACATCTTGACTACGCAGACGATGTATGCTTACTCTCCCAGAGAATTATGGACCTCCACCAAATGACGGCAGATGTGGAGAGGGAGGCAGGTGTCGTCGGGCTGAAAATGAATACGGCAAAAACTAAAATTATCAGCCTTGGAACAAACTCATCGGCTCATATATCCATTGGTGGATAACCGGGAGATAGCGTAGAGGATTTCCAGTATCTTCGGAGTATTGTCTCGACCGATGATGGAACCGAACTGGATATAGCCAACAGGATCGCCAAAGCAAAGTCCACGTTCGGGATGTTGTCCAAAATATGCCATGCAATCAGTTTGAGCACCAAAATAAGGCTGTTCCGCTCCAACGCTCTCAGCTTCCCAAGCTCTATATATAAGTGGAAGCAGAAGCTCAGCCGATGTTGTTGGCGCTGCTTGTAAGAGCTCTGCTGGAATACCGTCAAGTCCTACCGCCTTGTTGGTTTTGAGTGCCTTGATCGCGGTAATGATCTCATCTTTACTGTGAATCGTGGTGCGTATTCGGGAACTTCTCACCTCAGGCATCTCAGTTTGATTTGGGAGCATATCGCTAGCGAATACACGGTTAATAACCGTAGTAAAATGCTCTTTCCATCTCTTGAGCTGGTCCTCATCCGAAATGAGCAAGGAGCCGTCTAGGCTTTTCACTGGGTGTTGGCTGGAGCTGCGACCTCCTGCCAGCTCTTTCGTGATTCTGTAGACGGTCCTGCTGTCGCACCTCCGTGCAGCTTCTTCTGCTTCTGTAGCCAGCGCATTGATGTAGTTGCGCTTGTCACGTCGCACGCTACGCTGAACTTCTCTCATCTTCATGCGATATAGGGACTCTAGCTCGGTTCTCCCTGCTGCTGGAGTAGCTGCAACGGGAGCTTTCAGCTGTTTTCGTTCGTCGATTGGTCTGAAATCTTTCGAGTTTTCATGACCGCGTCTGCCTGCCTTTGAGATGACAATCACTCTCAGTCATCTCCATGAAGGGCGTACGTGGTTATTCAGGCCCGGGGATTTATAAGGAGCGAAACTGTTTAAGGCCCAGGAGATTTTTTCCTCTGTAATAATGGGTATAAAGTTTTCCGTGTATAAGGCATTAGATTGCGTGCGCTGAAAGTTTGTAGGCTCTGCACTATTATCTGTGCAACCGGAAAAATGGGTGTTTATCAAGAGTTCTAGAAATTCTGCTGTAGACTTAGTCCGTTCTCCATCCATCTTCCTAAGAAGAGATGGATTGGAGTGTTTTTCGATATAATTTTGATGAGTCTTGCAGAGTCCTTAAGTGTTTCAATGGATTGGCAGTAGTCTATCCATGACTGTCTCTTAGCCATTCTGATAAATTGTTTATATTTTTTAAGGTAGTCTTTATAGGGCTGCCAGTGTTTACAGCTATGGCAGATATTGAAGTTCTCGCTCGTCAGCTTCCTAAGACGTTAGAGTTCCACGCTCCACCAAGGTGGGAATGTTTTCTTGCTATATTTGACTGGACCCGAGACTTTATACGCCGTATTAAAAGGTTTTTCGAAAGTCTCTACTTTGTTGTCGAGTTCTATAATTGAGGTTATTTTTGGTTTGGGAGTTTTAAGGAGCTTTGAACTTATGACTTGACCAAACTTGCTCCATTCGATTTTTGGGGTTTCTAAAATGTTTAGGAGATTCAATCTCCAGATCTACATCGACGATTATCCAGTTATGGTCGCAGGGAGACCCAACGCGGGTTCGGGACCTGAGAAAGCCTCGTCTGAGCCTTGTCTAGCAATCTCATCGGAGATCTCGTTCCCCAAGATCCCAGTGTGACCTGGGACCCAAATAAGAGACAGAGAATTCAGCCTTGCGACCGAGTTCAAAGAGTTTTTGGTTTCACGAACTATTTTTGAAGCGGTTAAAGGGTTAAGCAAGGCCTTAAGCGCAGCCTGACTGTCACTACAGACACAAATGCTACGTTCCTTCCACCTGTTCTTCACAACATAGTTCATGGCAATTAGGATTGCATAAGTTTCCGCTTGGAATACAGACGCATATTTGCCTAACGAAAAGTGAAGTCTAATGCTGTCGACTTCCACGAAGACACCAGCGCCAGACCCTTGACTGGTTTTGGAACCATCCGTGAAAATACGACTACATTCCATTCCCGGCTCAGACTCTGACCGAAGCCAGGCCTGGACACAAAGAAAGTCGACTCTGAATTTGCGCATCAGCTGGAGTTCTAGTGTCATTGCATCAGACGGCATATCCATAAGACAGGAGTCGTAAGATAAGTGTCGCGCAAGTTCATCAAAGTTCCAGTGTGGAGTATGCCAAAAATCGCCCTGCTTAAGACGATGGATGGCTTTTATAGTGCAACCCATGATATAAGTATTAAGGGGAGGTAAGTTCAGCAAAGGCCAGGCCAGACGTACTCGGGAAAACTCCCGTGCAGCCGAGACAATCCGTTCTTTGAAGTTTCGCGAAAAAGGCAACCACATCTTTACGCGAGAGCCCCTTCCGACGCATATGCGAGGAATGGTCTTATCATAGCCGTGTAGATCCAGAGAACCTTATTCGGTGACAAGCCCCAAGTCTTGCCAAAAGCACCCTTATACTGCCAGAAGACTGAGAGCGCCTTGGATGTTTTCGACTCGACGTATTTAGACCAATGAAGTTTCTCATCTAAAATCACTCCCAGATATGTGGCTTCATTGGAAATGCGAATGGTGACACCTTTTAGCACTGGGTGAGTCAGACCGGTCAAAATCCTCCTTCTCGTAAAAAGAACAACCTCAGTTTTAAGAGGATTCACCGAAAGCCCACTCCTAGTACACCATTCATCGATCATGTCCAGCACCGCCTGCGCGTTAGCACAGACCGTCACCAGGCATGGCCCGACAGAAAGTACGGCGACATCATCCGCATATGCCTGAGCGTAGACGTTTGAACTATTTAGAGTGTTCAACAGAGAGTCGACCACCATGCACCATAACAATGGAGACAGAACGCCACCTTGCCGACAGCCCCTGTTTACCCCTGTCATAACATATTGGCCACAATCCGCATCCACTACCAAAGTTCTATTCATTAGCATTGCTTTAATCCACAACACTAATGTTTCATCTACCCCGTGTTGTCTGGCAGAGTCGAACATGCAGTCAAAAGTCGCATTGTCAAAAGCACCCTCAATGTCGATGAAGATACCGATCGCGTATTCTTTCCTATCAAGCGCGCATTCAATTCTGGCTACTAAATTTTTATGTGGGGTCTCACAGGATTTCCCACGCTGATAGGCGTGCTGCATCTCCGATAGTGGATGCAGCCTCAAAGCAACCTTGCGTCCGTGAAATTCCACCAGTCTCTCCATACTTTTCAGTAAGAAGGATGTCAAACTTACAGGTCTGAAACTTGGGGAGCGAATAGTCTTCCTTACTAATTTTCGGTATGTAAGCTACTCTGGCTGTCCGCCAAGGTGTAGGAATATATGCCAGCGCCAAGTCAGCGGTGAAAACTCTTTTCAGAGTTGGCAATAGCTGATTTATACCCTGTTGCAGCATAGCTGGATATATTCCATCGGTGCCAGGCGATTTGAAACCATCAAAAGATGCCACAGCATATTTGATGGCTTCATCTGTTACCACGGCTGATGCAATATAACAGCTGCGCCGAGTTTTCTGACTTAGATCAAGCTCAGCCTGGGTAAGCGGACCAAGCTCCGACCTAGTGATTATCTGATTGCCAAGAAAGTGAGTCTCCAGCAGAAGACTAAAAGTTTCCGCTTTCGTCTCAGTAAACTTGCCATCAGACTTTCTCAATGACTCCGGTTTGGTCGGCTTGCCCCTTTTGAGAACCTTAACCAACCTGCTGATTTCACCGACTGTCTCGATCTTTTCACAAAAACCTCTATAAGCAGAACTTTTCGACAACCGAATTAACTTCTTATAGTCTTTTTGCTTCGATCTAAAAAGATCCCAGTCACCTTCTAAATTTATCTTGTCTAGGAGATAGTTTCCTCGTATGTTACATTTGCTGCTGCCCCAGACAGTATTCTGAGCATTCGCGTCGCAACACATGACTAGTCCCATCTCCCGAGTGTCACAGTACTTTATGAGTTCGGCAACCGCCTTCGGTGGTGGAGGCATTACCGAATCATAAGGGAAGTAAGCCGACGCAACGACGAAGGTTTTCCAACTTCCGTTTGTTTCGTAGCTTACAGCTGCAGCAACCAGGTCCTGTCCACAGAATTGTCCAAGCTTGGTTACTGAGAGGAAATTCGCCTTCAGCCCGGCGCTGGCGCCTTCAGCAGACTCTGCAGCCTCTTTGCACCGCGCCATCGCCGCCTTCCTTCTTCTCGTTTTCAGTTGACTCTTAGTCAGGAGCCCATCGGAGTGCGCCGCTTCAGGAGCTCGTTCGGCCTTATTGGTTTCCCGAGTCAAACCGTCACCGACACAACTTCGACCAGCTACCTTTCTATTGAGGCAGAGATTAGACGTTCCAGCCGAAGCCTTTCCGCCACTTTCTTTACCATTCCAGCCCAGTCTACCAAACGAGTCAGAGACAGAGCTGCAGGAGTCTTCTGAAACAAGCGTTGCTACTACTTCTGGTTCAACACCAGAGGCGGGGGGTAAAGGTATGGTGGTTGGGACCTCCAGAATCCTCGTCCCGGCCGTAGTTAAAAAGACCACGGGTGGATTATCGTTTTCACGAGTACCACCTGGAGTAGATACCGTAAAAGTTTCTTCCATCATACTGTCAACAGGTTTTGCGTCACAGTCAAGACGTCTTCAGCCTTTAGTTCGATGTCTCACCTAGGGTCCTTTCGGACCCTTACGATCATTGACTCTTAAGCCGTTCCGCCACGTCAAGGCAGCTGAAGAATGGGAACAGTTACAGATGTTGTTACAGATGGAAAGGGTGATTTCAATAATGTAATCAAACAAAGACTCACCGCGTTCGTTATTCTCTGAGCTGCCCCATGCAGTATATCTAGCGTTGGCGTCGCAGCCCGTTAGCAGGTTCGTCTTTGCAGTGGAGATGCTGGTTATTGCGTCATGCATTTCCCCCGGAGGTACTTATCGGTCGTGTGCCATGTAGACGGATGCTATTATGAGGTCCGCCCTGCCCGCGTTCTTTATTTTGACAACTGTTAAATCAGAAGAGCTAACATTTGGACATATAAAGGCTTTAATATGTTTTTTAGCTAGAGTGCAGGTTCTTGGCTAACCTAGGTTGATGTTATTGCGGTTGTAGAAGAGGTTGTACTGGTTGTCGCTTAGGCTCTTCATGTTAGGGCCATTGACCCATGGTTTTTGGACAATGCTGATGTCAATGTCTTTCTCCTTCAGAAAGACCATCAGATTATTTAAAGCACACATCGAGTGACGGAGATTAATCTGAATGACTTTCAGCATTGGTATGGATTTTTGTTATTGAAGTGATGGGTAGGGTGGTCTCGATCCTCATGTCCTCGAACAGCCTGTTGTTGTCGTCGACTTCGTCTAAGTCGTAGCTCGGACCAGTTGATCTGAAGATCTTGGCCTTGGCGTGTCTGATACCGAAGCGAAGTTTACAGCCAGTCTCCTCAAGGGTGACGGCACTTTTTTCGGCGATTAGTAACAGAAAGGATAGGGTGTTGTTGTATAGTTCCTCAGCCTTGCTGACTTTCCAGTCATCCATGGGAACCGTTGGATTGTGGAGCTTTAAGCAGTTGATGAGCTTACTGCCCAATGGCCATGTTGGGGAGCCAAATACGGATCCTTGGTCTCCTCGGAATCTCTCTGGCTAGGATTAGCTTGAGTCTCAAGCCGTCCCACGCGTCACGGATCTTGTAAACGCAGCCACTTAGGAATTCCTTGGAGAAAGCGACCTCGTATTTGATGATTCTGTACCCTCTTATGACTTCGGCTGAATCAAAGCAGGGTAGCGGTCCTCCTAGGTTATTCATGAGGTGTTCCATCACCATTTCTGATAGTTTGACCTATATCGCACCCCAAGCGTCAGCCACTGCTTTGCTCATCTCACCAATGCGACTTGTAGGTCGTCTCTGACAACCTCGCTCACAGTCCGTGTCGTCTGGGGTAATGGGTCATTCGACTTAGCGGTAGAGAGCTTCGCAACTTTGTTCCGTTTGGAGTTGGTCTTGACTTCCTCCACGGAGCGGTTGCGCTTTGCCGCTTCGGTCTTTCGTGGTTGTTGAGGTTGGGGTTATTCTGTTCGGGAGTTGATGTACTCACCAACGATCTTCTGATATTTTGGTTTATGACCCAGGTCTCGCTCAGAAGTCGTAACGGCCTCTTCGTTCTTGGTAATCTTACCCAGAATAAAGATGGCCCTCTGGTACGCACTTTTCCTGCGGTTGCTGGCTGATTTCCATTTCCGGCTGTGTGCAGAGCGCTTATGGGCACTAAGTCGAGTGTCCTGCGCTGCTGCCGAAGTGGAGGGTATAGAGTTCGCCTTGAATGGAACTCAACATAAGGTTCTCGCTTCCCACTAGGGTCTCCTGACTGGAGGCGAGTAGTTCATCTTCCGATGAAGTGCTCGGGTTTTAATTTTTAATTTTTTTTGTTTTATTTATGTTTTTTATTGGATTCATTTTTATTTTGATCCCACGAGTATTAAGGGAAATCGGTCGGTCTCGACAGACCCGATTTATCGGGATAAGGCAAGAATACGACAGACCCCGCCCGTGCGTCTGAAGGAGCTCGTTAGAGACAGGTTTAACCCCCAGCCTTGCATTCTTGGGAACGGTTTCCTGCATTAGAGCGCTTACACCACCACTGAAATCCTTGGGGCCGAGCTTAGGCTACCAGGGGGGTCAGCATGGTGGCGGATAGCTGAACGGCCTACAGATATGTAGGTTAGCTGCGAATAACCAATAAGTAGTCCCCGACCAAAAGCGGCAAAAACGGAGGGTGTGCGGAAATAACACATAAGCCCAGTGAAATTTTTGTGACAGGGCGAGTAGATGCCGCCCGTAAATAAGCATCCTGTCCCTAAGGCAAGGCGTTATGCGACCCGTACCGAGGCCTGAATGGTGCTGGGGACGCAAAACCCATACAGCATCGCTAACGGGGCCCTCCAGATAACTGGTGCCCTCTGGTTGTAATATAGCCTTACCACATTACAGGGGTCTCTGATGGGGTGGACCTTCTTTCCCCCATACTCGTGGGATCCAACTATGAATCAAACAAAAACAAATACAAATAAAACAGAAAAAAAAGAACAAAAAAAAGGACAAAACTCAGGAGACGAAAGTACAGAGGAAAATCCGTTCAGGAGAAGCTCGGTACTGATGCGATCACTGCCGTTAAAAATAGCGGATGGACCGACGCAAGAAGATAACACAAACGCGGAGATGCCGTCTGAACCAATAAATGAACAGACAACCTCGCAAATGTCGTCGAAATCTCTCCCCAGTGAAATATTAACTGGTAGTCTGAAGTCCGAAACCAACACGGAAGTAAAGGCCAAAGAAACCAGCGAAGAGAGAGAAAAACGTGAAGCCATGCATTCCCTGGGAAAGCACATCTCGGCACTCATGGAATTCATTAAGGGAAAAAACAATGTGCATCATGAGATTAGGAGACTGGCTAGTGCGATTCGTAAACACTACAGCTGCGCAGTAGATTGCGAAATAGATAAAGTGGTATGCAGTAGAGTGTCTAAAGCCACTCAAGCCATCCACTCTCCAGAAATGAGTGAGTTGGCTTTCCCTTCTTCGTTGGAACAACTGCCAGACCCAAAGCGAAAAAGGACGAGATCTCCAAATACCGAAGAACCCTCCACACTGTCATACGCCGAAATTGTTGCGGAAAAAACGGAAATGGAGGTGAAATAAAGCGTGCATAAGGACCAGAAAGAGAGAAAAAAAAAGGCCACAGGGAAAAGCCATGGACAGACAGTGAAACCCTGGATCGAAGAACCAGGTGCAGAAACTACTAATAAAGTCGTTTGGACAAGAGTAGAAAAAAGTCGAGGCAAGATATATGCTAAGCCTGACGCACTGGTGATTAAAAAGATCGGAGAAATTTCCTATTGCGACATACTCCGAAAGGTGAAGACCAACCCCGAGTTGAATGGATTGGGGTGTGATGTAACCCGCATAAGAAGGACAGCCAAGGGAGAGCTACTGCTTGAGCTCAAGAAAGAAGCTGATGGAAGAACATCAGAACACCAAAGTAAAGTGGGAAAAGTTCTCGGTGAAATAGCGGAAGTGAGATCCCTAACGCAAGAGGTGCTCATTGAGTGCAAAGACCTAGATGGCGTCACCACAAAGGAAGAGATCTGCCCAGCTCTGTCCGAGCAGTTCGAAGGCATAGAGATCTCATCCATCAAATCTATGAGGACAGCCTATGCAGGGACGCAAACTGCCGTCATTAGCCTCCCGATAAATACTGCCAAAAAAGTTCTGGAGGTTGGAAAAATAAAAATCGGATGGACGGTATGCCGAATACGGGAGAAAATAATACCGCTGCGATGTTTTAGGTGTCTTAACTTCGGGCACCTAGCAAGGCGTGTAAAAACACGTTGGATAGGAGTGAGAATTGCGTTCGGTGTGGACAGAAAGGCCATGTATCCAAGAACTGCAGCAATGATGCAAGGTGCGTCCTTTGCGAAGAAAAGGGAAGTAGCAACATCAAACACGCGGCGGGAAGCATAGTATGCCCGGTATACCAAGAAGCTGCAAAAGTCGCAAGAAGAATATGAAAGTGCTGCAACTAAACTTAAACCACTGCGAAGCGGCACAGGACATCTTGACACAAACCACGAGTTAAAGATAGATGTTGCCGTATTATGCGAGCAGTACAAAAATCTCGATGATACAGTTTGGGCTGCGGATGACTCAAAAAGAGCTGCTATTTGGCCCTGTGGATATTGCGCCTTTGAAGAAAAAATTATGACACCCGGAACAGGCTTCGTGCGAGCAAAGGTCAAAGGAGTGCATGTCTATAGCTGTTATGCATCTCCAAACAACACCATTGAGGAGTTCCAAAGTATGCTTGATAGGCTCATGGATGATGCTAGAGGTCGTAGCCCAACGATTATAGCTGGAGACTTCAATGCATGGGCCACTGATTGGGGCAGCGCACGGACCAATAGAAGGGGAGAAGCTCTCCTAGAAGCCGTATCGTCACTAGACCTAATATTGCTAAATACAGGAAGTGAGTACACTTAGTTGATATCACCTTTGCAACTAGTTCCTTATCGAGAGGCGCCAACTGGAGAGTCAGTAATCAATATACTCACAGCGACCACCTTGCCATCCTGTTTGAAGTACAATCTAAGAGACCAAACCAGGAACGCCCAAAGAAGGCACAACGAATGGGGTGGAAAATAAGCACCATGGACAAAGACACTTTTGCCCTGATTTTTGCAGAGTCAACAATAAGCCCAGGAACAGCAAACGCTATGGCCGTTGAGGTTACCAAACAAGTAACTAGGGCTTGCGACGCATCCATGGCCCGGAAAACGTCAACAAATCGCCAGCCACCAGTATACTGGTGGAACCAAGAGATAGCAGAGCTACGCAGCAAGTGCCATAGAGCCAGAAGACTATTCCAGCGATCCAGAGGTTTGACCACACATCAGGACCTACGGGTGCAATTCAAAGATAGGCGAAGAGAGCTAAAACTAGCCATCCGCAGAAGTAAGAGCAATAGCTTTAAGGAACTCTGCGAGCAAGCAGATGTAAATCCTTGGGGCACCGCCTATAGAACAGTAATGGCAAAACTCAGAGGCACTAGGGCACCCTCCCCCTCATGCCCTCTCCTTATGCAGAAAATTGTATCGGGGTTGTTTCCACCTCAAATACCAGCAGAGCGTATAGAGCCGCCTCCGGAAGTACAGGACATCCCAACTGTCACGCAAAGGGAACTCCTGGATGTATGCAGACGATTCGATACCAAGTCACCTGGATTGGATGGCATACCGAACAAGGCCCTTAAATTAGCCATTAAAACAAATACGCAACCATTTGTGGAACTCTACAGCAAGTGTCTAACAGAAGGAGTTTTTCCAGACCAATGGAAAAAGCAACGTCTAGTGCTGCTGTCTAAAGGGAAAAAACCACCAGACGAGCCCTCGTCATACCGTCCCATATGCCTGTTAGACACAATGGGTAAAATACTGGAGCGAATCATATGCAACCGATTAGAAGTGGCAATTGGTGAAGCCGGGGGACTCTCCAACCAACAGTACGGCTTTAGGAAAGCTCGATCTACAGTAGACGCAATAAGAAGGGTAACTACAACCTTGGAAGAAGCTATTCAGGGCAGGAGATGGAGGGGCGGTGCAAAGAAATACGGTGCCGTAATAACATTGGACGTCAAAAACCCGTTTAATTCTGCGAATTGGGGACTCATAGTGCAATCGCTTAGGTCAATGATGGTGCCATGGTTCTTAATTAAAACAATACTGAGCTACTTCGACAAACGGTTTCTGCTCTTCGATACCGACGATGGAGTAAAGCAGTACCACATATCTGGCGGAGTTCCACAAGGAAGGCCCTATCCTTTGGAACATTATGTATGATGGGGTTCTAAGGCTTAGAATCCCAAATGAGGGAAAAATCATAGGCTTCGCCGATGATATTGCAATTGTCGTGGTTGCAAAACATCTAGAGGAAATAGAGGATATTGCAAATGAATGTATCCGAAAAGTCAAACGGTGGATGGCAGCAGTCGGGTTAAAGCTCGCCGAAAGAAAATACTGCCTGTATTGGTAAGCAGCCACAAGAAAAGAGAGGAAATCACCATCAGAGTAGGAGATCATAATATGACATCAAAATCGGTTATCAAATACCTAAGTGTGATGATCGACGCAAGGCTCACTTACAAGGAGCATCTTGAAAGAACGTGTGACAAAGCGGCTCGGGTGAGCGGTACCTTATCAAGAATAATGATAAATATAGGAGGACCTAGGCAACAAAGGAGACTTATTCTATCCAGGGCGGTGCAGTCCATCCTTATGTGTGCTGCACCCATATGGGCCAAAGCTATGGCGAAAAAGACCTACGCAAGAAGGATAAACTCTGTCAACTGACTATGTGCGCTGAGAGTATGCTGTGCCTTCCGTACGGTGTCAGACGAGGCAGTATGTGTCATCGCGGGAATGCTACCAGCGGATATCTTGGCTATCGAGCTACAAAGGACCTACGACGCCAAAATTCAGGAACCTCAAGCGTCAGTCAAAAATATCAAGCTGGAAGAAAGACAGCGAAGCATTAGAGCATGGCAGGAGCGATGGAACCAGTCCTCAAAGGGAAGATGGACCTATCGACTTATACCGGATATCCAAAAATGGATGGACCGGAAACACGGAGAGGTAGATTTCTATCTTAGCCAGTTCCTAACAGGACATGGCTGCTTCCGAGCGTATCTCAACAGGTTTGGGCTCGATGAATCTCCCAACTGTCCAAATTACGGAGAGGCCTCAGAAGACGCTCAGCACGTATTTTTTCAGTGCCCACGTTTTTATATAGAGCACAGAGAAGTGGAGGAAACAATTGGAGAAATACCAACCCCCAAAAAACATTGTGCACCATATGATAGCATCGAATGCAATATGGGACGCGGTGAAACAAGTTGCAGCGATAATCGTGCAGGAACTTAGGCGGCTGGAAAGAGTCAGAAAGAGCAACCAAGTCCAACCGGCAACACTTTCGGAACAAGGAGCGGAAGACAGCGAATGAAGAGCATAAATAGCTAACCAACCCCGCGAAGTAATACCTAACGGTAGTCCCGCGGGGAGAGTGGTTGAAGTGTGCAGGGTGTGGTTTAGTACGTAGGCGTATTCCTGGCATCGAGTATTCAGGTTTGCGAATCGTGCATGCCAGTAGCTCGGGCTACTGGTATCTTTAGAAGATTACACACCCTTTGCCGCAGCCATAAAAAAAAACAAAAAAAAAAAAAAAAAACACCACTGAAATCAGGTACCTCGATCCGGTGGTCAAAAAGCGTGTATAGAGAATTGAAGTATTGAGGAGTTAAGAATCCTATACAATGCTAACCCCATCTTGACATCGCACAAGACTACTGTGGTGGTTATTACCGGCTGGCACCCACGTGGAGGGTTAGGATGAGGATTTTTGTCGGCCATTAAAACAAATAGACTGGATCCTTTTGAGGAGTTATTGAAAACTGTTCACCATGTTTACGGGGATTTTAATAAATAATTGGAAAAAATGCTTTTTTTTGTTCATTCCATTCCATTGAACTTATATTGTTTTTGATTTGTTTATAGCTAACATGAATTAAAGTAAGAATTTAGAAGAAAACATTTTGTTTTTTCTTTTCTTTTTATAGTAGATACTATTAACTTCTTCTAAAAATTATTTTTTTTAGCGAATTTCCTATAGCGCGTTTTCGAAGAAAACAAATTTTTTACTATGCCTTTAGGCATTTTTTCACTAAAAAAAAAAAATTAATTAATAAATAAATAAAAAATTTGCGAGTTTCTTATGTCGAAAACCCTCCACACTAGGATGCAACCTGTCCTTTTAGAGACACTCAGCGGCCTGAGATCTGCTCTGATCGAGGAATGGGACAATTTGGACGATGCCATCGTAACTAATCTTATCCAAGGTATTCCCCGGCGAATTACTGCTTTTTTAGATGCTCGGGGAGGCAGTACCACCTACAAAAGTAACGAGGAATCGTTAAAAAAAATAATAATAATAAAAATGTAAGATGTTGATTTATGAAGCTTTTGCCTATTTTCGTTAATTTATATTTTATTTCTAAGTTCTTAATTTTTTTTTACATGCATTACTTACTTTTTTATCAGTTAGCAAAACTGTATTACAAAAAACGTTTTTTCTTTCTAACTTACATGAAGTTATTACAAAGTTGCAGTGTAATTGAACAAAAAAAAATATTTTTTTGTTCTTTCCATTCCTTTCTTCTTGTTCCTATTTCGGGGAGGTTATGATCCGAAAACAAGGAATCATAACCCTCCCACTTCACCGCATTTCTACTGATCTTCCTGTGGGGTTCGCCTATTTGACCTCAGAAAATATCGGCAGGCGTCCCGATTTTGGATCACTCGGTTACTGAGGCCAATAAAATGCCGATATCGTCGCATTTGTGTGATCCAATCGTTTAAAGGCCTGACTTTCCTGCCTCGCGATGTCTTTGGAACGTTCATTGATATTGCTCTTTGACCGTGGCAATACCAGCTGAACCGGTCGTGCTCTATCTTTCGTAGAATGGTTTCCTTGACGTGAAGGCTTCCACGGATCTTCGAACTTCTTATTCGATGTTCATACCATTCCAGTGAATTTATATTGTTATTGATTTGTTTATAGCTACTAAGCAATAGCAATATAAATAAAAGTTAGAATATCGAAGAAAAGATTATTTTGTTTTTTTTTTATAGTACAGTTCTACCTCGATAATGTGAACTAATTAAAACAAAGGCCTGTTCACATTTTGGAGGAGTTCACATTATTGGTACTTTTTTTTCAACTAAGAGAATTTTCCATTAACGAATGCCCATATAAGATGAAAAGGATTCTTCTCTCCCATAAATAAGAGCCGGTACAACATGGAAAAACATGCTTAGGCAAATAAGTAACTAGTTCACATTATAGAGGTGGGAAATTTAAAAGTTCACATCATAGATAGAAATGTATGGATTTGTGTGTTCATATTATCGGAAAAATCACATTATCGAAGTTCACATTATCGAGGTAGTACTGTATTATTCACTTTTTCTAAAGCAATTATTTTTTAGCGAATTTCTTTTAATGGAATTTCGAAAAAAAAAAACATTTTTCTATAGTATTATTAACTTCTTCTCAAAGAATTATTTTTTTTATGCTTCTTGGGCTTTTTTACACTAAACAAAATTTCAAACGAATTTCCCATGCTAGAAATCTCAGCAACGTTTTTTCTTTTGTGCTTAATAAAACATTTTTCTGAAAACATAAACTACAAAAAAAAAAAAAAACTCACGTTATTCCGCTTTATTTTTTTATTCTCCTTTGCTATGTAAAAAGAAATTCGGAAATGCGCTATCTGTGGGTGGTTATAAGGAGTTTTTGGAAAGTTGTGCCTTGTATTTTTAGATTTCGAGTGGCAGTCTAAGTTTAGATTCAGTTTCCATTTTCTTAGTTTTTTTCTTTTTTGAAATTTCTGTTTAAGCTTTCTGTAACTGGCACAGTCGGTAAAGCAAAAGTGAAAAAAAAGTGGAACTTTGTCTGCGAACTTTAGCGACGTCGACCGCAGTAAATGTACTTCAGTGCACATACTTGTAAAAGCACGATTGTACCAGGTAAATAGGATTTAGTATCTTGCTAAATAGTGGAATTGTGTTTTTCACCTATACCGACGGTATCGTCATTCTCACATCGTCAATCGCCAGACATACTGCTACGGTCAACAAGCTGGAAGAGTACTGTAAGCCATGGAACCTTCATGTAAATACGAGTATCTCTAATTCAAAAATCTTGATATTTCGAAACAATACGGGAAGATATTCCAGAGAGGCGAAATAAATGCTTGCACAAGAACAGCTGCAAGTAGTCAAACAATACTGTTACCTAAGGCTTACGCTTACCCTATGATAATCATACGCCACGCAGCTACATGACAAACTACGGGAGTCGATAAGAGCCACACAAAGTACTTGTAAAAAGGTTTTTGGTAGAAACAATATCTCAACGAAAGTGAAATATAATATCTTTCTACATCTATGTACAAGCAATGATTGATGAACTTCATCAATATTGCCAAACAAGTAACGTAACAGTCAATGTTACGAAGTTAAAAATTATGATTTTTAAGAAGAGGGTGGAAGCTGGTCCAGTGCTGAGGAATGGAAACTCAAAAACGAACCGATTAAGCTTGTTACCTCGGCATAAATATCCATGCTAATATGAATATGGAGTGGAACTGCGCGTAAGGTCCCATGTTCGAATCCCATACATACATACATACATTTTCAATGGCCCGCTAATCATTTATGAGGGTCGCGGGGGTAGGATGGTTAGGTTGACTCTCCATTCTTCCCGAGGCTCCGCCATTAACTCCAGCTCGTCAGGAGGAAACCCTAGATGGCTCCAAGAAAGATGCCGGACTTGATCCAACCATATATCTATATTATTTCTAAACCCACCAATGGGCCGCTTACCTGATTGCACAGTAATTATGACACTATTCACCATTCATTATCTTAAATACTTAAATATTGCTTCTTTTACAAATACCATATACACAACACTTATATTACAAAAATATTACTTGCTAAGTCACCAATTATGAGTGTTCGTAGCAACAATAAATACCAACCATAAAACTCTAACCTGAAACTCTAAATCAAAAGCTCTTCAAATTTGTTGAGTAAACTATTCATTCTACACATACAAATACATAAACCTACAATTACAATTAGCCTAACTGAATTAATCTATTTAACTAAATTGATTTCACTTAAATCTCACATTGTTATAATTTCTCCCAACTTTCACATTGTCGTAATTTCTACTGTATTAAAACATGAGCTGTATAAATTATTTAAGATCACTTCCGTCGCGATCACGGACAAATAAACATAGTTTTTTCGAGCATTCAATTTTTCTTCGTTTTTCTTTGAACAATAGGTGGTGTCAACCAGCACCTCCTCAAAGCATTTGGTGACCCCGACGTAATTTCGGTCGGAAGTCTTCAAATTATTATCAATCCGGATAGCTAAAAAATGTCACCTTAAATTTGTGCAACAATTCGATCAATGTGTGCATATCTACAACATCTTATTCGATTAAGCTTTGTCACTCCTGCTGTCATGCGAAGCATCTTCATCTCAGCTGCCGTTAATTTACTCTCATACGGTTTGTACATAGTCCAACATTGTGAACCGTATGTGAGCGCTGGTCGCACAACTGCTGTGTAGAGCTCTCATTTCAACTTAGGTGGCATTTTTCTGTCACAAAAGATAGCCGAATTTTCTCGCCACTTCGCGATGATTGATGTCGTCGTTGCTTTGCTATTGATCATAGATCCCAGATATTTGAACTTTTCGCACTTGGGAAGCAATGTTCCATTCAAATAAATGTCTGGAATAGACCTGGGTGGATTAGAGTACAGGCAGCACAAGTACTCTGTCTTTTGTTAACTAATGCGATACCCATTTCCCTCCAGAACGTCCACCCACACATCAAGTGCTCTTTGCAGGGATGTAGGATGAGGATCCTCACTTTTGATGGCTCCATCGTCAGCAAAGAATAACTGATGTACCTTGGGGTCCATCACTTTACCTTCAAGCAGATAATCAAGGACTGTAAAAAAGGGCAAAGGACTTAAAACGCTTCCCAGGTGCACCCCGACCTTGATTGGGAACTCTTCGGTTACTCCAGCGGGGAATCTTACTCTTGTCTTTGCTCCTTCGTACATGTCCATGATCATCTGTGTAGTGTTCGCACAACGTATTAAAACACGTTTCCTAGTTGAACTCCATTCATTGACTGACTCTCTCATCAGAGATATGTCACTTATATATGTATGTGCATAATCATGTGTAAGTATTCAAAGAGAGAACTAATGGAGAGATATCAAAGTTATACATATTCCACATCTCCCCTTTTAAACTTAAAAATTTCATGATATATAATAAAAATATAAAAATATTAATTGACGTCAGATTTACTTTAAGTTAACTTGACGTCAGAGTATTTCAATCGTTAATTAAAAGTGATATTAATTACAAATATTAAACACTTTCAGTTATTTTGTTGAATACGTCCAGCGATCTAGTGCCTTAATAACTCTTCCGGACCTGGTAGTTTGTTGTCCCTTAGGTGTTGTGGGTTTGTCTTCGGATACGTGTTCATTCTGCCTACTCATCTCCGCCTTTGAAATTTCACCACTGCATTCTGGCTGTATAGCTCCTTCTACTGCTCCTTGTGGTCTGTGTGGTACATCTGTTCTGTGAGCATTATTCAAGTGAAACGAATTCCTTCTGTAGAGCCCAGTGTCTGTTGCTATGAGATATGAACGGGGTGTCTCCGCTCTGCTTTGAATTCGCCCCCATTGATTGATGCCGCGAATCCAAACCACGTCGCCGATTTGAAAATGTCTATCGTAAACACCGTGGAGTCGGTTATAGTTATCCGTTTGTCGCTGTTTGTACTTTTCTTCCTTCTTATAGATTTGGTTTCTGTTAATGGTTTGTGGATTCAGATGATATTGTAGCATTAGTATTTTTGATCGAATTCTACGACCCATTAACAATTCCGCTGGACTGAAACCATTTGCTAGTGGTGAAGCACGATATTCCATTAACGCTAATTGTGTGTCATCCTCATTTTTCTTTAGCAGCCTTTTCACCACTTTAACAACCGACTCGATAAATCCGTTGCTTTGGGGAAAACGGGGACTTCACGTTATATGCTTAAATCCCCATGAATTAGCAAACTGCCGAAATTCCGATGTATTAACTTGCGCAAATTGAGGACCATTGTCAGTTCTGAGAATGTCTGGGATGCCGAATCTTGCAAAAATGGGCTTTAGTTTTTCGATGACGCAACGTGATGTTTGGTTTTCCAATCTGACTACTTCTGGGAATCTAGAAAAATAATCGCTTAGGACAAGATATGTCTTACCAAAACAAATGCATAGATCCATTGCGACTGTGTGCCAAGCGCGTTCCGGCATTGGTGACGCAATTAGTGGTTGATGTCTCGGCGTGTCGAATTGAACACAAATAGTGCAGCGTCGAATGAACTCTTCCATTTGCTTGGAGCAGCCGGGCCACCATACTGATTGGCGCATGCGGATTTTGCATTTGACGATTCCCAGGTGACCCGTGTGTATCGCTTCTATGATCTCATTTCGCAAAAGGGGTGGGATGACTAAGCGCTTGGCGTACATCAAAAGTTGGTCGTTGAGTGCAAGGCTATTACGATCGTTGTAGTACTGCCTTGTTTCCGGAGACACCTTAGATTTGTGAGGCCACTCTCTTTCGCAAAATTCACCGACCTTCGCTATAGTTGGATCTTCCAGGTGTGCTCTTCTAATTGTGGCTAACCTATCTACTGATGCTGGTAGCTCGGTCATGATACTGTTGGCGAATGTCTCTATCTCTTCATCTTCGTCTTCTTTTCCTGCTTCTATTGTGGGATGACGTGACAGTGCATCCGCCGCCACCAGATCTTTTCCAGACGTGTAGATTATGTTAAACGTGAAAGCCATCATTCTCATGGGGAACCGTTGAATTCTTGGAGTAAGGTCATCAAGGTTTTTGACTGTAAAGATAGAAATCAACGGCTGGTGATCCGTCTCAATTGTAAATTGAATCCCAGTAATGAACTCCCTGAATCTCTCACAGCACCAAGTAACCCAAAGCTTCCTTCTCGATCTGCGCGTACTTTTTTTTATTTCGGACAAGGTACGAGATGCGTATGCCACAGGTTTAAGGATTTCATTCGAGTCTATTTGCAGGAGAACTGCTCCCAAACCAAAAGATGATGCATCTGACGATACAACAGTTTTATGTGCTGGATCGTAGACTTTTAAAATTGGTGCTGAAGTGAGTGTCTGTTTTAATTTCTTGAAAACCTCTTCTTGACTTGGAGTCCAAATAAAATCTGTTTGGGATTTCAGAAGTTCGTTTAACGGATGGCATAAAGAAAACAAATTTGGAACGAACTTACTAATTGACCAATCCTAGGAACTGTTGTAATTCCCTTACATTTTGTGGATATGGAAACCTTTCAATCGCCTGGATTTTAGACGGACAAGGGTGTATTCCCCTTTCGTCAATTTTATGTCCGAGGAATGTAACCGATGTAACACCAACTTGACATTTCGACTGGTTTAACGTTGACTCCTGACTCTCACTTCGAACTGCTACTATCGAGAGAATTCTGGCCTGATGGGACTTTAGTCCATGAATATGTTTCTCGGACTAAGAACACGTCTTCCACACAGACTTCAGTACCTGCACCAGTAACGTCGCATCCAAAAAACGATTAGGTGTTCATTTAGACATTCCTTATCTGTCTGTAACTCCCCCTGAGTGTCTTTGTGTATATTACCAAAACGTCCGAGGGCTGCGAACTAAGACATCCTCTGTATACCTTAATTCGCAAAAGCTCCCCTATGACATTTTCGCCCTAAACGAAACTAATCTTACTCAAGTTTTTAACAACAATGAATTGTTTACGTCCGATTTAACGTTTTTCGAGATGATGGTCTAGGGAAAGAGGATGATTCTTCGGGTCGAGGTGTTCTTCTGGCAGTTCATAACCGCCTTGACTCGACACTAGTTAAAACTTCGCTCACATCTAATTTTGAGTACATTTGTGTCAAAATAACAATTTTAAACCACAACATTTTTATCCTTTGCTGCTACATTCGACCTTGCCAGCCCATGCAGCTACCAGCTTGCCATGGACGCGTTCGATTCGTTGTTTGATATTGTTGATTCTCGCGATACCGTCTTAATTCTGGGGGATTTTAATTTTCCCGACCTCCAATGGGCTCCATCTGACGATCAGTCCCATTATACTGCCACAAGCCCCTCTTCAGAAAAGGAAGCCCTTTTCATTGACTGTCTCTCAGATTCCAGCTTATATCAGTTAAGTGGTGTCACTAATAACCTAGGCAGACAACTTGATCTCGTTTTCTCGTCAGATGCCGAAAACTGCCTCGTTTCAGCGAGCAAGCATCTCTTATCCAAATTGGATCATTTCCACCCTCCTCTAGCTCTTACATTGTCTTACAATAATAATAAAAATGCTGTACAATCAGAGTACTCGTACAGCTTTAATTTTCGCAAGGCAGACTTCACAAAACTTAACAACCTTATAAGCTCTATTAATGTCAACAGTGTTTTTAACAGTACACATATTTCTGTCGATAATGTTCTTGGATTGTTTTACTCTGAAATGTTTAGCTGTTTTATGCAATCCGTCCCATATATGCCACAGAAGAGTTTCTCGTCCTCTCCACCTTGGTATACTAAAGAATTACGTTCACTTCGCAACAGAAGAAATAAGCTCTGGCGCATCTACCTCGAATGTCGCTCTGATTTCAACTTCTCCAATTACTTTCATGTACATACGCATTTTTCCGAACTCTGTGATTTCCTTTATAACGCATATATTGACCGTATGCAATCTGACATTATCGCTGACCCCAAACGATTTTTTCATTTTATTAATACCAAAAAAAAGTCAGACAGCTACCCTTCGACTCTGACATTCTCCAATACATCGTCGAGCGATCCTAAAATAATAGCAAATTTATTCGCTCATTTCTTTAGTCAATCGTTCTCCAACCACACATCAGAGCCCGACTATTCTTACTTCTCTTACATGAGAGATTGCCCCCAGACATCTTTAACTTCAATTGACATAACAGTGGCTCTGGTGATAGAAAAGATCGAAAGACTTAAATGCGATTACTCCACTGGCCCGGACGGTATACCTGCCGTAGTTTTAAAAAAATGTGTAAACACCTTAGCTCTACCCCTTACGACTCTGTTCCAACTGTCTCTCTCTCAAAGCGTCTTTCCTATGCTTTGGAAAAGCTCTTATATTATTCCCCTTCATAAGAAAGGTCCAAAAAACGAAATCTCGAACTATCGTCCTATAGCTAAACTCTCCTGCATACCCAAACTATTCGAAAGTATTGTTTACGATGCAATGTTTTTCCATTGTAAATCTATATTTTCCCCTCACCAACATGTTTTTTTAAAGGGAAGGTCTACAACCACAAACCTAACACAATTCGTATCCAGCACCCTGTGCGCATTGGAAGATGGCAAGGAAGTTGATGTCGTTGCTAACGATTTCAGCAAAGCCTTCGATAAAATTTCGCACGCAATTGTATTTTTTAAACTCAAAGCTCTCGGCTTTCCGCCTGGGTATATCGCGTGGATCAAATCCTACCTTCATGAACGTAAATATGAAGTCCATTTTAGATCATTTGTATTCGATCCATTTATGCCCCCCTCTGAAGTCCCCCAAGGTAGCCATCTTGGTCCCCTGATTTTCATTTTGTCAATTAATGATGTTGATAGCATAATTAAATATTCCCGCCTATCAGTTTATGCGGACGACATGAACATTTTTACACACATCTCCTCACCCACTGACTCCCGTGCTTTTCAAACTGACTTGAATAGCTTTTCTACTTGGTGTAATAAAAACTATCTTGAGTTGAATGTCAACAAATGCCAAGCTATTACTTATTCCCGGAAGCGTCTTCCGACAGACCCCAGAACGTATGCGATTTGCGACGAGCCTGTTCCCACTGTCACTTTTCTCCGTGATTTGGGCGTCATATGCGACAGTGAGCTTAATTTTCGTAGCCATATTGACAATATTATTAGCAGGGCTAATTCTGCGCTAGGTTATGTGAAACGTTGGTCCAAGGAATTCTCAAATCCTTACGTCAAGCAATCGCTGTACTTCACATTTGTAAGACCAATTCTTGAATATGCCAGTCAAGTCTGGTCTCCCTATCACGATACGCATTCACATCGAATTGAGTGTGTCCAACGGAGGTTTATCCGTTTTGCTCTACGCGGACTCCCGTGGCCTGACAGATTCAACCTACCTCCTTATGAGCATCGGTTAAACTTGTTGAACATACAGTCGCTTGCAAAGCGTAGAAAAGTTGCCGATATACTATTTGTACATTAACTATTAACAGGCAATATTGATTGTCCTATGCTGCTCCAAACCATTTCACTCAGCACCAACCCACGTTTTCTGAGATCAGTACCTCTCTTCTGCCTCAAGTTTCACCGTACAAACTACGGCTGTAATGAGCCTATGTCTCGAATGCTTCGTTCTGCTAATGACTGTCAGAACCTTTTTGATTTCCAGTGCAGTAAAAACACCCTTAGAAACTCCCTTTACTCCCCTTCCTCACTCAGGTCTTGATATTTGTAAATTT
The DNA here is from genome assembly GCA_945910035.1 of Brachypalpus laphriformis. Classification (NCBI taxonomy): domain Eukaryota; kingdom Metazoa; phylum Arthropoda; class Insecta; order Diptera; family Syrphidae; genus Brachypalpus; species Brachypalpus laphriformis. The sequence continues at coordinate 109,490,446 of OX246754.1, read as the reverse complement.
TAACTAGCTTTTAAGTACACATTGTAAATTAGATTTAAGTTCTTTAAAGCTTGTATTAAGCCAATTAATTAAATTAAAATTAATTAAATTAAATTAAAGTTACTCCGCTTTGTACCAGCTTAGTTAACACTGCACGCAAATTTCGGTCATGCTCATCCATGTCATTTCCGTACACCAAAATGTATTAATTATTAATAACACCCAATTTCAGCATTTCATCCAATTTTTCTTTTAACTTTGCTTTTATGGGTATCGGCACTCGTCTTGCTGTGAAAATTGCAAAAGGTTTCGCATCTGATCTTAATTTAATGTCATATTCACCTCTTAAGCATCCGAGTTTTCTATACAACTTCGGGTATTCACTCGTAATATTCAGAGCGTATATTCGTTGAATAATATTCAAGCCTTGGCACGACTTTAAACTCAACAAGGGAGATTTTAGGTTATCTACGATAAAAATGTTTGCTTCTATTTTTCTTTGCCTATAGCAAAGTTGACTTTTCATTATTCCTATGACTTTCAGATTTTCTCCGGATGGGCCGCACAATTTTTCGTCAGATTTTGTTGGAACACAATGAGGAAACTTTGATCTAAATTCACATAGAGGTAATACGTCAACCGGCGCACCTGTGTCCAACATAAATGTGATTTCTGTTCCGTTTACCCACACCTCTGCCATCCATCTCTCTGTGCTTATGCTGCTATCAGAAACTGTGCCCAAAAACAAATTTTCGTCTCTGTCTTGTCCTTCTTTTCCAGCGTTATAAATTTTGTCGCTGTCTCTTTCTGAACCTTTGCATACGCTGCTGAAATGGTTCCATCGTTTGCATTTATGGCATTGTTTGCCTCTCGCTGGACATTTATTCTTTTCATGTCGCCGTTGGGAACCGCACCACTGACAATGAACATCCTTTGTCTTTGTCACTCCTTTCGGTTTTCCTGAGAACCTTGACACTAATGTGGATGGTTTTTGCTGTGGTAGATGTAGACGATTGATATGCTGTGGTGTACTATTAGATGGTGATAGATCTTGTTGTTGTCTTCGCACCGCATCATGCTGTCTCACAGTTTGTATGGCTTTATCTAATGTCAGTTCAGCTTCCAACTGAAGTTGCTCAGACAGACGTCTATCTCTCACTCCAACTACCAAACGATCCCGTAACATTTCGTCCCGTAATGTGGCATATCTACAATTTTCCGAAAGTAAATAGAGTGCAGTTATGAAATCTTCAATAGATTCCCCCTCTAGCTGACAACGGGAGTTGAACCTCGCTCGTTCATAAATGACGTTATGCTTTATTACAAAGAATTGTTCGAAAGCCTGTAATACCGGATCGTACTTCCTTTGATCTCCTTGGGACAAACTGAATGAGAGAAATACGTCGTCTGCTTGATCGCCCATTAGATAAATTAACGTGTTCACCTGTTCCTCGTCATTTCGTTTATCTAGCCCTGAGGCCATCCTAAAGCGTTCGAAACGACTTTTCCATCGGGGCCAGTCAGTTGGGTTAAACGAAAAATGTTCTGGTGCTTGGACAGTAAAATTATTACCAGGCAGTTGTTGCAAAAAAAAAAAAAAAAACATCAGTGCCGGGTCTCTCCATCTCTCCCATCCCCACTCACTCGCTGTTGCGCTTCTTAGTCATCGCAATTGTCGCATGTTCTTTACATGCCTTCAGTTGCGATGATTGGGAGAGCGTAACCTCTGATGTATAGCGGACCGTGAGTGTCTTTCTGAATAGCGGACCACAGCTGACTGTCGTTTGGGCATAACACCGGCGATAGTTTGTTGTGGAAAACTATATTTAGGATCTACACCTCACGGTTTCGCTTAGTAGCGTCAGTGTTGTGTCTTTTTGTGTTTTTATGTTGTAATGGTGAGGGAATTTAGGGTTGATTATACAAACATTCGTGGACTTCGAACGAATTTCTTTGATTAATACGCCCATGCTTATTCCCATAAACCAGCTGTTTTGGCACTGAGCGAAACACAGGTAGTCGAAGAATCTTCCGATCTAAAGGTGCCTGGATATAACTTAGTGTCATTATTCTTTCCCCATCGCGGCCTCGCCATATATGTCCGTAGTGATATAGCTTACCATGTTCCACCACAGTATGGCCACTGTTTCAATCCGGAATTTAATTTTAAATGGCTAAAATTCACCGTCCGTGAGCAAATAATCCACTACTGTTTTATCTACAGAAGCCCTAGTGCGGATAGCAACTCGACTTTTAACGAATTTGATGCGCTGTCCGATTCCATCACACGAATTGTCTCCCTGTATCCTCATACTGAAATCGTCATTGCGGGCGATTTCAATATACACAATTCGGAGTGGCTTCGACATTCTGGCCAGACAACACCCGAAGGAAGGTATGTTGAACTTTTCGCTGAGATAAACAATTTGACTCAGCTTGTAAATGAGCCTACACGTATACCAGACATTGTAAGTCATTCTGCCAAAACTCTGGACTTGTTTCTTACTTCACACCCTGATAAATACATCATTGATGTTTTAGCGCCTCTAGGCCGGTCTGACCACAACATCGTATCAGCTAAATTCTCGTATTCTGACCACACAGTTAAAGAAAAAAATCCCAGAAGAAAAGTATGGCGTAACGAGAAAGCCAATTGGGACGGCCTTAATAGTTTCTTTAGGAGTTTTAACTGGTCGCTGCGCTTCCTCGATAGCGACGTGGATGCCGCCGCTGATATGATTACTGACACCATCCTCTTAGGTATGGATGTCTTTATTCCTAACAGAACAAAAAGCATCAAACCTAAGGCTAAATCGTGGTTTGACGAGAGATGCAAAGAGGCTATCAGGCTGAAAGAGGTAAGTTTTCAGTCTTATAAAGCCAACAAATCTGAGGAAAACCGAAAGAAGTTTAAACAAGCCAGAAATGACTGCAATGCTCATATTCGACGTGTAAAATTCTTATATGACCAAAAATTGAGGCAACAAATTCTTCAATGTCCCAAAGGTAGTAAAAATTGTTGCTCATTCGTCAAAAATATTAAAAATTCTGCCTCGCCCGCCATCCCATCACTCATTTATAATGACATTCCAGCTGTCAGCTCCTTAGACAAAGCCAATCTGCTTGCTGCTCACTTCGCAGCGAGCTCCACACTGCCAGATAGTACTTTGTCTCCACCTGTACTTGAGAGCGTCGAATTTTCCATGGGACAAGTCCACTTTCGCACTCGTACAGTTGCAGGAGTACTCAAAGGTCTCAACATACACAAATCCGCTGGTCCAGATGGTATCTCCCCCATAGTTCTGAAGAGGTGTTCTTCCACGCTGGCAAAACCTCTGCGTAAGCTTTTCTGTCTGTCCTACTCTTCTGTGCTCTTTCCGAGAAGATGGAAAATAGCATTTGTCCAGCCTGTCCCTAAAAAAGGCGAATCTTCTTCCCCTTCCAATTACCGACCCATTGCACTTACGTCCCTTCTTTCCAAGGTCATGGAAACGCTGATAAATCTTCAGCTTATGAAATATCTTGATTCACGAAAACTCCTCAATGACTGGCAGTATGGTTTTCGTAGCAACAGGTCCACTGATGATTTGATGGCATATCTCACCGAGAAGTGGAACCAATCTCTACATCACTTCGGCGAAACAAAGATGGTTGCGCTCGATATTTCTAAGGTATTTGACAGAGTTTGGCATCAGGCTCTTTTGTCGAAAATGCGTGCATATGGCATCGATGAGTCTCTTCTTCAATGGATTAGAAATTACCTTTCGGACCGTTCAATACAAGTTGTCTTGGACGGCTTCAAATCTGCAATTTAGGGCTCCGTTTTGTCTCCGACTCTCTGTCTCATTTTTATAAATGACCTCTTGTCTGCTACTTCTAATCCAATCCATTCCTTCGCTGATGACAGTACCCTCAGTTTTTCATATTCGTTGCCTAACTCACGTCCCTGCTCTTCGGCCGTAGAAGAGGATCGACAACGTATGTTAAACACATTAAATTCCGACCTGGACAGCATAACCAAATGGGGTTCAATCAATAGAGTAGAATTTAATGTATCCAAAACTCAATGCTGTCTTCTGTCTCTCAAGCGAAACCAAAACCCTCAACCATTATCCATGAATGGTACTTGCATCGCTGAATCCGTCTAGGAATGTCTAGGATTCCTTAAGCGGTGCAAAAAATATTTTGCCCCGTCTGATCTGGCCTCCATCTATAAGGCATTCATCCGCCCAAAGCTGGAATATAACGCCCACATCTAGTCTGGTGCACCCAAGACCATTCTGCACATTCTAGATAGGGTACAGAATCGCGCGTTAAAACTGATAGGTGATAGAGACATAGTGAACTCCATAGTCTCACTTGAACATCGTAGAAATGTCTCATGTCTTTCCCTTTTTTATCGCTTCTTTTACAAAAAATGCTCCAGCGAAATAGCCAGCTGCATTCTGCCCCTTCAAAACTTCACCCGCAATACGCGTCGTGCTTCGAATGCACATCAGTTCACCCTCAAGCCCAACTTCGGACGTACTGTCAAATATAGGGATTCGTTTATAAGCCGAACAACACGTTTGTGGAACGATCTACCAGCCTCTGTGTTTCCTCATCATTACAACCTACAAACATTTTAAGGCCAACGCAAACCGGCATCTCCTCTCTCTCTTTCCCCCCCTTTTCCCAACCGCCCGTGCCCTGAGAACCAGTATAAGGGTATTAATAATCCCTTTGGCACGCGCAAATTATAAAAAAAATAAAAATAAAGTCGTCCAAATAACATAAAATGCCAGAGGAAGGCGTGCAACAACTGACTGGTAATAATTTTACTGTCCAAGCACCAGAACATTTTTCGTTTAACCCAACTGACTGGCCCCGATGGAAAAGTCATTTCGAACGCTTTAGGATGGCCTCAGGGCTAGATAAACGAAATGACGAGGAACAGGTGGACACGTTAATTTATCTAATGGGCGATCAAGCAGACGACGTATTTCTCTCATTCAGTTTGTCCCAAGGAGATCAAAGGAAGTACGATCCGGTATTACAGGCTTTCGAACAATTCTTTGTAATAAAGCATAACGTCATTTATGAACGAGCGAGGTTCAACTCCCGTTGTCAGCTAGAGGGGGAATCTATTGCAGATTTCATAACTGCACTCTATTTACTTTCGGAAAATTGTAGATATGCCACATTACGGGACGAAATGTTACGGGATCGTTTGGTAGTTGGAGTGAGAGATAGACGTCTGTCTGAGCGACTTCAGTTGGAAGCTGAACTGACATTAGATAAAGCCATACAAACTGTGAGATAGCATGATGCGGTGCGAAGACAACAACAAGATCTATCACCATCTAATAGTACACCACAGCATATCAATCGTCTACATCTACCACAGCAAAAACCATCTACATTAGTGTCAAGGTTCTCAGGAAAACCGAAAGGAGTGACAAAGACAAAGGATGTTCATTGTCAGTGGTACGGTTCCCAACGGCGACATGAAAATAATAAATGTCCAGCGAGAGGCAAACAATGCCATAAATGCAAACGATGGAACCATTTCAGCAGCGTATGCAAAGGTTCAGAAAGAGACAGCGACAAAATGTATAACGTTGGAAAAGAAGGACAAGACAGAGACGAAAATTTGTTTTTGTGTTCCAACAAAATCTGACGAAAAATTGTGCGGCCCATCCGGAGAAAATCTGAAAGTCATAGGAATAATGAAAAGTCAACTTTGCTATAGGCAAAGAAAAATAGAAGCAAACATTTTTATCGTAGATAACCTAAAATCTCCCTTGTTGAGTTTAAAGTCGTGCCAAGGCTTGAATATTATTCAACGAATATACGCTCTGAATATTACGAGTGAATACCCGAAGTTGTTTAGAAAACTCGGATGCTTAAGAGGTGAATATGACATTAAATTAAGATCAGATGCGAAACCTTTTGCAATTTTCACAGCAAGACGAGTGCCGATACCCATAAAAGCAAAGTTAAAAGAAAAATTGGATGAAATGCTGAAATTGGGTGTTATTAATAATTAATACATTTTGGTGTACGGAAATGACATGGATGAGCATGACCGAAATTTGCGTGCAGTGTTAACTAAGCTGGTACAAAGCGGAGTAACTTTAATTTAATTTAATTAATTTTAATTTAATTAATTGGCTTAATACAAGCTTTAAAGAACTTAAATCTAATTTACAATGTGTACTTAAAAGCTAGTTAAAATTTACAAATATCAAGACCTGAGTGAGGAAGGGGAGTAAAGGGAGTTTCTAAGGGTGTTTTTACTACACTGGAAATCAAAAAGGTTCTGACAGTCATTAGCAGAACGAAGCATTCGAGACATAGGCTCATTACAGCCGTAGTTTGTACGGTGAAACTTGAGGCAGAAGAGAGGTACTGATCTCAGAAAACGTGGGTTGGTGCTGAGTGAAATGGTTTGGAGCAGCATAGGACAATCAATATTGCCTGTTAATAGTTAATGTACAAATAGTATATCGGCAACTTTTCTACGCTTTGCAAGCGACTGTATGTTCAACAAGTTTAACCGATGCTCATAAGGAGGTAGGTTGAATCTGTCAGGCCACGGGAGTCCGCGTAGAGCAAAACGGATAAACCTCCGTTGGACACACTCAATTCGATGTGAATGCGTATCGTGATAGGGAGACCAGACTTGACTGGCGTATTCAAGAATTGGTCTTACAAATGTGAAGTACAGCGATTGCTTGACGTAAGGATTTGAGAATTCCTTGGACCAACGTTTCACATAACCTAGCGCAGAATTAGCCCTGCTAATAATATTGTCAATATGGCTACGAAAATTAAGCTCACTGTCGCATATGACGCCCAAATCACGGAGAAAAGTGACAGTGGGAACAGGCTCGTCGCAAATCGCATACGTTCTGGGGTCTGTCGGAAGACGCTTCCGGGAATAAGTAATAGCTGGGCATTTGTTGACATTCAACTCAAGATAGTTTTTATTACACCAAGTAGAAAAGCTATTCAAGTCAGTTTGAAAAGCACGGGAGTCAGTGGGTGAGGAGATGTGTGTAAAAATGTTCATGTCGTCCGCATAAACTGATAGGCGGGAATATTTAATTATGCTATCAACATCATTAATTGACAAAATGAAAATCAGGGGACCAAGATGGCTACCTTGGGGGACTTCAGAGGGGGGCATAAATGGATCGGATACAAATGATCTAAAATGGACTTCATATTTACGTTCATGAAGGTAGGATTTGATCCACGCGATATACCCAGGCGGAAAGCCGAGAGCTTTGAGTTTAAAAAATACAATTGCGTGCGAAATTTTATCGAAGGCTTTGCTGAAATCGTTAGCAACGAGGGGAAAATATAGATTTACAATGGAAAAACATTGCATCGTAAACAATACTTTCGAATAGTTTGGGTATGCAGGAGAGTTTAGCTATAGGACGATAGTTCGAGATTTCGTTTTTTGGACCTTTCTTATGAAGGGGAATAATATAAGAGCTTTTCCAAAGCATAGGAAAGACGCTTTGAGAGAGAGACAGTTGGAACAGAGTCGTAAGGGGTAGAGCTAAGGTGTTTACACATTTTTTTAAAACTACGGCAGGTATACCGTCCGGGCCAGTGGAGTAATCGCATTAAGTCTTTCGATCTCTTCTATCACCAGAGCCGCTGTTATGTCAATTGAAGTTAAAGATGTCTGGGGGCAATCTCTCATGTAAGAGAAGTAAGAATAGTCGGGCTCTGATGTGTGGTTGGAGAACGATTGACTAAAGAAATGAGCGAATAAATTTGCTATTATTTTAGGATCGCTCGACGATGTATTGGAGAATGTCAGAGTCGAAGGGTAGCTGTCTGACTTTTTTTTTGGTATTAATAAAATGAAAAAATCGTTTGGGGTCAGCGATAATGTCAGATTGCATACGGTCAATATATGCGTTATAAAGGAAATCACAGAGTTCGGAAAAATGCGTATGTACATGAAAGTAATTGGAGAAGTTGAAATCAGAGCGACATTCGAGGTAGATGCGCCAGAGCTTATTTCTTCTGTTGCGAAGTGAACGTAATTCTTTAGTATACCAAGGTGGAGAGGACGAGAAACTCTTCTGTGGCATATATGGGACGGATTGCATAAAACAGCTGAACATTTCAGAGTAAAACAATCCAAGAACATTATCGACAGAAATATGTGTACTGTTAAAAACACTGTTGAAATTAATAGAGCTTAAAAGGTTATTAAGGTTTGTGAAGTCTGCCTTGCGAAAATTAAAGCTGTACGAGTACTCTGATTGTACAGCATTTTTATTATTATTGTAAGACAATGTAAGAGCTAGAGGAGGGTGGAAATGATCCAATTTGGATAAGAGATGCTTGCTCGCTGAAACGAGGCAGTTTTCGGCATCTGACGAGAAAACGAGATCAAGTTGTCTGCCTAGGTTATTAGTGACACCACTTAACTGATATAAGCTGGAATCTGAGAGACAGTCAATGAAAAGGGCTTCCTTTTCTGAAGAGGGGTTTATGGCAGTATAATGGGACTGATCGTCAGATGGAGCCCATTGGAGGTCGGGAAAATTAAAATCCCCCAGAATTAAGACGGTATCGCGAGAATCAACAATATCAAACAACGAATCGAACGCGTCTATGGCAAGCTGGTAGCTCTGCATGGGCTGGCAAGGTCGAATGTAGCAGCAAAGGATAAAAATGTTGTGGTTTAAAATTGTTATTTTGACACAAATGTACTCAAAATTAGATGTGAGCGAAGTTTTAACTAGTGTCGAGTCAAGGCGATTATGAACTGTCAGAAGAACACCTCGACCCGAAGAATCATCCTCTTTCCCTAGACCATCATCTCGAAAAACGTTAAATCGGACGTAAACAATTCATTGTTGTTAAAAACTTGAGTAAGATTAGTTTCGTTTAGGGCGAAAATGTCATAGGGGAGCTTTTGCGAATTAAGGTATACAGAGGATGTCTTAGTTCGCAGCCCTCGGACGTTTTGGTAATATACACAAAGACACTCAGGGGGAGTTACAGACAAATAAGGAATGTCTAAATGAACACCTAATCGTTTTTTGGATGCGACGTTACTGGTGCAGGTACTGAAGTCTGTGTGGAAGACGTGTTCTTAGTCCGAGAAACATATTCATGGACTAAAGTCCCATCAGGCCAGAATTCTCTCGATAGTAGCAGTTCGAAGTGAGAGTCAGGAGTCAACGTTAAACCAGTCGAAATGTCAAGTTGGTGTTACATCGGTTACATTCCTCGGACATAAAATTGACGAAAGGGGAATACACCCTTGTCCGTCTAAAATCCAGGCGATTGAAAGGTTTCCATATCCACAAAGTGTAAGGGAATTACGACAGTTCCTAGGATTGGTCAATTAGTAAGTTCGTTCCAAATTTGTTTTCTTTATGCCATCCGTTAAACGAACTTCTGAAATCCCAAACAGATTTTATTTGGACTCCAAGTCAAGAAGAGGCTTTCAAGAAATTAAAACAGACACTCACTTCAGCACCAATTTTAAAAGTCTACGATCCAGCACATAAAACTGTTGTATCGTCAGATGCATCATCTTTTGGTTTGGGAGCAGTTCTCCTGCAAATAGACTCGAATGAAATCCTTAAACCTGTGGCATACGCATCTCGTACCTTGTCCGAAATAAAAAAAAGTACGCGCAGATCGAGAAGGAAGCTTTGGGTTACTTGGTGCTGTGAGAGATTCAGGGAGTTCATTACTGGGATTCAATTTACAATTGAGACGGATCACCAGCCGTTGATTTCTATCTTTACAGTCAAAAACCTTGATGACCTTACTCCAAGAATTCAACGGTTCCCCATGAGAATGATGGCTTTCACGTTTAACATAATCTACACGTCTGGAAAAGATCTGGTGGCGGCGGATGCACTGTCACGTCATCCCACAATAGAAGCAGGAAAAGAAGACGAAGATGAAGAGATAGAGACATTCGCCAACAGTATCATGACCGAGCTACCAGCATCAGTAGATAGGTTAGCCACAATTAGAAGAGCACACCTGGAAGATCCAACTATAGCGAAGGTCGGTGAATTTTGCGAAAGAGAGTGGCCTCACAAATCTAAGGTGTCTCCGGAAACAAGGCAGTACTACAACGATCGTAATAGCCTTGCACTCAACGACCAACTTTTGATGTACGCCAAGCGCTTAGTCATCCCACCCCTTTTGCGAAATGAGATCATAGAAGCGATACACACGGGTCACCTGGGAATCGTCAAATGCAAAATCCGCATGCGCCAATCAGTATGGTGGCCCGGCTGCTCCAAGCAAATGGAAGAGTTCATTCGACGCTGCACTATTTGTGTTCAATTCGACACGCCGAGACATCAACCACTAATTGCGTCACCAATGCCGGAACGCGCTTGGCACACAGTCGCAATGGATCTATGCATTTGTTTTGGTAAGACATATCTTGTCCTAAGCGATTATTTTTCTAGATTCCCAGAAGTAGTCAGATTGGAAAACCAAACATCACGTTGCGTCATCGAAAAACTAAAGCCCATTTTTGCAAGATTCGGCATCCCAGACATTCTCAGAACTGACAATGGTCCTCAATTTGCGCAAGTTAATACATCGGAATTTCGGCAGTTTGCTAATTCATGGGGATTTAAGCATATAACGTGAAGTCCCCGTTTTCCCCAAAGCAACGGATTTATCGAGTCGGTTGTTAAAGTGGTGAAAAGGCTGCTAAAGAAAAATGAGGATGACACACAATTAGCGTTAATGGAATATCGTGCTTCACCACTAGCAAATGGTTTCAGTCCAGCGGAATTGTTAATGGGTCGTAGAATTCGATCAAAAATACTAATGCTACAATATCATCTGAATCCACAAACCATTAACAGAAACCAAATCTATAAGAAGGAAGAAAAGTACAAACAGCGACAAACGGATAACTATAACCGACTCCACGGTGTTTACGATAGACATTTTCAAATCGGCGACGTGGTTTGGATTCGCGGCATCAATCAATGGGGGCGAATTCAAAGCAGAGCGGAGACACCCCGTTCATATCTCATAGCAACAGACACTGGGCTCTACAGAAGGAATTCGTTTCACTTGAATAATGCTCACAGAACAGATGTACCACACAGACCACAAGGAGCAGTAGAAGGAGCTATACAGCCAGAATGCAGTGGTGAAATTTCAAAGGCGGAGATGAGTAGGCAGAATGAACACGTATCCGAAGACAAACCCACAACACCTAAGGGACAACAAACTACCAGGTCCGGAAGAGTTATTAAGGCACTAGATCGCTGGACGTATTCAACAAAATAACTGAAAGTGTTTAATATTTGTAATTAATATCACTTTTAATTAACGATTGAAATACTCTGACGTCAAGTTAACTTAAAGTAAATCTGACGTCAATTAATATTTTTATATTTTTATTATATATCATGAAATTTTTAAGTTTAAAAGGGGAGATGTGGAATATGTATAACTTTGATATCTCTCCATTAGTTCTCTCTTTGAATACTTACACATGATTATGCACATACATATATAAGTGACATATCTCTGATGAGAGAGTCAGTCAATGAATGGAGTTCAACTAGGAAACGTGTTTTAATACGTTGTGCGAACACTACACAGATGATCATGGACATGTACGAAGGAGCAAAGACAAGAGTAAGATTCCCCGCTGGAGTAACCGAAGAGTTCCCAATCAAGGTCGGGGTGCACCTGGGAAGCGTTTTAAGTCCTTTGCCCTTTTTTACAGTCCTTGATTATCTGCTTGAAGGTAAAGTGATGGACCCCAAGGTACATCAGTTATTCTTTGCTGACGATGGAGCCATCAAAAGTGAGGATCCTCATCCTACATCCCTGCAAAGAGCACTTGATGTGTGGGTGGACGTTCTGGAGGGAAATGGGTATCGCATTAGTTAACAAAAGACAGAGTACTTGTGCTGCCTGTACTCTAATCCACCCAGGTCTATTCCAGACATTTATTTGAATGGAACATTGCTTCCCAAGTGCGAAAAGTTCAAATATCTGGGATCTATGATCAATAGCAAAGCAACGACGACATCAATCATCGCGAAGTGGCGAGAAAATTCGGCTATCTTTTGTGACAGAAAAATGCCACCTAAGTTGAAATGAGAGCTCTACACAGCAGTTGTGCGACCAGCGCTCACATACGGTTCACAATGTTGGACTATGTACAAACCGTATGAGAGTAAATTAACGGCAGCTGAGATGAAGATGCTTCGCATGACAGCAGGAGTGACAAAGCTTAATCGAATAAGATGTTGTAGATATGCACACATTGATCGAATTGTTGCACAAATTTAAGGTGACATTTTTTAGCTATCCGGATTGATAATAATTTGAAGACTTCCGACCGAAATTACGTCGGGGTCACCAAATGCTTTGAGGAGGTGCTGGTTGACACCACCTATTGTTCAAAGAAAAACGAAGAAAAATTGAATGCTCGAAAAAACTATGTTTATTTGTCCGTGATCGCGACGGAAGTGATCTTAAATAATTTATACAGCTCATGTTTTAATACAGTAGAAATTACGACAATGTGAAAGTTGGGAGAAATTATAACAATGTGAGATTTAAGTGAAATCAATTTAGTTAAATAGATTAATTCAGTTAGGCTAATTGTAATTGTAGGTTTATGTATTTGTATGTGTAGAATGAATAGTTTACTCAACAAATTTGAAGAGCTTTTGATTTAGAGTTTCAGGTTAGAGTTTTATGGTTGGTATTTATTGTTGCTACGAATACTCATAATTGGTGACTTAGCAAGTAATATTTTTGTAATATAAGTGTTGTGTATATGGTATTTGTAAAAGAAGCAATATTTAAGTATTTAAGATAATGAATGGTGAATAGTGTCATAATTACTGTGCAATCAGGTAAGGGGCCCATTGGTGGGTTTAGAAATAATATAGATATATGGTTGGATCAAGTCCGGCATCTTTCTTGGAGCCATCTAGGGTTTCCTCCTGACGAGCTGGAGTTAATGGCGGAGCCTCGGGAAGAATGGAGAGTCAACCTAACCATCCTACCTCCGCGACCCTCATAAATGATTAGCGGGCCATTGAAAATGTATGTATGTATGTATGGGATTCGAACATGGGACCTTACGCGCAGTTCCACTCCATATTCATATTAGCATGGATATTTATGCCGAGGTAACAAGCTTTATCGGTTCGTTTTTGAGTGTCCATTCCTCAGCACTGGACCAGCTTCCACCCTCTTCTTAAAAATCATAATTTTTAACTTCGTAAGATTGACTGTTGCGCAACTTGTTTGGCAATATTGATGAAGTTCATCGATCATATCGACTCCCGTAGTTTGTCATGTATCTGCGTGGCGTATGATTATCATAGGGTAAGCGTAAGCCTTAGGTAACAGTATTGTTTGACTACTTGCAGCTGTTCTTGTGCAAGCATTTATTTCGCCTCTCTGGAATATCTTCCCGTGTTGTTTCGAAATATCAAGATTTTTGAATTAGAGATACTCGTATTTACATGAAGGTTCCATGGCTTACAGTAATCTTCCAGCTTGTTGACCGTAGCAGTATGTCTGGCGATTGACGATGTGAGAATGATGATGCCGTCGGCATAGGTGAAAAACACAATTCCACTATTTCGCAAGATACTAAATCCTATTTACCTGGTACAATCGTGCTTTTACAAGTATATGCACTGAAGTACATTTACTGCGGTCGACGTCGCTAAAGTTCGCAGACAAAGTTCCACTTTTTTTTCTCACTTTTGCTTTACCGACTGCGCCAGTTACAGAAAGCTTAAACAGAAATTTCCAAAAAGAAAAAAACTAAGAAAATGAGAACTGAATCTAAACTTAGACTGCCACTCGAAATTTAAAAATACAAGGCACAACTTTTCAAAAACTCCTTATAACCACCCACAGATAGCGCATATCAGAATTTATTTTTACATAACAAAAGAAGATAAAAAAATAAAGCGGAATAACGTGAGTTTTTTTTTTTTTGTAGTTTATGTTTTCAGAAAAATGTTTTATTAAGCACAAAAGAAAAAACGTTGCTGAGATTTCCAACATTTGAAATTTTTTTTAGTGTAAAAAAGCCCAAGAAGCATAAAAAAATAATTCTTTGAGAAGAAGTTAATAATACTATAGAAAAATGTTTTTTTTCGAAATTCCTTAAAAAGAAATTCGCTAAAAAATAGTTGTTTTAGAAAAAGTGAATAATACAGTACTACCTCGATAATGTGAACTTCGGTAATGCGATTTTTCCAATAATATGAACACACAAATCCATACATTTCTATCTATGATGTGATCTTTTAAATTTCCCACCTCTATAATGTGAACTCATTGAGCATCAAAGAATACACCATGGTGGCTTTCCTTGACATTGAGGGAGCTTTTAACAATGTCAAACCAAAGGCAATTACCGACGCACTTGTAAATCTGAAAGTGGATACCTCGCTCGGAGTGTTGATCAATCAATTGCTTACATGCAGGATTATTAACACGCAGCTGGGCGGAGCATCGGCCAGAAGAATTGCTCGCTGCGGTACACCTCAAGGTGGAGTCTTATCACCTCTTCTGTGGAACCTGGTAGTTAATGAACTACTGTTGGACCTGGATACGTCAGGTTGTAGAGTGATCGCCTATGCTGATGACATTGCTATTGCTTCCTCCGGTAAACACCCGGACACTCTCAGGGATATCCTCCAATATGCTCTCCTTCGGCTCACCAAATGGGCCTCCAATTGTGGATTGGGGGTTAACCCTCATAAAACGGAACTCGTTCTCTTCACGAGGAAATATAAAGTTCCCCTCATAGACCCTCCCTTGATAAATGGCACCAGTCTCACCTTCTCTGAAAACGCAAAATATTTGGGTCTTATTTTGGATAGGAAATTAAACTGGAAGGCCAATCTACTAGAGCGCGTCAAGAAGGCTAATGTAGCTCTCTATTCCTGTAAAAAGGCTATAGGTAGGAGCTGGGGTATTAAACCTCAAATCACCCATTGGCTATACGTGTCCGTTATCAGGCCTATACTACTATATGGCGTGATCGTATGGTGGCCTGCTCTTGAAAGGGCTGTCCACCTCACTCAACTAGCTAAGGTGCAAAGATCTGCATGCATCTGCATCAGTGGTGCACTTAGAACTACTCCCTCCGCGGCACTGGACATCTTGTTCAACCTGCTACCCTTAGATATTTTCGGCAAACAGATGGCAGCCTGTGCGGCCATCCGCTTGAAAGCCTCCTCTCAATGGTCTAGCTATCGCTTTGGCCACTCCTCGATCCTTGATCTTCTCAACTTCAAACACGAAAACACGGACTACACCCCGCCGAAACTGAGATTTGACCGTAACTTCAGTACGAGCATCCCTAACCGGGATGTATGGGACACCTCCCCCCCTGTCGATGCTAGTTCGGTTCACTTCTTTACAGATGGATCTAAGATGGAAGGTGGGGTGGGTTGTGGTGTTTTCTCCGAACAGCTCAATCTGAGGATCTCTTTCCGCCTCCCCGATCATTGTAGCGTTTTCCAGGCGGAAATCATGGCGATTAAAGAAGCTCTGTCCTGGCTGAAATGTAATGTATTATCTGTCAGGGATATTAGCATTTTCACTGACAGCCAAGCGGCAATCAAGTCCCTGGAATCGTTCTCCTTCACTTCTAAGGCTGCCTTAAACTGTCGTCTATCTCTTATGGAGATGACAGAGCAGTTCAACATTCACCTATGCTGGGTGCCGGGCCATAGAGACATTCCAGGTAACTGCAGGGCTGACGACCTCGCCAGACAGGGTACCACTCTAAGGATTTTGCCTGAAAGGCAAGCCCTGGGTATGCCCCTCGCTACATGTAAGTATCTACTAAAGCTGAACGCTATTAGCGCGACCAACCTTTTATGGGGAAACGGCTCAACGTGTCACATTTCGAGACAGATCTGGCCTAAGCTGGATCAAAAACGTAGTGCCGATCTGATCAAGTTAAAGCGTACACAAATCAGCTGCGTTGTCGGTGTTCTCACTGGACACTGTCTTATAGGCCAGCACGCCAAAAGACTTGGCCTCTTCTCCACTGACTTCTGCAGAAGCTGTAGGGACGAGGAGGAGGAGGAAACCATCCTTCACCTCCTATGCACATGTCCAGCCCTGTCACATAAAAGAATGCTCCATCTAGGGTCCCCCTTCCTTGACGACCTCTGCGATCTGGCGTCCTTGGACGTCATGAGCATCCATCGCTTTGTCAAAAGCTCCGGTTGGTAGTGTTAGTGGTAGGCCCTGAGTGGCCTAATGGTTTGATCCTGGTATCACAAAGGACCTTCGCTGGTCTAAGTGTGTCTACACTCCCGTGTGGACAGCCAACATAACCTAACCTAACCTAATGTGAACTAGTTACTTATTTGCCTAGACATGTTTTTCCATGTTGTACCGGCTCTTATTTATGGGAGGGAATAATCCTTTTCATCTTATATGGGCATTCGTTAATCGAAAATTCTCTTAGTTGAAAAAAAAAGTACCAATAATGTGTTATTTATATTTAGGTGGCGCTACAGTTCGGGGTGAACCTGGGCCTCAACCAACAGGCCTCTCCATTTAGCTCGGTCTTTAGCTAATTGCCTCCAGTTGCGCACTCCAAGTTGGTCGAGGTCCCCTTGAACTTGTGCGCGCCACCTACGGCGATAATTCCCTCTACTGCGTCGTCCCTCGGGGTTAGATTCGAAGACTCTGCGGGCCGGAGCGTTGGTGTCCATTCGCTCTACATGTCCTAGCCATCTCAGACGTCCAATACGCAGTTTTTTGACTAGGTCGATGTCGCTGTACAGCTCGTATAGTTCGTGATTGAATCTTCTCCTCCAAAACCCGTCAACGCAAACGGGACCGAAAATCTTACGAAGAATTTTTCTCTCGAAGCGACCAAGGATATCTTCATCCTCTTTTAATAAAGTCCATGTTTCAGCGCCGTAAAGCAGGACTGGGATGATCAAGGTCTTATATAGAGTCTCCTTAGTTGTTCGAGAGAGGGCTTTACTGTTGAATTGCCTTATAAGCCCAAAAAAACAGCGATTGGCAAGAGTTATTCTTCGATTGATTTCTGCGCTGATTTTGTTTGCTGAATTTATAGCAGAGCCAAGGTAGACAAAGTCCCTTACTACCTCGAAGTTATAGCTGCCCACGGTGACGTTTTGTCCAATTCGTCGATGTTGGTTTTCCCTTCTAGTTGACAGCATATACTTGGTTTTGCCCTCGTTTATCGCCAAACCCATTTTGGCCGCTTCCGCCTCAATGCTTGCAAAAGCACCGGTGACAGCCCGCTGAGATCTTCCGATAATGTCTATATCGTCGGCGTATGCAAGCAGTTGTACAGACTTGTAATAGATTGTGCCTCCGGTGTTGGCTTGTGAGTTCCGCACAATCCGTTCAAGTACAATATTGAAGAAGTCACATGACAGCGCGTCACCTTGTCTAAAGCCTTTTTTGACATCAAAGGTCTCGGTGAGGTCATTACCGACCTTGATGGAGCAGCGAGCGTTCTCCATCGTCAGCCTGCACAGGCGGACAAGTTTGGCAGGGATGTCAAAACTAGACATGGCTCTATAAAGCTCTTCTCTATAGATGCTGTCATAGGCGGCCTTGAAATCGATAAAGAGGTGGTGAGTATCGATTTGGAATTCTTGGGTTTTCTCCAGGATCTGCCGAAGTGTGAAGATTTGATCGATGGTGGACTTTCCTGGCCTGAAACCGCACTGATAGGGTCCAATCAGGCTGTTCATAAAAGGTTTCAGGCGTTCACACAATATCGCAGAAAAGATCTTGTACGCGATGTTGAGGAGACTGATGCCTCTATAATTGGCGCAGTTGAGGGGGTCTCCTTTCTTGTGGATCGGGCAAACGATGCTGAGATTCCATTCATCAGGCATACACTCCTCTGACCAAATATTAGAAATGAGTTGGTGTATGCACTCTACCAATTCATCCCCAGCTGCCTTGAAAAGTTCGGCCGGTAAACCGTCAGGTCCAGCAGCCTTGTTCGATTTTAGCTTGGATATTGCTATCCTCACTTCGTTTTGGTCAGGTGGACGGAAATTTTGACTATCATCGTCTATGTTGAATGGTTCATTCTGCCTGACAGCGGGATGTTGGTCTTCGTCGCCGTTATACAGTCTGCAGAAGTAGTTTTTCCATATTCTCAGCACCGACTGTGATTCTACTACGAGGTTTCCATTCTCATCTCTACAGGTTTCTGTACGGGTATTACTTCTCTGACACGTTCTTTTTACCTTTTGGTAAAACTTCCGTACATTGTTCCTGGAGTATAGACTCTCGATATTCTCAAACGCGCGCTTCTCATGCTCTTTCTTCTTCTTTTGGAGAAGCCGATGTTCTTCCCGTCTCTTTTGCTCGTAGAGCTCACGAGCAGCTCTCGTCTTCCTTTGCAGCGCCGCTTTGTATGCCTCTTGTTTTGCTGCATGCACTCGCCGGCATTCTTCGTCAAACCAGGGGTTTCGCGGTGGTGGGCGAGCGAGACCCAGCACATCAGTCGCGGCGTTTCTGATGGCATGTTGGCAGCGTTGCCACTGGTCTTCGGCACTTGATGCTGGCGGTATAGGGGTGATTGAGAGATTTCGGGATACGCGTTCAGCGAAGAGTCTGGCGGTCTCTTGCGATTGTAGCTTTTCGACGTTAAATTTTCTCACAGTAATTCTTCTTTGTTGCTCAGATTGGGATATCCGCATTCGTACCTTGGCTACAACAAGGTAATGATCCGAGTCTATGTTGGCCGCTCGGAAGGTCCGGACATCCAGAATACTGGAGGCATGCCTTGCGTCGATCGCAATATGATCAATTTGGTTGATCGTGACATGATCATTGGACCGCCATGTCTGCTTATGAATATCGAGATGAGGAAACCATGTGCTTGCTATGGTGACATTTCGCTCCACAGCGAAATCAATTAGCCTTAGTCCGTTATCAGACGTGGTGTCGTGTAGGCTATGCTTACCGACTGCTCTACCGAAGACGTCCTCCTTTCCTATTTTGGCGTTAAAATCGCCCAATACGATCTTAACGTCGTATTTAGGACATTGCTCGTATGTTTTGTCGAGGAGCTCGTAGAAACACTCTTTGGAGGCAGGGTCCTTTTCTTCTGTGGGGGCATGAACACATATTAGGCTTATGTTAGCGAATTTAGCCTTGATCCGGATAGTCATAATACGCTCGCTCACGTGTCGGAAGCTTAAGACTTCTTGCCTAAGTCTGCCGCGTATGACAAATCCGCATCCGAATAAGCGTTGCCTGTTGCCTCTGTAGCAATCACCGTAGTAGATGTCACAGTTTTTCATCCTCTTTTTGCCTGGCCCATCCCATCGCACTTCCTGGATGGCGGTAATATCTGCTTTATAGCAGTCTAGGGCCTCTGCTAGTTGTTCGGCTGCACGTGGTCTGTAAAGGGACAGAACATTCCACGTACAGATCCGAAGGTCGTTGTCCTTATTTCGTTTGCTGGGGTCGTCATTAGTTGGGTCATCCTTATCCGAGGCTTTTGGTTGTTTCGGAACCATCGATTTTTTACGTGGTAGGGAAGTTACCCCGACGGCACAACCCCCAACCTGGAGGGCCAGTTCCTTAATTATTCCCCTAGGACAGGGGGCCGGGTACACCGGTGCCAGTAGTCCACTACGGGAGTATGAGCGCTGCCGTTGGCCCATTAAGGGCTCCTCCGCCACCATCTCTATTCCAATGTCCTGACCAACATTGGAAATTCCTTACCGACCTGTGATCCGAATACGTCGAAGCAGCTCGCGCAAGGTATTCACTAAGTTCAACCTAACTGGAACTATAGACGCCACCGTTGACTCCGTCTAGGGAATTCGTCCGCTGCCGCCTGGAACAGGAAGAAGTGCTCTAGTGAGAAAAGCACTCTTCCCCCCCTCTCTCATCTGCTGCCACCAAGAATCCGCCAAACGGGGTTGGTTACCCATTTCTTGGATTAAGGTACTAGGCACCCGGCTGTCACCGCGTGGAGGTTGAGAGTAGGAGTTGGTAGGCCTCAGCTGAGTGAAAACGCTTGTGTTTTCATATGATCGCATGCACTACCGTTTGACTAGCCAATAATGTGAACTCCTCCAAAATGTGAACAGGCCTTTGTTTTAATTAGTTCACATTATCGAGGTAGAACTGTACTATAAAAAAAAAAACAAAATAATCTTTTCTTCGATATTCTAACTTTTATTCATATTGCTATTGCTTAGTAGCTATAAACAAATCAATAACAATATAAATTCACTGGAATGGAATGAATATCGAATAAGAAGTTCGAAGATCCGTGGAAGCCTTCACGTCAAGGAAACCATTCTACGAAAGATAGAGCACGACCGGTTCAGCTGGTATTGCCACGGTCAAAGAGCAATATCAATGAACGTTCCAAAGACATCGCGAGGCAGGAAAGTCAGGCCTTTAAACGATTGGATCACACAAATGCGACGATATCGGCATTTTATTGGCCTCAGTAACCGAGTGATCCAAAATCGGGACACCTGCCGATATTTTCTGAGGTCAAATAGACGAACCCCGCAGGAAGATCAGTAGAAATGCGGTGAAGTGGGAGGGTTATGATTCCTTGTTTTCGGATCATAACCTCCCCGAAATAGGAACAAGAAGAAAGGAATGGAAAGAACAAAAAAATATTTTTTTTTTTAATTACACTGCGTTACAAAAAAGTGGCGCACCTTGAAATTTTGCAATAACTTCATGTAAGTTAGAAAGAAAAAACGTTTTTTGTAATACAGTTTTGCTAACTGATAAAAAAGTAAGTAATGCATGTAAAAAAAAATTAAGAACTTAGAAATAAAATATAAATTAACGAAAATGGGCAAAAGCTTCATAAATCAACATCTTACATTTTTATTATTATTATTATTTTTAACGATTCCTCGTTACTTTTGCAGGTGGTACTGCCTCCCCGAGCATCTAAAAAAGCAGTAATTCGCCGGGGAATACCTTGGATAAGATTAGTTACGATGGCATACTTACTTACTTATGTCCTGTATCCCCTTGTGGGTCCTAGGGCCTCTACTACGCCTACGCGCCATCGTGTACGGTTTCTGGCAATGTGTCTGAGTTCTCCCCAACTTTTCCCTAACTGCCGTGCCTCTTTCTCGACTGTTCTGCGCCATGTTTTCCGCGGACCGCCAGGTCTTCTGCCATCCTGAGTTAGAGGGTTCCATTGCATAGCATGGTTCGCTATGGAGCTGTCACCCTTTCGGAACGTGTGACCAATCCACTGCCACTTCCGCCGTTGGATAGTTGTGCCTATTGGTTCCTGACCCGTTCTCTCGTAAAGGTGTTCGTTAGAGATACGATTGGGCCAGAAAATCCTTAAGATATTGCGCAGACACCTATTAACGAACGTTTGCAGCTTTCTGGTGATAGTAGTGGTCACTCTCCACGTGCTGCAACCATATAGCAGCACAGATTCAACGTTGGAGCGGAACAGTCTTATTTTGGTGCTCAAACTGATTGCATTGCTTCGCCATATTTTGGACAACATCCCGAACGCGGACTTTGCTTTGGCGATCCTGTTGGCTATATCCAGTTCGGTTCCACCATCGGTCGAGACAATACTCCCAAGATACTGGAAATCCTCTACTCTCTCTACCGGTTGTCCAGCAATGCATATTTGAGCCGATGAGTTAGTTCCAAGGCTGATGATTTTAGTTTTTGTCGTATTAATTTTCAGCCCGACGACACCTGCCTCCCTCTCCACATCTGCTGTCATTTGGTGGAGGTCCATAATTCTGTGGGAGAGTAAGCATACATCGTCTGCGTAGTCAAGATGCTTCAGTTGAGATGTAAGAGTCCATCGAATTCCTCCGTTTCCCGTCGACAAAGCTGCATGAAGCACATCGCTAATCACCAATAGGAATAATATTGGTGAAAGGATACAGCCTTGTCTTACCCCACTTTGGATCTCAAATTCCTCAGACAACCTTCCGCTGTGCAGAACGTGACATTCGGAGCCTTCATATGTAGCTTTGATAATAGCAATTAGTTTATCGGGAATGCCTCTCCTGCGTAAGGCACGCCAAATAAACTCCCTGTTGACACTATCGAACGCCTTATCAAAATCGATGAACAGCAGGTGCAGTGGCGATCGATATTCAACACACTGTTCGATGATAATCCACAGGGTGTTGATGTGGTCGGCACAGGAGGATCCAGAGCGGAAACCTGCTTGTTCGGCATCGAGTGTGTCTTCGAGATGTTCTTTAATTCGCTCAAGGATGATTTTAGCTATTATCTTAGCTACAGCAGGCAGCACGCAGATACCCCTCCAGTTTCCGCACTCCATTAAATTTCCTTTCTTAGGAAGCTTGACGATCATTCCCTTTTTCCACTCGTTAGGAAAGCTCTCAGCTTCCCAAGCTCTATCTATAAGTGGAAGCAGAAGCTCAGCCGATGTTGTTGGCGCTGCTCGTAAGAGCTCTGCTGGAATACCGTCAAGTCCTACCGCCTTGTTGGTTTTGAGTGCCTTGATCGCGGTAATGATCTCATCTTTACTGGGAGTCGTGGTGCGTATTCGGGAACTTCTCACCTCGGGCATCGCAGTCTGATTTGGGAGCATGTCGCTAGCGAATACACGGTTCAAAACCGTAGCAAAATGCTCTTTCCATCTCTTGAGCTGGTCCTCATCCGAAATGAGCAAGGAGCCGTCTAGGCTTTTCACTAGGTATTGGCTGGAGCTGCGACCACCTGTCAGCTCTTTCGTGATTCTGTAGACAGTCCTGCTGTCGCACCTCCGTGCAGCTTCTTCTGCTTCTGTAGCCAGCGCGTTGATGTAGTTGCGCTTGTCACGTCGTACGCTACGCTGAACTTCTCTCATCTTCATGCGATATAGGGACTTTAGCTCGCTTCTCCCTGCTGCTGGGGTAGCTGCAACGCGAGCTTTTAGCTGTTTTCGTTCGTCAATCCGTCTCCAGGTATCCTCGGTAAGCCACGCCCTATGTCTCCCCTGCGATCGACGGACAATTCTTTCAGCACCAGATGTAAAAACATTTTTCACAGCACACCAATGGTCTTGGATGGTTGCGGGCATTGAGCTGCTGATTGCTTCCACACCTTGCGAAAAGTGCTCCCTTAATTGTTGGCGCACTGAGGGATCACTAAGTCTATCGATATTGAACCTGGGCATTCTTGTGTTGTCGTGGGATCTTCGAACTGCAGCAGTGCGTAGTTGGAGAGTAGCTATCATAAGATGGTGATCACGCACTATCCCCACATCTGCCCCTCGTCTGTTTCGGACGTCCAGGAGACTGCTTCTAAAGCGGCGCCTGATGGCAAAATGGTCAATTTGGTTGGAGGTTGCTTGCCTGTCATTGGAAACCCAGCTGACTTTGTGGCAGGTCTTGTGCTCAAACATGGTGCCACCTATCACAAGGCGGTTGGCATTGCAGAAATCCACAAACCTTTCGCCGTTGTCATTGCGGTTGCCTAGTCCATGCTTCCCGATTACATGCTTGAGCCCTTCGTTGTCGCTGCCTACCTTGGCATTCAAATCCCCCATCACTATGACAATGTCTCCATTTGGTGTTGTGTTGAAGACGGCGCTTAAGAGATTGTAGAAGCTCTCCTTTTCGTCCTCAGACGAACTATTCGTTGGGGCGTAACACTGTATGATGGTGACGCGTCGTACTCTAGTCCGGAATCTGGCCGTCAAAATCCTATCACCATGAGGCTGCCAGGAAATCAGGCCCTTGCGTGCTGTTGTTGTTAGTAGTAGTCCGACTCCATATTCCCGCGGACTTCCGGATGGTCTTCCAGAATAGAGTAGTACAGTGTTACGCGTTGGAGACTGGTACTCGCCCGCTTCTAACCATCTTACTTCACTTACCCCCAAAATGTTCAGTTTATATCGCATGAATTCCTTTTCCAGTTGGAGGAATCTGGCATTGTAAGGACCTTCTCTTCCCGAGTCGAGGAGCGTCTTTACATTCCAGAAACCTATCTTTGTCCGGGTACAATAGCCAAAAGTCGTCAACATGTGATCAGTCCTTATCCGAGGCATAGTGTCGGTTTCAGTAGCGAGCTGGTTTCAGTAACGCAGGTTGCTGGCCCACGTTACCTAGCCTAGAATCAAGGCCCTAGACAACCCGCACTTACAATTTTGGCCTATACGTATAAGGGTTTATACGTATAGTTGCCCGGGGACCACCACTAGGAGGTAAAGTAAGCACTTCATCACGAACTTGATTGTTGCGCTACTGGCCCAAGCCAAGTTTAGGGCAGTCAGTAGTTTCCCGATCAATCGCAATGCAGGTTACGATGGCATCGTCCAAATTGTTCCATTCCTCGATCAGAGCAGATCTCAGGCCGCTGAGTGTCTCTAAAAGGACAGGTTGCATCCTAGTGTGGCGGGTTTTCGGCATAAGAAATTCGCAAATTTTTTATTTATTTATTAATTTTTTTTTTTTTTTTAGTGTAAAAATGCCTAAAGGCATAGTAAAAAATTAGTTTTCTTCGAAATCGCGCTATAGGAAATTCGCTAAAAAAAAAAATTAATTTTGAGAAGAAGTTCATAGTATCTACTATAAAAAAAAAAGAAAACACAAAATGTTTTCTTCTAAATTCTTACTTTAATTCATGTTGCTATTGCTAGCTATAAACAAATCAAAAACAATATAAGTTCAATGGAATGGAATAAACAAAAAAAAGCATTTTTTCCAATTATTTATTAAAATCCCCGTAAACATGGTGAACAGTTTTCAATAACTCCTCAAAAGGACCCAGTCTATTTGTTTTAATGGCCGACAAAAATCCTCATCCTAACCCTCCACGTGGGTGCCAGCCGGTAATAACCATCACAGTAGTCTAGTACGATGTCAAGATGGGGTTAGCATTGTATAGGATTCTTAACTCCTCAATACTTCAATTCTCTATACACGATAAATCGGGTCTGTCGAGACCGACCGATTTCCTGCAATACTCGTGGGATCAAAATAAAAATGAATCCAATAAAAAACATAAATAAAACAGAAAAAAAAAATAAAATAAAAAATGAAAACCCGAGCACTTCATCGGAAGATGAACTACTCGCCTCCAGTCAGGAGACCCTAGTGGGAAGCGAGAACCTTATGTTGAGTTCCATTCAAGGCGCGCTCCCCGAACCGTCTATACCCTCCACTTCGGCAGCAGCGCAGGACACTCGACTTAGTGCCCATAAGCGCTCTGCACACAGCCGGAAATGGAAATCAGCCAGCAACCGCAGGAAAAGTGCGTACCAGAGGGCCATCTTTATTCTGGGTAAGATTACCAAGAACGAAGAGGCCGTTACGACTTCTGAGCGAGACCTGGGTCATAAACCAAAATATCAGAAGATCGTTGATGAGTACATCAACTCCCGAACAGAATAACCCCAACCTCAACAACCACGAAAGACCGAAGCGGCAAAGCGCAACCGCTCCGTGGAGGAAGTCAAGACCAACTCCAAACGGAACAAAGTTGCGAAGCTCTCTACCGCTAAGTCGAATGACCCATTACCCCAGACGACACGGACTGTGAGCGAGGTTGTCAGAGACGACCTACAAGTCGCATTGGTGAGATGAGCAAAGCAGTGGCTGACGCTTGGGGTGCGATATAGGTCAGACTATCAGAAATGGTGATGGAACACCTCATGAATAACCTAGGAGGACCGCTACCCTGCTTTGATTCAGCCGAAGTCATAAGAGGGTACAGAATCATCAAATACGAGGACGCTTTCTCCAAGGAATTCCTAAGTGGCTGCGTTTACAAGATCCGTGACGCGTGGGACGGCTTGAGACTCAAGCTAATCCTAGCCAGAGAGATTCCGAGGAGACCAAGGATCAGTATTTGGCTCCCCAACATGGCCATTGGGCAGTAAGCTCATCAACTGCTTAAAGCTCCACAATCCAACGGTTCCCATGGATGACTGGAAAGTCAGCAAGGCTGAGGAACTATACAACAACACCCTATCCTTTCTGTTACTAATCACCGAAAAAAGTGCCGTCACCCTTGAGGAGACTGGCTGTAAACTTCGCTTCGGTATCAGACACGCCAAGGCCAAGATCTTCAGATCAACTGGTCCGAGCTACGACTTAGACGAAGTCGACGACACCAACAGGCTGTTGGAGGACATGAGGATCGAGACCACCCTACCCATCACTTCAATAACAAAAATCCATACCAATGCTGAAAGTCATTCAGATTAATCTCCGTCACTCGATGTGTGCTTTAAATAATCTGATGGTCTTTCTGAAGGAGAAAGACATTGACATCAGCATTGTCCAAAACCATGGGTCAATGGCCCTAACATGAAGGGCCTAAGCGACAACCAGTACAACCTCTTCTACAACCGCAATAACATCAACCTAGGTTAGCCAAGAACCTGCACTCTAGCTAAAAAACATATTAAAGCCTTTATATGTCCAAATGTTAGCTCTTCTGATTTAACAGTTGTCAAAATAAAGAACGCGGGCAGGGCGGACCTCATAATAGCATCCGTCTACATGGCACACGACCGATAAGTACCTCCGGGGGAAATGCATGACGCAATAACCAGCATCTCCACTGCAAAGACGAACCTGCTAACGGGCTGCGACGCCAACGCTAGATATACTGCATGGGGCAGCTCAGAGAATAACGAACGCGGTGAGTCTTTGTTTGATTACATTATTGAAATCACCCTTTCCATCTGTAACAACATCTGTAACTGTTCCCATTCTTCAGCTGCCTTGACGTGGCGGAACGGCTTAAGAGTCAATGATCCTAAGGGTCCGAAAGGACCCTAGGTGAGACATCGAACTAAAGGCTGAAGACGTCTTGACTGTGACGCAAAACCTGTTGACAGTATGATGGAAGAAACTTTTACGGTATCTACTCCAGGTGGTACTCGTGAAAACGATAATCCACCCGTGGTCTTTTTAACTACGGCCGGGACGAGGATTCTGGAGGTCCCAACCACCATACCTTTACCCCCCGCCTCTGGTGTTGAATCAGAAGTAGTAGCAACGCTTGTTTCAGAAGACTCCTGCAGCTCTGTCTCTGACTCGTTTGGTAGACTGGGCTGGAATGGTAAAGAAAGTGGCGGAAAGGCTTCGGCTGGAACGTCTAATCTCTGCCTCAATAGAAAGGTAGCTGGTCGAAGTTGTGTCGGTGACGGTTTGACTCGGGAAACCAATAAGGCCGAACGAGCTCCTGAAGCGGCGCACTCCGATGGGCTCCTGACTAAGAGTCAACTGAAAACGAGAAGAAGGAAGGCGGCGATGGCGCGGTGCAAAGAGGCTGCAGAGTCTGCTGAAGGCGCCAGCGCCGGGCTGAAGGCGAATTTCCTCTCAGTAACCAAGCTTGGACAATTCTGTGGACAGGACCTGGTTGCTGCAGCTGTAAGCTACGAAACAAACGGAAGTTGGAAAACCTTCGTCGTTGCGTCGGCTTACTTCCCTTATGATTCGGTAATGCCTCCACCACCGAAGGCGGTTGCCGAACTCATAAAGTACTGTGACACTCGGGAGATGGGACTAGTCATGTGTTGCGACGCGAATGCTCAGAATACTGTCTGGGGCAGCAGCAAATGTAACATACGAGGAAACCATCTCCTAGACAAGATAAATTTAGAAGGTGACTGGGATCTTTTTAGATCGAAGCAAAAAGACTATAAGAAGTTAATTCGGTTGTCGAAAAGTTCTGCTTATAGAGGTTTTTGTGAAAAGATCGAGACAGTCGGTGAAATCAGCAGGTTGGTTAAGGTTCTCAAAAGGGGCAAGCCGACCAAACCGGAGTCATTGAGAAAGTCTGATGGCAAGTTTACTGAGACGAAAGCGGAAACTTTTAGTCTTCTGCTGGAGACTCACTTTCTTGGCAATCAGATAATCGCTAGGTCGGAGCTTGGTCCGCTTACCCAGGCTGAGCTTGATCTAAGTCAGAAAACTCGGCGCAGCTGTTATATTGCATCAGCCGTGGTAACAGATGAAGCCATCAAATATGCTGTGGCATCTTTTGATGGTTTCAAATCGCCTGGCACCGATGGAATATATCCAGCTATGCTGCAACAGGGTATAAATCAGCTATTGCCAACTCTGAAAAGAGTTTTCACCGCTGACTTGGCGCTGGCATATATTCCTACACCTTGGCGGACAGCCAGAGTAGCTTACATACCGAAAATTAGTAAGGAAGACTATTCGCTCCCCAAGTTTCAGACCTGTAAGTTTGACATCCTTCTTACTGAAAAGTATGGAGAGACTGGTGGAATTTCACGGACGCAAAGTTGCTTTGAGGCTGCATCCACTATCGGAGATGCAGCACGCCTATCAGCGTGGGAAATCCTGTGAGACCCCACATAAAAATTTAGTAGCCAGAATTGAATGCGCGCTTGATAGGAAAGAATACGCGATCGGTATCTTCATCGACATTGAGGGTGCTTTTGACAATGCGACTTTTGACTGCATGTTCGACTCTGCCAGACAACACGGGGTAGATGAAACATTAGTGTTGTGGATTAAAGCAATGCTAATGAATAGAACTTTGGTAGTGGATGCGGATTGTGGCCAATATGTTATGACAGGGGTAAACAGGGGCTGTCGGCAAGGTGGCGTTCTGTCTCCATTGTTATGGTGCATGGTGGTCGACTCTCTGTTGAACACTCTAAATAGTTCAAACGTCTACGCTCAGGCATATGCGGATGATGTCGCCGTACTTTCTGTCGGGCCATGCCTGGTGACGGTCTGTGCTAACGCGCAGGCGGTGCTGGACATGATCGATGAATGGTGTACTAGGAGTGGGCTTTCGGTGAATCCTCTTAAAACTGAGGTTGTTCTTTTTACGAGAAGGAGGATTTTGACCGGTCTGACTCACCCAGTGCTAAAAGGTGTCACCATTCGCATTTCCAATGAAGCCACATATCTGGGAGTGATTTTAGATGAGAAACTTCATTGGTCTAAATACGTCGAGTCGAAAACATCCAAGGCGCTCTCAGTCTTCTGGCAGTATAAGGGTGCTTTTGGCAAGACTTGGGGCTTGTCACCGAATAAGGTTCTCTGGATCTACACGGCTATGATAAGACCATTCCTCGCATATGCGTCGGAAGGGGCTCTCGCGTAAAGATGTGGTTGCCTTTTCGCGAAACTTCAAAGAACGGATTGTCTCGGCTGCACGGGAGCTTTCCCGAGTACGTCTGGCCTGGCCTTTCCTGAACTTACCTCCCCTTAATACTTATATCATGGGTTGCACTATAAAGGCCATCCATCGTCTTAAGCAGGGCGATTTTTGGCATACTCCACACTGGAACTTTGATGAACTTGCGCGACACTTATCTTACGACTCCTGTCTTATGGATATGCCGTCTGATGCAATGACACCAGAACTCCAGCTGATGCGCAAATTCAGAGTCGACTTTCCTTGTGTCCAGGACTGGCTTCGGTCAGAGTCTGAGCCGGGAATGGAATGTAGTCGTATTTTCACGGATGGTTCCAAAACCAGTCAAGGGTCTGACCCTGGTGTCTTCGTGGAAGTCGACAACATTAGACTTCACTTTTCGTTAGGCAAATATGCGTCTGTTTTCCAAGCGGAAACTTATGCAATCCTAATGGCCATGAACTATGTTGTGAAGAACAGGTGGAAGGAACGTAGCATTTGTGTCTGTAGTGACAGTCAGGCTGCGCTTAAGGCCTTGCTTAACCCTTTAACCGCTTCAAAAATAGTTCGTGAAACCAAAAACTCTTTGAACTCGGTCGCAAGGCTGAATTCTCTGTCTCTTATTTGGGTCCCAGGTCACACTGGGATCTTGGGGAACGAGATCTCTGATGAGATTGCTAGACAAGGCTCAGACGAGGCTTTCTCAGGTCCCGAACCCGCGTTGGGTCTCCCTGCGACCATAACTGGATAATCGTCGATGTAGATCTGGAGATTGAATCTCCTAAACATTTTAGAAACCCCAAAAATCGAATGGAGCAAGTTTGGTCAAGTCATAAGTTCAAAGCTCCTTAAAACTCCCAAACCAAAAATAACCTCAAATATAGAACTCGACAACAAAGTAGAGACTTTCGAAAAACCTTTTAATACGGCGTATAAAGTCTCGTGTCCAGTCAAATATAGCAAGAAAACATTCCCACCTTGGTGGAGCGTGGAACTCTAACGTCTTAGGAAGCTGACGAGCGAGACCTTCAATATCTGCCATAGCTGTAAACACTGGCAGCCCTATAAAGACTACCTTAAAAAATATAAACAATTTATCAGAATGGCTAAGAGACAGTCATGGATAGACTACTGCCAATCCATTGAAACACTTAAGGACTCTGCAAGACTCATCAAAATTATATCGAAAAACACTCCAATCCATCTCTTCTTAGGAAGATGGATGGAGAACGGACTAAGTCTACAGCAGAATTTCTAGAACTCTTGATAAACACCCATTTTTCCGGTTGCACAGATAATAGTGCAGAGCCTACAAACTTTCAGCGCACGCAATCTAATGCCTTATACACGGAAAACCTTATACCCATTATTACAGAGGAAAAAATCTCCTGGGCCTTAAACAGTTTCGCTCCTTATAAATCCCCGGGCCTGAATAACCACGTACGCCCTTCATGGAGATGACTGAGAGTGATTGTCATCCCAAAGGCAGGCAGACGCGGTCATGAAAACTCGAAAGATTTCAGACCAATCGACGAACGAAAACAGCTGAAAGCTCCCGTTGCAGCTACTCCAGCAGCAGGGAGAACCGAGCTAGAGTCCCTATATCGCATGAAGATGAGAGAAGTTCAGCGTAGCGTGCGACGTGACAAGCGCAACTACATCAATGCGCTGGCTACAGAAGCAGAAGAAGCTGCACGGAGGTGCGACAGCAGGACCGTCTACAGAATCACGAAAGAGCTGACAGGAGGTCGCAGCTCCAGCCAACAGCCAGTGAAAAGCCTAGACGGCTCCTTGCTCATTTCGGATGAGGACCAGCTCAAAAGATGGAAAGAGCATTTTGCTACGGTTTTTAACCGTGTATTCGCTAGCGATATGCTCCCAAATCAGACTGAGATGCCCGAGGCGAGAAGTTCCCGAATACGCACCACGATTCACAGTAAAGATGAGATCATTACCGCGAGCAAGGCACTCAAAACCAACAAGGCGGTAGGACTTGACGGTATTCCAGCAGAGCTCTTACAAGCAGCGCCAACAACATCGGCTGAGCTTCTGCTTCCACTTATATATAGAGCTTGGGAAGCTGAGAGCGTTGAAGCGGAACAGTCTTATTTTGGTGCTCAAACTGATTGCATTGCATATTTTGGACAACATCCCGAACGCGGACTTTGCTTTGGCGATCCTGTTGGCTATATCCAGTTCGGTTCCATCATCGGTCGAGACAATACTCCCAAGATACTGGAAATCCTCTACGCTATCTCCCGCTTATCCACCAATGGATATTTGAGCCGATGAGTTTGTTCCAAGGCTGATAATTTCAGTTTTTGCCGTATTCATTTTCAGCCCGACGACACCTGCCTCCCTCTCCACATCTGCTGTCATTTGGTGGAGGTCCATAATTCTGTGGGAGAGTAAGCATATATCGTCTGCGTATTCAAGATGTTTCAGTTGAGATGTAAGAGTCCATCGAATTCCTCCGTTTCCAGTCGACAAAGCTGCATGAAGCACATCGCTAATCACCAATAGGAATAATGTTGGTGAAAGGATACAGCCTTGTCTTACCCCACTTTGGATCTCAAATTGCTCAGACAACCTTCCGCTGTGCAGAACATGACATTTGGAGCCTTCATATGTAGCTTTGATAATAGCAATTAGTTTATCGGGAATGCTTCTCCTGCGTAAGGCACGGCATATAAACTCCCTGTTGACACTATCGAACGCCTTCTCAAAATCGATGAACAGCAGGTGCAGTGGCGATCGATATTCAACACACTGTTCGATGATAATCCGCAGGGTGTTGATGTGGAAGGCACAGGAGGATCCAGAGCGGAAACCTGCTTGTTCGGCATCGAGTGTGTCTTCGAGATGTTGTTTGATTCGCTCAAGGATGATTTTAGCTATTATCTTAGCTACAGCAGGCAGCACGCAGATACCCCTCCAGTTTCCGCACTCCATTAAATTTCTTTTCTTAGGAAGCTTGACGATCATTCCCTTTTTCCACTCGTTAGGAAAGCTCTCAGCTTCCCAAGCTCTATCTATAAGTGGAAGCAGAAGCTCAGCCGATGTTGTTGGCGCTGCTCGTAAGAGCTCTCCTCGAATACCGTCAAGTCCTACAGCCTTGTTGGTTTTGAGTGCCTTGATCGCGGTAATGATCTCATCTTTACTGGGAGTCGTGGTGCGTATTCGGGAACTTCTCACCTCGGGCATCTCAGTCTGATTTGGGAGCATATCATTACAGTCAAAGAATGTTTTTATCTCTCTTCTGACCACTCGCCGGTAATTTTATTACTTGGAGAAGCGCTGATCAAGAAAAAAGTACCTCCAAGACTTACTAGCAATAGATCAAACTGGGAGGGCTTTAGACATGATTGCGAAACAAATATCGCCTTAAATGTATCACTTAAAACATCTTGTGAACTAGAGGACGAAGTTGATCGTTTCGTGGAAACAAGCCAAAGAGCGACATGGAGAAACACTCCCTCTAGAAGCTATATGATCAACCGCAACGAAAAGTATCCCAGAGAAATCATTGAGCTGACCGTTCTCTCGTAAAGGTGTTCGTTAGAGACACGATTGGGCCACAAAATCCTTAAGATATTGCGCAGACACCTATTAACGAACGTTTGCAGCTTTCTGGTGATAGTAGTGGTCACTCTCCACGTGCTACAACCATACAGCAGCACGGTTTCAGCGTTGGAGCGGAACAGTCTTATTTTGGTGCTCAAACTGATTGCATTGCATATTTTGGACAACATCCCGAACGTGGACTTTGCTTTGGCGATCCTGTTGGCTATATCCAGTTCGGTTCCATCATCGGTCGAGACAATACTCCCAAGATACTGGAAATCCTCTACGCTATCTCCCGGTTATCCACCAATGGATATTTGAGCCGATGAGTTTGTTCCAAGGCTGATAATTTCAGTTTTTGCCGTATTCATTTTCAGCCCGACGACACCTGCCTCCCTCTCCACATCTGCTGTCATTTGGTGGAGGTCCATAATTCTGTGGGAGAGTAAGCATACATCGTCTGCGTAGTCAAGATGTTTCAGTTGAGATGTAAGAGTCCTTCGAATTCCTCCGTTTCGCGTCGACAAAGCTGCATGAAGCACATCGCTAATCACCAATAGGAATAATATTGGTGAAAGGATACAGCCTTGTCTTACCCCACTTTGGATCTCAAATTGCTCAGACAACCTTCCCCTGTGCAGAACATGACATTTGGAGCCTTCATATGTAGCTTTGAAAATAGCAATAAGTTTATCGGGAATGCCTCTCCTGCGTAAGGTACGCCAAATAAACTCCCTGTTGACACTATCGAACGCCTTCTCAAAATCGATGAACAGCAGGTGCAGTGGCGATCGATATTCAACACACTGTTCGATGATAATCCACAGGGTGTTGATGTGGTCGGCACAGGAGGATACAGAGCGGAAACCTGCTTGTTCGGCATCGAGTGTGTCTTCGAGATGTTGTTTGATTCGCTCAAGGATGATTTTAGCTATTATCTTAGCTACAGCAGGCAGCACGCAGATACCCCTCCAGTTTCCGCACTCCATTAAATTTCCTTTCTTAGGACGCTTGACGATCATTCCCTTTTTCCACTCGTTAGGAAAGCTCTCAGCTTCCCAAGCTTTATCGATAAGTGGAAGCAGAAGCTCAGCCGATGTTGTTGGCGCTGCTCGTAAGAGCTCTGCTGGAATACCGTCAAGTCCTACCGCCTTGTTGCTTTTGAGTGCCTTGATCGCCGTAATGATCTCATCTTTACTGGGAGTCGTGGTGCGTATTCGGGAGCTTCTCATCTCGGGCATCTCGGTCTGATTTGGGAGCATATCGCTAGCGAATACACGGTTAAAAACCGTAGCAAAATGCTCTTTCCATCTCCTGAGCTGGTCCTCTTCCGAAATGAGCAAGGAGCCGTCTAGGCTTTTCACTGGCTGTTGGCTGGAGCTGCGACCTCCTGTCAGCTCTTTCGTGATTCTGTAGACGGTCCTGCTGTCGCACCTCCGTGCAGCTTCTTCTGCTTCTGTAGCCAGCGCATTGATGTAGTTGCGCTTGTCACGTCGCACGCTACGCTGAACTTCTCTTATCTTCATGCGATATAGGGACTCTAGCTCGGTTCTCCCTGCTGCTGGAGTAGCTGCAACGCGAGCTTTCAGCTGTTTTCGTTCGTCAATCCGTCTCCAGGTATACTCGGAAAGCCACGCCCTATGTCTCCCTGCGATCGACCGACAATTCTTTCAGCACCAGATGTAAAAACATTTTTCACAGCACACCAATGGTCTTGGATGGTTGCGGGCATCGAGCTGCTGATTGCTTCCACACCTTGCGAAAAGTGCTCCCTTAATTGTTGGCGCACTGAGTGATCACTAAGTCTATCGATGTTGAACCTGGGCATTCTTGTGTTGTCGTGGGATCTTCGAACTGCAGCAGTGCGTAGTTGGAGAGTAGCTATCATAAGATGGTGATCACGTACTATCTATCTATCTATCAGCTGACTTTGTGGCAGGTCTTGTGCTCAAACATGGTGCCACCTATCACAAGGCGGTTGCCATTGCAGAAATCCAGAAACCTTTCGCCGTTGTCATTGCGGTTCCCTAGTCCATGCTTCCCGATTACATGTTTGAGCCCTTCGTTGTCGCTGCCTACCTTGGCATTCAAATCCCACATCACTTTGATAATGTCTCCATTTGGTGTTGTGTTGAAGACGGCACTTAACAGATTGTAGAAGCTCTCCTTTTCGTCCTCAGACGAACTATTCGTTGGGGCGTAACACTGTATGATGGTGACGCGTCGTACTCTAGTCCGGAATCCGGCCGTCAAAATCCTATCACCATGAGGCTGCCAGGAAATAAGGCCCTTGCGTGCTGTTGTTGATAGCAGCAGTCCGACTCCATATTCCCGCGGACTTCCGGATGGTCTTCCAGAATAGAGTAGTACAGTGTTACGCGTTGGAGACTGGTAGTCTCCCGTTTTCTTACTTCACTTACCCCCAAAATGTCCAGTTTATATCGCATGAATTCGTTTTCCAATTGGAGGAATCTGGCATTGTAAGGACCTTCTCTTCCCGAGTCGAGGAGCGTCTTTACATTCCAGAAACCTAGCTTTGTCCGGGTACAATAGCCAAAAGTCGTCAACATGTGATCATTCCTTATCCGAGGCATAGTGTCGGTTTCTGTAGCCTGCAATATTCGGTAACCCAGGCTGCTGGCCCACGTTACCTAGCCTAGAATCAAGGCCCTAGACAACCCACACTTACAATTTTCTCCTATACGTGTAGTTGCCCGGGGACCACCACTAGGAGGTAAAGTAAGCACTTCATCACGAACTTGATTGTTGCGCTACTGGCCCAAGCCAAGTTTTGGGCAGTCAGTAGTTTCCCGATCAATCGCAATGCAGGTCCCAATGGTTGCAGCACGTGGAGAGTGACCACTACTGTCACCAGAAAGCTGCAAACTTTTGTTAGTAGGTGCCTGCGCAATAACTTAAGGATTTTCTGGCCCAATCGTATCTCTAACGAACACCTTTACGAGAGAACGGGTCAGAAACCAATAAGCACAACCATCCAACGACGGAAGAGGCAGTGGATTGGTAACACGTTCCGAAAGGGTGACAGTTCCATAGCGAACCATGCTATGCAATGGAACCCTCTAACTCAGGATGGCAGAAGACCTGGCGGTCCGAGGAGAACATGGCGCAGAACAGTCGAGAAGGAGGCACGGCAGTTAGGGAAAAGTTGGGGAGAACTCAGACACATTGCCAGAAACCGTACACGATGGCGCGTAGGCGTAGTAGAGGCCCTAGGACCCACAAGGGGATACAGGACATAAGTAAGTAACACCAATTCTCCTTCCTTTGGTGTTTGCATTTTAGTTTTAGTCTTCGGTCGCTGTTGTAGACGTGTGAGGTATTCGGTGATCCATCTCTTCCAAAATGTCTGCAACAGTGCTTGAACTCGCTTCCACCTATCGAGATACGAAATTTTGTCGAGGTCGTACTCAGGTTGTGGCGGTGTTACGAGTGGTGCTCCGATTAGGAAGTGACTTGGTGTTAGCGCTTGCAGGTCGTTGATGTCCTCTGATACCGGACAAAGAGGCCTCGAGTTAAGACAGTCTTCTATTTGAGTCAGAAGCGTGTTGAGTTCCTCGTAAGTAAGTACCTGGGTACCAGCGACTCTTTTTAAGTGGAACTTGATTGTCTTTACGCCGACTTCCTATAATCCTCCAAAATGAGGGGAAGCGGTTGGATTAAAGTTCCACTTCGTTCCTTCGTTGCCAAGAGTCTCTGCACACGCTTGCCAGTCGAATTTAGCTTCCTTCAGGAGCTTCTGGAGCTCTGTGTTTGCGCCTACAAAATTGGTGCCGCAGTCGCTGTACATGGCCGCACATAGACCTCTTCGTGCGGTAAATCTTCTTAAAGCGGCAAGAAAAGCTTGTGTAGTGGGGTCACTTACCGCTTCGATGTGAACAGCTTTGGTGGCCATGCACACGAAACCGCAAAGTAGCCCTTAAGAGTTTCCGCGTTTCTTCCTCTCCACGCTTTGATGTCGACAGGTCCGGCGTAGTCCACTCCAGTGTGGGTAAAGGGTCTCGACATCCTTACCCGAGGAGCAGGTAGGTTCCCCATTAACTGCCCCATCGATTTCGGTTTGTACCTGAAGCATATGTTGCACCCGTGGCCGTGCTTCTTGACGGCATTTTTGATGCCACAGATCCAAAGCCTTTGACGCAGGTAAGGAACCATCTTCTGAACTCTGGGCGTCTGCGATGACCATCTTCGTGTAGTGGTGTGTTGATTTCAGAAGAATAGGGTGCTGTTGATCATAGTGTAAATCTGCGTTCTGTAGTCTGCCTCCGATTCGCACTACTCCTTGCTCGTCGATGGTTGGATTTAGAGTTTTCCACCATTTTACGTTTTCGATGTTGGTCCTCACCCCAGCAGGAAACATCTCTAGCTGTGCGGTTCGGACTATCGCTAATGTTGCCGAGCGTAGTTCCAGTGGTGACAGTGGGCCCTTCTCTCTCTTTGCAGATTCCTTTCGCAGGTTGGAGGCAAATCTTTTGCAGTACGCGATTACCCTTGTGAGCTTCATTAACGTTGAGTACCTCTTCGCTGATGGAATTCTCGTCGCTCATCACGCAGTGTACCTTCACTGTACGCCTTCCAGGTGTCCTGTGCTGTGCCAGGTGTCCTGTAGAAATGATGGCCCATT
This sequence comes from Brachypalpus laphriformis, assembly GCA_945910035.1. Lineage (NCBI taxonomy): Eukaryota > Metazoa > Arthropoda > Insecta > Diptera > Syrphidae > Brachypalpus > Brachypalpus laphriformis. Next base: position 109,453,137 of record OX246754.1, on the reverse strand, counting down.
CCACAAAAGATCGCTCTGCAGCAGTCGCGACGGTAAAACTCCCCGGGAAGCCAGCTCAGCTGGGTTTTGCTTGGACGGAATATGCATCCAGCTGTCGTTGTTTGTGAGATTCTGCACTTCAGCGACTCGATTACGCACGAAAGTTTCCCATCTGGATGGAGGTGCCTTGATCCAACACAACGTTATCTCCGAGTCTGTCCATGCGTATGCCTTGCAGTTCTCCAACTTAAGAGCTCTGACTGTTTCGTGCAGCAACTTCGCCAATAAAACAGCGCCACACAACTCTAGTCGGGGAAGAGTAACTGCTTCCAGTGGTGCTACCTTGGTTTTGGACATCAAGAGGTGCATGTGGATCTTGTTGTGCTGATCAGGCACCCGCAGGTAAGTCGCTGCTGCATAGGCCTTTTCCGAAGCATCGCTAAAACCGTGTATTTCCAGGTTGTTGTTATCCATTCCTGTCTGGATCCATCTCGGAATGCGGAGTTTTTCGATTGCAGGAAGTTCTCAACGAAATTGGATCCATTCTTGCTCAACATCCTGGTGGATGGGCGTGTCCCATTCGAGCCCTCGGGTCCAAAGATCCTGCATCAACGTCTTGGCTTTGACAATGCATGGGGAAAGCCAACCTAGAGGATCGAACAATTTGGCAATTGACGACAACACAGTACGTTTTGTGATCTCTGCATCCCCCTGAATGAGTCACATATTGGCAACCATTTCATGCCCAGAGTTTTCACATGGCTGGCTTTGTCGAACGGTAGTGAGAAATCTACTTCGCAATCCTCGGCTGGCACTCCGTGCAGAAGCTTATCGGTGTTGATGGTCCACTTGCGTAAGTTGAACCCTGCCGATGCAAGAACATTTCTTACTTCATCTCTCTTTTTCAGGGCGAGTTCAATCGTATCTGCTCAAGTTATAACATCGTCCACGTAAGTGTCGTCGCGTAGGATAGATGCCGCCAAAGGGGAACTCGTCTTTTCATCTTCAGCAAACTTGAGAATGACTCGGATCGCGAGGTACGGAGCTCACGCTGTACCAAACGTCACAGTCTCCAAGCGATACGTTCTAACTTGCTGCTGTGGATCGTCTCTCCAGAGCTGATAATTGGCATCCCTTGGGTCCAGCTGAATTTTGCGGTACATCTTCTCCATATCCGCGGTAAAGGTGAACTGATGTTTTCTCCAGCGCAGTATAACGTCTATAACGTTGTTTTGTATTTTAGGCCCTACATCAAGTGATCATTCAGAGAAGAGCCAAAATAAGTTTTGAAGGCCGCATCATAACGACCCTCAACTTTGTAGTGGTAATGGATTCTTTAATGACAGCATGATGGGGAATGAAGTAGTGGTAAGGTGTTGATACTACTTCATTAGAGCTTTTTAGTTCGGTCATATGGTCGGGGCTTATGTACTCTTCTATACATTTTTTTGTATCCTTCATGTAGTGTAGGGTTGCTGGTGAACCTTCTTTCCAGCTGGTAGAACCGTCTGAGTGCCCCTTGGTACGTCGATCCTAATACAGGATGTGTATTCCCTTTGAAGGGAAGGCGGACCTGATACCGGCCGTCGGGTAAACGCTTGGTGTGTGTGGTGAAATGTCTTTCACGTGCCGCATCTTCCTCCGATTCGTACCTTTCGAAAGGCTGTTCTTCGATTTCCCAGAATTTTCGAAGCTGAGTGTCGAGATCGAATAATTGAACGAAACTTCGTATCGACTGTGGTACGATCGGAGCCTTTCCCAACAAAATCCACCCCAAGTTGCGTCTTTTGGGCGACCGGTGCTGTAAACCTTTCTTCTTTTATGACGTCCGGCAGAAGAATTTCACCATAGACATTGCTTCCCAACAGCATATCGATGGCGGCAGGAGTGTGGTAACTAGGATCGGCAAACGTCGGTCCATTTATTGAAGTCTATCTTTTGGGCCGGAAGAAGCCCAGTCAGGGATTTAAAGACGAAGGCTCGGGTATGCCCTTCGTATGCTGTGTATGTGTGGGGTGGGTTAGAGTGTGTGTATAGATGATGTGAAGTGCTGGTGTGTGGTGTATGATTGGACTGTATTGTGTTGTGAGGTGTTGTGTGTGAAAACATGTGTGTAGGGTGCGAGTTTTGAGATGGGTTGTAGTTGTTGTGCAGTAGTGAGTGGTGCCTCTGACTGCAGAAGTAGCAACATACGCGGCTTGGGCATTGTTGAGTATGATGACTGTACGCCAAATAGTTTTCACATATGCCGTTCCTTCTTACTACATTGAGACGGTCACTCACCTCCATCGTTAAAAATCTGTTGCAACTTCGAAGAGAATGCTGCCCTTGTTGCAAACACTGCAACTGTATTGTTGCTTCTGCTTCGGCCGTGTGGTAAACGCATTCTTCGTCGTCTGCCTGCTCTGCACAAGGCTGGAAGTTTCTGCAGCAAGATGTAAACAACAATTACATCCCAGTTGTGAATCTTCACCCCCAGGTTTTTCAGCGCATGCGGTGGATACGTCCAGTAGGCGTTTTAAGTTGGTGGACCCTTCGGCACTGAGGACGGGTTGCCCGAAGAAAAGCTTAAGCCGTGTGTTCACTAACATGCGTTTGTGATCATACCGGTTTGTGAGGTGATGGTCCAAGCCTTCTGGTAGTTGCCGTTGTCCAAACTGAGCTGTTGTAGCAGCCTCTCAGCTTCCCCCGTGATGCTGGATTTCAGGTAGTGGAGTTTTTCAATCTCATTCAACGTGGAGTCGCTATGTACTAATGAGTGAAAAATGTCATGAAATGACCTCCAGTTTTCATAACTGCCAGAGAATGTGGGCAGATTGATTTTGGGTAGTCGTAGATCATGCCTTTTATTCGATGCAATCGTGGACGCGGAATTGCTTTGAACTACAGGAATGGCGGCTACTTTCTCCAGGTGACCCAATAGAGATGCACGGTAAGTCACATACAATTCCTTAATTGCAGCGAACATCTCATCAGCCTTTTCACTTTCAGCATCAGTATCAGCCTCGGTAACAGCATCCCTATTGGCAACCATGCTTGCTTGAAAATTACCTTCAAGAATGGCGAGGCGGCCCTTGAGGTAGTACTTGGATGCCTTGGTTTCTTTGTTCGCCTTCTTGAAGTTTGTGTCATCCTTTGCTATTTGTGCCAATAGATTTTAAAGTACCCTAGCACTCATTGTGTTATGTATGTTAAGCAAGCAATATGTGCGAGTATAGTAATATATTAATAAAAGGCCAACTACCTACTCACTCACCTGTGCATACATGGTATGTTAATTTATGTATGTATTTCGCGTCGCGGGAACCCGTTTGGCACAAAAACTCGCAAGTACTGTCCTATTGTCTTTCACTATTTTTTTCTGTCTTATTATTGACTGTTTTTCAGCTTTCTACTGTTTTTCACTGTTTTTTGTTATACTGTTTTCTGTTTTCCACAGATTTTCTGTTTTTCACTGTTTTTTTTTTATGTCCAAAAATTTTATGTTTTTTGTTATATATTTAAATATGTAATTAGTCCGGCTCGAAGGACCAATGTTTTGTCTGTACACACTTTCTGTAAATTTAATTTTTTCGCACCTTAACGAAAATACTTGTTTCCACTTCGTTATAATATTCGATTATAATTATATTTAGTGCAAGTAAAAGTATATAACAAAATTGACATTTATATTAAGTTTCGCAATAAAGTTTTCTTGAACATGAGCTTTACACATTGATAGATTTAAGCTGAGACTGCGTTAATGTTACGTTAATATTTTTACTAATTTTAGTTTCAAAGAAAATATAATTTATGAAGCTTTAACAGCACTAGAATTATTCAGGCAATACTAGACAATGGCAATATAACCAAATTTGCCAGTTAGGGAACACCCCAGGGCGGTGTTTTCTAACCTCTACTATGGCTGATAGTCATGAATAAAATCCTCTTAACATTAGACAGAGAAAGTATCAAGGTAGTCGGGTATGCAGACGATATGGTGATACTAGTGTCAGGAAAGTTTCCCTCCGTCATAGGCGAAATCACGGAAAATGCTCTGAGCAAAGTAAACGCTTGGGCCAAAAAGTGTGGTCTCGGGTGTCAACTCGAGCAAAACGGAACTGATGCTCTTCTGACTTCGCACTTCCTCGGCTAAATGGCCAACCGCTCTCCTTATCGTCCAGTGCTGGGTATCTAGGAGTTATCCTAGATCCTAAACTTAAATGGAAGCTAAACATAGAACAACGAGTAAAGAAGGCATGTATAGCTTTCTATGCTTGTAGCAAAACCTTCGGTAAAAAATGGGGACTGCAGCCAAAATTGACCTTATGGATGTACACAGCCGTGGTACGACCAATTCTCACATATGGGTCAATAGTATGGTGGCCAGCTCTAAAAAAGGCCTATAATATAACCAAACTTAATAAGGTACAAAGAACGGTATGCGTAGGCACCACAGGCGCTCTACGGTCAACACCGACCGACGCTCTAACAGTCTTCCTGCATCTCCTACCTTTAGATCTACACATAATAAACATCACAGCACACAGTGCGGTCAGACTCAGGGAGCTTGCCGTCAGATCAAAACACACACCAATATAACGCCGAGGCAAAAGATGTATTTTCATTGATAGCCAAGCAGCCATCAAAGCCTGGATCTTGTCTGGAACAGTATACACATCCAAATTCCACCTGTGCAACTGTATCCCGTCTAGACCTGTATGCACGCGAGATAGGTAAAGAAACGCATAGTTGCATTAATCATGCTGTTTGAACTTTTAAGTTCCCACGACGTGTGTTTGCCTGATCGCTACGACACCACATTCGACTCCGTTTTTAGTATAGAGTGGAGATGAATTTGGGAATCGAAGAACAACATATAAATTGCCGCAGCAAGTGATCGAGTGAAAAAAAAAGAGAGTGCATATAAAGAAGTACGTACAAAAAAGGACAATTAAAGGGTGTATATAAAGAGTGCTTTTAACAAAAAAAAAAACATCAGGTCCGTGGAAAAATTTAACAGAAATAAGCTAGAACCAGCAGTAACACATTTAATCATTGCACCATCATTTATCGTCGTCTTTGGCAAGCAAAAGAAGCCGAAAATAAATAAGTGCAAAATGAATATTGAAAAAAATAATAGTTATAATTTGTGCGCATTATATAATTTTGGCGCCGGACTAAACGCTAAAGAACACAAAGCGAAACAGTGGCAAAAAAAAAATATATATATATAAAATAAATAAATAAATACACATTAAGAAACAAAATTCACATCAATAAGGGAACACCCACCCATGAAGTGATAAGAGTGCAAGCGGAAGTACACCAAATTCAAGAGGAGACCGATAGCGTAGGAACCTCAACAGAAGGCGAGGAAGCGGAATCATCGATAAATCTAAAGCGGCTCAGATCTGGAGCTACACGCAAAAGGGAAAGTAAGTTACGTAGTTTAATTAACGATAATAAGAAATAAGATAAACAACTAGAAGATTTAGTAATTAAGTTTGAAAATCAGGTAGGCTCGTCTAGGCACAGCGAATTTTATAAAAATACAAAATTGTTTAGATCGCACCTGCACGACTTCGAAAATTTTCATTCAAGTAATCCAATTTCGATTATGACAAACGAAGATTCTCATTCATCTCCAAAAATAGACGCCAGAGAAAAACAAACTGATCAGGGCAATCAAACTTTGGGCATTGACGACTAATATTCGTGTTGAGAAGTCGGGCGAGTGTAAGCAAACACGTATTTCCAGTAGGCAATATATGCAAACTAAAATCTTTATTTAAAGAATATAAAGGTTAAATTTACAAGATAAGTTATAATTTCTTCTTACAGTTGTGCTAGCCACTAGCCAAATAAGAAAAGGAATATATTTAATATTTATAATATTTACCTCACGTACATCCAGTTTTGCCAGCGTTACAATGCGCCGCGTCACCAAACCATTGCCCGTTTTCACTACTGCGCTGCGGGCTTCACCATCTTTTGATCGATGCAGATCTACGACGATTCCCTTCTTCCACGTGTTTCTTTTGCTATTTTCGTCGGTGATAATAACGACGTCCTGCAAGGCGATGGGATCAAGGGGTGGCTGAAACCACTTAGTGCGTCGAGTTATAAACGGTAAGTACTCGTGCACCCAACGTTTCCAAAATTGATTCGCCAGCTGATTTGATTGATAAAATTTCTTACGCAAAGTCGACCCGCTACTGTCCTCACAACCTCGTTCTCTTACTCCACTTGCGCTTCCAATTAGGAAATGATTTGGAGTGAATGCTTCACTCTCATGTGAGTCCAGCGGAACACATGTCAGCGAACGGGAATTTAAAATATATTCGATGTCGGCCAATGTCACCCTCCGAACGTCCTCGCGTAGGCCAGTATCATGCAGAATGTCCATTAATATTGATTTCACCGAGCGAATCATCCTTTCCCACGCACCTCCCATATGAGGGGAAGCTGGTGGTATGAATTGCCATTCTATATGGGGATTCTTCTGCTCCAGTTGGCCTGACGACACCTTCTCGATTTCTGCAACTAAAATGCGGCTTGCTCCACGAAAGTTCGTGCCGCTGTTTGACATTATGCGTCTTGGAACCCCACGCCGACTGATGAACTGCTTCAGCACAAGTAAAAAAGATTCTGTTGACAGCGAGGGCGAAATCTCAATGTGCACCGCTCGAGTAGTAAGGCACGTGAAGAGCACGCCCCATCGCTTTTCTCGGCGCCGCCCGACCACTGTATCCAAAGGCCCGAAGTAATCCACGCCCGCTTACGTAAAGGGCAATGTGAACGGTGCTAGTCGCTCTTGTGGTAAGGCACCCATGCTGGGAGGAGCTGGACTTGCTCGGCGATTACGGCATAATTGACAATTCTTGGCGACTGTACTGACCAGAGCTCGGAGGCTCTGAAGAAGCGCTGTTGCATCTCGTTCACCACGATCTCATTGTGGTGGTGGTGAAACTTACGGTGGTAGAAATCGCTTATCGAGCGAGTTACCTGATGTTTGCGTGGCAATATGATCGGGCGTCTGAAGCTCATTGCTACTCCAGGGACCAAGTCCACTCGACCTTGAACTCGTAGCAAACCAAGCTCATCCAAGTAAGGCGAACAATTAAATAAACAGCTTTTACGACTTAACCGGCTGGTTCGAGATCGCGAACACGCCAGTTCCTCTGAGAAGGCATCTTCTTGACAATTCCGAATAATGACTGACTCAGCGCCTTCGGTGTCTCGTACATTCAAGAAACCCTTGACAACCTCTGATTTGGCTGTCTGCTTGACCAACAGGCCCAGGAACCGTAGCACGTATCGTTGAGCGCCGCACAGCCTCTCCCACTTGCTAAAACTATTCGGATCTAGTGAGACTACAGCCAGGATTGAGACAATGGTAGTCTTCACTTCCATATGGCAGATGACCTCAGGCTCGAAATCAGCGGAGTTGTTCAGCTTCGTTTCCGGCCAGTCACACTCGGATAAGGATAGAAACTGTGGACCAGTGAACCAACGTGATTGCCCGTCAAATTCTAAGTACATGCTCCATTTCGTTCCTTCATCCGCTACATTGTCAGCTGTAAGCACCCATTTCCACTCGTTAACATCTGAGCCCTCGAGGATCTCACCTATACGTAGTGCGACGAACTGATGGAACTTCCTTGCATCTGATCTGATCCAGTACAGAACGTTTTTCGAATCAATCCAAAACAGCCGCCGCTTTATTCGTACTGAGATCTCGTTTTCGATGAGTTTGGCTAACCGCAATCCCAATATAGCAGCCATCAATTCCAATCTTGGGATCGACACCGGTTTGAGTGGTGCTACTCGCGTTTTCGTCGCAACTAGGGAACAAAGAACCTTTCTCTCTTTCTCAGCTCGCAAGTATGATACTGCCGCATACGCATTGATACTTGCATCGACGAAAGTATGTAACTGGACGTCACCACTGCAGCTTACAAGCGGATAGCACCGTGGAAGCTGAATCGTGCTGATTGAAGGGAGTCGTCGAATCCACTGCCACCACTCCTCACGTTCATTGTCTCTTACAGGCTCATCCCAGGTCACTCCAGAGCGCCAGATGTTTGATAGGATGATCTTAGCGTGAATGACGAAAAATCCCAATAGGCCAAGTGGGTCGAATATACTCATGACGACACGCAGAATTTGACGCTTGGTTAGCAATGTACTTTCGTCAAGGACTGTGTTGTTGAATCTCGAGAGGAATGTTAACTTATCCCTGTGAGGCCGCCACCAAATTTCTAATACGTTTTCGTATACAGCATTGAACTCCTCGATACGCTTGTCTGCTTGCGTGGTTGAGCCCGCCAAGGCTGCCAAAACGCGTCTTGAGTTTGACGACCAATTTCTCATCTCGAACCCACCTTCACCATGGATTCGCCTTACTGTGGTGGCCATAGCAATAATTTCGTCCTCAGTCTCGCGCTTTGCAACCAATCATCAACATAAGTGTTTCTGAGGATAGCATGTACTGCCTCAGGATGCTCTTCTACCCATCGGTTCGCATTTCTGTTTTTGATGTAGTTTGCCAAAGATGAGAGAACACGAGGCGCCGAAAGTCATGACCAGCATCGCAAACACATCAGGCTCTCTGGATGAATCACCTTCACGCCATAGAAACTTCGGTGCGACCTGATCCTCTTTCCGAACGAGAACCTGGTGGAACATCTCCTTTATATCACCACAAAGCGCCACAGGCCTTTCTCGAAATCAAATAAGCACGCCCACCAAAGATGTTAGGAGATTAGGTCCTTTCATCATGACTGTATTTAAAGAAACGCCATCGACTTTGGCCGCAGCATCCCACACAAGCCTTCTCTTATTATTTGTTCGGGCTCGTCACCGTGAAAATTGGGATGTACCACGACTTTCCACCTGATGAAATCTCCTCCTTCCTTAACTTCTTCACATAGCCTTTCTCTTCATAGCCGCGGATCGTTTCCAACAAATATTTCTCCAGATCTGGATCGCGTTTCATTTTAGATTCCAGACACTGTAGTCTCCGCTTGGCCATCGGTAATGAATTCGGCAAATCGATGGTGTCACATCGCCAGAGCAAACCCGTTTCGCACCTCTTTTCAGTGGGGAGATATTTTGATGACGCATCCATGATTCTTTGCGCCCATTCATTTCCTTTTGATTGAAGAGTATTAGATGATACGCACACTCCAACTGAATCCAAAGAAAAGTAATCCTTCAGCATCTCATCCATGTTCTCCTCCGAACTGCATGGACAGATGTGCAACACACTTTGAGGAGCCGAACCAGAAGCACCATTCCGACCATAAACTGCCCATCCTATTCTACGCCTTGCGGCAATCAAATCGTCGCCGTCAGCCTCTCGAGTTTCAAGAGGCACCCCAATCTTAGCGTTGTCAAGACCAATGAGAATTCACGCTTGTGCCTCACTTTATGGTAAAATTGGTAACTTTCGCAGGTGGTGGCACCATTCCAGCACTGTAGTATCAAGAGACTGCACAGGTAAATCCAAGCTCGAAACCGTGCGTACGTTCCGCAAACTAAATCGTTGTGCGCTGGCCCCACGCGATGCAACTTCCAGATTTACAACCTTAGAATTCGCCTCGTTTTGAGTGATATCACCAGTCCACCTTAAGCACAACTCCGCTGATGGACCCTCCAAACCTAGCTCAGCCGCGATACTACTTTCGATGATAGTGCATGCCGAACTTTCATCGATGAGTGCGTAAGTATCCAAAGATCTGCTTCCACCAAACAGCGTCACCGAAATATACCGAAACATCGCCTTCCTTTGTTCTTTGGAATGAAAGAAGACAACAGGATCTTTTACGATACCGATACTGCTTTCACGCTGGTCGTTATGCTTCTGACAGTCTCGCCCATAAGTGGTTGTGTGAAGAAGAGCGTGATGAGACATCTTACAGCCATCCACACCGCACTGTTTCTTCAGGTTGCATCATCTCACTAGATGTTTCTTGAAGCATCGAAGACAAAGACCATTTCCTCTCACGAATTTCCACCGTTCCTGTGTAGACAAAGCACCGAATCTGCCGCAGTCTGAAAGACGATGATCTTCGTTGCATTGGGGACAGGAATCCTGCTGTGATGTTGAGTTCCTCTTATGTTCAATTACCTCGTGAACCATGATTCGCTGCTTAAGTTGTTTGCCATTGTTTTTTGCTTCGTTGCTTACTGCCATAGATGGTCCTATAGATGTCACCTGGCTAGCGCATGTAGCGAGCGTAAAAAGCCACTTGTCGAATACACCTACGTCGACACGAGCCAATGTCATTTGATAACGACCCCAATCAAGCGGCCGGAGAAACTAGGCAATTCCTTCGTAATAACTTGGCGAGAAGCAATCTGCGATGACGATAATGTGATGTCAGGAGCTGCGCAGCACATGTCGGGTAGAGTTGCGTTGATATGCGATGCACTCCCTTGGTTGTCATGTGAGCATGACGTCATCACATTTGGCTGCACCAATGGAGCGGCTATAGGCGATGGCATTGCAAAGTTCGAATCGCTGTTATAAAGAGTTGCGGGTGTATAACCACTCCACCCGCTGCTTACTGTATGTGCAAACATGTTGTGAGGCTGTGTAGCTGCAACGGGACTCCAGAAGGGGTTAATGCCGCTAGTCAAGAATGAATTTGAGTGTGGCGGTGATTGCTCACCAGGATAGATCATCGATCTCGTCCACACTGGTACGGTGTTGCGAACGGCATGATTATTTATTCCACAGTTATGCCACGGTGCATTTCTGCCAAGTGCAAATACGTCAGTGGCGGCGGCTGAAGCTGCTGATCGTAGTTAGGTGCCATTCGATTTCCCTCGATGACATTGTTCGGCATGGTGGAATGTAGTGGGTGATTCGCCGCAAACCCATGAGTAGGGTCGTGCGCATAAGTAGCTGCCAAGAGCGGTTGGCTCATCAGGGCCGACCGGTAGAGCGGCGAAACCAGGTGAATCCGTATCGACGTATTGACGCTTGTGGTGGAAAAGGGAACGGTGGGGGCGTTAACTGCAGTTCGTACGATTGGCGTTTGCACTTCGGTTGGCGAACATTCAGTCGCTGCCGCCGTATAAGTGGCGAAAGTAACCGTGCCGGTCGATGTGTGTGTGCCATTCGAGTCCAAGGAACCTAGCGAGTGTGCCGCGTGTTCGCCTCCACACAAATGTCGTCGTTGGGTGAATCCATTTGCAGGTTAGGTTGGTTTTCCATGCGAATGCGCAAGTACGGACTCTCGTCGTACCAAAGAACATCAGAATCCAAAAGGAGTTATGATTCCCAAGATTTCGATGAATATCGAAACGTGTTTGGATGTTCCAAAACTATTTTAGAATGTTGAGAGGTCGGGCGGGTGTAAGCAAACACGTATTTCCAGTAGGCAATATATGCAAACTAAAATCTTTATTTAAAGAATATAAAGGTTAAATTTACAAGATAAGTTATAATTTCTTCTTACAGTTGTGCTTGGACTCCGTCCTATTTCTCCACTAGCCAAATAAGAAAAGGAAAAAAACCTAAAAGTGTGTGCTGACATCTGTCAGCTGACAAAGGTTGTCATATGTGACGTGTGTCCGAAGAGTGCTGCCAAGTGTCGCCGTAACAATTCGTTTAGCACCCTACAAGGCACAATGATACAGTTAGTATCAAACCTGATACCTATTTTCAATGGCGAACAAAATGAAAGACTAATTTCAGAGCTGCAAGCCTTCTTAAACTGTTGCAGACAGGTCAAGGCATGCTTATCGCCATACCAACAAACATACTTGGTTATGCAAAACTCAAAGTTTTCGACTTTGGTCGAGTTGAAAAAATTACTACGAGGTCACTTTATGCCACGAAAAACATATATTCAACTATCCAACGATTTAAGACAGTGTAGGCAGTTCTCCACAGAAACGCTAAGTTCGTTTCTGCTCAGAGTAAAAAATCTGGTCGCTGTATGCAAGTGCTCTGCTAGTGAATAGTTTCCAACAGATACAAAAGCTCTGAGTACGGATTCTGAGCTCGCCGCAACATATGCCATCAAGTCAGGTGTATGCAACCCAATAATCAGGCAATATGTGTTAACTTTCCAGGAGACATCCTTAACAAAACTTTGCCAAAGCCTTTTGAAATTGGAAATGGAGACGAATAGTATTGTGCCGTTTCAAGTAGGCTGGACTCCATATTCGTGTTCATCATAGCCGCAAAGCAATTTAGGACAATTTAACCAAGTCTATGAAACATATTCGCAACCACCATACCACAATTTCTTAGAAAATTTTTCAAAGTCTTCATATCATCAGCAACATTTCTCAAATCCAGCATCCATTTTTCAAATGCGACTGATCGCGATGACGGCTAGATGCAGACTATCCACGATCCTTTTCTGATCGTAACACTCGGCGATCCTGACGTAATGGTGACCTCGACACTATAAGATCTGCTTCGTCTTCGGGCATGCTCAGGCATGGTTTCATACGGTCGGAAGCCCAAACAGACTTAAATTTCCCCTACGTCCTCATTGCACCAGGGACATCTTCGATAAGGTAACGATCATTACCCAACACCTGCGTTATTAGATATGTGCCCTTCCATCGTGGTAAAAGCTTCTTTGATGATCCCGTTGCTTGAAAATCATTTTCGATGAGAACCATTTCACCACACTTGTATCGCTTTGGGTTCTTACGACGAACATCAAAACGTTGTTTCTGCTTAGTCTGCGTTTCTCAACGTCTGGATAGGCAGACCTTCTTCGTAGTCCTGACGCAACTGTCTTTCGTCTGTTGCATATGATGATGATTTGATTGGCACTCTCTTGATTTTCTCGGCACGATTGTCTTGGCGTTGCAAAGATGTCAACCAGTCGTCCTTATTAAGGCACACGGCGTAGATACTGCTTCCATCAACATCTGCAACTTCGCTTGGCACACCGACAGGATTCCGACTCATACCACCCACATGAGGCATAGCGGTCCCTGGTCTATGTATGAACTGAACATCAATTTCCTGAAGTCGTAACAGCCATCGCGCAACTCGGGTACAACCCCAGTCTTGCTCTTCAACGTAACCACAGCTTGGCAGTCAGTTACCGCCGTAACCGGTTTTCCCAATACATATATCCGTAAACGAGACAGGCTCTCCACAATCGCTAGCATTTCGAGCTCACAACTGTGGTATTTTGCCTCAGCCTCAGTAGTGCACCTGCTGAAATAGCTAACCGCTCGCAGTTATCCCTCCTCATCCCGTTGCATCAAAATTCCAGCCAATCCAAGTGCACTCGCATCGCAGTGAACCTCATGGTCGAGTTCGGGGTCATAGATCGTTAATACTGGCTCAGTAACCAATTTCTGCTAACTTGTTCTGTTGATTCAACGGTCTCGATATTTCGGCATAGTTTTGGACGAATTTGCGCAAATATCCCGAGAGACCCAAGAACTGACGTACCTGAGTTGGCGTTGTTGGTATTGCAAAGTTTAGAGTTGCTTCTATTTTGGAAACTCCTGGCTTAATCCCTCTTTCACAGATCTGATGGCCCAGATACTCCACTTCCCTCTTAAGAAACTGGCACTTTGTCAATTTCAGCGTCAGTCCGCTGCCGTCTAGCACCTCCAGGAACCGCTCCAGTTTTATCAATCCTTCATCTACAGTATGACTTGGCACGATGACATATAAGATGATCCATCATTCGCTGGAAAACGGATGGCCCGTTGACCAAACCAAACGGCATACGACGAAATTCCAGCTGTTTATTATGAACCTGGAACGGCGTCAGGTGTTTCGACTCCTTCGACACTGGAATCTGGTAGTAACCTGAGTTTAAATCCAAAATGGTAAAATACCTGTATCCACTTAATCTGTTAAGCTGCTCCTCAACAATCAGCATTGGATACTTCTACTTGACAGTTTCAAAATTTAGAGTACGATAATCAATACACATCCTGGTGGTGACGTCCTTTGTTGGTACCATGGAGATTGGCGATGTAAAATTCGAAGTCGACTCCTGAATGATGTTATTCTCTAGCAACTCCTGAACTCTCCGTTCAACTTGCTATCGCTGAGCAAAAGGAATTGTGTAATTCCGCCGGCCAACTGGAAGCTCTCCTTTTAGCTTAATGGCTATGGTGTCATCCTTCGCCTGACCAAGTTGGGAGATATCCAAAGCAAAACAATTTTCATACTTCTTGATCAAGTCACGTAGTCTCGGCTGCGAGTTCGACTCCAAACTGTCGTCATAGCTGCCGTCAGGAATTTCCAGATTTTCTCTGTCTACAGACACTGCGCTGACCTGTTGCTCTACTTTGTTGATCTTCAACTTGCCGTTGCAAAATACCAAACTTATCATTCGATGATCCAGCAAGGCACGACCTGCAATCACACTCATTTTCTGAGCAGTATCTGGAACAATTAGCAACATCGCAGAGATCTGAATTCTACTGATCTCGACCGCTACATGCATTCGCCCGACTGTCTTACAACTACTTCCTACAAATCCCAAAAGATCCACAGAGTAGTCGTCGATCTTAAAATTGCATCGAATCGCTTTAGACTCTCTCAAAGTAAAGCACTCGCTACCAGTATCAATAACCGCTCGGAATTCAACTCCGTTGATTTTTACAAGGCGATATAAATCATCTTTATCTGGCGCAAACTGCAAACAGTTAATTTGTTGACGCGTCGGGCAGTCTCTGGTGCGATGTCCTCGTTGCCTGAAGCATAGCATGCTAAACTTCGGTGGTAGCAGATAAGGCTGTACTTACGGGTTGCCTCGTACTTGAACTGATGCCGCTTGATGGCGTCTGGTTGAATGTTATAGGCGCTTTCGATCGTCTGAGACTTTCCTGCTCCTGTAAACCCTCCACCCACTTAATCCACTCTAGCAGCTCAACAGAGTTGGTAAACCTCTGACCGCTCAGCTTGTCAATCAGCCTTTGATCGCCCAACCCAGTTATCAAATAGGTGATTGTGGCAGATTCACTTAGGTTCCCTCTCTTACACAAATTTCTCACCTGGAAGAAATAGTCCTTGATATTTTCGCTTCTTCCTCTGTGACGAGCGACTAGCTGTTGATGGATATCAGCTTCATTTGCTCCACAAGGGAAGGCTCCCACGAGGGCTTTTAGGAAATTTGTCCAGCTTGACAACTGCGCTTGTTCTGATTCATTGTGAGAGCCTCTTAAGTTTCACCCTCGCAAGGTGATGAGACTCTCAAGGGAGCCGTAGATTCAGTAAATTCTGTTTCTAATTCATCTTCGCACGATGGCGGTTCTATTAAAACAATAGGATGAAATAAAAATAATACTGTTATTTGCAAAATAACCTCTGATATACCAGCCCGAAGTGAAATATTTTTCAAATGTCCAATTAATGTAGCTGAAGGTACTGAACTCTTGTGTCAACTTCATGAAATAAGTCCACAAATTTATGTAGCGTCTTCTTTAACTGAAATTAGTAACGGTTCTATTATATTAGGTATGACCAACGTTAGTACATCAAAGGTATCTTTGAAAGATATACCTATTCAATTACATCCACCCAAGTTATATACTATAAGAAATCTGCGAAAAGAAAAGTCGAATGCGCCACAGAAATTCCTATATCCAATAAGCGCAAAATATTCAAATAAACGTAATGAACGAATAAAAAAGCTTTTTGAAGTACTTAGTTTACGAGAAGTTCTTAATCCCGAGGAAGATCAACCAATTTTTCAACTAGATGATGAAAAACTACCATACACAAACGCAATATACCATAAAATTCGAACCGAATATTACAAAGGTCCTATAAATACGAAACAGTATCGACTACCAGAAGCACATAGCCGAATTATTAGCGAACACGTTGAGCAAATGTATAACGACAATATCATATCGGATAGCAAAAGTCCTTGAAATAGTCCATTGTTAGTGGTTCCTAAGAAGGCTGACAAGGACGGGGTGCGAAAATATAGGGTGGTAGTTGATTTCCGAAAAATTAATGATATATAGTATCGACTACCAGGAGCACATAGGCGAATTATTAGCGAACACGTTGAGCAAATGTATAACGACAATATCATATCGGATAGCAAAAGTCCTTGAAATAGTCCATTGTTAGTGGTTCCTAAGAAGGCTGACAAGGACGGGGTGCGAAAATATAGGGTGGTAGTTGATTCCCGAAAAATTAATGATATAACCATGGGTGATGCGTTTCCCCTGCCTAGGATTGACGATATCTGTACGGTCGTAGGTTTTTACTGACCGTCAACTATCAACCTCTACTTTATGGTAGGAAGATTGATGTTGAATTTCTTCCTGTGGACGAAAGTGAGCGACGACGAGTTTAAACTCAGCGAATACGACGACGAGCAAAAATTAAAAGGCAAGGTTTCGACCACTGATGGCTTTGTACAAAAAAGAAGCGAAAGCTTTATTTCATATTTTCTTTTATACATTTCAACTTGTCGGTTTTATTCCAAGAGAGTGGAACATAAAAATCTAGACTACCGCAAATGGTTCTATTAACTAATCTCTTATATAAAAAATTATGGCGATTGGTCGAAACTAGGCGCCAGATTTAAATTGCTATAAAATACGTAACTTAGGAAGCTATTCTGTCCCAACATTCCGCCGCCTTTGAAAGTACAATCTTTCAAGAGGGTATTGTTGCTAGCTTGCGAATCGGACGTCTTGTCGTTCCCTTTGAGGTCCTCACATCAGCTACTCTGACCCGTCCGTCCGAACCCGGGATCGTGTTTATGATTCGCCCCATTAGCCATTTTTGGGGTGGAACATGGTCCTCGTGGATGATGACTTAGTCGCCAATGTTGATGTTTGGGCTTGGTGACGCCCATTTTCCTCTACCTTGCAGCTCCTGTATATATTCGGTGGACCACCTTTGCCAAAAGTGCGTTTTGACAGCATTAATACGTCGCCAGCCCTGAATGAAGCTGATTTCAGCCACCTCGTCTGCAGGCTCGGGAATTGCCTTAAGGGAAAAACCGATGAGAAAATGGGTCGGGGTCAGCGCTTCGAGGTCGTTGGGGTCGGATGACATCGGGGTGATTGGTATAGAATTCATCACCGCCTCTATTTCCACCAGCGCTGTTGACAGCTCTTCAAAGTTGAGTTTAGCACCTCCAAGGCTACGGTGCAGATGACCCTTCGCGACCTTGACGGCCGCCTCCCAAATTCCTCCAAAGTGGGGTGCCCTGGGGGGTATAAAGTTAAAATTGATACTGACATTAGAACAGAAGTTTTTAATGATTTCTTGCGATGAATTTTTGAATAATAAATTGTGCAATTCAATTTGTTTGGATTTGGCTCCAACGAAATTCGTTGCGTTGTCGCAATATATGTCTCTAGGGAGACCTCTTCGACCTATCATTCGTTTTAGGGCAGCAAGAAAGGCGTCTGTTGAGAGATCGGATACGGCTTCTAAATGAACCGCCTTGGACGAGAAACACACGAAAACGGCGATATAAGTTTTGTAGGGTACTCTTCCTCTGATTTTATAATAAGTGAAGATTGGTCCGCAAAAGTCTACCCCACAGCACAAAAATGGACGCGAAGAAGTTGGTCTCTCCTAAGGTAAGTTTACCATGACCTGCTCTAATAGTTTTGGGCGGTACCTGACACAGTGAACACATTGCCTAACACATTGCCGAGCGATATCCCGAGCATTGACAGTCCAAAACTTATGCCTAACCAATAAAACTAGAGCCTTTGGGCCAGCGTGGTAGTTGGTTAAGTGCAGATGTCGAACTAGTGCCTTTGTGAAACTGCAATTTTTGGGAAGCAACAAGGGGTATTTACTCTCCTCCGGAATATAAGCATGCTTTAGCCGTCCTCCAACACGAAGTAGTTCGATGCCGTCTGTATCCTGCAGGAACGGGTTTAAACATTTTATTGCCCCTTTTAGAGGTTGTTGTGCTTTGACGGCGTTAATTTCCTCCGAAAACGAATTAACTTGAATGAGGTTTACAATTCTCAGAAGAGCTTCATTCAGCTCCGAAACTGCCAAGGTGGTTGGTAACTTACGATTTCCCTTTCTTCGACAAAATCGTATAACATAAGCGAATACGCGAAGAATTTTTAGGTAGGAACTGAACCGCTCGACTACCTCAAGTAAAAAATTAGGTTCTGGTTTCTTACAGAGCAGCACCGTTCGTCGTTTTTCCAGCAAAAGATCTTCTTGTGAAAGCGAAACTTCAAAATTAATTGGCCAGTTTTCTATTGGGCGTAGCAAAAATTGTGGGCCTCTGAACCATATTGACGTCAAGAGTTCCTCAACCGTACAACCTCTCGAAACGATATCCGCTGGATTCTCGCCAGTGGGCACGTGCTTCCACACGACACTCTTTGTCTTCTGAATCTCGGCTACTCGATTTCCCACAAAGGTTGTTAGTTTTGACGAATGTGTGGCGATCCAGTGTAAAACTGTAGCAGCATCCGTCCAAAAGTAGACCTCTGATTGAGTTCCCTTGAAGATAGGTTTTATCTTTTCCCACAACTTCGCTAGTAAGTGAGCTGCACAAAGTTCTAACCGCGGAAGTTGTTTCCTACTTGCCGGTGCTACTCTAGACTTGGCGACTAGAAGCCTCACTTTTACCGTTCCGGATGTATCTGTAGCTCGAAGATATATGCAGCACCCATATGCATGCATAGAGGCATCTGCGAAGCCATGTATCTGATAGCTTTGGCGATTTCCTATCAAGGCAAATCTAGGGACAGATAGATTTTGCAAGGAATAGAGATCAGTCATAAACTCTCTCCATTGAATATCGGCACTTTGGGGAATAGATGCATCCCAGTCTATTTTCTCAATCCACAGATTTTGAAGAATTACCTTTGCTCTGATAATTATTGGACTTAACAGTCCCATCGGATCGAAGAGCGAAGATGAAAGGGAAAGAATCGACCTTTTTGTGTATTTGGAGTAGTTTCTAGTTGGGTTGTATGAAAAGCTAAATTCATCTGCTAACGGATTCCAGGTTATGCCTAATGTACTAGTGAGACCAGGTTCGGTAAATTTAATCTCCTTCTGAAACGAGGTAGCAGCCTCCATTATAGTGGGGTGATTGCTCTCTTGCATAGCTCTAGCCCTGCTGAATGTAAGATGGCAACAACTTCCTTTTGTTTCCGTAGCAATGAGTCCAGATCATCATCTCCAGTAATAAGATCGTCAACATAAAAATCTTCTTCTATTACGTGAGGACCTACTTCAAATTTATTTTTGTTTGTTTCTGCCAAGTACTTAAGGCAACGAGCAGCAGCAAACGGAGCTGACGATGTACCATATGTGATGGTATTTAATTGGTATGTTTGTACCGGAGTAGTTTCGTTTTTTCTCCAAAGGATGTATTGAAATCTACGATGAGATGGGTGAACTAAAAATTGACGAAACATTTTTACGACATCTGCGGTGAGGACAAATCTATGCAAACGAAAGCGAAGAAGAATTATGAACAGCTTGGCCTGAGTAGTTGGACCAACCATGAGCGTATCGTTCAATGACAGATGAGATGAAGTGCAGCAGGAAGCATTGAAAACAACCCTAAGCTTTGTGGACTTGCTTTCTGGCCTAACAACGCAGTGATGAGGTAGGTAGTAGTGGGGTTCATCTAGCTTGGGATCCTTCACCAGTGTCATATGTCCCAAGGCCTCGTATTCATCTAAAAACGCTACATATTGGGCTTTCAAGGATTCATTTTTGCCAAGTCTTCGTTCCAACGCCAGGAATCGTCTAAAGGCTATATCATACGAAGCTCCGAGACAGTTGGGTTCGCGTTTAAAGGGTAGACGAACCATAAGTCGGCCATTATGTAGAACCTCAAGGTTTGTCCTAAAATGAGCCTCGCACTCCTGTTGTTCCTCAGTCCACTGGGGTCTTTGGTCTTGAATCTGTTCTAGTTCCCAGAACTTCTCCACATATTGCTCGAGCGAATCGTCATTAGGGTTCAGGAAGCAGAACTGTTTCGTCGGGTTAGCAGGTTTTGCATATCTTCCTGACACGATCCATCCTAAAGATGTTTTTTGT
This sequence comes from Brachypalpus laphriformis, assembly GCA_945910035.1. Lineage (NCBI taxonomy): Eukaryota > Metazoa > Arthropoda > Insecta > Diptera > Syrphidae > Brachypalpus > Brachypalpus laphriformis. The sequence continues at coordinate 109,433,168 of OX246754.1, read as the reverse complement.
AGAGATGGTAGTCCTTCCCCAAGCTTTATTTGCCCTACTTGAAGAAGATCAAAGAACGACTCAGCCCCTAGCAGCAAGACAATTTGTGATGGTTTATTAAAATGCTCATCTGCGAATTCTAAATTTTGAGGCAGATTCCAATTTGTGATGTTGAGAGCTGCTTCCGGCTGATACCCAGTAATAGAAGGTGCTACCAAAAACTCCAACGATGTTTCAAAATTATTGAAACGCGATCGAATCGTCGTTTGTGTCTGAAAGTTAATTTTTGTTTCAGCTACCCCTATTCCGACTATGTCTACATTTTTTCTTTGCCTTTTAAGACGCAGGGAGTTAACAAACCTTTCATTTATAAAGTTGACTTGGGAACCAGAATCGAGCAACATTCGACCCAATTGAAAACTTCCACTTGAATCCTGAACAAGAACCAATGCCGTCGCTAGGATTACCTGAGCTATAGAAGGTTTCTCCTTTTCCGAAGCAGTGTGACTTGTTGCCACTGGTGATGATTGTTTACCCTGTTCCTCACTCCTAGTACTGGTTTCAAATTGTTGAGGTCGATGCAAAAGACTGTGGTGTGTTTGTTTGCAAACTTTACACCTGTACGACGAAGGACATTTTGAAACGCTATGGCCCTTGCCCAAGCAATTTAAACAAAGTCCTAGCCTTTTAACATTTGTGAACCTTTCCATTACAGCCAACTTATTAAAGGCTGAGCAACCTGGAATAGAGTGACCACTATCTCGGCAGAACAAACAGGCCTTTTGTGAAACTGCTAACGACAATTGAGGGCGATAGCCTGAATGCGATGGTCTTTGCTTGCTAGAAATTCGTTGATCGGAATGCGATCTCAACTGCTTGCTATCACGAGCCTCAAGGTATTGACTTCTCTTGTTAAGGACTGCTGAACATTCACTCCACTTAGGCAGCTTCTTATAATCCAGATATTCGTCCCACTGAGTTTCCGGATCTACCTTAGACATGGCGATGTGTATTACAATGGCATTGCAGATATCTTCGACCGAGCCTATCGACTGAAGCGAATTGAAAACAGCAGTTGTCCTGTCTACTAAGCCTCTAAGTTCCGATGCAGAAGACTTGGAAACCTTTGGTTGCTCAAACAGTTCGGAAATATATTGTAAAAATATAAGGCAATCGTTATCGTGACGATCCTTCAGCAGTGCTAATGCCTTAGGGTAATTCTCCTCCGTGACTTGAAAAGCTTTAACAGTACTTAAAGCTTGATCACTCAAGCAGGCCAAAAGATGATTGAATTGCTGTCAAATTCGGCTCATTATCGACAAGAGTTTTAAAAGAATGTATGAAATTTTTATACTCTGAATATTGTCCATTAAATCGGGGTAATTTGAGGTTAGGCAAATGATTTTTTGTGTAATGAGGAACTGCAAAGGTCAAGTCTGCAGAGCTATTGCGTCTGTTAGACCCTAAAAGCGATTGAATTTTTGTTTTCGTTGAAATATAAAGGTCTTCCAATTCACCCCGACCACTATCAGCCGGTTCTGAACGCTCAATTCGAGTTTGGCACGCTAAAACTTGCTTAAAATAGGATTCCAAAATTCCTAGACGGCATTCCAATTCCGTAGCCGAAAGAGTATCCGTTTTAGCCTCAACCATATTTTTGATCCTAGTAATGTTGCCCTTGGTTGAAGAGCGCAACCGCTTCAGTTCCTCAATGGATAACTCAGTTGTCATATTTTCTGATTATTATTTTTAAAAACAGGAATTTATTTTTCCCTTTTCCCCAACGAACGTAGCAAACCGAAAAATAAAACTAGAAAAGTGTTGGTAGTTGGCAACCCTATTGCACAACGTATTGGTAGAGCTCAATCTTGCGGCGAAAAATTAATCCAACGACGAGATTACTCCGGCGAGGAAACGACGAAGTAATCCAACAACGAAAGTGGTGGTGTAAGATGAGTTAAAAATTCAAAATTGACGAAGTAAATGGTTAATTAGAAATAAATTACTTTCAAATGTGATTGTGAACAGTGGTACTCAATTTGATTTGTAGTGAATGTTTAAAGAATTCAAACTATTATGGATTCAAAAACTGTCAACGAAGAAATTACTTTCCAAGCGAAAGCTTCATTTCATTGCATATGATCAATGCAGCACCCACTCCGACGACGAAAAAAAAAAGCTCAATAGCTTTGTACGTTCGAGCGAAATGTAGGTCTATGCAATGACAAGCGTGATGAAACTTTACTGGCGGCGAATTCCAATAACAGCAGCGACAGCAACCAAGAATTGATTCCACGATAAGGGTTGACTTCAGTGTCTGTGATTTGAAAGCGAGAGTACGAATGACGATAAAGTACAATAGAAATAACGCGTGTGTGTGCTTTAAGCCTACGGCGAAAGTGGAATATGGCAAAATGGTTTACGCAGTGTTGCGGCAAAAGAAAAGCTTTGTGTATTGTCAAATGCGATCAACTTGAATAAGAAGCTTTTGTGGATTCTAAATTTGAATTTCCACTGATAGTTTCTACGGATAACTTTTTACGCCAATAAACAATTCCCAATTGAATGCACCAATTATGTAATTTTATTTTATTTTTTAGATATTATGATACATTATGTAGATTTTGTCTTTTAATATTGAATATAATAATTATTTGCATGCATATCACAATTCCGTCGAAGATGCGCTGTTGTTTCGATAACTTTTCTATGTATTATTAAATTTTCTATTCTGGTACTTGAATTTATTGTGGCGAATGGTGTGCGCAGCTTCGATTGAAAGGCGATTTTTGACGTACCTGGTTGGAGATGTATTACTTATCTTCCCTGGTTCCTTTTACACCTCTGTAGTCAATTTCCTTTGTCTAGGTGACAACTTATTCGTTCTGTCCTGTTGGATGCTTGATGGTTTTGGCTTCTGCACTTATCACATGCGAAAAAACCCGAACCGACACGATATTTTTAATAGTTTTTCATGTAATTCACTTATATGTCTATTGTCTATATGATGTATTAGTTTTTTCATATATGCTTTATTGTTTTTCCCGAAAATTTAATATTGTGTTTAACTATGGGATACTTTCTCCCTTACACGTATGGGCGCCAAAATGTACGGTCGTAGGTTTTTACTGACCGTCAACTATCAACCTCTACTTTATGGTAGGAAGATTGATGTTGAGTTTCTTCCTGTGGACGAAAGTGAGCGACGACGAGTTTAAACTCAGCGAATACGACGACGAGCAAAAATTAAAAGGCAAGGTTTCGACCACTGATGGCTTTGTACAAAAAAGAAGCGAAAGCTTTATTTCATATTTTCTTTTATACATTTCAACTTGTCGGTTTTATTCCAAGAGAGTGGAACATAAAAATCTAGACTACCGCAAATGGTTCTATTAACTAATCTCTTATATAAAAAATTATGGCGATTGGTCGAAACTAGGCGCCAGATTTAAATTGCTATAAAATACGTAACTTAGGAAGCTATTCTGTCCCAACAATATCCTTGATCAGTTACGAAACAGCAGATATTTTTCAACTTCAGATCTTGCTAGCGGATATCACCAAGTCACAGTAGATAAAGCTGACCGAGAAAAACGGCTTTTAGCACAAATACAGGGCATTATGAGTTTAACCGAATGGCATTTGGTTTGAAAAGGGCTCCGGCTACCTTTCAACGCCTTATAAATCATATTCTAAGCGGCTTACAAGGCATTAAATGCTTTGTCTATCTAGACGACATTGTAGTGTACGGAAGAAATTTAGATGATCATAACCGCAAATATTTTCGAGCGAATAGAAAAATTCAATTTGCGGCTGCAACCCAGAAAATGTAATTTTTTTCAACGGGAAATAGTCCAAGGATTAATGCCAACAAAGAAGAAGTGAACAAAAATAGTCTAAATCTGGCAACATCTTACGCAGTTACTCTTATTGAAAGTCAGTGTAACTTCATTTTTCTTGGTGAGAGGTTGTTTCCTGTGCCAGTTCGGTTACTTAGCGGTACGCGTATATGCGAAATTGCGGTTACTCCGTAAATTTTACGAATAGTTAGTATTACTGTAAGTTTTATTCGATTTGTATTTGAGATAAGATCGACAAGAGTACCATCATGGGCTATAGATTCAGTGGTTTATTTTACGTTTTATTTTATTAGAATCATGGTAACACGTAGAGAATATAGTCGACCACTAAATTTGAAGGAGGTTGAAGCTACACTAGCAGAAGAACTCGACGAAATACAAGGATGTGGCTCAGAAACTGAAGACAATATTGGACATGATTTCAGTGATTCCGGTTCGGAGTACGTTCCTGACGATGGTGAAAGTTTTGACTCTGAAAGACCTTCTTCTTCGAAAAGAGCAAGACTCAGCACCAATATTGCAAAGAGTAATACCCCGAATATATGCGTACTCCAACCATTACAACCAGAGGTAAGAGGTATTGGAGGAAGAATCTTGGCGACGTCAAAAGGAAAGAGAAAATGTAAGTCTTAGAGGCAAAAACGGTCATCGCTGGTGCACAGTCGCTAAAGAACTGCAAAACGAAATTTCGTGCACATAATACAAGGTCCCATAGGACTCGCTCGTGATGCATGTACGCCACTAACTGCTTTCAATTGTTTCTTAAGCGCGGAGATCATGACCAAAATTTTGATTCACACAAATTCTGAAATAGCTATCAAATCCCAAAACTATTCTTCTGGAAAAGCCACAGTTTCCAAAACAACCAGAGAAGAATTACAGGCACTTATTGGATTGTTAATTTTTGCAGCAGCACTAAAAGATAATCATCTATCCACCCGAGATATGTTTGAATCCAAATTATCTGGATCGATTTATAAGGCAACTATCAGCCGCGAGCGTTTTGAGTTTCTGTTGGACTGTTTACGATTTGATGATAAAACTACTCGGGCTGAGAGACGCGAAAACGATCGTTTTGCTCCAATATGTGAATTTTGGGATGAACTTATATTAAATTGCAATGAATCATATAAACCCGGCAGCTATATAACTATTGACGAACAATTATTAGCATTTATAGGTCGATATCCGTTTAAAATGTACATACCCAACAAGCCTGCTAAGTATGGAATAAAAATAATTGTGACCTGTGATATTGGCACAAAATATATGTTGGATGCAAGTCCCTATCTCGGAAAAAATACAAACTGTAATGGATTACCGTTAGCTGAGCATTACGTTAAAGATTTAACCAAAACTATTCATGGTACCAACAGAAATGTGACTATGGATAATTAGTTCACGTCCGTAAGATTGGCTGATAAGCTTTTAGAGAAGCCTTTCAATTTGACTTTGGTTGGAACTTTACGCCAAAATAAATCTGAAATACCAAGCGAAATGCTTTAGGTCAAAGGCCGTGAAGTAGGTAGTTCCCTCTTCTGTTTTGATCAGGAAAAAACGCTCATTTCATATAAAGCAAAAAAAAATAAAAATGTGATTCTACTGTCCACAATGCATGAAGGAGCCTCAATTAGCCCACAAACTCAGAAGCCGGAGATTATACAGTTTTATAACGACACCAAGTTCGGCGTGGATACATTTGATCAATTGTGCAGCAGCATGAACTGCGGTCGAAAAACTCGTAGATGGCCGATGTGCATTTTTTATGATATGCTAAATATTGCTTGCATCAACTCCTGCATTATTTATAATCATAACAGTCAAAGGAATGGTGCGCAGCTGCTTAACAGAAAGAAATATATAATTAATCTTCATAAACAATTGACGAAACCTTGGCTTGAGCATCGGTTTCGGTTGCTAACTTTGCAACGCCCACTCAAACAAATGATCGCCGATATTTTGGAATTAATTATGGAGGATCAACAAGTGAACACTGCTGTACAAAAGCGAATAACCTGTTATTTGTACCCATCTCAAAAGCGTAGGATGACGTCACTTTATTGCACACACTGCAATCGAGCTTTTTGTGAAGAGCACCGTGCACGGTGCTGCATACCGTGCGATAACCAAAAATGATTTGGTCTCAATTTATGAATTGTTTTGTTCCTTTATGTTCCTTTTTGGTTTTAAACCCCTTTATGAAAGAAAATTTAATGAAAAGTATAATTTTTGTTCTCAATAAAAAAAACTCGTAAAATTTACGAATGGTTAGTATTAACGTAATTTCAAATGATGGTTAGTATTTAAGGGTTAAAACTAATCTCCGCATTCGACCACATTATAGAAGAATATGTTTTCATTCATTCATTCATTTTCAATGGCCCGCTAATCCTTCATGAGGGTCATGGGGGTAGGATGCTCAGGTGGACTCTCCATCCTTCTCGATCCTCCGCCATTGACTCCAATTCATCAGGGGGAATCCCTAAGCGGCTCCAGAAGAGATGTCGGACTTGATCCAACCATCTATTTCTAGGCCTTCCGCGAAGTCGCCTACCTGATGGCACGGCAACCATGGCGCGTCTTGGAAGCCGGTCTGGGGGCATACGCACTACTTGACCAAACCATCGAAGCATAGATCGTTCCGTTCGGAGAAGTAGCTGCTCAACGTTGAGCGCCTCGCGTACTCTGGTGTTGCGCACTCGATCCCTACGAGTTATTCCAACAACACCGCGGAGGAACCTCATTTCAGCAGCTTGTACCCGCGATCTTATTCTTTCGGTCAGTACCCAAATTTCATGACCATAGGTGAGAGTTGGAACATACACCGAGTTAAAAACCGATAGCTTAGCTTGAACACTAAGTTCGGCCTTCCTTACAACAGATTGGCCAAGCTCTCTCAAAATTGATCCAGCCTGACCAATTCTACAGGATAACTCGGCATTGCTCCTCCCATCACTCGTGAATAGAACCCCGAGGTACTTAAAATTCTCCACCTGCTTCAGTGGGACTCCACTAACATGCAAAGTGCACTGAATGGGTTTTTTGGAAACGACCATTACTTCCGATTTGTTCACGTTGATCTTCATTCCAGCATCATCACAAACGGCTACAAACCTTTCGAGTGCGCGCTGAAGTTCGGTTTGAGAGGACCCAAGGATGACCAAATCATCCGCAAAGAGCAGATGACTAATCCTTAGGTCTCCCACTTTTAAACATTCCCCGCCACGGCTGCGCTGCAACATCCAATCCATATATACAATGAAGAGGAGAGGTGACAAAACGCACCCCTGGCGGAGTCCAACGCCCACAGTAAAGGTATTGATTTAACACCGTTTATCCGAACACAGCTTCTACAGTTTGTATATAAAGACTGAATCGACCGTAACAGGGAACCAGTAATCCCATACTCCTGCAGAACACTCCAGAGTTTACCTCGACGAAGAATATGTTTGAGTATCAAAAACTATGTCAAATCCTGCAAAAAATGTCAAATGAATAAAACGGTCAAACGCGCTATTATGCCGATGATGATCTCCGCAACCTCCAAAAAGCCATTTGACAAAGTGTTTATGGACATTGTGGGTCCATTATCAACAACTACACGAGGCAATAAATTCATTCTGAGATTCGAAAATGATCTTACATGATTTATGGACTGTTATTCCAAACGCAGAAGCTGGAACAGTTGCAAAAGTTTTCTGTGATGAAATTATAAGTATATATAGAATTCCTAAACTGCTGCTAACTGATTGTGGATCTACCTTTTGCTGTGACCTTTTCAGAAAGGCATGCAAATTTCTGTAAATCTCTAAGCTCGAAACAACTGCATATCACCCGCAAACCAACGGAGCCCTTGAAAGAAATCATGGTCCGCTAATAGAATATTTAAGATCTTTTTCAAATGATAATCCAGCAGATTGGGATGAGTGGCTTCGTCAGGCTATGTATGTCCATAATAATACGTAACTTTCTAGCACAAAATTAACACCCACGGCACCTAGTGCTAATTGGGTTCTATTCTTTAGAAGAACCACCACATCTACCTGCCTACCCATATCTTTTAATCATTCTCCTCCATTGGCATGCTACTCTCATTGCAACTGCAAGATACAGTGTACTCCCTGTAATAAGGTCACCTTACTTCAATTATTTTAATCCAAAACTGAATTCATGTCGAATTAAATTTAGATGATTTTTGGTACTTATTTCGAAAAAGGGCCTCCCCTTCAAAATTAACCATGCGACAAATGTTGATACATACATATATTTAATTTTGGACCACTTAACTACTGTTGGCCGGCACAAAACTGTTCTCTAATAAACTAAGCCCCAGGCGCCTGCCTGACAGTTGTTGACATGCCCTTAGCTTATAACTTTGTCGAAAACTTCGCGAATCCCTCTTCTTTTATGTTTTTTTTTTTTTTCCGAGGGTTGGTGAAAAATCTTCCATAGACACTATGAGAATAGCAAGCGTGCTCATAGTAGTGTCAGATTCTTACTGACTAAAAAAAAAACCACCCTTCGATATAAATTTGTTAGATATCGCAACTAAGTAATAACTTATCAAGCAATTTTCCTATCACGAAATAAAAACGTTTGGCAGGTTACTTTCCACTGAAAGATCCTGCATGTTCCGCAATCTAGACGCCAAGTCGAAGGGCTTCGTCCTTTGTAGTCGGCGCAATAAATTGCCCTCATCCAAAATTTGTAGGACTGTATTGTTGACATGTCCGATTAGTCGGTTTCTATGCTTTCTCGCGAAGCTTCTAGTTTCAGCTTCGATTGTGGGAATTCCGAGATCCCTGTGGATATCGTCGTTTCTTATATACCACGGTGCTTCGACAATCTCTCTTAGCACTTTATTTTGAAAAGTTTGTAAAATATTGGCATTTGTTTTCTTAGTACAACCCCAAAGTTGTATACCGTAGGTCCACACCGGCTTTAGCACTTGCTTGTATAAAAGCAGTTTGTTCTCAGTACTGAGCTGGGAATGTTTTCCGAGTAACCAGTACATTTCGCTATATTTGATTTCGAGTTTTTTACGTTTCATTTTCACGTGCGAATTCCATTTCAGTCTTGCATCGAGTGTCATTCCCAGATATTTGGCCTCGTTTGCAAAAGGTATTCGGGCCGAGTTTAGGAAAATTGGCAAGTTATTAGTTTTCTTGTACGTGAAATTCACGTGAACAGATTTTGATTCGTTGAGGGCAATCCGCCAGTCCCTCGTTCATTCATTTACTTTATTTAGCGCGTTTTGCAGTTTTTCAGTTGTTTCTTCGATTGTTTTACCTACTGCTAGGATAGCAGTGTCATCGGCAAACGTAGCAAGGATAGTGCCATCTTCTTTCGGTATATCTCGAGTATATAACAGATAGAGAAGCGGCCCAAGAACGCTTCCTTGTGGTACGCCGGCCGGAATTTCTTTGAGCTCCGAGTATTCGTTTCCATGTCTAACACGGAAGAGTCTATTCCCCAGATATGATACTAGAATGTCGTATAACCATAAAGGGAGAACGTGTCGTAGTTTGGATTTCAAGCCATCATGCCACACCTTATCAAAGGCCTGCGAGACGTCAAGAAATACGCTTGAGCAAATCTTTTTTTCTTCAAGTGCTTTCTCGATTACGTCAGTAATTCTATGCACCTGGTCAATCGTACCCAAATCGTACCGTAATCGAACCCAAACTGGTGGTCAGGGATAAGATTATTTTCGTCTATAACCGGTTGGAGACGCCTTAGTAATATCCTCTCGAAAATTTTGGATATGACTGGAAGAAGCGAAATTGGTCTATACGATTTTAGATCATTTGGCGGTTTTCCTGGTTTTAAGACCATTATTACTTCCGCAACTTTACATTGGCTCGGAACGTGTTTTAATCTGAGCGCAGCATTTACAATATAGAGAAGCTTAATCAAAGCTTTTCTAGGTAAAACTTTGAGAATTTCTCCGGTGATTAAATCATAACCAGGAGATTTCTTAGGTTTTAGAATCCCCATCTCATTTTTGAGTTCCCTAAGCGTTCCACTTGTGAGTGTTAAATTGCCAGATGGTAAATCCGGCCTATTGATGTTATCGTAAACCACTTGACTATCGTACGGTTTAAAGGTTTCTTCCAGGTGGGCCGCAAAGACGTCCGCTTTTTCTTTATCTTCCCTTGCCCATTCATTTTGATTCAATTTAATTGGCGGCGAAGGGACTTTGGGCCTTTTGGTGCCTTTTATGGCTTTCCAAAGTGAATAATTGGAATCTTTCTTCGCTGTTAAACTTTCAAGGTAAGAGCCTATTGCACGATTCTTAAAATCCTTGATAGTTTTCTTCAACGAATTGCACAGACGATTCAAGTGTGCTTTATGCTGCGGAGCACGACTCTGTTGCCATTTTTTATGCGCTTTTCGTTTTTCCTTGACCAATTCCTTTATTTCCGGAGGATATCGTAAGCCGTATTTGTCCGGCGTTTTCCTTGGAATGGGAGTATTATTCCAAGAGGCGAGCTGTACGATCTCGACGAAGCGATCAACTTCAACCTCAAGTTCATAGGGTGTCGTAAGTGGAACGCTCAGTTCAACATTAATTTCAATTTCGTTCCTAAAACCTTCCCAGTTAGTTGTTCTACCAGTTAATCTCGCTGGCTCTAGGTTATAGACTAGTTTTTCGCTCAATGTCAAAATAATTGGGGAATGATCAGACGACAGATCAAAACTCTCTTTGACTTTTATGTGGTTGGTAGATATTCCTTTCACAACGAAAAAATCTATCAGATCAGGTATTTTGAAGTATCAGTTGGCCAGTAAGTCGGTTTACCCGACGAACGGAAATCGCAATTGTACTCTATACCTGCCCCATAGAGCATTCTACCTTTTTTCGAACTGCATCTTGAGCCCCAGAACGTGTGTTTCGCATTAAAATCGCCGCCAATAATGAAATTAGGTTTAAGCGATTCAAACATGTTAGTAAAATCACTTTTTTCAAGCGCGGAACGCGGTGGACAGTAGATAGCCGAAATTTTAAGAGTACGCTGACTATTTTTAACTCGAATCGTGCAAAGTTGCAAAGTTTCAAGCTCTATCTTTAGGTCTTCCGATTGCTCGATACAGTCTTTAATAAGCAAGGATGATCCGCCTCTCGCTTTTCCCGAAGGGTGACAAGCGTGGTAATCATTATAGCCTTTTATTTTTAAACGCGATTCCGTTTTGATGTGGATTTCAGAAATCAAGCAAATATCAATATCTTTTTGGCGTATAAATATTTCCAATTCGTCAAGTTTTTGCAAAAGTCCGTTTGCATTCCAAGTACATATTTTCAACATTCGTTTGTCATTCATATTCTAGTTGAAGCCTATCGAGAATAATTTTATTTATTTTGCCTTGTTGTTCCAGTTTTGCGAGAATAACTGAGAAAACATGAGAAAAGGGGTCGGTCGAAATTTCAAGGTTTTTTGGTTTTTCGGAAGCCACGGCCTGAGCATAAGACTGCATTGCTGCTGTCCGAGGGTCATTACCCGATGGCTTTTCTAATCTTAACTTTTCAGTACCGTTTCTTTTAAGAGCAGAGGTCGAGGGATTTTCTGCTGTCAATCTTTCCCTCACCTTTTTGTGCTCTGAACCCGGTAGTTTTAGTTTGCCTACTTTCTCCGGCGCGATCTTACGCTTTGGTTTAGTTTGCAATTTTGATTTTATATTTAGTGGCTTAAGGAACGCATCTCTCCGTTTTTGCAACTCCTTAGCTACTTCACAGCCTCTATAATTTGCCGGGTGCTTTCCCTTAAAATTAACACATGTTGCAGAGGTTTGTTTGTTTACTCCACAAAATTGGGAGAGGTGATTTCCGGCGCATTTCACACATCGTGGTTCTTTTCGACAATACGTTTGCGTATGATTGCATCATTGGCATCGTTTGCACCGAGGTATCAATCTTGTATTCTTGCGCATGGGTTCGATTTTGACTACGACATTTAGAATTGTTCTTATTTCGTAAATCTTATCCAAACTCTCAGCTTTATCAAAAGTTAGCATAAACAGACGAAGCCCGCGCTTTACTTCATTTAAGTGAAACTATAGCATACTCATTTTTTATTACACTTAATAGCTTTAATTTACCGCGAAGGTCTTCTTGCGTTGAATGGTTGTGAAGAGCACTGACTTCTGGAATTCTAATCAAACTTTCATTGTTAAAATCTACAACTGCATTTGCATTGCACCCATTCACATAGCACGTATATCGTTTGCACATTCAAACACATTGGGTACAGCTGTGCAGCTACAAAAAAGTTATGGCTCCTTAAACTCTAAATTATGAAAATTTTTTGTTCCATTTTTTCACTTAAAATGCATTTTTCTCCAAATTGTTACTTAATATTTTTTTTTTTTTATGAAATTTTTACTGTCAGTGGTCTCGCGAACCATTACGAGGGTCAAGGGGTGAACGCGCTGTGCACCGATAGGGACACAGATGGACTCTCTGAGATTCGACAACGGCATCGACTTAGGATAGGCACATGGAACGTCTCATCGCTCACAGGGAAGGATCTTGAGCTTGTTGGGGAGGCTGTTAAAAGTCGACTAGATATAGTTGGCGTCTCTTCAACAAAGCAGAGAGGTTCTAAAACTGTGGACCTTTCGGGTGGGTGGAAGCTCTTCCTGTCAGGAGTCGCACCCTCAATGTCTGCTCGGGCGGGAGTGGGGATACTCACAAGTCCCAGGTTGACAGACAGAGTATTGGAGTGGATACCATTAGGAGGGAGAGTTGCGATCTTAAAGCTCAAGCTAGAAAGATCAACTCTGGCATTGGTGCAGGTGTATGCACCGAACCTTCTGTCAGAGTACGCAGCTTTCTTAGATGAAGTTGATGTTGCCCTTGAAAAGGTTGCAGATATGGATTCTTTTGTCCTGATGGGTGACTTCAATGCTCATGTGGGTGTAGATGTTATGACATGGGGGAGTGTGATTGGGAGGAACGGTGATCCTGATCAAAACGCGAACGGAGAGAGGTTGTTGGATTTTTGTTGTGAAAATGGCTTATCCATCATGAACACCATCTTTCCACACAAAGACATTAACAAATACACGTGGTACCGTCAGAGTCTTCAGCAGAAGTCGCTGATCGATTTCTTTGTGGTACCATCGTGTCTGAAGAGAATGGTTTGTGATGTTCGCGTATTGAGAGGGGCCGAACTGTCAACTGATCATCACTTAGTGCTGTGCAAATTGTATCTTAGCGAGAGAGTGCCTCCCCTACCAAAGCGTAAGCCAAGGATGGTTACACGCATACGATGGGAGAGGTTACAGGGCGATGAGATACGGGAGACATTTGCCCGGCAAATATCTGAAAGGTTTCAACGAATTCCAACTGTTCCATCAAATGTAGAGGAAGAATGGCAACTGTTTGCAACAGCGGTTATTGCCTCTGCGGGAGATGTTTGTGGAGTGAAGCGGCTTGGTGTGGTGGCTGGTGGTGAGGAAAGGACTGCTTGGTTTAAAACGCCCGGAGTTCAAGAAGCCATCAGAGAGAAGAAGAGAGCCTTTAAGGTGTGGATTCACTTGGGGAACTCCGATTTTCGAAATCGGTACACTGAGGAGCGAAGAACTTGCAAATTAGCTGTGAAAACAGCGAAAGAACAGTCTTGGAAGGTGTTTGGCGAAAAATTGGAACGTGACCAAAGATCTGCAAATAAGATGTTCTGGCAGACCGTCCGCCGACTCAGAGGAAAAAAGTTGAATATCGTTGAAGGAGTTAAATCCAAAGTACACTTCTTTCCAATGAGATGGACATCTTACGCAGATGCAGCGAGCGCTTTTCAGAATTGCTCAATCCCGAACAGGGCACCGAAGATGACAGACCTATTGTCGAGAGTTGGGCAGAAAGTAGTCCTACGGTAGAGGAAGTAACTTTGGCGATCAAAGCGCTAAAGGTTGGCAAATCTGCTGGTGTGGATGAAATTCGACCAGAAATGCTCAGGGCTTTAGGTAAAGAGAGAGTGCAATGTCTCTCGCGTGTCATTAAAGTGGCCTGGAAATGCGGTGAAACACCTGGTGATTGGCAAATGGGGGTGATAGTTCCTCTTTATAAAAAAGGGGACAAAAGAGATTGCGCCAACTGTAGGGGTATATCTCTTTTAAGTCTCCCTGGAAAAGTCTTCGCTAAGGTGCTAGAAAAGCGTTCCAGAGCTGTGGTTGAGGACAGTTTGGGGGATGAGCAGTGCGGTTATCGTCCCGGTAGAAGCACAACCGACCAGTTATTCACTCTCAGAATGGTTCTTGAGAAGGCCTGGGAGTATGCCAAACCTGTCTACACTTGTTTTGTACAATAGATTTGGAAAAAGCATATGATAGGGTTGCTCAAGGCAAACCCTGGAGTGTTCTGCAGGAGTATGAGATTGATGGTTCTCTGTTAAGAGCGATTCAGTCTTTATATACAAACTGTAGAAGCTGTGTTCGGATAAACGGTGTTAAATCAATACCTTTCACTGTGGGCGTTGGACTCCGCCAGGGGTGCGTTTTGTCACCTCTCCTCTTCATTGTATATATGGATTGGATGTTGCAGCGTAGTCGTGGCGGGGAATGTTTCGATGTGGGAGACCTAAGAATTAGTCATCTGCTCTTTGCAGATGATTTGGTCATCCTTGGGTCCTCTCAAACCGAACTTCAGCGCGCACTCGAAATATTTGTAGCCGTTTGTGATGATGCTGGAATGAAGATCAACGTGAACAAGTCAGAAGTAATGGTCGTTTCTAAAAAACCCATTCAGTGCACTCTGCATGTTAGTGGAGTTCCACTGAAGCAGGTGGATAAGTTTAAGTACCTCGGGGTCCTATTGACGAGTGATGGGAGGAGCAATGCCGAGTTATCCTGTAGAATTGGTCAGGCTGGATCAATTTTGAGAGAGCTTGGCCAATATGTTGTAAGGAAGGCTGCACTTAGTGTTCAAGCTAAGCTATCGGTTTTTAACTCGGTGTATGTTCCAACTCTCACCTATGGTCATGAAATTTGGGTAGTGACCGAAAGAATAAGATCGCGGGTACAAGCTGCCGAAATGAGGTTCCTCCGCGGTGTTGTTGGAATAATTCGTAGGGATCGAGTGCGCAACACCAGAGTACGCGAGGCGCTCAACGTTGAGCAGCTACTTCTCCGAACGGAACGATCTATGCTTCGATGGTTTGGTCACGTAGTGCGTATGCCCCCAGACCGGCTTCCAAGACGTGCCATGGTGGCCGTGGCATCAGGTAGGCGACCCCGTGGTAGCCCTAGAAATAGATGGTTGGACCAAGACCGGCATCTCTCCTGGAGCCGTCTAGGAATTCCTCCTGATGAGTTGGAGTCGATGGCGGAGGATCGAGAAGGATGGAGGGTCCACCTGAGCATCCTACCCCCATGACCCTCATGAAGGATTAGCGGGCCATTGAAAATGTATGTATGTATGTATGAAATTTTTATCCCTAAAAAATGTCCTTAAAATTATGTTAAGCAACTTTTTTACTTACAATCAACAGAATTTGTAGTAAAAGCCATTTTTTGACAGACAAAAATATTCAAAAAGAAGTGTAGGTACCTACTCAATTAGTCTTCAAACAGAACAGTTTATGGAATGTTTATAGCAATTGTTCGAAGTGCCGTCCTTCCATTTGAATACACTTCCGTGCGTGTTTAAGCATTTCCGGTGGCAGATTAATGAGCAGCAAACTTCTTCTCATTTCTTCTGAAACGGCACTAATTTTTTCTTGGAGCTCTTCCAGACTCGACATTTCTCTAAAATAAACTTTTTCTTTCATAGCACCCCAGAAGAAGAAATCCATGGGTGTTAGATCAGGAGATCTGGGTGGCCAAGTGTTGGGGCCAAGTCGACCAATCCACTGTTCGTTAAAAGTATGGTTGAGGAACGAAGTTACTCTGCTGCTCTGTGACAAGGTGCTCCATCTTGTTGAAAGAACATCGCCCTTCTCTGAACAAGAGGAACATCTTCAAAGAGCTCCGGCAATCGTTCTCCAAGAAATTTCAGGTAGTAATGGGAATTAAATCTTCGTGGAAGAACGTGCGGGCCTACTAAAGTGTTTCCCATCAATCCAGCTCAAACATTTACGCTAAACCTCCTTTAAAATAAGCAACACATTTTGAAGAAGTTGTTCACAATAATGAAATTCTTACCTTTGAAAGAATGTTGTGCGTATTAAATGAGGATTGGAGTCTGACCAATAGTGCAAATTATGGTGGTTTGTTACCCCATCTCTTGTGAATTGCGCTTCGATAGTCCACAGAATGTTATTGAGGAAGTGCCCGTTTTCTGCTTGTTTGCGCAGTAGTCATTAGCAAAATTCCACTCTTCTTTGCGCATCTCCTGGTAGTAAATCCTATACCGGTGTTAAATGGAAAGGGTATAATCTATTACTCTGTAGAGTTCTGTGAATCCTGGTTCTGGGAAGTTCCAACTGCACAGCTAGTCTGCGGACGCTGACTGAAGGCTGAATTTCCACAGCACGCAAAATCCCACTCTCAACTTCTGCCGCCGCTGCGTCTGAATGTCGTTCCCTTTTATTTGGTGTAGCTGACCAAGTATCAACAAGGCGCTAATACGCATCAGCGAACATCCGACTACATGGTGTTCTACGATCTGGGCATCGTCGTTGGTACCTAGTCCAATCTTGCCAATGTTGCGTTTCCATTACAGAACCCGTATACAAACACTATTTCCGCGTATTCACGTTTTGAATACATTTTGTGGGGATCGGCTGTTACCTTCCAGAGCAAAATGTCCATTGTAAATTAGTTGAAACAAAATTACGGTACATTTGCAAATCTGTGATAATTCTTTGTTACCCTTTTTTTCCTATTCGGCAATTAACTGTTAACTGCATTGCTCCTAGGTACGTTAGTTTATTATTTTCACTTAATTTTGTTTGACCATTTTTGTCTGACAAAAAATGGCTTTCACTACAACTTCTGTTGATCGTACGTAAAAAAGTTGCTTAACATAATTTTAAGGAAATTTTTTAGGGCTAAAAATTTCATAAAAAAAAGAAAAAACATTAAGTTACAATTTTGAGAAAAATGCATTTTAAGACAAAAAATGGAACAACAAATTTTCATTATTTAGTGTTTAAGGAGCCATAACTTTTTTGTAGCTGCACAGCTGTACCCAATGTGTTTGAAACTTGTATGCGCAACTCAATTGTCTTTCCAAAATGTATAAAAATATTAGAAACTTTAATAGTTTAGAAGTTATAGCGTTTAAAGTGGTTACACCTCCAATGTGGTGAGATAGAGAAAATAATAGCTTCATTAAGAATTTGAGAAAATAATAGTTTAAAATTCACCCAAATTTTAAACTTTTATTTTCTCAAATTTTTGATAAACCTCTATTTTCTCAAATTCTAAATGAAACGACCGAAAAATAATTGTTTAAAACTCATTATAACACACTTTTTTCATGAATCAATATTTTTGAAATATTAATTTCTTACCCGTTCCATCCACTGCTTTCTGAAGTTTATCAGAAAATCCTTAAATATATACTCCCCATTTATTAATACTGCACACCTTTCGCTTCGTCATTTAAAAGTTCAAATGCAGAGTGCATGTCTTTTGGCTTTAAGAGCGGAAGAACTAAAAATTTACGGTAAAGGCGCTTTGCTTCCTTATTTTTGTTTATAGTAGCAATGAATCCTGGCAGCTTGGCTGATTTTTTCCTTATGGCCTGACAAAAATGAAACCAACAGGTTTTGTGCATAGCAGACAGAAATATTCTCTACAAAGCATTTCTTAAGCCTTTTTCAAAATCGGTCACGAAAGAACTGGGACAAAATTTAGACAAATTGGCTTCTATATACTGTAATGCATGCATGTACATTTGTTCCGATTTGTTGCTCATTAATGTACAGTCGAGAACGGATAAGTGCACAACGTCCGGGCATCGATTTGTTGTGCACTTATCCGGTCTGTGCACTTATCCATAAGTGCAAATTTTTGCACTTATCCGTAAGTGCACATTTTTACACTTATATGTACTTACTTAGTAGGGTGCACCGTATTTACACACTCAAAAAAAAACTACATATATTTATACCATTTGGAATTCTTTTATTAAAAAAGAAAGTACAAATTAAAAAAAAAAACAAAAACAACACAACGCCAAGAAAATCTGATTCCGTTTTGAGTTAAGTATAGTAAACTGGGGCGCATTCGGCACCAAAAAGGCATAGAAACATTCTTGATCCAATAACAAAAATCAACGTTATTTAAATGAAAATAATTCATAACAATAATAAAATTTATATCACACAGAAAAAAAATAGGTAATTTAAATTCTATTTCACTTTTCAATGTTACAGAAATGCTTCAATTAGGGGTTTTAAGAATACCCAAGTTGAAGTATTAGCTGTTCAAAGAAAGCTTATGCTGTAATTTGAATCGCTAATTTTTCAATTATTTCTCCAACATAATTAGCTTGTTTTTTTAAATTACCACTTAACTTTACAAGAACGTATTCTCCCACTTCGAAAGAATAGTCAGCCAAAATATTTTTAGAAACTTCAGATTTTTCTGTCTCACAATTTTCGTTTTCCGCAAATTCACCATCTGACTGATCTGAATCACCATAGCTTTCACTTTCGTCAGACGATGCATCTATTACACATTTTTTCTTTTGATTTGCTGGAAACTTCACAACTCTTTTCACAGCCTCGGGTTTTTTTTTAAAGACTTGTTTCGGTTTGGTTAAACCCATTTCTGGCATCATTGTCCTCTGCTATGCGCTTTTCCTTTTGAGCTTGTTAAGATCCGAGAAGATCCGCTCCTTGCTGTTGCCTTGACAGCATGTAAGAAATGAATTGGACGAATCATTTCAGGCGCAATATTTGCTTCGATACTTGTCAGTGGCATTGGTTGCATTTGTTATGGTGGCAAAGGTTATAATGCGGTAACGTTTTCATTGACCTAAACGTTAATTTTCTGTTACCAATTCCAATGCAAATTCTTCTACTTGAAGTATCTGCGTATAAAGGGGATATATTCCAGTTGTTCTAAGCCCGCCACATATATTTTGAGATGAAAATGACTTCTGGAACGGCAGATTAGTCAGTTTAGCCTCATCACAAATGCGTAGTTATTTCTTTCCCTTTATTGGCGCATAAGAAATCATTGAAAGATGTTCGGCAGAATTTCTTGAAAGGGCCAAATACTACAACGTCAAGCAGTTGAAGGTGGTGTGAGGTATGAGGTGAAAAAAAAGTAATATAATACCATTATTTCCGCAAAAATTAGTGCGTTCGAGGCTACAGTGTGATGAGTGATTATCGAGAACCAACAGAATGGTTTGGTCTTTAGAGCAGTTTGTATGGTGCTGAATATATTTAAGGACATCGACGAATAGCTCTGAAATCATCCAACGGCTCTTACTCACTAAGCCCAGTGAGCCTGGTAAGCATCTATTCAAAAACCTTTCGGTGTATCGCTGTGGTGGAAAAACGTAAACGGGCGGAAGATGATTTCCAATGGCACTTACTATGCTTACAATCGTCACCAAAATTCCACGTTCAGCAGATGTTATTTGACAAACTGATCTCTGGCCTTTTTCAGCAAGAGCCTAGGAATACAAAATATATATAAAAATAAACTTTAGATTGATAATTAAATAAAAAGATTATATAAATAAATAAATAAAAAGTATTATATACTTTAGAAGTCTCCAACACAGTAGTTATTCCAGATTCATCCAAATTGAAAATATCCTTTGGGTTAAATGAGTGCCTCTCATACAACGTTCTTAGATTGCCATAGAACAGATTTACTGCTGTTTTGTTGAGGCCTTTTACACGCGCTAAGCTTATCTTTTCAGGATTTCGCAAAGAAAGGGTTTTGCTTCTTTTTAGAAAACCAGAAAGCTAATCGTTAGAAGCTTGTTTTCACTTCTCCGGATGAGATATTTTGTTTGTTTTGACGACTCATATACGAACTACATGTAGTATTATAAAGTAGTTCATGTTGGTAAAATGCACATTTTTTTTTATATAGGTATGCCACCAAATAACATCCCATATGTTCGCCGGAGGATGCCTTCAACGTTTAAATGATTGGTTTACACCTCGGCGATCTTAGTAAAATCTGCAATGTCGAAGGTGCCCCGATGACGAATCTTTTTAAGTTTACCATATATAATTGCACATCTATATATGTATATACATTTGTTCATACGTCCATGTACAATAGACATTATATCCAAAATACCATTTTTAATACATACTTCTACTAGTAAGGCGCCGTAGCGTAATTAGTTAATGTGTCGGACCACTGCGCGTGAGGTTCCAAGTTCAAATTCAAGAGAACACCAAAAAGTTTTTCACGGTCCCACCTCTCGCGAACGTCTGACAACTATCAGAGAGTATTGTTGTCTCGAGAAAGCTTCTCAAAACAAATTGCCCTTCGGATATGGCACTAAACTGTAGGTCCCTTCCATTCGTGTGAAAAAAAATAACGCCCACAACATGAGTGGTTGCGAAAAGCTAGGCTCTGCCACTTAAAGAGCTGTTGTACCAAATATTTATTTATTCACTAGCAGGTACCCGGCGAGCGTTGCTGCGCCTAACGAAAAAGAAAACAACTGTCAGGCAGGCGCCTGAAGCAACAGCTGTCAGGCAGGCGCCAGGGGCTAAGTCTATTAGAGAACAGGGCTCTCATCGCGTAACTCTTAAGACGATCATCGTCCAAACGATTGTATTAAACGACGTCGTCAAAAGTTTGCTTCGTGTAACATCACAATCGCATCGTCCCGTCGTGTCGTCCATCGTTTAAACTGTTGACAGTTTGAGAAACAGTTTGAGAACTACTAAACACATTAAATGTCATATCGAAAATGGCATTTATGCTGTCACTGTTGAAATTCGTTGTTTTGTTCTGGCTTATTTTAAATCAAAATTTGAAAACATGTAAGTAAGGACTGAACCGAATAAAATCTGTAAATTTTAATAAGGGCAATACGTCCCATTTGTAAATAACTAAATACCAATTTTTTCCTCAATTGTCCTTCTTACTCTATAGTTTCATTTTATATTTGATTTTGGTTAAGAGTAGTTCTTAATATTTATAAAAAAAGAATCAAAAGGAACGCCGTAAAAAGATCATCGACAAATGGCTCGAAAATCCGTCGTGACCAAACGATTTTATTGCGAAAAATTTAAACGTAGCGCGTAGTACAGTTGATTCCGTTATAAAAAGATATTTGCAGACGTTGGCTGTTAAGCGAAAACAGAAAAGTGGAGGATAAAGCGAGGCACATGACAAAAGTTTGGACAAAAAAATAGTGGGTGTCATCGTTAAAAACCGGGCCATGTCATCCAGAGATGTTGCTCGGAAATATAATACCAACCAAACTATGGTACAAAGATGTAAAATACGGGCTGGTTTAATATTCGTCGTTCTTTACCGTAGGTAGTTGTGGAAATTCATCGTCCAAGAGTTTTCGCTTTGCTTGTTTTTTTGACCGGTTTAAAATGACCTCAGACTCGAGGCCTTTAAACCTGTTGTGAAAAGGGGGGGCATACCCCCATTCATTTTTCTCTTACCGTATGCAGATGTTAGAGGTTTATTTCTCAGTTAATAAAAATATTCAGGAAATAAAACTGTTATTATTCACTTACCCTGGTGGGCAACCGTACAATAAGAAGAAAGAAACTAACTGTAAAAGTAAATGTTATTACTATTAGCACGAATACGTCTTCACGCGGCAATTGCCTGATTAAGACTGGAGAAATATATATTTTTATGGGATATAATTAAATAAATTTTTTTTTTCTTTTTTTTCAGAAATCAGTCAGCACATGAAATTTCAAAGTTCGCAGAGTCTGCTATGAACGTTGAAAGAGTAATACTACAGCATTTTTCAATGCGTCAGGATTTTTTTATTAAAGAGAGGTCAAATATATATATACCTAAACATAATTTCAATCCCCATACTATAACAGAATCTATAGAGACAGTTGAAAGCAGACTAAATAAAAAGAGCAGCTGCATTAATAATACCAATGCTTTCCTCACAAAACACAATAACTGCCAACAATATGCCACAAAAATCTCAGCAAAACATACAAACTTCTCCCGTAACACCAAATTTAATAGATCAAACACCATCTGCATCAAATCAAACGATCAACAAACCTATAACGAAACATACAGAAGAAAATAATGAAACAGAATCTTTATCGGAACAATTACTACTATCTCCGTCATCAGATTCAGAAATGACTTGTATGGATATGGACTTTGGAGCAGATAACTGCTCTCGAGCTACCATACCTTCTCTCACTGAACAATCACACTTCTCGCAGTCACATACAAAAAATCCCTCGAACCCACTTCCCAAACCTAACTTGACACCTCATACATCACTCTCAGCAAAAAATCATAAACAACAATAATGCCTCTATTGGAAATGGACATTCTCCTTCTCCAATGGAACCTCCAAGGCTATTCAAACAACAAACATGCTCTAGAACGTTTAATCGCTAAATACAACCCAGACATCATCGCCCTTCAGGAAACTCATATAATAGCCAAAAACTTAAATCTATTTAATACGAAAAATTACAAATCTTATCACTTTAATAAAGACTTTAACTACGCCAAATCAGGTATAGGTATATTAGTTAAAAACACTATTCCCATAACTTCGCACATCACATCCACTACCAATCTACTTCACCAAACGATTGAAATTCCAGGAAGAAGACCTATAAAAATTACAAATCTATACAGAGAGCATGATGTTGTTGTTACTCCAGATGTTCTTGATAGTATTCCCGCAAGTAACAGTTCGCACCATCTTATACTTGGAGATCTCAATGCCAATAATGCACTATGGGGATCGAATACAACAAGTACCACAGGATTAAGATTCGAAGAGTTCGCCAATGATCGCGGACTAATTGTCTTAAATGATGGTTCACCAACTGCAGAGGTGGCGACAGCATTGTGAAGAGCTTTTAAATGAACAGTTTCCCCGGCTATACTTTCCAAGAGCCACCCCTAACTGTGAAGAAATAGCCGACATTACAGTCGAAGAAGTTAGTGAGGCGGTCAAATACTCCAAAAAACGAAAAGCGGTTGGGCCAGACGAAATACCCTCTGAGTTCTGGAAAAAGATGGGAGACATCAGGTTCAGATGGCTCAGAATTCTTATCTCCAAATTCGTGAGAGGTGATCCAATGCCGAATCAATGGAGGGAAAGTTACCTTCTTCCTGTATACAAAGGGAAGGGTGATACGCGAAACTGTGATAACTACCGTTCGATCAAGCTGATGTCACACACCATGAAGATCGTTGAGCGGGTATTAGGTGGCCGACTGCGAAAAATAATACGGCTATCTGATGATCAGTGCGGGTTTGTCTCGGGTAAATCAACCACAGATGCAATCCAAAGTATAAGGATCATAATGGAAAAACATCGTGATTCCTTAAGGGATTTGCATATTGTATTGGTTGACTTTGAAAAGGCATTCGACAGACAATCACGAGATCTGATATGGGTGGCGCTAAGACATCGAGGGGTTCCAAAAACCTATGTACAGATGATCATGGACATGTACGAAAGAGCAAAGACAAGAGTAAGATGTCCCGCTGGAGTAACCGAAGAGTTCCCAATCAAAGTCGGGGTGCACCAGGGAAGCGTTTTAAGTCCTTTGCTCTTTATTACAGTCCTTGATTATCTGCTTGAAGGTAAAGTAATGGACCCCAAGGTACATCAGTTATTCTTTGCTGACGATGGAGCCATCATAAGTGAGGATCCTACATCCCTGCAACGAGCACTTGATGTGTGGGTGGACGTTTTGGAGGGAAATGGGTATCGCATTAGTTCAAAAAAGACAGAGTACTTGTGCTGCCCGTTCTCTGATCCACTCAGGCCTATTCCAGACATTTATTTGAATGGAACAGTGCTTCCCAAGTGCGAAAAGTTCAAATATCTGGGATCTATGATCAATAGCAAAGCAACTTGTGATGACGACATCAATCATCGCGTAAGCGTAGGGTGGATGAAGTGGCGAGAAAATTCCGCTATCTTCTGTGACAGAAAAATGTCCCCTAAGTTGAAAGGAAGGCTCTACACCGCAGTTGTACGTCCAGCGCTCACATACGGTTCACAATGTTGGACGATGTACAAAAAGTATGAGAGTAAATTAACGGCAGCTGAGATGAAGATGCTTCGCATGACAGCAGGAGTGACCAAGCTTGATCGGATAAGAAGTTCGAAGATCCGTGGAAGCTTTCACATCAAGGAAACCATCGTACACAAATTAGAGCGCGACCGGCTCAGCTGGTATTGCCACGTTCAAAGAAGAGATCATTTGAACCCTGTTAAAAAGGCAATATCTATGCACGTTCCAAAGACATCGCGATGTAGGAAAGGCAGGCCTATAAACGCCTGGATCAGACAAATGCGACGACATCGGCATTTCATTGGCCTCAGTAACCGAGTGATCCAAAATCGGCAGGCCTGCCGATATTTTCTGAGGTCAAATAGGCGAACCCCACAGGCGGATCAGTAGAAATGCAGTGAAGTGGGAGGGCTGTGATCCCTTGTTTTCGGATCATAGCCTCGCTGATAAAAGGAAGAAGAAAGAAGAAGATGGTTCACCAACTCTTTTCAGTAAAAGGAATACTTTCACGGCAATTGATGTAACCTTCGCGTCTGATGATCTGGCGCCTCTTCTTCACTGGGAGGTACTTTCGCACTCAGGTAGCAGGGACCATATTCCCATAATAATACGAACTCCGGAAATAGGGCCAGCGAAAAAGCTTACGACACGTTTCAAAGAAAAATTAGGAAATTGGAATTTATTTCAATCCACTACCAGAGTTATGGCTTCTACAATACCCACGTCTGGCAACACCAACCAAGAAGCTGCAAGGATAAAAAAAATTATTCGAACAGCAGCAGCGAAATCAATACCAATAACAAAGCAAAAATGTGGCAAATCCAACCCCAAATGGTTCACAGAAACCATATTACAATTAGTAAAAGACAAACATAAAGCGTGGACCAAAGTGCGTAGGAGCCAAACAACAGAGAATTGTATAGCGTACAGAAAATCTTGTGCAAAGCTTCGGAGAGAATCTATTCAGGCAAAAAGATCATCGTGGGATAATTTCATTAGCACAATGGACCCATCCTTAGATTCGAGAACTTTATGGAATAGAATAAAATCCATTCGCTCTTCCAAGCCTCCTCAAACCTTTCCCTGCATGTTTCTGGATGACTCGCTACAGAATGACCCGGAGGTAATTGCCAACATCTTTGCAAACAAATGGGCTCGGTATAGCGCTGACAGCACTTATCCTGATAATGTGATTCGGAAAAAACAAGCTTTTGACATTAAAGACCTCCCTACCTTAACAAGCCAATCGGGATATTTGATGGAACAAATAACCCGAATTGAACTTGAAATGACTCTACAAACGGCTAAGGGAACTACACTGGGGGTCGATAAAATTACCTACAACATGGTAAAATCATTCTCTGAAACCCTTAAAATTAAAATTTGTAACCTCTACAATAACATCCTGAGTTCCGGGAACTTCCCCCATGATTGGAAAAGAGCACTGCTCAAGCCCATCCCTAAAGATTCTCGAAGGCGTCATTCTTTTGATGGGTATCGCCCCATTTCCCTTCTTCCAGTGCTCTCCAAGATTTTAAAAAAAATCATTTCGAGAAGAATCGGTTGGTTAATGGAGGAAAAATTGAGTTTAGGACAGCATGCTTTTAGACCAAAATCAGGTGTTCACACTCTTCTACATCTGCTCGAGCACAAAATAGCAGAAAACTTGTCGGCATCAAAGCACAGTGTGATCTTGTCATCGGACCTAGAAAAGGCTTTTGATCGGGTAATGTCTTTTCCAGTTATTAATCAGCTTCATTCCTGGGGGGTGCCGAAGGGGATCCTGAAAGTTATTTCGTCTTTTCTCTCTGGAAGAACCTTCCAAGTCAATGTTGATGGCTACAGCTCCTCGTAAGCTAAACTCGAAAACGGGATACCACAAGGATCTCCACTTGCGGTAGTCATATACAATGCATACATCGACTCCTTGTTAGCTGAACTGTCCTCAAGAAGATATAATCTTGATTTTATTGGGATATATGCCGAAAACATCTACGTGCTAGCGTCAGGAGACCATGTTCTCGTAAAAGCAACTTTGGAAGCAGCAGACGAAGCTATTTATAATTGGGCACAATTGGGAACGAGGTGCAGTTGTGCCAACAGCAAAAACAGAAGCTTTACACCTTTGCAGAAAAAGAAAATGTACCAGTTCTGCACTTG
Organism: Brachypalpus laphriformis; assembly: GCA_945910035.1. Taxonomy (NCBI): domain Eukaryota; kingdom Metazoa; phylum Arthropoda; class Insecta; order Diptera; family Syrphidae; genus Brachypalpus; species Brachypalpus laphriformis. The sequence continues at coordinate 109,407,037 of OX246754.1, read as the reverse complement.
TTCTCCGTGGAGAAATAATCCCCCTGCAAAGTGAAATAAAAATACTAGGGATTCGCTTCAGCAGGAATTTGAAATGGGACTTGCACACAAAACAAGTACTAAGGCAACTAAAATTGCGCAACAATGCCTTAAAAATGATCTGTTCACGGCGTAAAGGACCACATCTGGAAACAGCGTTGCAAATAGCCAAAACACTGGTGGAAGGTACTCTTCAGCATGGTTTGACGATCTTCATGTGGACTACTAACAAAAATTGTGAAAATATTGATGCTTTAATCAATGAATGTTATAGGACAGCGACTGGTGCTCTGAGAACGACACCAATTGCAGCTCTTCGTATAGAAGCTGGTTACACATCCTTCAAACATCTGGGGATAATAAGAGCGATTAACTTAGCAAGCAAAACGCTAGCTGACGTCAGGCACCCGCTTCACGACGTAGTAAGAAAGTCCTATTGGGAAGGAAGAAAACTCGGATAAGATCGATCTCCGCAATTAGTAACATGGCATCACTCATATCCACCCATAAAATCTCCTTTGAGCATCATAATGTTTCTTTGAATTTTAACCCGCCATCGACTTGGAAAACAAATTTGCTACACATTGACACTACACTTGCAAGCTATAGAAAAACTGAAACACCGGATAGAGTTTTTCAAATGTTGCATAATGAATTAATAGCATCGGCTGAGCCAGATCACATTTTATACACAGACGGATCACACAAAGACAGCAAAACCTCCTACGCTGTCATAGAACTAAAAGCAAATGGACAGACATCCATTGCCCACCAAGGGCTACTCCCGGATTTTGCTGGCAGCTATATTGCAGAACTTAGGGCAATCCACAAAGCAATATCTATTGCTCAGAATTGGAATACGCCTACGCTGATTATTTTAATTACAGATAATCTGAGTATCCTATCGGGGCTTGTAAGCGAGATCAACAAATGCCCTTCTTTAGAATTCATTAGACACCTTATCTTGAATTCCAATAAAATCTCTTTGGCTTGGGTACCTGGTCATGTTGGTGTAAAGCGCTAAAAGGCATCCGGAAACCTCAAATGCAACCACCACCAATTCGCAAAATCGGTGGAAACTGGGCCAAGAGCGACAAAGAAAAGGAAGAACTTTTTGCCTTGCACTTAGAAGAAACGTTTAAGCCGTTCGACGGCCCTTCGTTAACGCCCGACTCCCCAGTCACTGCCCGACTCACTTTAAAGTAAAAAAAGTTGCATTGATTGAACTGAGGGAAGTGATTAAAAATTTAAAGACAAAAAAGCTCCGGGTTACGACTTGATAACGGCGCAGGTAGTCAAGGAATTGCCGAATAAAGCTATTATCAAACTGCTCTATTTGATCAACGCTTCGTTCAGATTGCTTTATGTTCCGAGGCAATGGAAAGTCGCCGAGATTATAATGGTCCCGAAACCAGGCAAACCGCTAAATGAGAAGAAATCATATCGGCCTATTTCCCTATTGCCGGTTATCTCAAAAATATTTGAAAAACTTCTTTCCAAACGTCTACAGCCCGTAATCGACGAAAGACGTCTCATTCCTGACCATCAGTTTGGATTTAGAATTAAACATTCTACAATTGACCAAGTCCATAAAATAACTGACGTGATTGAGAAAGCTTTGGAAGAAAAAAAGATTTGTTGTGGTGTATTTCTTGACGTCTCACAAGCTTTCGATAAGGTTTGGCACGAAGGCTTGGAGTATAAATTGCAACGACTACTGCCACGGCAACTTTTTCTAATCTTACTATCGTATCTCACCGAGAGACTCTTTCGTGTTAAGCACGGAAACGATTACTCTGACTTCAAGGAGATTGCGGCCGGAGTTCCACAAGGAAGTGTCCTTGGCTCGCTTCTATATGTACTCTACACGCGTGATATCCGGCAGGAAGAAACTGTGTCGTCGCCACGTTTGTGGACGATACGGCGATATTGACCACGGGCGAAACTATTGAAGCAGCAACTGGAAAGCTGCAACATGCTATTAATAAAGTCTACGATTGGACGAATTCTTGGCGTATTGTGCTGAACGAAAGCAAATCTACTCACGTTAACTTTACCTATAAAAAAGTGGATAGATTACCTCTATATCTTAACTCGGCTCAAATACCGTACGCAAACGAAGCAAAATATATAGGAATGACTCTAGATGTTAAGCTCAAATGGAAATCACACGTAAAAAAGAAACGCGACGAGCTAGAAAACAAATACCGACAAAGGTACTGGCTACTCGGAAAACATTCGAAGTTGAGCCTACATAACAAACTGCTTATCTATAAGCAAGTGCTAAAGCCTGTGTGGACGTATGGTATACAACTATGGGGTTGTACCAAGAAAAGCAATAGAAACATCATACAAACTTTTAAAAATAAAGTTCTTAGAACGATCGTTAACGCACCGTGGTATGTACGTAACGAAAATGTTCATCGAGATCTGGGAATTCCCAGCGTCGTCGAAGAGATAACAAAATTTGCGCGTAAACACAAATATCGTGTTCACGGCCATTGTAACCGTACCATCATTCAACTACTTGACGCGAATGCGAATAACTCAATTCGTCGTCTGCAAAGGATAAAACCTTTTGACCTCGCGTCATAGTATATGCCGGCCGCGAAAAAGGCAGGAACTTTCATTGGAATTTAACCTGCCTAAAGTTATACATTTCTTTTTACTTCGTACGAACATTTATTTTTTTTTTCCAAAAATCACGTGTATCGCAAGCGAAAATAAAACTGCTGGATAAGCGTCGGCTTAGTTGTAGTATTACTTTTGAGGAGAGGTGTTTTTTTAGTGAGTAAAAATCTCACACTACCATAAGCACGCTCGGTCGGGCCTTATGGTGTCTTTAGAAGATTTTTCACCTACTCTCGGCAAAAAAAAAATGTTGGAGTCCAAGGTAATGAGATGGCAGATATAGCCGCTAAGGAAGCTATCCGATATCCTTTGACGTTGGAAACACCGAATTTTTTCCATCTTACCCGGCGAACACACGTGCTAATACAGCAAGAAGAACTAGTAGAGTCATGGCGAAACTGCGAAAACACCACCCCCAAATCTCTCGTATCTCATATCACGTCAATTTCGCAAGAGAGGACTGTATTCGACTGCTACGAATTAGACTTGGAAAAACCCTCTTTACCAGCCAACATTTCTATAACCACGAAGCTCCAGAAGTATGTCAACATTGTGGGACGGTTTTATCTTTCTGGCATATCCTAGTCACATGCCCTTTATCGGGACAAATTCAGAACGGTTCCGAAGACATACAACAACAACTAGCTGAAGTCCTCAATCCAGCAAATCCACTATCCCTGCAGAATATTAAACATGCCACATCCATTCATCATAAGTTCAATGACATTTAACACTAATTTGCATACTTTTTTTCAATTGAATTCATTGTAAACGTACATTCTAAGTTCTATCCTTTATCACTGTGCAATTAAGAATATAAATATGTAAAAAATAATTCTCTTTATTAAGTTTACACTAAAAGACGACATCACATGGCCCTGCTGCCCAGATGTCTTTTTGTAAATAGTTTTATAAATTTATCTTTATAAATTATTTGAAATAAATAAAATAAATAAATAAATAAATATATTTCTCATTGGAAAATTTATTAAGAAAATGCTAGGTTAACAATAAATGTTGCTGAAAGCTTGAATAATGGTTGGCCGGAGGCATGTGAACGCAGTCTTACTCTCACACGGGTTGGCACTTTGTCGCGGTGTGAGGGCTTAAACTGACTCACAAACCTGCTGATTAAATTATTACTGCCGACTGCTATTGTTCCCACAATGGTTGTGGGCAGGGGTGCTCATGTTGGAAGGTCGATGAGAGCGGTGAACTAAGTCTTCCCTCCCCTAATTTAGGGTGTAACGCGACCCGTGTTTGCAGCCAGGGTGTATACCGGCTGTATTATAACGGAGCCTCTCTGACACCGGGTTACCTCAGAGAGTATCTACGACATTACCATTGAGTAAATGTTAAGAAACTGTCTTCGCCGTTGACGTAGGTACAGTGCGCGAATAAAATATAGCACAACATAGAATCGCGTAATTCATTTTAAAGAGCTAAATCTTTTTTTTTCTTATACCTCTTCACGTTTCAAAAATGCCACAATAGCCTTTTTTTATTGTTAAATTATTAATAAATTACTTGAAATTTTGTATGAAAAAAAATCATTAAGTCTGTTGTATGTATAAAAATAAACAAAACACTTGAAAAAAGAATTGTGAATAAAGAATATTTTATTCGCGCACTGTATTTGTGTAGATATGCGATGGGGAACAAAGTTATCCGCCTCCACGTGGTGTTCCCTGGGTAACGCAAAATGGATAACAACAAATCGGAAAATCCCAATAAAATGGCAAAAATAAACAAAACAAAAAGCCGAACTATTAAATCAAATTCAAAAACAAACAAAAAAGTATTTTTCAATGCTACCCGACGAAAGAGATGGACGAGCAGTAAAATCCGTGTCCTGTAATGGAACGCTGGGGGACTGGCAAACAACAAAATGGTGGAACTAAAAACAATAGTAACGAAGGAAGATATCGACATAATAATCATCAATGAAGCAAATAATGTACCAGAAAGAGACCCATACATACAACTGCCAGGATACAACAAGTATAACTTGTATAAAAGCCGAAAATAGCCAGCGGGATAGTAACATTCGTGAAGAATAACGTCACATGTAAACATAAAATAGAAAAAGAAATGGACAACAACGATACGTCAGAAATAGTTGAACTTAACGTTTGGAAAACCAACGAGCACCTAAAAATATATGGACTGTACAGCCTTCCAAACAACAAACACCTCAATTTAGATACACTTAATACAAACCACAGCAAAACCATCTTAACAGGAGATTTCAACGCCGCTTCCTTAAGGTGGGAATACCAATATACAAAAAAGGCAGGCATCGTAGTCGAAGAGTTCCTAGATTCTAATGCATTTGAATTGGTCTACAATATTAGCGATGTAAGGGCATTTATGCACCACAGCGGCAGTACTACTAACCCCGACTTGTCCATAGTTGCCTCACCACTATTCGCCTACTCAACAGGACTAATTATAAACGACCCTGGAAGCCGGCATAAGGCAGTTTTATACTAACAATAAATACGATGTTGGAACTTCAGAAAAGCCAAATGGGAACTTTTTACTAATAACTTAGAAGAATAAATAACCTTCTACACCAACCAATTAACAAAAGCACACTCGAAAAACTCAACAAAATAACACTTAAGAGCGCCAAAACTACTTACTATGCCAAGAGGAAAAATAAAAAAGTATAGACCATTTTGGAACCAACACCTTGAAGAACTAATGACAGAGCGTGATAAAGCCAGGAAAAAGCAGAAACAACTAAGCAATAAGAAGACGTGATGGCGGCGAAAAACAGCAATGGTAAGAAGACAAATCAACATTGAAAAAAGAACAAGTTTCAACAAATTCAGTAAGTAAGTACGTCAAAAAAATATCGAATGAAGGTAATATGGAAAGACCACCACTACAACATAATGGAAAAGAACTACATGGCGACAAGTTATGCGCCAACAAAATGCTCAACTATTACACAAACGCCCACAAACTAAATAACCACGCAAAACAAAACGACAAGCTACTACCAAAACAACCCGCAACATCAAACAGAAGTCTAGGAGATAATATCTTCATAGACAATTTCTCAATGGCCGAACTAACAGAAGCTATAAAAAACATACAAAATAAAAAACAACCAGGGACAGAAAAAATATTCCCAGAATTCATCAAAAAACTGTGCGAAAAAGCAAAAGAACTAATGCTAAATATTTTCAACGCCATCTGGAACGAAGAAATCGAAATACCATCTACGTGGAAAAAAGCGATAGTAATCGCAATCCCGAAAAACAATAAAAATCAAGAACTTATAATCAGCTACAGACCAATCTTACTCACGTACATTCAGGCAAAACTCATGGAAAGGTTGATCTCTAACAGACTGAATTGGTTCCTGGAAACTCAAAACCTTATAACAAACGAACAAGCCGGATTTCGGAAAAACCTGTTAACAGTTTACCAAGTTACGAAATACACTGAACAAGTAAAGAATGCCTTTAACAACAACGAAAGCATCTTAGCAGTATACATCGACTTCAAAACAGCGTACCATAAAGTATGGAGAAGAAAACTTGTGTACAAATTACAACAAATAGGAGTCAAGCACAAGATGTTAACGTAGCTGAAGAACTTTATTACCCAACGATGGATCGCAGTAAACACACAAAATTTAAGCAAATACGAGTCGGCTTACCACAAGGCTCAGTACTCAGCACAACATTGTTTAACATATTTATAAACGATTTACCACGCACACTGAAACTAAACACTGCAGCTAAGGTAGCAATGTTCGCAGACGACGTAGTGTTCTGGGTGGAGACACTTATCGATAACAAAAATTACCACGAAATACTTGAAGACGAAATAAACAAGGTATCTACGAATTTGGACAGATGGGCAACCGAAAACAACATGGAAATCAATACTGACAAGACCTACTACCAATACCTCTCACTGCGACATATAAGCGAACATTTTGACATTAGAATAAACAACACCAACATCCAAAAAAGCGATTGCGTTAAATACCTAGGCATGAACATTGTTGATAACAAATTAACATGGGAAAAACACGTTAACAAAACAATAAAAAAAGGTACAAAAAAGAAGCTACACACTAAAAAGACTAGCTGGTGTGAAATGGGGTAATTCTCTTGACACACTCAACAGAACTTACAACGTATATATCAAACCACTAATACTGTATGATGGCAAAGCCCTCATAACAGCGAAACCCTCAACATTAAACAAACTGGAAAAGGTGCAAAACAAAATCCTACGTGTAGTCACAGGAGCAGTGAAAACTACAAACACAAACGCGCTGAGATTGTACACAAAAGACACCAAGATTACCACTAAAATTGAAATAAGAGCCTGCATACTACAAACAAAAACTTCAACTCTGCCACGAAACTATCATATCTCGGAAGCAAACCGACTGAAAACCCAGCCATCCTTTACTCATAAGATTCACTCACTCTGCGAGGAACTCCAACTGGTATGTAAAGCAGACCCTAAGATTCCGCAAACAAATCCAACTGAATTCATAACAGTAGAAAGCAATACAAACATTGACAACATAGGGAAAAAATCAGACCATCAAACAGAAGAACTACAACAATGCACACTAAAAACACTTAACGAAAGATACCCAAAAGACGAATGGCTACATATATGGTATATACGGATGGATCTAAATTGAGTAGAAGCGAAAATGCTGGGGCAGGCGTCTATAGCGAGCTATTTAGCCATTACATCCCCCTAGGAAGAAATAACACTGCATTCGACGGCGAAGTTGCGGCAATAAGCACATGTAAAGGTTTGCTCTTTAATAGGCCCTACCTCACCTACAAAGCCATGGGGATTGGATTAAACGGCTATCCCAAGCCAAAAAAGTGCTGGCTAAAAAGCCGAACTGTATTGGAGGCTAAAGAGCCGAGCTGAAAAAAAGAAACGCTAATCGAGCCGAATTTCTGATTACTGAATAATCTTTATTACAAATTTCTTAGCCTATTTATACAAAAATTCTCAAAAACTACTTACAATAAAACTACACATACATACAAGTTAAACGAAATCAGAAACATATCAGTCATCAAACTGCATACAATAAATGCAGCGATCAGCAATAATAATCTGAATGAATGAAGATACGAAAAGATCATAACTATAATGCTAAGCATAATTTCTAAAAGGTGGCCTTGACTTTGTCGTGTGTTAGGTGTCGAGTTTAAAAAAATGTACTTTGCGAAAATGTGTATTTTGTTACGGGGTGAATGAATGAAGGAATTGGATACTATTGGGGTATAATTTGTGTTGTGTTGATTTAAGGTGAACAAGTTGTGCATTAAGTGGAAGTGTGTTTTGTTGTGCATGAAAGGTTAATGGCACTTCATCATGCTGTTATGATTGGAAAGGTTAATGGCACTACATCCTCACCCTTCCGGAAAAAAAAAACGTTTTTTCTTGTAAACATTTTTTCTTTTTACTATAACTTCTTAAGGTCCCTTATATGGTAAATCTAATTTTTTCTTATCTCCTACTTTTAAATAGGTATACTAATTCACCTATACTAATTTTTAATGGATTTGATTTCTTATCTATAAGATTTTTTCTTTCTAATTTAGCTTTCAGTAATAAATCTTTAGTGATATTTCTCATTTGGTTCAACCTAAATTTTAATTCTAAGCCATAATCTTCTATATTATATACAGATTTTTTAGTATCTCTGGTCAAGTTTTCTGGTAGTTTTACTAACCTACCATATATCAATTCAAAAGGCGATATGCCTATACTGGAGTGGGGTGTGGTTTATTATAGCTAAAAACAAAATATGGAATCCATTCGTGCCAGTTATCTTCTTTCGCAAACGCTAGAAGATATTCGTTGAGCACTCTATGGTTTCTCTCTATGGAACCTAATGTTTCACGATGGTATGGTGTTGATGTCACGTGGTTTATCCCAAATAAGTCGTTGACATTTTTCATTACTTCATTCATAAACTCGGTACCCATATCCGTTGTTAGAGTTTTGAAATTTCCGTGCCTGAGTATGAAGTTTTCTACTAAAGATTTTGCTACTGTCTTTGCATCTTTGTTTTGCATGGGTATTGCTTCTATATATTTTGTCAATTCGCATTGTAATGTTAGTATATATCGATACTTATTTGACGATCTTAGTGGTCCAACTGTGTCAGCAGATACTATTTCAAAACTAGTTGTTGGTGTTTCTGTTATTACCAATTTCTCTTTAGTGTTCTTAATTTGCTTACTTCGGGCGCATACTTTGCAACCGTTAACATGTTTCTTTACCATCTTGCTTAAGTTCTTCCAACAATATCTTTGTTTGATTTTACTAATTGTTGTTTTGACACCTGAGTTCCTTTATTATTCGTTCTCTTACTTCTTTGTTGTCAACTCTGGTCTGTGGTGTGTATATTAATATCTTAGATGGGCTACGATTACCTAGGTTTTTACTACGTTTCTGCAGTATTTTCTTATGAATTTCCTTAAATTCATTTATCGTTACGTGCTTACATATATATTTCATCGTTCTTTACAGTGGCCAGTTTTGCAATTTGTTGCCTATTCATTTCGAATAATAGTTTCTCCAAGATCAGACCTAAATCCAATTTTGGTTTATCACTATATTCTACTATTATGTTTCTATTCATACTGTCGACAGTTACTTTTGGCAAATTATAATTATTCTTCTTATTCTTGAGCATCTTTTTAAATTCTAGTCGCGCAACATTTCGTATTTCAGATAATGAGGCACATTCCCATGAGTAAAGTTGATCAGGCTCTACATCTAAAGTATTGCTTTTGGGTAAATCTCCGCTGCTTTTGTCTCTCAATAATTCCTTTGTCATTGTTCGAGTCATGACATTTATATCTGTCGCAGGTATCATTTCCTTGAGTATTTCTGAGTTTATTTCTATGCGCGACAAAGCATCCGCGTTTGTATTCATTGAACCTTGCTTATATTGAATATCAAACGAGTAGTCTGATAGATCTAGACGTATTCTTGTTAGTTTTGATGATGGGTTCTTATGTGTAAAGAGGCTTACTAACGGTCTATGATCTGCTACTACTACGAACCTTTTTGCATATAAGTATGGTCTGAAATTATTGATGGCCCAATGTATTCGTAGTAACTCATTTTCAATGATGGGCTTGTTGAGTATATGTTTATTCAGACTCCTACTAGCATAAGCGACTGGAAAGTCTTTTCCAATTTCGCCTTGAGATAACACTGCTCCAAGCGCGGTGTTAGAAGCATCTGTTGTGACTATAAACGGTTCCTCATGGTCTGATTGAGATCACTTGTCGTGCTCAATTCAGATGCTTATTGCACTGCTACATCCATTTTGGTCTAGCTGCAAAAATGGTTGATTTTACCTGATCGTTCAGGCCATTCTTAAAAGCATTTAGTCCTAGTTGGTCATTCATTTTCGTAATTTTTATTTTTATTTTTATATAATACGCGCGCGCCGAAGGGATTATTAATACCCTTACACTGATGCTCAGGGCACGGGCGGATAGGAAAAGGGGGGAGAGGAACGAAGGAGATGCCGGTTTACGTTGGCTTTAAATGTTTGAAGGTTGTAATGATTAGGAAATACAGAGGCTGGTAGATCATTCCACAAACGTGTTGTTCGGCTTATAAACGAATCCCTATATTTGACAGTACGTCTGAAGTTGGGCTTGAGGGTGAACTGATGTGCATTTCGAAGGGGAGGAATGCAACTGCCTATTTCGCTGGAACATTTTTTATAAAAACAGCGGTAAAATAGGGAAAGACATGAGAAATTTCTACGATGTTCAAGTGAGACTATGGAGTTCACTATGTCTCTATCACCTATCAGTTTTAACGCGCGATTCTATACCCTATCTAGAATGTGCAGAACGGTCTTGGGTGCACCAGACCAGATGTGGGCGTTATATTCCAGCTTTGGGCGGATGAATGCCTTATCAATGGAGGCCAGATCAGACGGGGTAAAATATTTCTTGCACCGCTTAAGGAATCCTAGACATTTTGCATTTTTGGCGACTTCGAATATGTGATCGTTCCATCGAAGGCGGTTATTGATGCACATACCGAGAATGGCAAGCCTTTCGGATTCAGCGATGCAAGTACCATTCATGGATAATGGTTGAGGGTCTTGGTTTCGCTTGAGAGACAGAAGACAGCATTGAGTTTTGGATGCATTAAATTCCACTCTATTGGTTGAACCCCATTTAGTTATGCTGTCCAGGTCGGAATTTAATGTGTTTAACATACGTTGTCGTTCCTCTTCTACGGCCGAAGAGCAGGGACGTGAGTTAGGCAACGAATATGAAAAACTGAGGGTACTGTCATCAGCGAAGGAATGGATTGGATTAGAAGTTGCAGACAAGAGGTCAGTTATAAAAATGAGGAAGAGAGTCGGAGACAAAACGGAGCCCTGAGGAACACCAGCATTTATATGGTGAATTGCAGACTTGAAGCCGCCCAAGACAACCTGTATTGAACGGCCCGAAAGGTAATTTCTAATCCATTGAAGAAGAGACTCATCGATGCCATATGCACGCATTTTCGACAAAAGAGCCTGATGCCAAACTCTGTCAAATACCTTAGAAATATCGAGCGCAACCATCTTTGTTTCGCCGAAGTGATGGAGAGATTGGTTCCACTTCTCGGTGAGATATGCCATCAAATCACCAGTGGACCTGTTGCTACGAAAACCATATTGCCGGTCATTGAGGAGTTTTCGTGAATCAAGATATTTCATAAGCTGAAGATTTATCAGCGTTTCCATGACCTTGGAAAGAAGGGACGTAAGTGCAATGGGTCGGTAATTGGACGGGGAGGAAGATTCGCCTTTTTTAGGGACGGGCTGGACAAATGCTGTTTTCCATCTACTCGGAAAGAGCACAGAAGAGTAGGACAGACAGAAAAGCTTACGCAGAGGTTTTGCCAGCGTGGAAGAACACCTCTTCAGAATTATGGGGGAGATACCATCTGGACCAGCGGATTTGTGTATGCTAAGACCTTTGAGTACTGCTGCAACTGTACGAGTGCGAAAGTGGACTTGTCCCATGGAAAATTCGACGCTCTCAAGTACAGGCGGAGACAAAGCGCTATCTGGCAGGATGGAGTTCGCTGCGAAGTGAGCAGCAAGCAGATTGGCCTTGTCTAAGGAGCTGGCAGCTAGAATGTCATTGAAAATGAGCGTTGGGATGGCGGGCGAGGCCGAATTTTTAATATTTTTGACGAATGAGCAACAATTTTTACTACCTTTGGGACATTGTAGAATTTTTTGCCTCAATTTTTGGTCACATACAAATTTTACACGTCGAATATGAGCATTGCAGTCATTTCTGGCTTGTTTAAACTTCTTTCGGTTTTCCTCAGATTTGTTGGCTTTATAAGACCGAAAACTTACTTCTTTTAACCTGATAGCCTATTTGCGGCTCTGGTCAAACCACGAGTTTGCCTTAGGTTTGATGCTTTTATTCTGTTAGGAATAGAGTTCAAGTCTTGGTAAGGGGACCTCTTTGACTGGAGCTACTTTGCTTTTGGCATATAAAAGGTTAGAAAAACAGCTACCCAAATTGTGCTGTATGCGCAAATAAAACGTCGCCGCATAAGCTCGCTCGGACGCATCACAGAACCCATGGATTAAGATAAAAGCATTCGGACGGTAATGAATCCACCTAGGAACTTGAACCTTTTCTATGTCAGGGAGCCCAGCCAAGAACGTTTTCGAGCGGTGACACGTAAGGGGCAAAAGGGGTACGTCTCAAGACGTCCCATCACACCAGATTTGCTGCATAATGATCTTGGCAGTAATTAGCAGAGGAGCCAACCATCCTGCGGGATCAAAGAGTCTTGCTATCACTGAAAGTACAGCTCTTTTAATTACTAATCGATCTTCTACTAATATAGAAAAAAAGAAATGAAAACTATCGGATCTAGCATTCCATTGAATCCCCAGAGTTTTGGAGATACTTTTATCTTCTAGTGATGATGATGAACAATGATCTGCCGATACATCTTTTCTATATCAGCATTAAAAACGATGACGAGTTGATGTTCGTGAATTGACTTCCACACTCTCGGCTACAGCAGCCACATTCTCGTCTGTGCGCACCGTACCGTAGTTTCTGGGGTAAGTTAATATTTTGAATTATTGGGTTGAAATATTTTTAATGGTATTATTACTTATATGGATAGTATGTGCATTGTGCATACATCAACGCATGTGTATTAACGAATTACCTACGAGTACATTTTACGATACACGAAGTCAATAATAATAATTCATTGATAGATAACAGAAAAATATGTAAATTGTAGTTTATTTTCATAGTAAGTAAATCATTTTTATTCGTAAAAAAAAATTACTCCCATACATTCGGATTCACAGGTTATATGCACAGTGAAAAAGAAATCACGTTCACAGTTAGTTAATACACACACATATGTACCGAAACTTACATTGGATAAGGAAGTTCAAGAATATTCGATGCGTTCCTGAAATTAATTCGAAGTAACCTCACGTATGTATAATCGTTTTCTTTTTCATTATGACATGAGTTGAATAATTTTAACGACGTAAGCATTTTTTTTTAGTCCACTGAACTTTAATCACATAAAATTGTACCGACTAGCAAATGAAATCGACTGAAATATGCGAAAACGACACCTAAATAGCTATCACACGAAAACGACAGTTCGAAAACGACTATCAACTTGATAATCAACTTACGCAGAGCAAAACATTGAATTTTGATTGTCAACCGTCAACTATCAACTTGGCCGATTCCACCCCAGGGTACAGTTTGGAACACAGTGTTTTTAGTTTCGTACACAAACCATGCAGTAGTGTGGGTCTATGCTACAATATCAATATTGGTGAGAGGACGATTGGGTAGCAATTCCATTAGTTTTTTGTGGATGTGGGCTCGGGTTTTAGAAAAAGTCCGAATCATTTCTTATGGGGTTGTAAGTAAAGTCCCTTGTCTTGCTTGATTTTTATTCCCTCTATGGCTTGATTGTGACGTTTACTCTCCTCCAACTGTTGCTTGGCTACCTTTGAAGTTTTTATAGTTTTAACAACGCCCACAGCTCCTCCAGTCAAAGCACCAATTGCCATGATAGGTGCCAATGGCAAGAAACCTCCAGTTTTGGGTAGTGGTATTACTCGAGGAATTCCAACGTTCTTTCGTTTATTTTGAATGATATTTTTAGCTGCATGTAAAGCGGTTACTGCAATTGTCTTTGGATCATCGTTTATTGGTTTCCTTATGGCGTTTTTGGCCTCCATAATGGCTTTTTTAAATAAATTATTCCCTTTACGCTTGATGCGTGGACTTGCTTCCCTGCGTTAGATAGGCAACCCATACCGAGTTTTGTCTTAGTCTTCATCATATTCGCAACCAATGGACTATTTAATTTCTCTGGTATTGTGAGTCTCTAGCCTTTTCAGTTAGAATTTTATCGGCAATATGTCGCTCGAACAGGTTTTTATTATTAGCGTATGCAATGTCGTGTTCACGACAAGCTTCATCCAATGGATTAGTTTCTCGATCTCCTCTAGCCAGATGTTCTTTCAATTTAGTTCCAGGCCCACAGAAATTATATGAGGGAAGGTGTAATTCAATTGGCAACTTGTTGATTAAGGAATTTACTAATCCGCGCCCTTTGGCTAAGTGTTAAAAACTGAGGGGTTTCACTTTATGATCAATAATTTATATAACCTTCTTATTGCATGAGCAGAGCAATTATGATTTCCTTGACTATACGGAGAGACTAACAAAAGTTCGCTTAGTTGGTGTCTTAAGGATTTTCTGGCCCAATCGTATCTCTAACGAACACCTTTACGAGAGAACGTGTCAGGAACCAATAGGCACAACTATCCAACGGCGGAAGTGGCAGTGGATTGGTCACACGTTCCGAAAGGGTGACAGCTCCATAGCGAACCATGCTATGCAATGGAATCCTCTAACACAGGATGGCAGAAGACCTGGCGGTCCGAGGAGAATATGGCACAGAACAGTCAAGAAGGAGGCACGGCAGTTAGGGAAAAGTTGGGAAGAACTCAGATACATTGCCAGAAACCGTACACGATGGCGCGTAGGCGTAGTAGAGGCCCTAGGACCCACAAGGGGATACAGGACATAAGTTAGTTGGTGTCAATTTAGTAGTTTTTGAAAAAAAAAACATGCATTTCTGTAGCTTATAATCTAACAATATTTATTATTTCATAACAATAGGTAAAAATGGAGATGAGAAAGAGAAAAATTAGTGACGTAAGCTCGGTTCAAGTTCCACCGCCAACATAGGAAGAAATTCGTTTTGCCATTCTCTTCGGATCTCGACGTCAACTCACGCCAGTCAAAATTCGGCACGAATGCCAAAATGCATACAGACTAAATGCACCATCTCTTGTTACTATTTCCAAGTGGATTCGAAGATTCCAGACTGGCCATTTTTCTGTGGAGGACGAATCTCGTGAAGGTCGGCCCAAATCCTCGACCGACGATACAAATATGGCCCTGGTGAAGGCTAAAATTGACAGGAGATGATAGCGGATGAACTGGGCTTGAATGCCATAGCTGTGTCACGAATTTTAAATTATCACCTGCAATATTCGAAGCCAGCTCGATGGGTTCCAAAAATTTTGAGTGGAGAGCAAAAAGAGGCTCGTATTCGTTTTGCTCAATATTTCCTGTATAAGTTTGAAAATGGAGAGTCAAGCTGCTTCAATAAGATCGTTACAGGTGATTAATCTTGGTTTTACAAGTACGACCCGGAAACCAAAGAGCAGTCCTTGGTATGGAGCCCAGAAGGTGCAAATCCTCCAGTAAAGGCCAAACAACAAAAGTCAGCGACAAAAGTTATGATGTCGATGTACTTCACCAGGGCGAAAATGGTCGCCGTCATCCCGCTTAAAACTGGTCAGACAGTCACTGCTTATTGGTATACTGAAACTTGCTTACCACAAGTTTTCCAAAATTTACTAGGACACCGACAAAAAGAGGAGCTGCGCCGCTACTTTTTGCACCACGACAATGCGCCTGCGTACACTGCTGGAAAAAACCAACAACTTTCTTGCGCTCTCCGGCATCAATGAAATTCGCTCAGCACCTTATTCTCCGGATCTAGCGCCGTGTGACTTTTGGCTGTTTCCGAAAATAAAAAAAGATTTGAGGGGAAAAATCTTCACATCTAATGAGGAGATTATTAATGCAGTAAATGTCGAAAAGAGGATTTTGAAAGCTGTTTTGAAAGGTGGATCTATTGGCTGAAGAAATGTATTGAAATAAATGGGAATTAAGTGGAGAAATAAAAAAAAGATGAAGATTAAATATCTAAAGTTAAAATTATTTTTGTGTTTTATTATTCAATCAACTAAGCGAACTTTTGTTAGTCCCTACGTACAACACCTTCTATATTGATTGGGTTCATTCGACGTTAGAATGCAGTTCATTAAACAACTAGACTGCATTAAAGTCTAGTACTTAATACAAAAATTAACGAGAAGAAGAAACATCGAACGTTATTTCCAGATAGTATTCGAGGAATAATTGTGGGCCCATCAAATTGCGGAAAAACAAGTGTCATGTTAAGCATTCTCCTCGATGCTAATGGTTTAAAATTTCAAAACCTTTACATATACTCAAAGTGGGGTTGGCAACGCGGATTGTTGACGTGCAAACGCCTTAAAAATAGCTAAGCAATTCTTTTTTGGAAAATACGAGTTATTACGTTTACTATAAACAAAACCTCAAAAGTTTCGCATAGTATACTCAACAAGAAATCCCTAAACAATAAAAAATAGGTGAGTCGGCTGCTTATTTTTGAAAAAAAAAAAATACATTTCCCCACATTGCAATGAGCAACGGTACTAAAATGCGAAAGGCGAACCCCACAGGCGGATCAGTAGGGATTCGATGAAGTGGGAGTGTTGTGATCCCTTATTTTCGGATCATAACCTCGCTGATAAAAATGAAGAAGAAGAAGAACGGTACTAAAATGCATAACACCACCAAAAAACACGCCGCAATCAATCTCTTTGCTCCCCAACGCCCCGCAACCTAAGAGACGTGTTATGGAGACCTCCCCGGAATCTCCTTTCATCCAGCCAAACATTGTCAATCGTAACGCTGCTGTTGGAAATATGTCTGTGCACGAGCTTAAAGCATTAATCGAAGGCTCGATGGCAAACTTACTGGATGATAAGTTGAAATATTTGCCGACCAGAGACGATATGGAAGGAATCACCTCCGAAATATAGGTACAAGTACAACAGACGGAAACTCGCTGCACCATGTTGGAACCCAAGCTAGAGTTTTTGGAAAACAAAGCGAATGAAAGGAATGTTGTGGTGCATATGCCGGCACAAATTGGTGTAGATGCAGGGACGCGAGCCAAAGAAATGTGTTTGGAGTTACTTGGTATGACGGATGCCGCTCTGGTGACGGATATACGGGCGCTGCGTTCTAAAAACAACATTGAGAACGTCATTGTAAAACTGCGCAAAAGAGATGACATGGGTCGCATATTGAATTCAGCACCGAAAGTTCGAAGCACTGGTGTTGAATTTTTTTTTCCTTGTCCTCTCCTGTCAAATATGAAAAATGGCTGTGCTCAGGATTTTGCTTTGAACGCTCGGTAAATTTATTCTGAGCTCATAGAGTGCGCCCTGAGCATACTTTGAACGAAAAAAGAAAAACGAATTCCGAGCTCTGATGTGTCTGAGCTAAAAAAGAAGACGAATTTTTTTTTGCCAACTCAGGCTTTGCTCTGAACGAAAAAAGAAAAACGCCTAATGACATCTCTCAGCTGACTGCGACAGATGGTGGTGAAGGTGAATATATGAGTTCTTACCGTGCAAACACCAGGCCTAACAATAGTGGCGTCCGAACGGGAGGAGCAGTGTCAAAGAATTATTTTTTATTGTAATGCCGTCTGCCGTCTGCCGTCTTCTTCTTCCTTTAATCAGCGAGGTTATGATCAGAAAATAAGGGCACAACCCTCCCACTTCACCGCATTTCTACTGATCCGCCTGTGGGGTTCGCTTATTTGACCTCAGAAAATATCGGCAGGCCCGCCGATTTTGGACCACTCGGTTACTGAGGCCAATGAAATGCCGATGTCGTCGCATTTGTGTGATCCAGGCGTTTATAGGCCTGCCTTTCCTACATCTTGCTGTCTTTGGAACGTGCATTCATATTGCCTTTTTAACAGGGTTCAAATGATCTCTTCTTTGAAAGTGGCAATACCAGCTAAGCCGGTCGTGCTCTATTTTTTGTACAATGGTTTCCTTGATGTGATCTTCGAACTTCTTATTCGATCAAGCTTTGTCACACCTGCTGTCATGCGAAGCATCCTCATCTTAGCTGCTGTTAATTTACTCTCATACGTTTTGTACATCGTCCAACATTGTGAACCGTATTTGAGCACTGGACGCACAACTGCAGTGTAGAGCCTTCCTTTCAACTTAGGTGGCATTTTTCTGTCACAGAAGATAGGGGAATTTTCTCCCCACTTCATCCACCCTACGCTTACGCGATGATTGATGTCGTCATCACAAGTTGCTTTGCTATAGATCATAGATCCCAGATATTTGAACTTTTCGCACTTGGGAAGCACTGTTCCATTCAAATAAATGTCTGGAATAGACCTGAGTGGATCAGAGAACGGGCAGCACAAGTACTCTGTCTTTTTTTTTAACTAAAGCGATACCCATTTCCCTCCAGACCGTTTACCCACATATCAAGTGCTCGTTGCAGAGATATAGGATCCTCACTTATGATGGCCCCATCGTCAGCAAAGAATAACTAATATACCTTGGGGTCCATCACTTTACCTTCAAGCAGATAATCAAGGACTGCAATAAAGAGCAAAAAGCTTAAAACACTTCCCTAGTGCACCCCGAGTTTGATTGGGAACTCTTCGGTTACTCCAGCGGGGCATCTTACTCTTGTCTTTGCTCTTTCGTACATGTCCATGATCATCTGTACATAGCTTTCTGGAACCCCTCGATATCTTAGCGCCACCCATATCAGATCTCGTGGTTGTCTGTCGAATGCCTTTTCAAAGTCAACCAATACAATATGCAAATCCCTTAAGGAATCACGATGTTTTTCCATTATGATCCTCATACTTTGGATTGCATCTGTGGTTAATTTACCCAAGACAAACCCGCACTAAACATCAGATAGCCGTATTATTTTTCGCAGTCGGCCACCTAATACCCGCTCAACGATCTTCATGGTGTGTGACATCACCTTGATCGAACGGTAGTTATCACAGTTTTGCGTATCACCCTTCCCTTTGTATACAGGGAGAAGGTAACTTTCCCTCCATTGATTCGGCAATGGATCACCTCCCACAAATTTGGAGATGAGAATTCTGAGCCATCTGAACCCAACGTCTCCCATCTTTTTCCAGAACTCAGAGGGCATCTTGTCTGGCCCAACCGCTTTTCGTTTTTTTTGGAGTATTTGACCGCCTCACTAACTTCACAGTTAGGGGTGGCTCTTGGAAGGAATAGCCGGGGAAACAGCTCATTTAAAAGTTCTTCACAATACTGCTGCCACCTCTGCAGAATTTTGTCGTCATCCACAAGAAGCTGGCCATGAGCATTGTTAATGAACTTTGGCGAACGAAACTCCTGAGCATTCCTCCTTCTTTGGGCGGCTATTTTGAAGATGGTTGCGCTCTTGTTCATATTGTGTCTTCGCAGCTCCTGGATAGCCTGGTTTGCATCAGCAACCGGGGAAGACATTTTCTCCAGCTCCCGATACAGGCCCTCCGTACTCTCTGCTATAAGGTGGGCGCACTTCTCTTCGCTTCTTTCTTGCAACATCTGTATTCCATTTCGATGCGAGCTTTTTCCTCACTATTATTAGAGGGGCACTGTGACCAAGCTTTGAAAACCGCTTTCTTCTCATTTATCACTTTCTTAGCTTCATCACACCACCACTATGTTTCTTTGGCCTGTTGATGGTGGGCTTTTGAAGCTCCTAGCAGTGATTTGGCCTTCTTTAAGCAAGTTCGCTGTAGGAAATACCACATGTCGGCTTTGTTTGATGAACATGGTATTTAACACGATAAGACCGTGTGATTTGCACATGCTTAGGATGTCTTCACCAGAGAGAGACATCAAACGGTCGCTGGACTTCGAAATGCTCAAGACGTTATCAAGTAGCTCTGCCGCAAGGATGATACCGATTCCGTTCCTAGACTTTTCCATTCCGTAGTAGAACATCTTGTAATCTTTTGTCCTAACGTCCAAGAAACGCCCCCGATTTCCGATGTTTTTCCATTTCGTCTCTTGGACACACAAGATATCCACCCGCCTTCTATTCATCATCTCTTCCAGCTCGTAACTTCGACCGGTAACATCGTAGAAATGTCTCATGTCTTTCCCTTTTTTATCGCTTCTTTTACAAAAAATGCTCCAGCGAAATAGCCAGCTGCATTCTGCCCCTTCAAAACTTCACCCGCAATACGCGTCGTGCTTCGAATGCACATCAGTTCACCCTCAAGCCCAACTTCGGACGTACTGTCAAATATAGGGATTCGTTTATAAGCCGAACAACACGTTTGTGGAACGATCTACCAGCCTCTGTGTTTCCTCATCATTACAACCTACAAACATTTTAAGGCCAACGCAAACCGGCATCTCCTCTCTCTCTTTCCCCCCCTTTTCCCAACCGCCCGTGCCCTGAGAACCAGTATAAGGGTATTAATAATCCCTTTGGCACGCGCAAATTATAAAAAAAATAAAAATAAAGTCGTCCAAATAACATAAAATGCCAGAGGAAGGCGTGCAACAACTGACTGGTAATAATTTTACTGTCCAAGCACCAGAACATTTTTCGTTTAACCCAACTGACTGGCCCCGATGGAAAAGTCATTTCGAACGCTTTAGGATGGCCTCAGGGCTAGATAAACGAAATGACGAGGAACAGGTGGACACGTTAATTTATCTAATGGGCGATCAAGCAGACGACGTATTTCTCTCATTCAGTTTGTCCCAAGGAGATCAAAGGAAGTACGATCCGGTATTACAGGCTTTCGAACAATTCTTTGTAATAAAGCATAACGTCATTTATGAACGAGCGAGGTTCAACTCCCGTTGTCAGCTAGAGGGGGAATCTATTGAAGATTTCATAACTGCACTCTATTTACTTTCGGAAAATTGTAGATATACCACATTACGGGACGAAATGTTACGGGATCGTTTGGTAGTTGGAGTGAGAGATAGACGTCTGTCTGAGCGACTTCAGTTGGAAGTTGAACTGACATTAGATAAAGCCATACAAACTGTGAGATAGCATGATGCGGTGCGAAGACAACAACAAGATCTATCACCATCTAATAGTACACCACAGCATATCAATCGTCTACATCTACCACAGCAAAAACCATCTACATTAGTGTCAAGGTTCTCAGGAAAACCGAAAGGAGTGACAAAGACAAAGGATGTTCATTGTCAGTGGTACGGTTCCCAATGGCGACATGAAAATAATAAATGTCCAGCAAGAGGCAAACAATGCCATAAATGCAAACGATGGAACCATTTCAGCAGCGTATGCAAAGGTTCAGAAAGAGACAGCGACAAAATGTATAACGTTGGAAAAGAAGGACAAGACAGAGACGAAAATTTGTTTTTGTGTTCCAACAAAATCTGACGAAAAATTGTGCGGCCCATCCGGAGAAAATCTGAAAGTCATAGGAATAATGAAAAGTCAACTTTGCTATAGGCAAAGAAAAATAGAAGCAAACATTTTTATCGAAGATAACCTAAAATCTCCCTTGTTGAGTTTAAAGTCGTGCCAAGGCTTGAATATTATTCAACGAATATACGCTCTGAATATTACGAGTGAATACCCGAAGTTGTTTAGAAAACTCGGATGCTTAAGAGGTGAATATGACATTAAATTAAGATCAGATGCGAAACCTTTTGCAATTTTCACAGCAAGACGAGTGCCGATACCCATAAAAGCAAAGTTAAAAGAAAAATTGGATGAAATGCTGAAATTGGGTGTTATTAATAATTAATACATTTTGGTGTACGGAAATGACATGGATGAGCATGACCGAAATTTGCGTGCAGTGTTAACTAAGCTGGTACAAAGCGGAGTAACTTTAATTTAATTTAATTAATTTTAATTTAATTAATTAGCTTAATACAAGCTTTAAAGAACTTAAATCTAATTTACAATGTGTACTTAAAAGCTAGTTAAAATTTACAAATATCAAGACCTGAGTGAGGAAGGGGAGTAAAGGGAGTTTCTAAGGGTGTTTTTACTACACTGGAAATCAAAAAGGTTCTGACAGTCATTAGCAGAACGAAGCATTCGAGACATAGGCTCATTACAGCCGTAGTTTGTACGGTGAAACTTGAGGCAGAAGAGAGGTACTGATCTCAGAAAACGTGGGTTGGTGCTGAGTGAAATGGTTTGGAGCAGCATAGGACAATCAATATTGCCTGTTAATAGTTAATGTACAAATAGTATATCGGCAACTTTTCTACGCTTTGCAAGCGACTGTATGTTCAACAAGTTTAACCGATGCTCATAAGGAGGTAGGTTGAATCTGTCAGGCCACGGGAGTCCGCGTAGAGCAAAACGGATAAACCTCCGTTGGACACACTTAATTCGATGTGAATGCGTATCGTGATAGGGAGACCAGACTTGACTGGCATATTCAAGAATTGGTCTTACAAATGTGAAGTACAGCGATTGCTTGACGTAAGGATTTGAGAATTCCTTGGACCAACGTTTCACATAACCTAGCGCAGAATTAGCCCTGCTAATAATATTGTCAATATGGCTACGAAAATTAAGCTCACTGTCGCATATGACGCCCAAATCACGGAGAAAAGTGACAGTGGGAACAGGCTCGTCGCAAATCGCATACGTTCTGGGGTCTGTCGGAAGACGCTTCCGGGAATAAGTAATAGCTTGGCATTTGTTGACATTCAACTCAAGATAGTTTTTATTACACCAAGTAGAAAAGCTATTCAAGTCAGTTTGAAAAGCACGGGAGTCAGTGGGTGAGGAGATGTGTGTAAAAATGTTCATGTCGTCCGCATAAACTGATAGGCGGGAATATTTAATTATGCTATCAACATCATTAATTGACAAAATGAAAATCAGGGGACCAAGATGGCTACCTTGGGGGACTTCAGAGGGGGGCATAAATGGATCGGATACAAATGATCTAAAATGGACTTCATATTTACGTTCATGAAGGTAGGATTTGATCCACGCGATATACCCAGGCGGAAAGCCGAGAGCTTTGAGTTTAAAAAATACAATTGCGTGCGAAATTTTATAGAAGGCTTTGCTGAAATCGTTAGCAACGAGGGGAAAATATAGATTTACAATGAAAAAACATTGCATCGTAAACAATACTTTCGAATAGTTTGGGTATGCAGGAGAGTTTAGCTATAGGACGATAGTTCGAGATTTCGTTTTTTGGACCTTTCTTATGAAGGGGAATAATATAAGAGCTTTTCCAAAGCATAGGAAAGACGCTTTGAGAGAGAGACAGTTGGAACAGAGTCGTAAGGGGTAGAGCTAAGGTGTTTACACATTTTTTTAAAACTACGGCAGGTATACCGTCCGGGCCAGTGGAGTAATCGCATTAAGTCTTTCGATCTCTTCTATCACCAGAGCCGCTGTTATGTCAATTGAAGTTAAAGATGTCTGGGGGCAATCTCTCATGTAAGAGAAGTAAGAATAGTCGGGCTCTGATGTGTGGTTGGAGAACGATTGACTAAAGAAATGAGCGAATAAATTTGCTATTATTTTAGGATCGCTCGACGATGTATTGGAGAATGTCAGAGTCGAAGGGTAGCTGTCTGACTTTTTTTTGGTATTAATAAAATGAAAAAATCGTTTGGGGTTAGCGATAATGTCAGATTGCATACGGTCAATATATGCGTTATAAAGGAAATCACAGAGTTCGGAAAAATGCGTATGTACATGAAAGTAATTGGAGAAGTTGAAATCAGAGCGACATTCGAGGTAGATGCGCCAGAGCTTATTTCTTCTGTTGCGAAGTGAACGTAATTCTTTAGTATACCAAGGTGGAGAGGACGAGAAACTCTTCTGTGGCATATATGGGACGGATTGCATAAAACAGCTGAACATTTCAGAGTAAAACAATCCAAGAACATTATCGACAGAAATATGTGTACTGTTAAAAACACTGTTGAAATTAATAGAGCTTAAAAGGTTATTAAGGTTTGTGAAGTCTGCCTTGCGAAAATTAAAGCTGTACGAGTACTCTGATTGTACAGCATTTTTATTATTATTGTAAGACAATGTAAGAGCTAGAGGAGGGTGGAAATGATCCAATTTGGATAAGAGATGCTTGCTCGCTGAAACGAGGCAGTTTTCGGCATCTGACGAGAAAACGAGATCAAGTTGTCTGCCTAGGTTATTAGTGACACCACTTAACTGATATAAGCTGGAATCTGAGAGACAGTCAATGAAAAGGGCTTCCTTTTCTGAAGAGGGGTTTATGGCAGTATAATGGGACTGATCGTCAGATGGAGCCCATTGGAGGTCGGGAAAATTAAAATCCCCCAGAATTAAGACGGTATCGCGAGAATCAACAATATCAAACAACGAATCGAACGCGTCTATGGCAAGCTGGTAGCTCTGCATGGGCTGGCAAGGTCGAATGTAGCAGCAAAGGATAAAAATGTTGTGGTTTAAAATTGTTATTTTGACACAAATGTACTCAAAATTAGATGTGAGCGAAGTTTTAACTAGTGTCGAGTCAAGGCGATTATGAACTGCCAGAAGAACACCTCGACCCGAAGAATCATCCTCTTTCCCTAGACCATCATCTCGAAAAACGTTAAATCGGACGTAAACAATTCATTGTTGTTAAAAACTTGAGTAAGATTAGTTTCGTTTAGGGCGAAAATGTCATAGGGGAGCTTTTGCGAATTAAGGTATACAGAGGATGTCTTAGTTCGCAGCCCTCGGACGTTTTGGTAATATACACAAAGACACTCAGGGGGAGTTACAGACAAATAAGGAATGTCTAAATGAACACCTAATCGTTTTTTGGATGCGACGTTACTGGTGCAGGTACTGAAGTCTGTGTGGAAGACGTGTTCTTAGTCCGAGAAACATATTCATGGACTAAAGTCCCATCAGGCCAGAATTCTCTCGATAGTAGCAGTTCGAAGTGAGAGTCAGGAGTCAACGTTAAACCAGTCGAAATGTCAAGTTGGTGTTACATCGGTTACATTCCTCGGACATAAAATTGACGAAAGGGGAATACACCCTTGTCCGTCTAAAATCCAGGCGATTGAAAGGTTTCCATATCCACAAAGTGTAAGGGAATTACGACAGTTCCTAGGATTGGTCAATTAGTAAGTTCGTTCCAAATTTGTTTTCTTTATGCCATCCGTTAAACGAACTTCTGAAATCCCAAACAGATTTTATTTGGACTCCAAGTCAAGAAGAGGCTTTCAAGAAATTAAAGCAGACACTCACTTCAGCACCAATTTTAAAAGTCTACGATCCAGCACATAAAACTGTTGTATCGTCAGATGCATCATCTTTTGGTTTGGGAGCAGTTCTCATGCAAATAGACTCGAATGAAATCCTTAAACCTGTGGCATACGCATCTCGTACCTTGTCCGAAATAAAAAAAAAATACGCGCAGATCGAGAAGGAAGCTTTGGGTTACTTGGTGCTGTGAGAGATTCAGGGAGTTCATTACTGGGATTCAATTTACAATTGAGACGGATCACCAGCCGTTGATTTCTATCTTTACAGTCAAAAACCTTGATGACCTTACTCCAAGAATTCAACGGTTCCCCATGAGAATGATGGCTTTCACGTTTAACATAATCTACACGCCTGGAAAAGATCTGGTGGCGGCGGATGCACTGTCACGTCATCCCACAATAGAAGCAGGAAAAGAAGACGAAGATGAAGAGATAGAGACATTCGCCAACAGTATCATGACCGAGCTACCAGCATCAGTAGATAGGTTAGCCACAATTAGAAGAGCACACCTGGAAGATCCAACTATAGCGAAGGTCGTCGAATTTTGCGAAAGAGAGTGGCCTCACAAATCTAAGGTGTCTCCGGAAACAAGGCAGTACTACAACGATCGTAATAGCCTTGCACTCAACGACCAACTTTTGATGTACGCCAAGCGCTTAGTCATCCCACCCCTTTTGCGAAATGAGATCATAGAAGCGATACACACGGGTCACCTGGGAATCGTCAAATGCAAAATCCGCATACGCCAATCAGTATGGTGGCCCGGCTGCTCCAAGCAAATGGAAGAGTTCATTCGACGCTGCACTATTTGTGTTCAATTCGACACGCCGAGACATCAACCACTAATTGCGTCACCAATGCCGGAACGCCCTTGGCACACAGTCGCAATGGATCTATGCATTTGTTTTGGTAAGACATATCTTGTCCTAAGCGATTATTTTTCTAGATTCCCGGAAGTAGTCAGATTGGAAAACCAAACATCACGTTGCGTCATCGAAAAATTAAAGCCCATTTTTGCAAGATTCGGCATCCCAGACATTCTCAGAACTGACAATGGTCCTCAATTTGCGCAAGTTAATACATCGGAATTTCGGCGGTTTGCTAATTCATGGGGATTTAAGCATATAACGTGAAGTCCCCGTTTTCCCCAAAGCAACGGATTTATCGAGTCGGTTGTTAAAGTGGTGAAAAGGCTGCTAAAGAAAAATGAGGATGACCCACAATTAGCGTTAATGGAATATCGTGCTTCACCACTAGCAAATGGTTTCAGTCCAGCAGAATTGTTAATGGGTCGTAGAATTCGATCAAAAATACTAATGCTACAATATCATCTGAATCCACAAACCATTAACAGAAACCAAATCTATAAGAAGGAAGAAAAGTACAAACAGCGACAAACGGATAACTATAACCGACTCCACGGTGTTTACGATAGACATTTTCAAATCGGCGACGTGGTTTGGATTCGCGGCATCAATCAATGGGGGCGAATTCAAAGCAGAGCGGAGACACCCCGTTCATATCTCATAGCAACAGACACTGGGCTCTACAGAAGGAATTCGTTTCACTTGAATAATGCTCACAGAACAGATGTACCACACAGACCACAAGGAGCAGTAGACGGAGCTATACAGCCAGAATGCAGTGGTGAAATTTCAAAGGCGGAGATGAGTAGGCAGAATGAACACGTATCCGAAGACAAACCCACAACACCTAAGGGACAACAAACTACCAGGTCCGGAAGAGTTATTAAGGCACTAGATCGCTGGACGTATTCAACAAAATAACTGAAAGTGTTTAATATTTGTAATTAATATCACTTTTAATTAACGATTGAAATACTCTGACGTCAAGTTAACTTAAAGTAAATCTGACGTCAATTAATATTTTTATATTTTTATTATATATCATGAAATTTTTAAGTTTA
Organism: Brachypalpus laphriformis; assembly: GCA_945910035.1. Taxonomy (NCBI): domain Eukaryota; kingdom Metazoa; phylum Arthropoda; class Insecta; order Diptera; family Syrphidae; genus Brachypalpus; species Brachypalpus laphriformis. The sequence continues at coordinate 109,379,941 of OX246754.1, read as the reverse complement.
AAAGGGGAGATGTGGAATATGTATAACTTTGATATCTCTCCATTAGTTCTCTCTTTGAATACTTACACATGATTATGCACATACATATATAAGTGACATATCTCTGATGAGAGAGTCAGTCAATGAATGGAGTTCAACTAGGAAACGTGTTTTAATACGTTGTGCGAACACTACACACTACAGATGATCATGGACATGTACGAAGGAGCAAAGACAAGAGTAAGATTCCCCGCTGGAGTAACCGAAGAGTTCCCAATCAAGGTCGGGGTGCACCTGGGAAGCGTTTTAAGTCCTTTGCCCTTTTTTACAGTCCTTGATTATCTGCTTGAAGGTAAAGTGATGGACCCCAAGGTACATCAGTTATTCTTTGCTGACGATGGAGCCATCAAAAGTGAGGATCCTCATCCTACATCCCTGCAAAGAGCACTTGATATGTGGGTGGACGTTCTGGAGGGAAATGGGTATCGCATTAGTTAACAAAAGACAGAGTACTTGTGCTGCCCGTACTCTAATCCACCCAGGTCTATTCCAGACATTTATTTGAATGGAACATTGCTTCCCAAGTGCGAAAAGTTCAAATATCTGGGATCTATGATCAATAGCAAAGCAACGACGACATCAATCATCGCGAAGTGGTGAGAAAATTCCGCTATCTTTTGTGACAGAAAAATGCCACCTAAGTTGAAATGAGAGCTCTACACAGCAGTTGTGCGACCAGCGCTCACATACGGTTCACAATGTTGGACTATGTACAAACCGTATGAGAGTAAATTAACGGCAGCTGAGATGAAGATGCTTCGCATGACAGCAGGAGTGACAAAGCTTAATCGAATAAGATGTTGTAGATATGCACACATTGATCGAATTGTTGCACAAATTTAAGGTGACATTTTTTAGCTATCCGGATTGATAATAATTTGAAGACTTCCGACCGAAATTACGTCGGGTTCACCAAATGCTTTGAGGAGGTGCTGGTTTACACCACCTATTGTTCAAAGAAAAACGAAGAAAAATTGAATGCTCGAAAAAACTATGTTTATTTGTCCGTGATCGCGACGGAAGTGATCTTAAATAATTTATACAGCTCATGTTTTAATACAGTAGAAATTACGACAATGTGAAAGTTGGGAGAAATTATAACAATGTGAGATTTAAGTGAAATCAATTTAGTTAAATAGATTAATTCAGTTAGGCTAATTGTAATTGTAGGTTTATGTATTTGTATGTGTAGAATGAATAGTTTACTCAACAAATTTGAAGAGCTTTTGATTTAGAGTTTCAGGTTAGAGTTTTATGGTTGGTATTTATTGTTGCTACGAACACTCATAATTGGTGACTTAGCAAGTAATATTTTTGTAATATAAGTGCTGTGTATATGGTATTTGTAAAAGAAGCAATATTTAAGTATTTAAGATAATGAATGGTGAATAGTGTCATAATTACTGTGCAATCAGGTAAGCGGCCCATTGGTGGGTTTAGAAATAATATAGATATATGGTTGGATCAAGTCCGGCATCTTTCTTGGAGCCATCTAGGGTTTCCTCCTGACGAGCTGGAGTTAATGGCGGAGCCTCGGGAAGAATGGAGAGTCAACCTAACCATCCTACCCCCGCGACCCTCATAAATGATTAGCGGGCCATTGAAAATGTATGTATGTATGTATGGGATTCGAACATGGGACCTTACGCGCAGTTCCACTCCATATTCATATTAGCATGGATATTTATGCCGAGGTAACAAGCTTTATCGGTTCGTTTTTGAGTGTCCATTCCTCAGCACTGGACCAGCTTCCACCCTCTTCTTAAAAATCATAATTTTTAACTTCGTAAGATTGACTGTTGCGCAACTTGTTTGGCAATATTGATGAAGTTCATCGATCATATCGACTCCCGTAGTTTGTCATGTATCTGCGTGGCGTATGATTATCATAGGGTAAGCGTAAGCCTTAGGTAACAGTATTGTTTGACTACTTGCAGCTGTTCTTGTGCAAGCATTTATTTCGCCTCTCTGGAATATCTTCCCGTGTTGTTTCGAAATATCAAGATTTTTGAATTAGAGATACTCGTATTTACATGAAGGTTCCATGGCTTACAGTAATCTTCCAGCTTGTTGACCGTAGCAGTATGTCTGGCGATTGACGATGTGAGAATGATGATGCCGTCGGCATAGGTGAAAAACACAATTCCACTATTTCGCAAGATACTAAATCCTATTTACCTGGTACAATCGTGCTTTTACAAGTATATGCACTGAAGTACATTTACTGCGGTCGACGTCGCTAAAGTTCGCAGACAAAGTTCCACTTTTTTTTCTCACTTTTGCTTTACCGACTGCGCCAGTTACAGAAAGCTTAAACAGAAATTTCCAAAAAGAAAAAAACTAAGAAAATGAGAACTGAATCTAAACTTAGACTGCCACTCGAAATTTAAAAATACAAGGCACAACTTTTCAAAAACTCCTTATAACCACCCACAGATAGCGCATATCAGAATTTATTTTTACATAGCAAAAGAAGATAAAAAAATAAAGCGGAATAACGTGAGTTTTTTTTTTTGTAGTTTATGTTTTCAGAAAAATGTTTTATTAAGCACAAAAGAAAAAACGTTGCTGAGATTTCCAACATTTGAAATTTTTTTTAGTGTAAAAAAGCCCAAGAAGCATAAAAAAATAATTCTTTGAGAAGAAGTTAATAATACTATAGAAAAATGTTTTTTTTCGAAATTCCTTAAAAAGAAATTCGCTAAAAAATAGTTGTTTTAGAAAAAGTGAATAATACAGTACTACCTCGATAATGTGAACTTCGGTAATGCGATTTTTCCAATAATATGAACACACAAATCCATACATTTCTATCTATGATGTGATCTTTTAAATTTCCCACCTCTATAATGTGAACTCATTGAGCATCAAAGAATACACCATGGTGGCTTTCCTTGACATTGAGGGAGCTTTTAACAATGTCAAACCAAAGGCAATTACCGACGCACTTGTAAATCTGAAAGTGGATACCTCGCTCGGAGTGTTGATCAATCAATTGCTTACATGCAGGATTATTAACACGCAGCTGGGCGGAGCATCGGCCAGAAGAATTGCTCGCTGCGGTACACCTCAAGGTGGAGTCTTATCACCTCTTCTGTGGAACCTGGTAGTTAATGAACTACTGTTGGACCTGGATACGTCAGGTTGTAGAGTGATCGCCTATGCTGATGAAATTGCTATTGCTTCCTCCGGTAAACACCCGGACACTCTCAGGGATATCCTCCAATATGCTCTCCTTCGGCTCACCAAATGGGCCTCCAATTGTGGATTGGGGGTTAACCCTCATAAAACGGAACTCGTTCTCTTCACGAGGAAATATAAAGTTCCCCTCATAGACCCTCCCTTGATAAATGGCACCAGTCTCACCTTCTCTGAAAACGCAAAATATTTGGGTCTTATTTTGGATAGGAAATTAAACTGGAAGGCCAATCTACTAGAGCGCGTCAAGAAGGCTAATGTAGCTCTCTATTCCTGTAAAAAGGCTATAGGTAGGAGCTGGGGTATTAAACCTCAAATCACCCATTGGCTATACGTGTCCGTTATCAGGCCTATACTACTATATGGCGTGATCGTATGGTGGCCTGCTCTTGAAAGGGCTGTCCACCTCACTCAACTAGCTAAGGTGCAAAGATCTGCATGCATCTGCATCAGTGGTGCACTTAGAACTACTCCCTCCGCGGCACTGGACATCTTGTTCAACCTGCTACCCTTAGATATTTTCGGCAAACAGATGGCAGCCTGTGCGGCCATCCGCTTGAAAGCCTCCTCTCAGTGGTCTAGCTATCGCTTTGGCCACTCCTCGATCCTTGATCTTCTCAACTTCAAACACGAAAACACGGACTACACCCCGCCGAAACTGAGATTTGACCGTAACTTCAGTACGAGCATCCCTAACCGGGATGTATGGGACACCTCCCCCCCTGTCGATGCTAGTTCGGTTCACTTCTTTACAGATGGATCTAAGACGGAAGGTGGGGTGGGTTGTGGTGTTTTCTCCGAACAGCTCAATCTGAGCATCTCTTTCCGCCTCCCCGATCATTGTAGCGTTTTCCAGGCGGAAATCATGGCGATTAAAGAAGCTCTGTCCTGGCTGAAATGTAATGTATTATCTGTCAGGGATATTAGCATTTTCACTGACAGCCAAGCGGCAATCAAGTCCCTGGAATCGTTCTCCTTCACTTCTAAGGCTGCCTTAAACTGTCGTCTATCTCTTATGGAGATGACAGAGCAGTTCAACATTCACCTATGCTGGGTGCCGGGCCATAGAGACATTCCAGGTAACTGCAGGGCTGACGACCTCGCCAGACAGGGTACCACTCTAAGGATTTTGCCTGAAAGGCAAGCCCTGGGTATGCCCCTCGCTACATGTAAGTATCTACTAAAGCTGAACGCTATTAGCGCGACCAACCTTTTATGGGGAAACGGCTCAACGTGTCACATTTCGAGACAGATCTGGCCTAAGCTGGATCAAAAACGTAGTGCCGATCTGATCAAGTTAAAGCGTACACAAATCAGCTGCGTTGTCGGTGTTCTCACTGGACACTGTCTTATAGGCCAGCACGCCAAAAGACTTGGCCTCTTCTCCACTGACTTCTGCAGAAGCTGTAGGGACGAGGAGGAGGAGGAAACCATCCTTCACCTCCTATGCACATGTCCAGCCCTGTCACATAAAAGAATGCTCCATCTAGGGTCCCCCTTCCTTGACGACCTCTGCGATCTGGCGTCCTTGGACGTCATGAGCATCCATCGCTTTGTCAAAAGCTCCGGTTGGTTTTGTTAGTATCACAAAGGACCTTCGCTGGTCTAAGTGTGTCTACACTCCCGTGTGGACAGCCAACATAACCTAACCTAACCTAATGTGAACTAGTTACTTATTTGCCTAGACATGTTTTTCCATGTTGTACCGGCTCTTATTTATGGGAGGGAATAATCCTTTTCATCTTATATGGGCATTCGTTAATCGAAAATTCTCTTAGTTGAAAAAAAAAGTACCAATAATGTGAACTCCTCCAAAATGTGAACAGGCCTTTGTTTTAATTAGTTCACATTATCGAGGTAGAACTGTACTATAAAAAAAAAACAAAATAATCTTTTCTTCGATATTCTAACTTTTATTCATATTGCTATTGCTTAGTAGCTATAAACAAATCAATAACAATATAAATTCACTGGAATGGAATGAATATCGAATAAGAAGTTCGAAGATCCGTGGAAGCCTTCACGTCAAGGAAACCATTCTACGAAAGATAGAGCACGACCGGTTCAGCTGGTATTGCCACGGTCAAAGAGCAATATCAATGAACGTTCCAAAGACATCGCGAGGCAGGAAAGTCAGGCCTTTAAACGATTGGATCACACAAATGCGACGATATCGGCATTTTATTGGCCTCAGTAACCGAGTGATCCAAAATCGGGACGCCTGCCGATATTTTCTGAGGTCAAATAGACGAACCCCGCAGGAAGATCAGTAGAAATGCGGTGAAGTGGGAGGGTTATGATTCCTTGTTTTCGGATCATAACCTCCCCGAAATAGGAACAAGAAGAAAGGAATGGAAAGAACAAAAAAATATTTTTTTTTTTAATTACACTGCGTTACAAAAAAGTGGCGCACCTTGAAATTTTGCAATTACTTCATGTAAGTTAGAAAGAAAAAACGTTTTTTGTAATACAGTTTTGCTAACTGATAAAAAAGTAAGTAATGCATGTAAAAAAAAATTAAGAACTTAGAAATAAAATATAAATTAACGAAAATGGGCAAAAGCTTCATAAATCAACATCTTACATTTTTATTATTATTATTATTTTTAACGATTCCTCGTTACTTTTGCAGGTGGTACTGCCTCCCCGAGCATCTAAAAAAGCAGTAATTCGCCGGGGAATACCTTGGATAAGATTAGTTACGATGGCATACTTACTTACTTATGTCCTGTATCCCCTTGTGGGTCATAGGGCCTCTACTACGCCTACGCGCCATCGTGTACGGTTTCTGGCAATGTGTCTGAGTTCTCCCCAACTTTTCCCTAACTGCCGTGCCTCTTTCTCGACTGTTCTGCGCCATGTTTTCCGCGGACCGCCAGGTCTTCTGCCATCCTGAGTTAGAGGGTTCCATTGCATAGCATGGTTCGCTATGGAGCTGTCACCCTTTCGGAACGTGTGACCAATCCACTGCCACTTCCGCCGTTGGATAGTTGTGCCTATTGGTTCCTGACCCGTTCTCTCGTAAAGGTGTTCGTTAGAGATACGATTGGGCCAGAAAATCCTTAAGATATTGCGCAGACACCTATTAACGAACGTTTGCAGCTTTCTGGTGATAGTAGTGGTCACTCTCCACGTGCTGCAACCATATAGCAGCACAGATTCAACGTTGGAGCGGAACAGTCTTATTTTGGTGCTCAAACTGATTGCATTGCTTCGCCATATTTTGGACAACATCCCGAACGCGGACTTTGCTTTGGCGATCCTGTTGGCTATATCCAGTTCGGTTCCACCATCGGTCGAGACAATACTCCCAAGATACTGGAAATCCTCTACTCTCTCTACCGGTTGTCCAGCAATGCATATTTGAGCCGATGAGTTAGTTCCAAGGCTGATGATTTTAGTTTTTGTCGTATTAATTTTCAGCCCGACGACACCTGCCTCCCTCTCCACATCTGCTGTCATTTGGTGGAGGTCCATAATTCTGTGGGAGAGTAAGCATACATCGTCTGCGTAGTCAAGATGCTTCAGTTGAGATGTAAGAGTCCTTCGAATTCCTCCGTTTCCCGTCGACAAAGCTGCATGAAGCACATCGCTAATCACCAATAGGAATAATATTGGTGAAAGGATACAGGCTTGTCTTACCCCACTTTGGATCTCAAATTCCTCAGACAACCTTCCCCTGTGCAGAAGGTGACATTCGGAGCCTTCATATGTAGCTTTGATAATAGCAATTAGTTTATCGGGAATGCCTCTCCTGCGTAAGGCACGCCAAATAAACTCCCTGTTGACACTATCGAACGCCTTATCAAAATCGATGAACAGCAGGTGCAGTGGCGATCGATATTCAACACACTGTTCGATGATAATCCACAGGGTGTTGATGTGGTCGGCACAGGAGGATCCAGAGCGGAAACCTGCTTGTTCGGCATCGAGTGTGTCTTCGAGATGTTGTTTGATTCGCTCAAGGATGATTTTAGCTATTATCTTAGCTACAGCAGGCAGCACGCAGATACCCCTCCAGTTTCCGCACTCCATCAAATTTCCTTTCTTAGGAAGCTTGACGATCATTCCCTTTTTCCACTCGTTAGGAAAGCTCTCAGCTTCCCAAGCTCTATCTATAAGTGGAAGCAGAAGCTCAGCCGATGTTGTTGGCGCTGCTCGTAAGAGCTCTGCTGGAATACCGTCAAGTCCTACCGCCTTGTTGCTTTTGAGTGCCTTGATCGCGGTAATGATCTCATCTTTACTGGGAGTCGTGGTGCGTATTCGGGAACTTCTCACCTCGGGCATCGCAGTCTGATTTGGGAGCATGTCGCTAGCGAATACACGGTTCAAAACCGTAGCAAAATGCTCTTTCCATCTCTTGAGCTGGTCCTCATCCGAAATGAGCAAGGAGCCTTCTAGGCTTTTCACTAGGTATTGGCTGGAGCTGCGACCACCTGTCAGCTCTTTCGTGATTCTGTAGACAGTCCTGCTGTCGCACCTCCGTGCAGCTTCTTCTGCTTCTGTAGCCAGCGCGTTGATGTAGTTGCGCTTGTCACGTCGCACGCTACGCTGAACTTCTCTCATCTTCATGCGATATAGGGACTTTAGCTCGCTTCTCCCTGCTGCAACGCGAGCTTTTAGCTGTTTTCGTTCGTCAATCCATCTCCAGGTATCCTCGGAAAGCCACGCCCTATGTCTTCCCTGCGATCGACCGACAATTCTTTCAGCACCAGATGTAAAAACATTTTTCACAGCACACCAATGGTCTTGGATGGTTGCGGGCATTGAGCTGCTGATTGCTTCCACACCTTGCGAAAAGTGCTCCCTTAATTGTTGGCGCACTGAGGGATCACTAAGTCTATCGATATTGAACCTGGGCATTCTTGTGTTGTCGTGGGATCTTCGAACTGCAGCAGTGCGTAGTTGGAGAGTAGCTATCATAAGATGGTGATCACGTACTATCCCCACATCTGCCCCTCGTCTGTTTCGGACGTCCAGGAGACTGCTTCTAAAGCGGCGCCTGATAGCAAAATGGTCAATTTGGTTGGAGGTTGCTTGCCTGTCATTGGAAACCCAGCTGACTTTGTGGCAGGTCTTGTGCTCAAACATGGTGCCACCTATCACAAGGCGGTTGGCATTGCAGAAATCCACAAACCTTTCGCCGTTGTCATTGCGGTTGCCTAGTCCATGCTTCCCGATTACATGCTTGAGCCCTTCGTTGTCGCTGCCTACCTTGGCATTCAAATCCCCCATCACTATGACAATGTCTCCATTTGGTGTTGTGTTGAAGACGGCGCTTAAGAGATTGTAGAAGCTCTCCTTTTCGTCCTCAGACGAACTATTCGTTGGGGCGTAACACTGTATGATGGTGACGCGTCGTACTCTAGTCCGGAATCTGGCCGTCAAAATCCTATCACCATGAGGCTGCCAGGAAATCAGGCCCTTGCGTGCTGTTGTTGTTAGTAGTAGTCCGACTCCATATTCCCGCGGACTTCCGGATGGTCTTCCAGAATAGAGTAGTACAGTGTTACGCGTTGGAGACTGGTACTCGCCCGCTTCTAACCATCTTACTTCACTTACCCCCAAAATGTCCAGTTTATATCGCATGAATTCCTTTTCCAGTTGGAGGAATCTGGCATTGTAAGGACCTTCTCTTCCCGAGTCGAGGAGCGTCTTTACATTCCAGAAACCTATCTTTGTCCGGGTACAATAGCCAAAAGTCGTCAACATGTGATCAGTCCTTATCCGAGGCATAGTGTCGGTTTCAGTAGCGAGCTGGTTTCAGTAACGCAGGTTGCTGGCCCACGTTACCTAGCCTAGAATCAAGGCCCTAGACAACCCGCACTTACAATTTTGGCCTATACGTATAAGGGTTTATACGTATAGTTGCCCGGGGACCACCACTAGGAGGTAAAGTAAGCACTTCATCACGAACTTGATTGTTGCGCTACTGGCCCAAGCCAAGTTTAGGGCAGTCAGTAGTTTCCCGATCAATCGCAATGCAGGTTACGATGGCATCGTCCAAATTGTTCCATTCCTCGATCAGAGCAGATCTCAGGCCGCTGAGTGTCTCTAAAAGGACAGGTTGCATCCTAGTGTGGCGGGTTTTCGGCATAAGAAATTCGCAAATTTTTTATTTATTTATTAATTTTTTTTTTTTTTTTAGCGTAAAAATGCCTAAAGGCATAGTAAAAAATTGGTTTTCTTTGAAATCGCGCTATAGGAAATTCGCTAAAAAAAAAATTAATTTTGAGAAGAAGTTCATAGTATCTACTATAAAAAAAAAGAAAAAACAAAATGTTTTCTTCTAAATTCTTACTTTAATTCATGTTGCTATTGCTAGCTATAAACAAATCAAAAACAATATAAGTTCAATGGAATGGAATAAACAAAAAAAAGCATTTTTTCCAATTATTTATTAAAATCCCCGTAAACATGGTGAACAGTTTTCAATAACTCCTCAAAAGGACCCAGTCTATTTGTTTTAATGGCCGACAAAAATCCTCATCCTAACCCTCCACGTGGGTGCCAGCCGGTAATAACCATCACAGTAGTCTAGTACGATGTCAAGATGGGGTTAGCATTGTATAGGATTCTTAACTCCTCAATACTTCAATTCTCTATACACGATAAATCGGGTCTGTCGAGACCGACCGATTTCCTGTAATACTCGTGGGATCAAAATAAAAATGAATCCAATAAAAAACATAAATAAAACAGAAAAAAAAAATAAAATAAAAAATGAAAACCCGAGCACTTCATCGGAAGATGAACTACTCGCCTCCAGTCAGGAGACCCTAGTGGGAAGCGAGAACCTTATGTTGAGTTCCATTCAAGGCGCGCTCCCCGAACCGTCTATACCCTCCACTTCGGCAGCAGCGCAGGACACTCGACTTAGTGCCCATAAGCGCTCTGCACACAGCCGGAAATGGAAATCAGCCAGCAACCGCAGGAAAAGTGCGTACCAGAGGGCCATCTTTATTCTGGGTAAGATTACCAAGAACGAAGAGGCCGTTACGACTTCTGAGCGAGACCTGGGTCATAAACCAAAATATCAGAAGATCGTTGATGAGTACATCAACTCCCGAACAGAATAACCCCAACCTCAACAACCACGAAAGACCGAAGCGGCAAAGCGCAACCGCTCCGTGGAGGAAGTCAAGACCAACTCCAAACGGAACAAAGTTGCGAAGCTCTCTACCGCTAAGTCGAATGACCCATTACCCCAGACGACACGGACTGTGAGCGAGGTTGTCAGAGACGACCTACAAGTCGCATTGGTGAGATGAGCAAAGCAGTGGCTGACGCTTGGGGTGCGATATAGGTCAGACTATCAGAAATGGTGATGGAACACCTCATGAATAACCTAGGAGGACCGCTACTCTGCTTTGATTCAGCCGAAGTCATAAGAGGGTACAGAATCATCAAATACGAGGACGCTTTCTCCAAGGAATTCCTAAGTGGCTGCGTTTACAAGATCCGTGACGCGTGGGACGGCTTGAGACTCAAGCTAATCCTAGCCAGAGAGATTCCGAGGAGACCAAGGATCCGTATTTGGCTCCCCAACATGGCCATTGGGCAGTAAGCTCATCAACTGCTTAAAGCTCCACAATCCAACGGTTCCCATGGATGACTGGAAAGTCAGCAAGGCTGAGGAACTATACAACAACACCCTATCCTTTCTGTTACTAATCACCGAAAAAAGTGCCGTCACCCTTGAGGAGACTGGCTGTAAACTTCGCTTCGGTATCAGACACGCCAAGGCCAAGATCTTCAGATCAACTGGTCCGAGCTACGACTTAGACGAAGTCGACGACACCAACAGGCTGTTGGAGGACATGAGGATCGAGACCACCCTACCCATCACTTCAATAACAAAAATCCATACCAATGCTGAAAGTCATTCAGATTAATCTCCGTCACTCGATGTGTGCTTTAAATAATCTGATGGTCTTTCTGAAGGAGAAAGACATTGACATCAGCATTGTCCAAAACCATGGGTCAATGGCCCTAACATGAAGGGCCTAAGCGACAACCAGTACAACCTCTTCTACAACCGCAATAACATCAACCTAGGTTAGCCAAGAACCTGCACTCTAGCTAAAAAACATATTAAAGCCTTTATATGTCCAAATGTTAGCTCTTCTGATTTAACAGTTGTCAAAATAAAGAACGCGGGCAGGGCGGACCTCATAATAGCATCCGTCTACATGGCACACGACCGATAAGTACCTCCGGGGGAAATGCATGACGCAATAACCAGCATCTCCACTGCAAAGACGAACCTGCTAACGGGCTGCGACGCCAACGCTAGATATACTGCATGGGGCAGCTCAGAGAATAACGAACGCGGTGAGTCTTTGTTTGATTACATTATTGAAATCACCCTTTCCACCTGTAACAACATCTGTAACTGTTCCCATTCTTCAGCTGCCTTGACGTGGCGGAACGGCTTAAGAGTCAATGATCCTAAGGGTCCGAAAGGACCCTAGGTGAGACATCGAACTAAAGGCTGAAGACGTCTTGAATGTGACGCAAAACCTGTTGACAGTATGATGGAAGAAACTTTTACGGTATCTACTCCAGGTGGTACTCGTGAAAACGATAATCCACCCGTGGTCTTTTTAACTACGGCCGGGACGAGGATTCTGGAGGTCCCAACCACCATACCTTTACCCCCCGCCTCTGGTGTTGAATCAGAAGTAGTAGCAACGCTTGTTTCAGAAGACTCCTGCAGCTCTGTCTCTGACTCGTTTGGTAGACTGGGCTGGAATGGTAAAGAAAGTGGCGGAAAGGCTTCGGCTGGAACGTCTAATCTCTGCCTCAATAGAAAGGTAGCTGGTCGAAGTTGTGTCGGTGACGGTTTGACTCGGGAAACCAATAAGGCCGAACGAGCTCCTGAAGCGGCGCACTCCGATGGGCTCCTGACTAAGAGTCAACTGAAAACGAGAAGAAGGAAGGCGGCGATGGCGCGGTGCAAAGAGGCTGCAGAGTCTGCTGAAGGCGCCAGCGCCGGGCTGAAGGCGAATTTCCTCTCAGTAACCAAGCTTGGACAATTCTGTGGACAGGACCTGGTTGCTGCAGCTGTAAGCTACGAAACAAACGGAAGTTGGAAAACCTTCGTCGTTGCGTCGGCTTACTTCCCTTATGATTCGGTAATGCCTCCACCACCGAAGGCGGTTGCCGAACTCATAAAGTACTGTGACACTCGGGAGATGGGACTAGTCATGTGTTGCGACGCGAATGCTCAGAATACTGTCTGGGGCAGCAGCAAATGTAACATACGAGGAAACCATCTCCTAGACAAGATAAATTTAGAAGGTGACTGGGATCTTTTTAGATCGAAGCAAAAAGACTATAAGAAGTTAATTCGGTTGTCGAAAAGTTCTGCTTATAGGGGTTTTTGTGAAAAGATCGAGACAGTCGGTGAATTCAGCAGGTTGGTTAAGGTTCTCAAAAGGGGCAAGCCGACCAAACCGGAGTCATTGAGAAAGTCTGATGGCAAGTTTACTGAGACGAAAGCGGAAACTTTTAGTCTTCTGCTGGAGACTCACTTTCCTGGCAATCAGATAATCACTAGGTCGGAGCTTGGTCCGCTTACCCAGGCTGAGCTTGATCTAAGTCAGAAAACTCGGCGCAGCTGTTATATTGCATCAGCCGTGGTAACAGATGAAGCCATCAAATATGCTGTGGCATCTTTTGATGGTTTCAAATCGCCTGGCACCGATGGAATATATCCAGCTATGCTGCAACAGGGTATAAATCAGCTATTGCCAACTCTGAAAAGAGTTTTCACCGCTGACTTGGCGCTGGCATATATTCCTACACCTTGGCGGACAGCCAGAGTAGCTTACATACCGAAAATTAGTAAGGAAGACTATTCGCTCCCCAAGTTTCAGACCTATAAGTTTGACATCCTTCTTACTGAAAAGTATGGAGAGACTGGTGGAATTTCACGGACGCAAAGTTGCTTTGAGGCTGCATCCACTATTGGAGATGCAGCACGCCTATCAGCGTGGGAAATCCTGTGAGACCCCACATAAAAATTTAGTAGCCAGAATTGAATGCGCGCTTGATAGGAAAGAATACGCGATCGGTATCTTCATCGACATTGAGGGTGCTTTTGACAATGCGACTTTTGACTGCATGTTCGACTCTGCCAGACAACACGGGGTAGATGAAACATTAGTGTTGTGGATTAAAGCAATGCTAATGAATAGAACTTTGGTAGTGGATGCGGATTGTGGCCAATATGTTATGACAGGGGTAAACAGGGGCTGTCGGCAAGGTGGCGTTCTGTCTCCATTGTTATGGTGCATGGTGGTCGACTCTCTGTTGAACACTCTAAATAGTTCAAACGTCTACGCTCAGGCATATGCGGATGATGTCGCCGTACTTTCTGTCGGGCCATGCCTGGTGACGGTCTGTGCTAACGCGCAGGCGGTGCTGGACATGATCGATGAATGGTGTACTAGGAGTGGGCTTTCGGTGAATCCTCTTAAAACTGAGGTTGTTCTTTTTACGAGAAGGAGGATTTTGACCGGTCTGACTCACCCAGTGCTAAAAGGTGTCACCATTCGCATTTCCAATGAAGCCACATATCTGGGAGTGATTTTAGATGAGAAACTTCATTGGTCTAAATACGTCGAGTCGAAAACATCCAAGGCGCTCTCAGTCTTCTGGCAGTATAAGGGTGCTTTTGGCAAGACTTGGGGCTTGTCACCGAATAAGGTTCTCTGGATCTACACGGCTATGATAAGACCATTCCTCGCATATGCGTCGGTTGTTTGGTGGAAGGGGCTCTCGCGTAAAGATGTGGTTGCCTTTTCGCGAAACTTCAAAGAACGGATTGTCTCGGCTGCACGGGAGCTTTCCCGAGTACGTCTGGCCTGGCCTTTCCTGAACTTACCTCCCCTTAATACTTATATCATGGGTTGCACTATAAAGGCCATCCATCGTCTTAAGCAGGGCGATTTTTGGCATACTCCACACTGGAACTTTGATGAACTTGCGCGACACTTATCTTACGACTCCTGTCTTATGGATATGCCGTCTGATGCAATGACACCAGAACTCCAGCTGATGCGCAAATTCAGAGTCGACTTTCCTTGTGTCCAGGACTGGCTTCGGTCAGAGTCTGAGCCGGGAATGGAATGTAGTCGTATTTTCACGGATGGTTCCAAAACCAGTCAAGGGTCTGACCCTGGTGTCTTCGTGGAAGTCGACAACATTAGACTTCAGCTTTCGTTAGGCAAATATGCGTCTGTTTTCCAAGCGGAAACTTATGCAATCCTAATGGCCATGAACTATGTTGTGAAGAACAGGTGGAAGGAACGTAGCATTTGTGTCTGTAGTGACAGTCAGGCTGCGCTTAAGGCCTTGCTTAACCCTTTAACCGCTTCAAAAATAGTTCGTGAAACCAAAAACTCTTTGAACTCGGTCGCAAGGCTGAATTCTCTGTCTCTTATTTGGGTCCCAGGTCACACTGGGATCTTGGGGAACGAGATCTCCGATGAGATTGCTAGACAAGGCTCAGACGAAGCGTTCTCAGGTCCCGAACCCGCGTTGGGTCTCCCTGCGACCATAACTGGATAATCGTCGATGTAGATCTGGAGATTGAATCTCCTAAACATTTTAGAAACCCCAAAAATCGAATGGAGCAAGTTTGGTCAAGTCATAAGTTCAAAGCTCCTTAAAACTCCCAAACCAAAAATAACCTCAAATATAGAACTCGACAACAAAGTAGAGACTTTCGAAAAACCTTTTAATACGGCGTATAAAGTCTCGTGTCCAGTCAAATATAGCAAGAAAACATTCCCACCTTGGTGGAGCGTGGAACTCTAACGTCTTAGGAAGCTGACGAGCGAGACCTTCAATATCTGCCATAGCTGTAAACACTGGCAGCCCTATAAAGACTACCTTAAAAAATATAAACAATTTATCAGAATGGCTAAGAGACAGTCATGGATAGACTACTGCCAATCCATTGAAACACTTAAGGACTCTGCAAGACTCATCAAAATTATATCGAAAAACACTCCAATCCATCTCTTCTTAGGAAGATGGATGGAGAACGGACTAAGTCTACAGCAGAATTTCTAGAACTCTTGATAAACACCCATTTTTCCGGTTGCACAGATAATAGTGCAGAGCCTACAAACTTTCAGCGCACGCAATCTAATGCCTTATACACGGAAAACCTTATACCCATTATTACAGAGGAAAAAATCTCCTGGGCCTTAAACAGTTTCGCTCCTTATAAATCCCCGGGCCTGAATAACCACGTACGCCCTTCATGGAGATGACTGAGAGTGATTGTCATCCCAAAGGCAGGCAGACGCGGTCATGAAAACTCGAAAGATTTCAGACCAATCGACGAACGAAAACAGCTGAAAGCTCCCGTTGCAGCTACTCCAGCAGCAGGGAGAAAAGAGCTAGAGTCCCTATATCGCATGAAGATGAGAGAAGTTCAGCGTAGCGTGCGACGTGACAAGCGCAACTACATCAATGCGCTGGCTACAGAAGCAGAAGAAGCTGCACGGAGGTGCGACAGCAGGACCGTCTACAGAATCACGAAAGAGCTGACAGGAGGTCGCAGCTCCAGCCAACAGCCAGTGAAAAGCCTAGACGGCTCCTTGCTCATTTCGGATGAGGACCAGCTCAAAAGATGGAAAGAGCATTTTGCTACGGTTTTTAACCGTGTATTCGCTAGCGATATGCTCCCAAATCAGACTGAGATGCCCGAGGCGAGAAGTTCCCGAATACGCACCACGATTCACAGTAAAGATGAGATCATTACCGCGAGCAAGGCACTCAAAACCAACAAGGCGGTAGGACTTGACGGTATTCCAGCAGAGCTCTTACAAGCAGCGCCAACAACATCGGCTGAGCTTCTGCTTCCACTTATATATAGAGCTTGGGAAGCTGAGAGCGTTGGAGCGGAACAGTCTTATTTTGGTGCTCAAACTGATTGCATTGCATATTTTGGACAACATCCCGAACGCGGACTTTGCTTTGGCGATCCTGTTGGCTATATCCAGTTCGGCTCCATCATCGGTCGAGACAATACTCCCAAGATACTGGAAATCCTCTACGCTATCTCCCGGTTATCCACCAATGGATATTTGAGCCGATGAGTTTGTTCCAAGGCTGATAATTTTAGTTTTTGCCGTATTAATTTTCAGCCCGACGACACCTGCCTCCCTCTCCACATCTGCTGTCATTTGGTGGAGGTCCATAATTCTGTGGGAGAGTAAGCATATATCGCCTGCGTATTCAAGATGTTTCAGTTGAGATGTAAGAGTCCTTCGAATTCCTCCGTTTCCAGTCGACAAAGCTGCATGAAGCACATCGCTAATCACCAATAGGAATAATGTTGGTGAAAGGATACAGCCTTGTCTTACCCCACTTTGGATCTCAAATTGCTCAGACAACCTTCCGCTGTGCAGAACATGACATTTGGAGCCTTCATATGTAGCTTTGATAATAGCAATTAGTTTATCGGGAATGCTTCTCCTGCGTAAGGCACGCCATATAAACTCCCTGTTGACACTATCGAACGCCTTCTCAAAATCGATGAACAGCAGGTGCAGTGGCGATCGATATTCAACACACTGTTCGATGATAATCCGCAGGGTGTTGATGTGGAAGGCACAGGAGGATCCAGAGCGGAAACCTGCTTGTTCGGCATCGAGTGTGTCTTCGAGATGTTGTTTGATTCGCTCAAGGATGATTTTAGCTATTATCTTAGCTACAGCAGGCAGCACGCAGATACCCCTCCAGTTTCCGCACTCCATTAAATTTCTTTTCTTAGGAAGCTTGACGATCATTCCCTTTTTCCACTCGTTAGGAAAGCTCTCAGCTTCCCAAGCTCTATCTATAAGTGGAAGCAGAAGCTCAGCCGATGTTGTTGGCGCTGCTCGTAAGAGCTCTCCTCGAATACCGTCAAGTCCTACAGCTTTGTTGGTTTTGAGTGCCTTGATCGCGGTAATGATCTCATCTTTACTGGGAGTCGTGGTGCGTATTCGGGAACTTCTCACCTCGGGCATCTCAGTCTGATTTGGGAGCATATCATTACAGTCAAAGAATGTTTTTATCTCTCTTCTGACCACTCGCTGGTAATTTTATTACTTGGAGAAGCGCTGATCAAGAAAAAAGTACCTCCAAGACTTACTAGCAATAGATCAAACTGGGAGGGCTTTAGACATGATTGCGAAACAAATATCGCCTTAAATGTATCACTTAAAACATCTTGTGAACTAGAGGACGAAGTTGATCGTTTCGTGGAAACAAGCCAAAGAGCGACATGGAGAAACACTCCCTCTAGAAGCTATATGATCAACCGCAACGAAAAGTATCCCAGAGAAATCATTGAACTGACCGTTCTCTCGTAAAGGTGTTCGTTAGAGACACGATTGGGCCACAAAATCCTTAAGATATTGCGCAGACACCTATTAACGAACGTTTGCAGCTTTCTGGTGATAGTAGTGGTCACTCTCCACGTGCTACAACCATACAGCAGCACGGTTTCAGCGTTGGAGCGGAACAGTCTTATTTTGGTGCTCAAACTGATTGCATTGCATATTTTGGACAACATCCCGAACGTGGACTTTGCTTTGGCGATCCTGTTGGCTATATCCAGTTCGGTTCCATCATCGGTCGAGACAATACTCCCAAGATACTGGAAATCCTCTACGCTATCTCCCGGTTATCCACCAATGGATATTTGAGCCGATGAGTTTGTTCCAAGGCTGATAATTTCAGTTTTTGCCGTATTCATTTTCAGCCCGACGACACCTGCCTCCCTCTCCACATCTGCTGTCATTTGGTGGAGGTCCATAATTCTGTGGGAGAGTAAGCATACATCGTCTGCGTAGTCAAGATGTTTCAGTTGAGATGTAAGAGTCCTTCGAATTCCTCCGTTTCGCGTCGACAAAGCTGCATGAAGCACATCGCTAATCACCAATAGGAATAATATTGGTGAAAGGATACAGCCTTGTCTTACCCCACTTTGGATCTCAAATTGCTCAGACAACCTTCCCCCGTGCAGAACATGACATTTGGAGCCTTCATATGTAGCTTTGAAAATAGCAATTAGTTTATCGGGAATGCCTCTCCTGCGTAAGGTACGCCAAATAAACTCCCTGTTGACACTATCGAACGCCTTCTCAAAATCGATGAACAGCAGGTGCAGTGGCGATCGATATTCAACACACTGTTCGATGATAATCCACAGGGTGTTGATGTGGTCGGCACAGGAGGATACAGAGCGGAAACCTGCTTGTTCGGCATCGAGTGTGTCTTCGAGATGTTGTTTGATTCGCTCAAGGATGATTTTAGCTATTATCTTAGCTACAGCAGGCAGCACGCAGATACCCCTCCAGTTTCCGCACTCCATTAAATTTCCTTTCTTAGGACGCTTGACGATCATTCCCTTTTTCCACTCGTTAGGAAAGCTCTCAGCTTCCCAAGCTTTATCGATAAGTGGAAGCAGAAGCTCAGCCGATGTTGTTGGCGCTGCTCGTAAGAGCTCTGCTGGAATACCGTCAAGTCCTACCGCCTTGTTGCTTTTGTGTGCCTTGATCGCGGTAATGATCTCATCTTTACTGGGAGTCGTGGTGCGTATTCGGGAGCTTCTCATCTCGGGCATCTCGGTCTGATTTGGGAGCATATCGCTAGCGAATACACGGTTAAAAACCGTAGCAAAATGCTCTTTCCATCTCTTGAGCTGGTCCTCTTCCGAAATGAGCAAGGAGCCGTCTAGGCTTTTCACTGGCTGTTGGCTGGAGCTGCGACCTCCTGTCAGCTCTGATTCTGTAGACGGTCCTGCTGTCGCACCTCCGTGCAGCTTCTTCTGCTTCTGTAGCCAGCGCATTGATGTAGTTGCGCTTGTCACGTCGCACGCTACGCTGAACTTCTCTTATCTTCATGCGATATAGGGACTCTAGCTCGGTTCTCCCTGCTGCTGGAGTAGCTGCAACGCGAGCTTTCAGCTGTTTTCGTTCGTCAATCCGTCTCCAGGTATACTCGGAAAGCCACGCCCTATGTCTCCCTGCGATCGACCGACAATTCTTTCAGCACCAGATGTAAAAACATTTTTCACAGCACACCAATGGTCTTGGATGGTTGCGGGCATTGAGCTGCTGATTGCTTCCACACCTTGCGAAAAGTGCTCCCTTAATTGTTGGCGCACTGAGTGATCACTAAGTCTATCGATGTTGAACCTGGGCATTCTTGTGTTGTCGTGGGATCTTCGAACTGCAGCAGTGCGTAGTTGGAGAGTAGCTATCATAAGATGGTGATCACGTACTATCTATCTATCTATCAGCTGACTTTGTGGCAGGTCTTGTGCTCAAACATGGTGCCACCTATCACAAGGCGGTTGCCATTGCAGAAATCCAGAAACCTTTCGCCGTTGTCATTGCGGTTCCCTAGTCCATGCTTCCCGATTACATGTTTGAGCCCTTCGTTGTCGCTGCCTACCTTGGCATTCAAATCCCACATCACTTTGATAATGTCTCCATTTGGTGTTGTGTTGAAGACGGCACTTAACAGATTGTAGAAGCTCTCCTTTTCGTCCTCAGACGAACTATTCGTTGGGGCGTAACACTGTATGATGGTGACGCGTCGTACTCTAGTCCGGAATCTGGCCGTCAAAATCCTATCACCATGAGGCTGCCAGGAAATAAGGCCCTTGCGTGCTGTTGTTGATAGCAGCAGTCCGACTCCATATTCCCGCGGACTTCCGGATGGTCTTCCAGAATAGAGTAGTACAGTGTTACGCGTTGGAGACTGGTAGTCTCCCGTTTTCTTACTTCACTTACCCCCAAAATGTCCAGTTTATATCGCATGAATTCGTTTTCCAATTGGAGGAATCTGGCATTGTAAGGACCTTCTCTTCCCGAGTCGAGGAGCGTCTTTACATTCCAGAAACCTAGCTTTGTCCGGGTACAATAGCCAAAAGTCGTCAACATGTGATCATTCCTTATCCGAGGCATAGTGTCGGTTTCTGTAGCCTGCAATATTCGGTAACCCAGGCTGCTGGCCCACGTTACCTAGCCTAGAATCAAGGCCCTAGACAACCCACACTTACAATTTTCTCCTATACGTATAGGGGCTTATACGTGTAGTTGCCCGGGGACCACCACTAGGAGGTAAAGTAAGCACTTCATCACGAACTTGATTGTTGCGCTACTGGCCCAAGCCAAGTTTTGGGCAGTCAGTAGTTTCCCGATCAATCGCAATGCAGGTCCCAATGGTTGCAGCACGTGGAGAGTGACCACTACTGTCACCAGAAAGCTGCAAACTTTTGTTAGTAGGTGCCTGCGCAATAACTTAAGGATTTTCTGGCCCAATCGTATCTCTAACGAACACCTTTACGAGAGAACGGGTCAGAAACCAATAAGCACAACCATCCAACGACGGAAGAGGCAGTGGATTGGTAACACGTTCCGAAAGGGTGACAGTTCCATAGCGAACCATGCTATGCAATGGAACCCTCTAACTCAGGATGGCAGAAGACCTGGCGGTCCGAGGAGAACATGGCGCAGAACAGTCGAGAAGGAGGCACGGCAGTTAGGGAAAAGTTGGGGAGAACTCAGACACATTGCCAGAAACCGTACACGATGGCGCGTAGGCGTAGTAGAGGCCCTAGGACCCACAAGGGGATACAGGACATAAGTAAGTAACACCAATTCTCCTTCCTTTGGTGTTTGCATTTTAGTTTTAGTCTTCGGTCGCTGTTGTAGACGTGTGAGGTATTCGGTGATCCATCTCTTCCAAAATGTCTGCAACAGTGCTTGAACTCGCTTCCACCTATCGAGATACGAAATTTTGTCGAGGTCGTACTCAGGTTGTGGCGGTGTTACGAGTGGTGCTCCGATTAGGAAGTGACTTGGTGTTAGCGCTTGCAGGTCGTTGATGTCCTCTGATACCGGACAAAGAGGCCTCGAGTTAAGACAGTCTTCTATTTGAGTCAGAAGCGTGTTGAGTTCCTCGTAAGTAAGTACCTGGGTACCAGCGACTCTTTTTAAGTGGAACTTGATTGTCTTTACGCCGACTTCCTATAATCCTCCAAAATGAGGGGAAGCGGTTGGATTAAAGTTCCACTTCGTTCCTTCGTTGCCAAGAGTCTCTGCACACGCTTGCCAGTCGAATTTAGCTTCCTTCAGGAGCTTCTGGAGCTCTGTGTTTGCGCCTACAAAATTGGTGCCGCAGTCGCTGTACATGGCCGCACATAGACCTCTTCGTGCGGTAAATCTTCTTAAAGCGGCAAGAAAAGCTTGTGTAGTGGGGTCACTTACCGCTTCGATGTGAACAGCTTTGGTGGCCATGCACACGAAACCGCAAAGTAGCCCTTAAGAGTTTCCGCGTTTCTTCCTCTCCACGCTTTGATGTCGATAGGTCCGGCGTAGTCCACTCCAGTGTGGGTAAAGGGTCTCGACATCCTTACCCGAGGAGCAGGTAGGTTCCCCATTAACTGCCCCATCGATTTCGGTTTGTACCTGAAGCATATGTTGCACCCGTGGCCGTGCTTCTTGACGGCATTTTTGATGCCACAGATCCAAAACCTTTGACGCAGGTAAGGAACCATCTTCTGAACTCTGGGCGTCTGCGATGACCATCTTCGTGTAGTGGTGTGTTGATTTCAGAAGAATAGGGTGCTGTTGATCATAGTGTAGATCTGCGTTCTGTAGTCTGCCTCCGATTCGCACTACTCCTTGCTCGTCGATGGTTGGATTTAGAGTTTTCCACCATTTTACGTTTTCGATGTTGGTCCTCACCTCAGCAGGAAACATCTCTAGCTGTGCGGTTCGGACTATCGCTAATGTTGCCGAGCGTAGTTCCAGTGGTGACAGTGGGCCCTTCTCTCTCTTTGCAGATTCCTTTCGCAGGTTGGAGGCAAATCTTTTGCAGTACGCGATTACCCTTGTGAGCTTCATTAACGTTGAGTACCTCTTCGCTGATGGAATTCTCGTCGTTCATCACGCAGTGTACCTTCACTGTACGCCTTCCAGGTGTCCTGTGCTGTGCCAGGTGTCCTGTAGAAATGATGGCCCATTCCACAAAAGATCGCTCTGCAGCAGTCGCGACGGTAAAACTCCCCGGGAAGCCAGGTCAGCTGGGTTTTGCTTGGACGGAATATGCATCCAGCTGTCGTTGTTTGTGAGATTCTGCACTTCAGCGACTCGATTACGCACGAAAGTTTCCCATCTGGATGGAGGTGCCTTGATCCAACACAACGTTATCTCCGAGTCTGTCCATGCGTATGCCTTGCAGTTCTCCAACTTAAGAGCTCTGACTGTTTCGTGCAGCAACTTCGCCAATAAAACAGCGCCACACAACTCTAGTCGGGGAAGAGTAACTGCTTCCAGTGGTGCTACCTTGGTTTTGGACATCAAGAGGTGCATGTGGATCTTGTTGTGCTGATCAGGCACCCGCAGGTAAGTCGCTGCTGCATAGGCCTTTTCCGAAGCATCGCTAAAACCGTGTATTTCCAGGTTGTTGTTATCCATTCCTGTCTGGATCCATCTCGGAATGCGGAGTTTTTCGATTGCAGGAAGTTCTCAACGAAATTGGATCCATTCTTGCTCAACATCCTGGTGGATGGGCGTGTCCCATTCGAGCCCTCGGGTCCAAAGATCCTGCATCAACGTCTTGGCTTTGACAATGCATGGGGAAAGCCAACCTAGAGGATCGAACAATTTGGCAATTGACGACAACACAGTACGTTTTGTGATCTCTGCATCCCCCTGAATGAGTCACATATTGGCAACCATTTCATGCCCAGAGTTTTCACATGGCTGGCTTTGTCGAACGGTAGTGAGAAATCTACTTCGCAATCCTCGGCTGGCACTCCGTGCAGAAGCTTATCGGTGTTGATGGTCCACTTGCGTAAGTTGAACCCTGCCGATGCAAGAACATTTCTTACTTCATCTCTCTTTTTCAGGGCGAGTTCAATCGTATCTGCTCCAGTTATAACATCGTCCACGTAAGTGTCGTCGCGTAGGATAGATGCCGCCAAAGGGGAACTCGTCTTTTCATCTTCAGCAAACTTGAGAATGACTCGGATCGCGAGGTACGGAGCTCACGCTGTACCAAACGTCACAGTCTCCAAGCGATACGTTCTAACTTGCTGCTGTGGATCGTCTCTCCAGAGCTGATAATTGGCATCCCTTGGGTCCAGCTGAATTTTGCGGTACATCTTCTCCATATCCGCGGTAAAGGTGAACTGATGTTTTCTCCAGCGCAGTATAACGTCTATAACGTTGTTTTGTATTTTAGGCCCTACATCAAGTGATCATTCAGAGAAGAGCCAAAATAAGTTTTGAAGGCCGCATCATAACGACCCTCAACTTTGTAGTGGTAATGGATTCTTTAATGACAGCATGATGGGGAATGAAGTAGTGGTAAGGTGTTGATACTACTTCATTAGAGCTTTTTAGTTCGGTCATATGGTCGGGGCTTATGTACTCTTCTATACATTTTTTTGTATCCTTCATGTAGTGTAGGGTTGCTGGTGAACCTTCTTTCCAGCTGGTAGAACCGTCTGAGTGCCCCTTGGTACGTCGATCCTAATACAGGATGTGTATTCCCTTTGAAGGGAAGGCGGACCTGATACCGGCCGTCGGGTAAACGCTTGGTGTGTGTGGTGAAATGTCTTTCACGTGCCGCATCTTCCTCCGATTCGTACCTTTCGAAAGGCTGTTCTTCGATTTCCCAGAATTTTCGAAGCTGAGTGTCGAGATCGAATAATTGAACGAAACTTCATATCGACTGTGGTACGATCGGAGCCTTTCCCAACAAAATCCACCCAAGTTGCGTCATTTGGGCGACCGGTGCTGTAAACCTTTCTTCTTTTATGACGTCCGGCAGAAGAATTTCACCATAGACATTGCTTCCCAACAGCATATCTATGGCGACAGGAGTGTGGTAACTAGGATCGGCCAACGTCGGTCCATTTATTGAAGTCTATTTTTTGGGCCGGAAGAAGCCCAGTCAGGGATTTAAAGACGAAGGCTCGGGTATGCCCTTCGTATGCTGTGTATGTGTGGGGTGGGTTAGAGTGTGTGTATAGATGATGTGAAGTGCTGGTGTGTGGTGTATGATTGGACTGTATTGTGTGTGAAAACATGTGTGTAGGGTGCGAGTTTTGAGATGGGTTGTAGTTGTTGTGCAGTAGTGAGTGGTGCCTTTGACTGCAGAAGTAGCAACATACGCGGCTTGGGCATTGTTGAGTATGATGACTGTACGCCAAATAGTTTTCACATATGCCGTTCCTTCTTACTACATTGAGACGGTCACTCACCTCCATCGTTAAAAATCTGTTGCAACTTCGAAGAGAATGCTGCCCTTGTTGCAAACACTGGAACTGTATTGTTGCTTCTGCTTCGGCCGTGTGGTAAACGCATTCTTCGTCGTCTGCCTGCTCTGCACAAGGCTGGAAGTTTCTGCAGCAAGATGTAAACAACAATTACATCCCAGTTGTGAATCTTCACCCCCAGGTTTTTCAGCGCATGCGGTGGATACGTCCAGTAGGCGTTTTAAGTTGGTGGACCCTTCGGCACTGAGGACGGGTTGCTCGAAGAAAAGCTTTAGCCGTGTGTTCACTAACATGCGTTTGTGATCATACCGGTTTGTGAGGTGATGGTCCAAGCCTTCTGGTAGTTGCCGTTGTCCAAACTGAGCTGTTGTAGCAGCCTCTCAGCTTCCCCCGTGATGCTGGATTTCAGGTAGTGGAGTTTTTCAATCTCATTCAACGTGGAGTCGCTATGTACTAATGAGTGAAAAATGTCATGAAATGACCTCCAGTTTTCATAACTGCCAGAGAATGTGGGCAGATTGATTTTGGGTAGTCGTAGATCATGCCTTTTATTCGATGCAATCGTGGACGCGGAATTGCTTTGAACTACAGGAATGGCGGCTACTTTCTCCAGGTGACCCAATAGAGATGCACGGTAAGTCACATACAATTCCTTAATTGCAGCGAACATCTCATCAGCCTTTTCACTTTCAGCATCAGTATCAGCCTCGGTAACAGCATCCCTATTGGCAACCATGCTTGCTTGAAAATTACCTTCAAGAATGGCGAGGCGGCCCTTGAGGTAGTACTTGGATGCCTTGGTTTCTTTGTTCGCCTTCTTGAAGTTTGTGTCATCCTTTGCTATTTGTGCCAATAGATTTTAAAGTACCCTAGCACTCATTGTGTTATGTATGTTAAGCAAGCAATATGTGCGAGTATAGTAATATATTAATAAAAGGCCAACTACCTACTCACTCACCTGTGCATACATGGTATGTTAATTTATGTATGTATTTCGCGTCGCGGGACCCCGTTTGGCACAAAAACTCGCAAAAACTGTCCTATTGTCTTTTACTATTTTTTTCTGTCTTATTATTGACTGTTTTTCAGCTTTCTACTGTTTTTCACTGTTTTTTGTTATACTGTTTTCTGTTTTCCACAGATTTTCTGTTTTTCACTGTTTTTTTTTTATGTCCAAAAATTTTATGTTTTTTGTTATATATTTAAATATGTAATTAGTCCGGCTCGAAGGACCAATGTTTTGTCTGTACACACTTTCTGTAAATTTAATTTTTTCGCACCTTAACGAAAATTCTTGTTTCCACTTCGTTATAATATTCGATTATAATTATATTTAGTGCAAGTAAAAGTATATAACAAAATTGACATTTATATTAAGTTTCGCAATAAAGTTTTCTTGAACATGAGCTTTACACATTGATAGATTTAAGCTGAGACTGCGTTAATGTTACGTTAATATTTTTACTAATTTTAGTTTCAAAGAAAATATAATTTATGAAGCTTTAACAGCACTAGAATTATTCAGGCAATACTAGACAATGGCAATATAACCAAATTTGCCAGTTAGGGAACACCCCAGGGCGGTGTTTTCTAACCTCTACTATGGCTGATAGTCATGAATAAAATCCTCTTAACATTAGACAGAGAAAGTATCAAGGTAGTCGGGTATGCAGACGATATGGTGATACTAGTGTCAGGAAAGTTTCCCTCCGTCATAGGCGAAATCACGGAAAATGCTCTGAGCAAAGTAAACGCTTGGGCCAAAAAGTGTGGTCTCGGGTGTCAACTCGAGCAAAACGGAACTGATGCTCTTCTGACTTCGCACTTCCTCGGCTAAATGGCCAACCGCTCTCCTTATCGTCCAGTGCTGGGTATCTAGGAGTTATCCTAGATCCTAAACTTAAATGGAAGCTAAACATAGAACAACGAGTAAAGAAGGCATGTATAGCTTTCTATGCTTGTAGCAAAACCTTCGGTAAAAAATGGGGACTGCAGCCAAAATTGACCTTATGGATGTACACAGCCGTGGTACGACCAATTCTCACATATGGGTCAATAGTATGGTGGCCAGCTCTAAAAAAGGCCTATAATATAACCAAACTTAATAAGGTACAAAGAACGGTATGCGTAGGCACCACAGGCGCTCTACGGTCAACACCGACCGACGCTCTAACAGTCTTCCTGCATCTCCTACCTTTAGATCTACACATAATAAACATCACAGCACACAGTGCGGTCAGACTCAGGGAGCTTGCCGTCAGATCAAAACACACACCAATATAACGCCGAGGCAAAAGATGTATTTTCATTGATAGCCAAGCAGCCATCAAAGCCTGGATCTTGTCTGGAACAGTATACACATCCAAATTCCACCTGTGCAACTGTATCCCGTCTAGACCTGTATGCACGCGAGATAGGTAAAGAAACGCATAGTTGCATTAATCATGCTGTTTGAACTTTTAAGTTCCCACGACGTGTGTTTGCCTGATCGCTACGACACCACATTCGACTCCGTTTTTAGTATAGAGTGGAGATGAATTTGGGAATCGAAGAACAACATATAAATTGCCGCAGCAAGTGATCGAGTGAAAAAAAAAGAGAGTGCATATAAAGAAGTACGTACAAAAAAGGACAATTAAAGGGTGTATATAAAGAGTGCTTTTAACAAAAAAAAAAAACATCAGGTCCGTGGAAAAATTTAACAGAAATAAGCTAGAACCAGCAGTAACACATTTAATCATTACACCATCATTTATCGTCGTCTTTGGCAAGCAAAAGAAGCCGAAAATAAATAAGTGCAAAATGAATATTGAAAAAAATAATAGTTATAATTTGTGCGCATTATATAATTTTGGCGCCGGACTAAACGCTAAAGAACACAAAGCGAAACAGTGGCAAAAAAAAAATATATATATATAAAATAAATAAATAAATACACATTAAGAAACAAAATTCACATCAATAAGGGAACACCCACCCATGAAGTGATAAGAGTGCAAGCGGAAGTACACCAAATTCAAGAGGAGACCGATAGCGTAGGAACCTCAACAGAAGGCGAGGAAGCGGAATCATCGATAAATCTAAAGCGGCTCAGATCTGGAGCTACACGCAAAAGGGAAAGTAAGTTACGTAGTTTAATTAACGATAATAAGAAATAAGATAAACAACTTGAAGATTTAGTTATTAAGTTTGAAAATCAGGTAGGCTCGTCTAGGCACAGCGAATTTTATAAAAATACAAAATTGTTTAGATCGCACCTGCACGACTTCGAAAATTTTCATTCAAGTAATCCAATTTCGATTATGACAAACGAAGATTCTCATTCATCTCCAAAAATAGACGCCAGAGAAAAACAAACTGATCAGGGCAATCAAACTTTGGGCATTGACGACTAATATTCGTGTTGAGAAGTCGGGCGAGTGTAAGCAAACACGTATTTCCAGTAGGCAATATATGCAAACTAAAATCTTTATTTAAAGAATATAAAGGTTAAATTTACAAGATAAGTTATAATTTCTTCTTACAGTTGTGCTAGCCACTAGCCAAATAAGAAAAGGAATATATTTAATATTTATAATATTTACCTCACGTACATCCAGTTTTGCCAGCGTTACAATGCGCCGCGTCACCAAACCATTGCCCGTTTTCACTATTGCGCTGCGGGCTTCACCATCTTTTGATCGATGCAGATCTACGACGATTCCCTTCTTCCACGTGTTTCTTTTGCTATTTTCGTCGGCGATAATAACGACGTCCTGCAAGGCGATGGGATCAAGGGGTGGC
Source organism: Brachypalpus laphriformis (assembly GCA_945910035.1). Taxonomy (NCBI): domain Eukaryota; kingdom Metazoa; phylum Arthropoda; class Insecta; order Diptera; family Syrphidae; genus Brachypalpus; species Brachypalpus laphriformis. Next base: position 109,351,617 of record OX246754.1, on the reverse strand, counting down.
TGAAACCACTTAGTGCGTCGAGTTATAAACGGTAAGTACTCGTGCACCCAACGTTTCCAAAATTGATTCGCCAGCTGATTTGATTGATAAAAATTCTTGCGCAAAGTCGACCCGCTACTGTCCTCACAACCTCGTTCTCTTACTCCACTTGCGCTTCCAATTAGGAAATGATTTGGAGTGAATGCTTCACTCTCATGTGAGTCCAGCGGAACACATGTCAGCGAACGGGAATTTAAAATATATTCGATGTCGGCCAATGTCACCCTCCGAACGTCCTCGCGTAGGCCAGTATCATGCAGAATGTCCATTAATATTGATTTCACCGAGCGAATCATCCTTTCCCACGCACCTCCCATATGAGGGGAAGCTGGTGGTATGAATTGCCATTCTATATGGGGATTCTTCTGCTCCAGTTGGCCTGACGACACCTTCTCGATTTCTGCAACTAAAATGCGGCTTGCTCCACGAAAGTTCGTGCCGCTGTTTGACATTATGCGTCTTGGAACCCCACGCCGACTGATGAACTGCTTCAGCACAAGTAAAAAAGATTCTGTTGACAGCGAGGGCGAAATCTCAATGTGCACCGCTCGAGTAGTAAGGCACGTGAAGAGCACGCCCCATCGCTTTTCTCGGCGCCGCCCGACCACTGTATCCAAAGGCCCGAAGTAATCCACGCCCGCTTACGTAAAGGGCAATGTGAACGGTGCTAGTCGCTCTTGTGGTAAGGCACCCATGCTGGGAGGAGCTGGACTTGCTCGGCGATTACGGCATAATTGACAATTCTTGGCGACTGTACTGACCAGAGCTCGGAGGCTCTGAAGAAGCGCTGTTGCATCTCGTTCACCACGATCTCATTGTGGTGGTGGTGAAACTTACGGTGGTAGAAATCGCTTATCGAGCGAGTTACCTGATGTTTGCGTGGCAATATGATCGGGCGTCTGAAGCTCATCGCTACTCCAGGGACCAAGTCCACTCGACCTTGAACTCGTAGCAAACCAAGCTCATCCAAGTAAGGCGAACAATTAAATAAACAGCTTTTACGACTTAACCGGCTGGTTCGAGATCGCGAACACGCCAGTTCCTCTGAGAAGGCATCTTCTTGACAATTCCGAATAATGACTGACTCAGCGCCTTCGGTGTCTCGTACATTCAAGAAACCCTTGACAACCTCTGATTTGGCTGTCTGCTTGACCAACAGGCCCAGGAACCGTAGCACGTATCGTTGAGCGCCGCACAGCCTCTCCCACTTGCTAAAACTATTCGGATCTAGTGAGACTACAGCCAGGATTGAGACAATGGTAGTCTTCACTTCCATATGGCAGATGACCTCAGGCTCGAAATCAGCGGAGTTGTTCAGCTTCGTTTCCGGCCAGTCACACTCGGATAAGGATAGAAACTGTGGACCAGTGAACCAACGTGATTGCCCGTCAAATTCTAAGTGCATGCTCCATTTCGTTCCTTCATCCGCTACATTGTCAGCTGTAAGCACCCATTTCCACTCGTTAACATCTGAGCCCTCGAGGATCTCACCTATACGTAGTGCGACGAACTGATGGAACTTCCTTGCATCTGATCTGATCCAGTACAGAACGTTTTTCGAATCAATCCAAAACAGCCGCCGCTTTATTCGTACTGAGATCTCGTTTTCGATGAGTTTGGCTAACCGCAATCCCAATATAGCAGCCATCAATTCCAATCTTGGGATCGACACCGGTTTGAGTGGTGCTACTCGCGTTTTCGTCGCAACTAGGGAACAAAGAACCTTTCTCTCTTTCTCAGCTCGCAAGTATGATACTGCCGCATACGCATTGATACTTGCATCGACGAAAGTATGTAACTGGACGTCACCACTGCAGCTTACAAGCGGATAGCACCGTGGAAGCTGAATCGTGCTGATTGAAGGGAGTCGTCGAATCCACTGCCACCACTCCTCACGTTCATTGTCTCTTACAGGCTCATCCCAGGTCACTCCAGAGCGCCAGATGTTTGATAGGATGATCTTAGCGTGAATGACGAAAAATCCCAATAGGCCAAGTGGGTCGAATATACTCATGACGACACGCAGAATTTGACGCTTGGTTAGCAATGTACTTTCGTCAAGGACTGTGTTGTTGAATCTCGAGAGGAATGTTAACTTATCCCTGTGAGGCCGCCACCAAATTTCTAATACGTTTTCGTATACAGCATTGAACTCCTCGATACGCTTGTCTGCTTGCGTGGTTGAGCCCGCCAAGGCTGCCAAAACGCGTCTTGAGTTTGACGACCAATTTCTCATCTCGAACCCACCTTCACCATGGATTCGCCTTACTGTGGTGGCCATAGCAATAATTTCGTCCTCAGTCTCGCGCTTTGCAACCAATCATCAACATAAGTGTTTCTGAGGATAGCATGTACTGCCTCAGGATGCTCTTCTACCCATCGGTTCGCATTTCTGTTTTTGATGTAGTTTGCCAAAGATGAGAGAACACGAGGCGCCGAAAGTCATGACCAGCATCGCAAACACATCAGGCTCTCTGGATGAATCACCTTCACGCCATAGAAACTTCGGTGCGACCTGATCCTCTTTCCGAACGAGAACCTGGTGGAACATCTCCTTTATATCACCACAAAGCGCCACAGGCCTTTCTCGAAATCAAATAAGCACGCCCACCAAAGATGTTAGGAGATTAGGTCCTTTCATCATGACTGTATTTAAAGAAACGCCATCGACTTTGGCCGCAGCATCCCACACAAGCCTTCTCTTATTATTTGTTCGGGCTCGTCACCGTGAAAATTGGGATGTACCACGACTTTCCACCTGATGAAATCTCCTCCTTCCTTAACTTCTTCACATAGCCTTTCTCTTCATAGCCGCGGATCGTTTCCAACAAATATTTCTCCAGATCTGGATCGCGTTTCATTTTAGATTCCAGACACTGTAGTCTCCGCTTGGCCATCGGTAATGAATTCGGCAAATCGATGGTGTCACATCGCCAGAGCAAACCCGTTTCGCACCTCTTTTCAGTGGGGAGATATTTTGATGACGCATCCATGATTCTTTGCGCCCATTCATTTCCTTTTGATTGAAGAGTATTAGATGATACGCACACTCCAACTGAATCCAAAGAAAAGTAATCCTTCAGCATCTCATCCATGTTCTCCTCCGAACTGCATGGACAGATGTGCAACACACTTTGAGGAGCCGAACCAGAAGCACCATTCCGACCATAAACTGCCCATCCTATTCTACGCCTTGCGGCAATCAAATCGTCGCCGTCAGCCTCTCGAGTTTCAAGAGGCACCCCAATCTTAGCGTTGTCAAGACCAATGAGAATTCACGCTTGTGCCTCACTTTATGGTAAAATTGGTAACTTTCGCAGGTGGTGGCACCATTCCAGCACTGTAGTATCAAGAGACTGCACAGGTAAATCCAAGCTCGAAACCGTGCGTACGTTCCGCAAACTAAATCGTTGTGCGCTGGCCCCACGCGATGCAACTTCCAGATTTACAACCTTAGAATTCGCCTCGTTTTGAGTGATATCACCAGTCCACCTTAAGCACAACTCCGCTGATGGACCCTCCAAACCTAGCTCAGCCGCGATACTACTTTCGATGATAGTGCATGCCGAACTTTCATCGATGAGTGCGTAAGTATCCAAAGATCTGCTTCCACCAAACAGCGTCACCGAAATATACCGAAACATCGCCTTCCTTTGTTCTTTGGAATGAAAGAAGACAACAGGATCTTTTACGATACCGATACTGCTTTCACGCTGGTCGTTATGCTTCTGACAGTCTCGCCCATAAGTGGTTGTGTGAAGAAGAGCGTGATGAGACATCTTACAGCCATCCACACCGCACTGTTTCTTCAGGTTGCATCATCTCACTAGATGTTTCTTGAAGCATCGAAGACAAAGACCATTTCCTCTCACGAATTTCCACCGTTCCTGTGTAGACAAAGCACCGAATCTGCCGCAGTCTGAAAGACGATGATCTTCGTTGCATTGGGGACAGGAATCCTGCTGTGATGTTGAGTTCCTCTTATGTTCAATTACCTCGTGAACCATGATTCGCTGCTTAAGTTGTTTGCCATTGTTTTTTGCTTCGTTGCTTACTGCCATAGATGGTCCTATAGATGTCACCTGGCTAGCGCATGTAGCGAGCGTAAAAAGCCACTTGTCGAATACACCTACGTCGACACGAGCCAATGTCATTTGATAACGACCCCAATCAAGCGGCCGGAGAAACTAGGCAATTCCTTCGTAATAACTTGGCGAGAAGCAATCTGCGATGACGATAATGTGATGTCAGGAGCTGCGCAGCACATGTCGGGTAGAGTTGCGTTGATATGCGATGCACTCCCTTGGTTGTCATGTGAGCATGACGTCATCACATTTGGCTGCACCAATGGAGCGGCTATAGGCGATGGCATTGCAAAGTTCGAATCGCTGTTATAAAGAGTTGCGGGTGTATAACCACTCCACCCGCTGCTTACTGTATGTGCAAACATGTTGTGAGGCTGTGTAGCTGCAACGGGACTCCAGAAGGGGTTAATGCCGCTAGTCAAGAATGAATTTGAGTGTGGCGGTGATTGCTCACCAGGATAGATCATCGATCTCGTCCACACTGGTACGGTGTTGCGAACGGCATGATTATTTATTCCACAGTTATGCCACGGTGCATTTCTGCCAAGTGCAAATACGTCAGTGGCGGCGGCTGAAGCTGCTGATCGTAGTTAGGTGCCATTCGATTTCCCTCGATGACATTGTTCGGCATGGTGGAATGTAGTGGGTGATTCGCCGCAAACCCATGAGTAGGGTCGTGCGCATAAGTAGCTGCCAAGAGCGGTTGGCTCATCAGGGCCGACCGGTAGAGCGGCGAAACCAGGTGAATCCGTATCGACGTATTGACGCTTGTGGTGGAAAAGGGAACGGTGGGGGCGTTAACTGCAGTTCGTACGATTGGCGTTTGCACTTCGGTTGGCGAACATTCAGTCGCTGCCGCCGTATAAGTGGCGAAAGTAACCGTGCCGGTCGATGTGTGTGTGCCATTCGAGTCCAAGGAACCTAGCGAGTGTGCCGCGTGTTCGCCTCCACACAAATGTCGTCGTTGGGTGAATCCATTTGCAGGTTAGGTTGGTTTTCCATGCGAATGCGCAAGTACGGACTCTCGTCGTACCAAAGAACATCAGAATCCAAAAGGAGTTATGATTCCCAAGATTTCGATGAATATCGAAACGTGTTTGGATGTTCCAAAACTATTTTAGAATGTTGAGAGGTCGGGCGGGTGTAAGCAAACACGTATTTCCAGTAGGCAATATATGCAAACTAAAATCTTTATTTAAAGAATATAAAGGTTAAATTTACAAGATAAGTTATAATTTCTTCTTACAGTTGTGCTTGGACTCCGTCCTATTTCTCCACTAGCCAAATAAGAAAAGGAAAAAAACCTAAAAGTGTGTGCTGACATCTGTCAGCTGACAAAGGTTGTCATATGTGACGTGTGTCCGAAGAGTGCTGCCAAGTGTCGCCGTAACAATTCGTTTAGCACCCTACAAGGCACAATGATACAGTTAGTATCAAACCTGATACCTATTTTCAATGGCGAACAAAATGAAAGACTAATTTCAGAGCCGCAAGCCTTCTTAAACTGTTGCAGACAGGTCAAGGCATGCTTATCGCCATACCAACAAACATACTTGGTTATGCAAAACTCAAAGTTTTCGACTTTGGTCGAGTTGAAAAAATTACTACGAGGTCACTTTATGCCACGAAAAACATATATTCAACTATCTAACGATTTAAGACAGTGTAGGCAGTTCTCCACAGAAACGCTAAGTTCGTTTCTGCTCAGAGTAAAAAATCTGGTCGCTGTATGCAAGTGCTCTGCTAGTGAATAGTTTCCAACAGATACAAAAGCTCTGAGTACGGATTCTGAGCTCGCCGCAACATATGCCATCAAGTCAGGTGTATGCAACCCAATAATCAGGCAATATGTGTTAACTTTCCAGGAGACATCCTTAACAAAACTTTGCCAAAGCCTTTTGAAATTGGAAATGGAGACGAATAGTATTGTGCCGTTTCAAGTAGGCTGGACTCCATATTCGTGTTCATCATAGCCGCAAAGCAATTTAGGACAATTTAACCAAGTCTATGAAACATATTCGCAACCACCATACCACAATTTCCTAGAAAATTTTTCAAAGTCTTCATATCATCAGCAACATTTTTCAAATCCAGCATCCTATTACTTCCGGACCATAAAAGAAACACACACAACATTAAGTACACATATATTTAGATATTTATTGATCATTAGAGTTAAAGGAAAAAAAAGATATAAAAATAATGGAAAGAAGAAAAATGCGACTGATCGCGATGACGGCTAGATGCAGACTATCCACGATCCTTTTCTGATCGTAACACTCGGCGATCCTGACGTAATGGTGACCTCGACACTATAAGATCTGCTTCGTCTTCGGGCATGCTCAGGCATGGTTTCATACGGTCGGAAGCCCAAACAGACTTAAATTTCCCCTACGTCCTCATTGCACCAGGGACATCTTCGATAAGGTAACGATCATTACCCAACACCTGCGTTATTAGATATGTGCCCTTCCATCGTGGTAAAAGCTTCTTTGATGATCCCGTTGCTTGAAAATCATTTTCGATGAGAACCATTTCACCACACTTGTATCGCTTTGGGTTCTTACGACGAACATCAAAACGTTGTTTCTGCTTAGTCTGCGTTTCTCAACGTCTGGATAGGCAGACCTTCTTCGTAGTCCTGACGCAACTGTCTTTCGTCTGTTGCATATGATGATGATTTGATTGGCACTCTCTTGATTTTCTCGGCACGATTGTCTTGGCGTTGCAAAGATGTCAACCAGTCGTCCTTATTAAGGCACACGGCGTAGATACTGCTTCCATCAACATCTGCAACTTCGCTTGGCACACCGACAGGATTCCGACTCATACCACCCACATGAGGCATAGCGGTCCCTGGTCTATGTATGAACTGAACATCAATTTCCTGAAGTCGTAACAGCCATCGCGCAACTCGGGTACAACCCCAGTCTTGCTCTTCAACGTAACCACAGCTTGGCAGTCAGTTACCGCCGTAACCGGTTTTCCCAATACATATATCCGTAAACGAGACAGGCTCTCCACAATCGCTAGCATTTCGAGCTCACAACTGTGGTATTTTGCCTCAGCCTCAGTAGTGCACCTGCTGAAATAACTAACCGCTCGCAGTTATCCCTCCTCATCCCGTTGCATCAAAATTCCAGCCAATCCAAGTGCACTCGCATCGCAGTGAACCTCATGGTCGAGTTCGGGGTCATAGATCGTTAATACTGGCTCAGTAACCAATTTCTGCTAACTTGTTCTGTTGATTCAACGGTCTCGATATTTCGGCATAGTTTTGGATGAATTTGCGCAAATATCCCGAGAGACCCAAGAACTGACGTACCTGAGTTGGCGTTGTTGGTATTGCAAAGTTTAGAGTTGCTTCTATTTTGGAAACTCCTGGCTTAATCCCTCTTTCACAGATCTGATGGCCCAGATACTCCACTTCCCTCTTAAGAAACTGGCACTTTGTCAATTTCAGCGTCAGTCCGCTGCCGTCTAGCACCTCCAGGAACCGCTCCAGTTTTATCAATCCTTCATCTACAGTATGACTTGGCACGATGACATATAAGATGATCCATCATTCGCTGGAAAACGGATGGCCCGTTGACCAAACCAAACGGCATACGACGAAATTCCAGCTGTTTATTATGAACCTGGAACGGCGTCAGGTGTTTCGACTCCTTCGACACTGGAATCTGGTAGTAACCTGAGTTTAAATCCAAAATGGTAAAATACCTGTATCCACTTAATCTGTTAAGCTGCTCCTCAACAATCAGCATTGGATACTTCTACTTGACAGTTTCAAAATTTAGAGTACGATAATCAATACACATCCTGGTGGTGACGTCCTTTGTTGGTACCATGGAGATTGGCGATGTAAAATTCGAAGTCGACTCCTGAATGATGTTATTCTCTAGCAACTCCTGAACTCTCCGTTCAACTTGCTATCGCTGAGCAAAAGGAATTGTGTAATTCCGCCGGCCAACTGGAAGCTCTCCTTTTAGCTTAATGGCTATGGTGACATCCTTCGCCTGACCAAGTTGGGAGATATCCAAAGCAAAACAATTTTCATACTTCTTGATCAAGTCACGTAGTCTCGGCTGCGAGTTCGACTCCAAACTGTCGTCATAGCTGCCGTCAGGAATTTCCAGATTTTCTCTGTCTACAGACACTGCGCTGACCTGTTGCTCTACTTTGTTGATCTTCAACTTGCCGTTGCAAAATACCAAACTTATCATTCGATGATCCAGCAAGGCACGACCTGCAATCACACTCATTTTCTGAGCAGTATCTGGAACAATTAGCAACATCGCAGAGATCTGAATTCTACTGATCTCGACCGCTACATGCATTCGCCCGACTGTCTTACAACTACTTCCTACAAATCCCAAAAGATCCACAGAGTAGTCGTCGATCTTAAAATTGCATCGAATCGCTTTAGACTCTCTCAAAGTAAAGCACTCGCTACCAGTATCAATAACCGCTCGGAATTCAACTCCGTTGATTTTTACAAGGCGATATAAATCATCTTTATCTGGCGCAAACTGCAAACAGTTAATTTGTTGACGCGTCGGGCAGTCTCTGGTGCGATGTCCTCGTTGCCTGAAGCATAGCATGCTAAACTTCGGTGGTAGCAGATAAGGCTGTACTTACGGGTTGCCTCGTACTTGAACTGATGCCGCTTGATGGCGTCTGGTTGAATGTTATAGGCGCTTTCGATCGTCTGAGACTTTCCTGCTCCTGTAAACCCTCCACCCGCTTAATCCACTCTAGCAGCTCAACAGAGTTGGTAAACCTCTGACCGCTCAGCTTGTCAATCAGCCTTTGATCGCCCAACCCAGTTATCAAATAGGTGATTGTGGCAGATTCACTTAGGTTCCCTCTCTTACACAAATTTCTCACCTGGAAGAAATAGTCCTTGATATTTTCGCTTCTTCCTCTGTGACGAGCGACTAGCTGTTGATGGATATCAGCTTCATTTGCTCCACAAGGGAAGGCTCCCACGAGGGCTTTTCGGAAATTTGTCCAGCTTGACAACTGCGCTTGTTCTGATTCATTGTGAGAGCCTCTTAAGTTTCACCCTCGCAAGGTGATGAGACTCTCAAGGGAGCCGTAGATTCAGTAAATTCTGTTTCTAATTCATCTTCGCACGATGGCGGTTCTATTAAAACAATAGGATGAAATAAAAATAATACTGTTATTTGCAAAATAACCTCTGATATACCAGCCCGAAGTGAAATATTTTTCAAATGTCCAATTAATGTAGCTGAAGGTACTGAACTCTTGTGTCAACTTCATGAAATAAGTCCACAAATTTATGTAGCGTCTTCTTTAACTGAAATTAGTAACGGTTCTATTATATTAGGTATGACCAACGTTAGTACATCAAAGGTATCTTTGAAAGATATACCTATTCAATTACATCCACCCAAGTTATATACTATAAGAAATCTGCGAAAAGAAAAGTCGAATGCGCCACAGAAATTCCTATATCCAATAAGCGCAAAATATTCAAATAAACGTAATGAACGAATAAAAAAGCTTTTTGAAGTACTTAGTTTACGAGAAGATCTTAATCCCGAGGAAGATCAACCAATTTTTCAACTAGATGATGAAAAACTACCATACACAAACGCAATATACCATAAAATTCGAACCGAATATTACAAAGGTCCTATAAATACGAAACAGTATCGACTACCAGAAGCACATAGCCGAATTATTAGCGAACACGTTGAGCAAATGTATAACGACAATATCATATCGGATAGCAAAAGTCCTTGAAATAGTCCATTGTTAGTGGTTCCTAAGAAGGCTGACAAGGACGGGGTGCGAAAATATAGGGTGGTAGTTGATTTCCGAAAAATTAATGATATATAGTATCGACTACCAGGAGCACATAGGCGAATTATTAGCTAACACGTTGAGCAAATGTATAACGACAATATCATATCGGATAGCAAAAGTCCTTGAAATAGTCCATTGTTAGTGGTTCCTAAGAAGGCTGACAAGGACGGGGTGCGAAAATATAGGGTGGTAGTTGATTCCCGAAAAATTAATGATATAACCATGGGTGATGCGTTTCCCCTGCCTAGGATTGACGATATCTGTACGGTCGTAGGTTTTTACTGACCGTCAACTATCAACCTCTACTTTATGGTAGGAAGATTGATGTTGAATTTCTTCCTGTGGACGAAAGTGAGCGACGACGAGTTTAAACTCAGCGAATACGACGACGAGCAAAAATTAAAAGGCAAGGTTTCGACCACTGATGGCTTTGTACAAAAAAGAAGCGAAAGCTTTATTTCATATTTTCTTTTATACATTTCAACTTGTCGGTTTTATTCCAAGAGAGTGGAACATAAAAATCTAGACTACCGCAAATGGTTCTATTAACTAATCTGTTATATAAAAAATTATGGCGATTGGTCGAAACTAGGCGCCAGATTTAAATTGCTATAAAATACGTAACTTAGGAAGCTATTCTGTCCCAACATTCCGCCGCCTTTGAAAGTACAATCTTTCAAGAGGGTATTGTTGCTAGCTTGCGAATCGGACGTCTTGTCGTTCCCTTTGAGGTCCTCACATCAGCTACTCTGACCCGTCCGTCCGAACCCGGGATCGTGTTTATGATTCGCCCCATTAGCCATTTTTGGGGTGGAACATGGTCCTCGTGGATGATGACTTAGTCGCCAATGTTGATGTTTGGGCTTGGTGACGCCCATTTTCCTCTACCTTGCAGCTCCTGTATATATTCGGTGGACCACCTTTGCCAAAAGTGCGTTTTGACAGCATTAATACGTCGCCAGCCCTGAATGAAGCTGATTTCAGCCACCTCGTCTGCAGGCTCGGGAATTGCCTTAAGGGAAAAACCGATGAGAAAATGGGTCGGGGTCAGCGCTTCGAGGTCGTTGGGGTCGGATGACATCGGGGTGATTGGTATAGAATTCATCACCGCCTCTATTTCCACCAGCGCTGTTGACAGCTCTTCAAAGTTGAGTTTAGCACCTCCAAGGCTACGGTGCAGATGACCCTTCGCGACCTTGACGGCCGCCTCCCAAATTCCTCCAAAGTGGGGTGCCCTGGGGGGTATAAAGTTAAAATTGATACTGACATTAGAACAGAAGTTTTTAATGATTTCTTGCGATGAATTTTTGAATAATAAATTGTGCAATTCAATTTGTTTGGATTTGGCTCCAACGAAATTCGTTGCGTTGTCGCAATATATGTCTCTAGGGAGACCTCTTCGACCTATCATTCGTTTTAGGGCAGCAAGAAAGGCGTCTGTTGAGAGATCGGATACGGCTTCTAAATGAACCGCCTTGGACGAGAAACACACGAAAACGGCGATATAAGTTTTGTAGGGTACTCTTCCTCTGATTTTATAATAAGTGAAGATTGGTCCGCAAAAGTCTACCCCACAGCACAAAAATGGACGCGAAGAAGTTGGTCTCTCCTGAGGTAAGTTTACCATGACCTGCTCTAATAGTTTTGGGCGGTACCTGACACAGTGAACACATTGCCTAACACATTGCCGAGCGATATCCCGAGCATTGACAGTCCAAAACTTATGCCTAACCAATAAAACTAGAGCCTTTGGGCCAGCGTGGTAGTTGGTTAAGTGCAGATGTCGAACTAGTGCCTTTGTGAAACTGCAATTTTTGGGAAGCAACAAGGGGTATTTACTCTCCTCCGGAATATAAGCATGCTTTAGCCGTCCTCCAACACGAAGTAGTTCGATGCCGTCTGTATCCTGCAGGAACGGGTTTAAACATTTTATTGCCCCTTTTAGAGGTTGTTGTGCTTTGACGGCGTTAATTTCCTCCGAAAACGAATTAACTTGAATGAGGTTTACAATTCTCAGAAGAGCTTCATTCAGCTCCGAAACTGCCAAGGTGGTTGGTAACTTACGATTTCCCTTTCTTCGACAAAATCGTATAACATAAGCGAATACGCGAAGAATTTTTAGGTAGGAACTGAACCGCTCGACTACCTCAAGTAAAAAATTAGGTTCTGGTTTCTTACAGAGCAGCACCGTTCGTCGTTTTTCCAGCAAAAGATCTTCTTGTGAAAGCGAAACTTCAAAATTAATTGGCCAGTTTTCTATTGGGCGTAGCAAAAATTGTGGGCCTCTGAACCATATTGACGTCAAGAGTTCCTCAACCGTACAACCTCTCGAAACGATATCCGCTGGATTCTCGCCAGTGGGCACGTGCTTCCACACGACACTCTTTGTCTTCTGAATCTCGGCTACTCGATTTCCCACAAAGGTTGTTAGTTTTGACGAATGTGTGGCGATCCAGTGTAAAACTGTAGCAGCATCCGTCCAAAAGTAGACCTCTGATTGAGTTCCCTTGAAGATAGGTTTTATCTTTTCCCACAACTTCGCTAGTAAGTGAGCTGCACAAAGTTCTAACCGCGGAAGTTGTTTCCTACTTGCCGGTGCTGCTCTAGACTTGGCGACTAGAAGCCTCACTTTTACCGTTCCGGATGTATCTGTAGCTCGAAGATATATGCAGCACCCATATGCATGCATAGAGGCATCTGCGAAGCCATGTATCTGATAGCTTTGGCGATTTCCTATCAAGGCAAATCTAGGGACAGATAGATTTTGCAAGGAATAGAGATCAGTCATAAACTCTCTCCATTGAATATCGGCACTTTGGGGAATAGATGCATCCCAGTCTATTTTCTCAATCCACAGATTTTGAAGAATTACCTTTGCTCTGATAATTATTGGACTTAACAGTCCCATCGGATCGAAGAGCGAAGATGAAAGGGAAAGAATCGACCTTTTTGTGTATTTGGAGTAGTTTCTAGTTGGGTTGTATGAAAAGCTAAATTCATCTGCTAACGGATTCCAGGTTATGCCTAATGTACTAGTGAGACCAGGTTCGGTAAATTTAATCTCCTTCTGAAACGAGGTAGCAGCCTCCATTATAGTGGGGTGATTGCTCTCTTGCATAGCTCTAGCCCTGCTGAATGTAAGATGGCAACAACTTCCTTTTGTTTCCGTGGCAATGAGTCCAGATCATCATCTCCAGTAATAAGATCGTCAACATAAAAATCTTCTTCTATTACGTGAGGACCTACTTCAAATTTATTTTTGTTTGTTTCTGCCAAGTACTTAAGGCAACGAGCAGCAGCAAACGGAGCTGACGATGTACCATATGTGATGGTATTTAATTGGTATGTTTGTACCGGAGTAGTTTCGTTTTTTCTCCAAAGGATGTATTGAAATCTACGATGAGATGGGTGAACTAAAAATTGACGAAACATTTTTACGACATCTGCGGTGAGGACAAATCTATGCAAACGAAAGCGAAGAAGAATTATGAACAGCTTGGCCTGAGTAGTTGGACCAACCATGAGCGTATCGTTCAATGACAGATGAGATGAAGTGCAGCAGGAAGCATTGAAAACAACCCTGAGCTTTGTGGACTTGCTTTCTGGCCTAACAACGCAGTGATGAGGTAGGTAGTAGTGGGGTTCATCTAGCTTGGGATCCTTCACCAGTGTCATATGTCCCAAGGCCTCGTATTCATCTAAAAACGCTACATATTGGGCTTTCAAGGATTCATTTTTGCCAAGTCTTCGTTCCAACGCCAGGAATCGTCTAAAGGCTATATCATACGAAGCTCCGAGACAGTTGGGTTCGCGTTTAAAGGGTAGACGAACCATAAGTCGGCCATTATGTAGAACCTCAAGGTTTGTCCTAAAATGAGCCTCGCACTCCTGTTGTTCCTCAGTCCACTGGGGTCTTTGGTCTTGAATCTGTTCTAGTTCCCAGAACTTCTCCACATATTGCTCGAGCGAATCGTCATTAGGGTTCAGGAAGCAGAACTGTTTCGTCGGGTTAGCAGGTTTTGCATATCTTCCTGACACGATCCATCCTAAAGATGTTTTTTGTAGAGATGGTAGTCCTTCCCCAAGCTTTATTTGCCCTACTTGAAGAAGATCAAAGAACGACTCAGCCCCTAGCAGCAAGACAATTTGTGATGGTTTATTAAAATGCTCATCTGCGAATTCTAAATTTTGAGGCAGATTCCAATTTGTGATGTTGAGAGCTGCTTCCGGCTGATACCCAGTAATAGCAGGTGCTACCAAAAACTCCAACGATGTTTCAAAATTATTGAAACGCGATCGAATCGTCGTTTGTGTCTGAAAGTTAATTTTTGTTTCAGCTACCCCTATTCCGACTATGTCTACATTTTTTCTTTGCCTTTTAAGACGCAGGGAGTTAACAAACCTTTCATTTATAAAGTTGACTTGGGAACCAGAATCGAGCAACATTCGACCCAATTGAAAACTTCCACTTGAATCCTGAACAAGAACCAATGCCGTCGCTAGGATTACCTGAGCTATAGAAGGTTTCTCCTTTTCCGAAGCAGTGTGACTTGTTGCCACTGGTGATGATTGTTTACCCTGTTCCTCACTCCTAGTACTGGTTTCAAATTGTTGAGGTCGATGCAAAAGACTGTGGTGTGTTTGTTTGCAAACTTTACACCTGTACGACGAAGGACATTTTGAAACGCTATGGCCCTTGCCCAAGCAATTTAAACAAAGTCCTAGCCTTTTAACATTTGTGAACCTTTCCATTACAGCCAACTTATTAAAGGCTGAGCAACCTGGAATAGAGTGACCACTATCTCGGCAGAACAAACAGGCCTTTTGTGAAACTGCTAACGACAATTGAGGGCGATAGCCTGAATGCGATGGTCTTTGCTTGCTAGAAATTCGTTGATCGGAATGCGATCTCAACTGCTTGCTATCACGAGCCTCAAGGTATTGACTTCTCTTGTTAAGGACTGCTGAACATTCACTCCACTTAGGCAGCTTCTTATAATCCAGATATTCGTCCCACTGAGTTTCCGGATCTACCTTAGACATGGCGATGTGTATTACAATGGCATTGCAGATATCTTCGACCGAGCCTATCGACTGAAGCGAATTGAAAACAGCAGTTGTCCTGTCTACTAAGCCTCTAAGTTCCGATGCAGAAGACTTGGAAACCTTTGGTTGCTCAAACAGTTCGGAAATATATTGTAAAAATATAAGGCAATCGTTATCGTGACGATCCTTCAGCAGTGCTAATGCCTTAGGGTAATTCTCCTCCGTGACTTGAAAAGCTTTAACAGTACTTAAAGCTTGATCACTCAAGCAGGCCAAAAGATGATTGAATTGCTGTCAAATTCGGCTCATTATCGACAAGAGTTTTAAAAGAATGTATGAAATTTTTATACTCTGAATATTGTCCATTAAATCGGGGTAATTTGAGGTTAGGCAAATGATTTTTTGTGTAATGAGGAACTGCAAAGGTCAAGTCTGCAGAGCTATTGCGTCTGTTAGACCCTAAAAGCGATTGAATTTTTGTTTTCGTTGAAATATAAAGGTCTTCCAATTCACCCCGACCACTATCAGCCGGTTCTGAACGCTCAATTCGAGTTTGGCACGCTAAAACTTGCTTAAAATAGGATTCCAAAATTCCTAGACGGCATTCCAATTCCGTAGCCGAAAGAGTATCCGTTTTAGCCTCAACCATATTTTTGATCCTAGTAATGTTGCCCTTGGTTGAAGAGCGCAACCGCTTCAGTTCCTCAATGGATAACTCAGTTGTCATATTTTCTGATTATTATTTTTAAAAACAGGAATTTATTTTTCCCTTTTCCCCAACGAACGTAGCAAACCGAAAAATAAAACTAGAAAAGTGTTGGTAGTTGGCAACCCTATTGCACAACGTATTGGTAGAGCTCAATCTTGCGGCGAAAAATTAATCCAACGACGAGATTACTCCGGCGAGGAAACGACGAAGTAATCCAACAACGAAAGTGGTGGTGTAAGATGAGTTAAAAATTCAAAATTGACGAAGTAAATGGTTAATTAGAAATAAATTACTTTCAAATGTGATTGTGAACAGTGGTACTCAATTTGATTTGTAGTGAATGTTTAAAGAATTCAAACTATTATGGATTCAAAAACTGTCAACGAAGAAATTACTTTCCAAGCGAAAGCTTCATTTCATTGCATATGATCAATGCAGCACCCACTCCGACGACGAAAAAAAAAGCTCAATAGCTTTGTACGTTCGAGCGAAATGTAGGTCTATGCAATGACAAGCGTGATGAAACTTTACTGGCGGCGAATTCCAATAACAGCAGCGACAGCAACCAAGAATTGATTCCACGATAAGGGTTGACTTCAGTGTCTGTGATTTGAAAGCGAGAGTACGAATGACGATAAAGTACAATAGAAATAACGCGTGTGTGTGCTTTAAGCCTACGGCGAAAGTGGAATATGGCAAAATGGTTTACGCAGTGTTGCGGCAAAAGAAAAGCTTTGTGTATTGTCAAATGCGATCAACTTGAATAAGAAGCTTTTGTGGATTCTAAATTTGAATTTCCACTGATAGTTTCTACGGATAACTTTTTACGCCAATAAACAATTCCCAATTGAATGCACCAATTATGTAATTTTA
Organism: Brachypalpus laphriformis; assembly: GCA_945910035.1. NCBI lineage: Eukaryota > Metazoa > Arthropoda > Insecta > Diptera > Syrphidae > Brachypalpus > Brachypalpus laphriformis. The sequence continues at coordinate 109,335,033 of OX246754.1, read as the reverse complement.
TTTTATTTTTTAGATATTATGATACATTATGTAGATTTTGTCTTTTAATATTGAATATAATAATTATTTGCATGCATATCACAATTCCGTCGAAGATGCGCTGTTGTTTCGATAACTTTTCTATGTATTATTAAATTTTCTATTCTGGTACTTGAATTTATTGTGGCGAATGGTGTGCGCAGCTTCGATTGAAAGGCGATTTTTGACGTACCTGGTTGTGAGATGTATTACTTATCTTCCCTGGTTCCTTTTACACCTCTGTAGTCAATTTCCTTTGTCTAGGTGACAACTTATTCGTTCTGTCCTGTTGGATGCTTGATGGTTTTGGCTTCTGCACTTATCACATGCGAAAAAACCCGAACCGACACGATATTTTTAATAGTTTTTCATGTAATTCACTTATATGTCTATTGTCTATATGATGTATTAGTTTTTTCATATATGCTTTATTGTTTTTCCCGAAAATTTAATATTGTGTTTAACTATGGGATACTTTCTCCCTTACACGTATGGGCGCCAAAATGTACGGTCGTAGGTTTTTACTGACCGTCAACTATCAACCTCTACTTTATGGTAGGAAGATTGATGTTGAGTTTCTTCCTGTGGACGAAAGTGAGCGACGACGAGTTTAAACTCAGCGAATACGACGACGAGCAAAAATTAAAAGGCAAGGTTTCGACCACTGATGGCTTTGTACAAAAAAGAAGCGAAAGCTTTATTTCATATTTTCTTTTATACATTTCAACTTGTCGGTTTTATTCCAAGAGAGTGGAACATAAAAATCTAGACTACCGCAAATGGTTCTATTAACTAATCTCTTATATAAAAAATTATGGCGATTGGTCGAAACTAGGCGCCAGATTTAAATTGCTATAAAATACGTAACTTAGGAAGCTATTCTGTCCCAACAATATCCTTGATCAGTTACGAAACAGCAGATATTTTTCAACTTCAGATCTTGCTAGCGGATATCACCAAGTCACAGTAGATAAAGCTGACCGAGAAAAACGGCTTTTAGCACAAATACAGGGCATTATGAGTTTAACCGAATGGCATTTGGTTTGAAAAGGGCTCCGGCTACCTTTCAACGCCTTATAAATCATATTCTAAGCGGCTTACAAGGCATTAAATGCTTTGTCTATCTAGACGACATTGTAGTGTACGGAAGAAATTTAGATGATCATAACCGCAAATATTTTCGAGCGAATAGAAAAATTCAATTTGCGGCTGCAACCCAGAAAATGTAATTTTTTTCAACGGGAAATAGTCCAAGGATTAATGCCAACAAAGAAGAAGTGAACAAAAATAGTCTAAATCTGGCAACATCTTACGCAGTTACTCTTATTGAAAGTCAGTGTAACTTCATTTTTCTTGGTGAGAGGTTGTTTCCTGTGCCAGTTCGGTTACTTAGCGGTACGCGTATATGCGAAATTGCGGTTACTCCGTAAATTTTACGAATAGTTAGTATTACTGTAAGTTTTATTCGATTTGTATTTGAGATAAGATCGACAAGAGTACCATCATGGGCTATAGATTCAGTGGTTTATTTTACGTTTTATTTTATTAGAATCATGGTAACACGTAAAGAATATAGTCGACCACTAAATTTGAAGGAGGTTGAAGCTACACTAGCAGAAGAACTCGACGAAATACAAGGATGTGGCTCAGAAACTGAAGACAATATTGGACATGATTTCAGTGATTCCGGTTCGGAGTACGTTCCTGACGATGGTGAAAGTTTTGACTCTGAAAGACCTTCTTCTTCGAAAAGAGCAAGACTCAGCACCAATATTGCAAAGAGTAATACCCCGAATATATGCGTACTCCAACCATTACAACCAGAGGTAAGAGGTATTGGAGGAAGAATCTTGGCGACGTCAAAAGGAAAGAGAAAATGTAAGTCTTAGAGGCAAAAACGGTCATCGCTGGTGCACAGTCGCTAAAGAACTGCAAAACGAAATTTCGTGCACATAATACAAGGTCCCATAGGACTCGCTCGTGATGCATGTACGCCACTAACTGCTTTCAATTGTTTCTTAAGCGCGGAGATCATGACCAAAATTTTGATTCACAAAAATTCTGAAATAGCTATCAAATCCCAAAACTATTCTTCTGGAAAAGCCACAGTTTCCAAAACAACCAGAGAAGAATTACAGGCACTTATTGGATTGTTAATTTTTGCAGCAGCACTAAAAGATAATCATCTATCCACCCGAGATATGTTTGAATCCAAATTATCTGGATCGATTTATAAGGCAACTATCAGCCGCGAGCGTTTTGAGTTTCTGTTGGACTGTTTACGATTTGATGATAAAACTACTCGGGCTGAGAGACGCGAAAACGATCGTTTTGCTCCAATACGTGAATTTTGGGATGAACTTATATTAAATTGCAATGAATCATATAAACCCGGCAGCTATATAACTATTGACGAACAATTATTAGCATTTATAGGTCGATATCCGTTTAAAATGTACATACCCAACAAGCCTGCTAAGTATGGAATAAAAATAATTGTGACCTGTGATATTGGCACAAAATATATGTTGGATGCAAGTCCCTATCTCGGAAAAAATACAAACTGTAATGGATTACCGTTAGCTGAGCATTACGTTAAAGATTTAACCAAAACTATTCATGGTACCAACAGAAATGTGACTATGGATAATTGGTTCACGTCCGTAAGATTGGCTGATAAGCTTTTAGAGAAGCCTTTCAATTTGACTTTGGTTGGAACTTTACGCCAAAATAAATCTGAAATACCAAGCGAAATGCTTTAGGTCAAAGGCCGTGAAGTAGGTAGTTCCCTCTTCTGTTTTGATCAGGAAAAAACGCTCATTTCATATAAAGCAAAAAAAATAAAAATGTGATTCTACTGTCCACAATGCATGAAGGAGCCTCAATTAGCCCACAAACTCAGAAGCCGGAGATTATACAGTTTTATAACGACACCAAGTTCGGCGTGGATACATTTGATCAATTGTGCAGCAGCATGAACTGCGGTCGAAAAACTCGTAGATGGCCGATGTGCATTTTTTATGATATGCTAAATATTGCTTGCATCAACTCCTGCATTATTTATAATCATAACAGTCAAAGGAATGGTGCGCAGCTGCTTAACAGAAAGAAATATATAATTAATCTTCATAAACAATTGACGAAACCTTGGCTTGAGCATCGGTTTCGGTTGCTAACTTTGCAACGCCCACTCAAACAAATGATCGCCGATATTTTGGAATTAATTATGGAGGATCAACAAGTGAACACTGCTGTACAAAAGCGAATAACCTGTTATTTGTACCCATCTCAAAAGCGTAGGATGACGTCACTTTATTGCACACACTGCAATCGAGCTTTTTGTGGAGAGCACCGTGCACGGTGCTGCATACCGTGCGATAACCAAAAATGATTTGGTCTCAATTTATGAATTGTTTTGTTCCTTTATGTTCCTTTTTGGTTTTAAACCCCTTTATGAAAGAAAATTTAATGAAAAGTATAATTTTTGTTCTCAATAAAAAAAACTCGTAAAATTTACGAATGGTTAGTATTAACGTAATTTCAAATGATGGTTAGTATTTAAGGGTTAAAACTAATCTCCGCATTCGACCACATTATAGAAGAATATGTTTTCATTCATTCATTCATTTTCAATGGCCCGCTAATCCTTCATGAGGGTCATTGGGGTAGGATGCTCAGGTGGACTCTCCATCCTTCTCGATCCTCCGCCATTGACTCCAATTCATCAGGGGGAATCCCTAAGCGGCTCCAGAAGAGATGTCGGACTTGATCCAACCATCTATTTCTAGGCCTTCCGCGAAGTCGCCTACCTGATGGCACGGCAACCATGGCGCGTCTTGGAAGCCGGTCTGGGGGCATACGCACTACTTGACCAAACCATCGAAGCATAGATCGTTCCGTTCGGAGAAGTAGCTGCTCAACGTTGAGCGCCTCGCGTACTCTGGTGTTGCGCACTCGATCCCTACGAGTTATTCCAACAACACCGCGGAGGAACCTCATTTCAGCAGCTTGTACCCGCGATCTTATTCTTTCGGTCAGTACCCAAATTTCATGACCATAGGTGAGAGTTGGAACATACACCGAGTTAAAAACCGATAGCTTAGCTTGAACACTAAGTTCGGCCTTCCTTACAACAGATTGGCCAAGCTCTCTCAAAATTGATCCAGCCTGACCAATTCTACAGGATAACTCGGCACTGCTCCTCCCATCACTCGTGAATAGAACCCCGAGGTACTTAAAATTCTCCACCTGCTTCAGTGGGACTCCACTAACATGCAAAGTGCACTGAATGGGTTTTTTGGAAACGACCATTACTTCCGATTTGTTCACGTTGATCTTCATTCCAGCATCATCACAAACGGCTACAAACCTTTCGAGTGCGCGCTGAAGTTCGGTTTGAGAGGACCCAAGGATGACCAAATCATCCGCAAAGAGCAGATGACTAATCCTTAGGTCTCCCACTTTTAAACATTCCCCGCCACGGCTGCGCTGCAACATCCAATCCATATATACAATGAAGAGGAGAGGTGACAAAACGCACCCCTGGCGGAGTCCAACGCCCACAGTAAAGGTATTGATTTAACACCGTTTATCCGAACACAGCTTCTACAGTTTGTATATAAAGACTGAATCGACCGTAACAGGGAACCAGTAATCCCATACTCCTGCAGAACACTCCAGAGTTTACCTCGACGAAGAATATGTTTGAGTATCAAAAACTATGTCAAATCCTGCAAAAAATGTCAAATGAATAAAACGGTCAAACGCGCTATTATGCCGATGATGATCTCCGCAACCTCCAAAAAGCCATTTGACAAAGTGTTTATGGACATTGTGGGTCCATTATCAACAACTACACGAGGCAATAAATTCATTCTGAGATTCGAAAATGATCTTACATGATTTATGGACTGTTATTCCAAACGCAGAAGCTGGAACAGTTGCAAAAGTTTTCTGTGATGAAATTATAAGTATATATAGAATTCCTAAACTGCTGCTAACTGATTGTGGATCTACCTTTTGCTGTGACCTTTTCAGAAAGGCATGCAAATTTCTGTAAATCTCTAAGCTCGAAACAACTGCATATCACCCGCAAACCAACGGAGCCCTTGAAAGAAATCATGGTCCGCTAATAGAATATTTAAGATCTTTTTCAAATGATAATCCAGCAGATTGGGATGAGTGGCTTCGTCAGGCTATGTATGTCCATAATAATACGTAACTTTCTAGCACAAAATTAACACCCACGGCACCTAGTGCTAATTGGGTTCTATTCTTTAGAAGAACCACCACATCTACCTGCCTACCCATATCTTTTAATCATTCTCCTCCATTGGCATGCTACTCTCATTGCAACTGCAAGATACAGTGTACTCCCTGTAATAAGGTCACCTTACTTCAATTATTTTAATCCAAAACTGAATTCATGTCGAATTAAATTTAGATGATTTTTGGTACTTATTTCGAAAAAGGGCCTCCCCTTCAAAATTAACCATGCGACAAATGTTGATACATACATATATTTAATTTTGGACCACTTAACTACTGTTGGCCGGCACAAAACTGTTCTCTAATAAACTAAGCCCCAGGCGCCTGCCTGACAGTTGTTGACATGCCCTTAGCTTATAACTTTGTCGAAAACTTCGCGAATCCCTCTTCTTTTATGTTTTTTTTTTTTTTCCGAGGGTTGGTGAAAAATCTTCCATAGACACTATGAGAATAGCAAGCGTGCTCATAGTAGTGTCAGATTCTTACTGACTAAAAAAAAAACCACCCTTCGATATAAATTTGTTAGATATCGCAACTAAGTAATAACTTATCAAGCAATTTTCCTATCACGAAATAAAAACGTTTGGCAGGTTACTTTCCACTGAAAGATCCTGCATGTTCCGCAATCTAGACGCCAAGTCGAAGGGCTTCGTCCTTTGTAGTCGGCGCAATAAATTGCCCTCATCCAAAATTTGTAGGACTGTATTGTTGACATGTCCGATTAGTCGGTTTCTATGCTTTCTCGCGAAGCTTCTAGTTTCAGCTTCGATTGTGGGAATTCCGAGATCCCTGTGGATATCGTCGTTTCTAATATACCACGGTGCTTCGACAATCTCTCTTAGCACTTTATTTTGAAAAGTTTGTAAAATATTGGCATTTGTTTTCTTAGTACAACCCCAAAGTTGTATACCGTAGGTCCACACCGGCTTTAGCACTTGCTTGTATGAAAGCAGTTTGTTCTCAGTACTGAGCTGGGAATGTTTTCCGAGTAACCAGTACATTTCGCTATATTTGATTTCGAGTTTTTTACGTTTCATTTTCACGTGCGAATTCCATTTCAGTCTTGCATCGAGTGTCATTCCCAGATATTTGGCCTCGTTTGCAAAAGGTATTCGGGCCGAGTTTAGGAAAATTGGCAAGTTATTAGTTTTCTTGTACGTGAAATTCACGTGAACAGATTTTGATTCGTTGAGGGCAATCCGCCAGTCCCTCGTTCATTCATTTACTTTATTTAGCGCGTTTTGCAGTTTTTCAGTTGTTTCTTCGATTGTTTTACCTACTGCTAGGATAGCAGTGTCATCGGCAAACGTAGCAAGGATAGTGCCATCTTCTTTCGGTATATCTCGAGTATATAACAGATAGAGAAGCGGCCCAAGAACGCTTCCTTGTGGTACGCCGGCCGGAATTTCTTTGAGCTCCGAGTATTCGTTTCCATGTCTAACACGGAAGAGTCTATTCCCCAGATATGATACTAGAATGTCGTATAACCATAAAGGGAGAACGTGTCGTAGTTTGGATTTCAAGCCATCATGCCACACCTTATCAAAGGCCTGCGAGACGTCAAGAAATACGCTTGAGCAAAGCTTTTTTTCTTCAAGTGCTTTCTCGATTACGTCAGTAATTCTATGCACCTGGTCAATCGTACCCAAATCGTACCGTAATCGAACCCAAACTGGTGGTCAGGGATAAGATTATTTTCGTCTATAACCGGTTGGAGACGCCTTAGTAATATCCTCTCGAAAATTTTGGATATGACTGGAAGAAGCGAAATTGGTCTATACGATTTTAGATCATTTGGCGGTTTTCCTGGTTTTAAGACCATTATTACTTCCGCAACTTTACATTGGTTCGGAACGTGTTTTAATCTGAGCGCAGCATTTACAATATAGAGAAGCTTAATCAAAGCTTTTCTAGGTAAAACTTTGAGAATTTCTCCGGTGATTAAATCATAACCAGGAGATTTCTTAGGTTTTAGAATCCCCATCTCATTTTTGAGTTCCCTAAGCGTTCCACTTGTGAGTGTTAAATTGCCAGATGGTAAATCCGGCCTATTGATGTTATCGTAAACCACTTGACTATCGTACGGTTTAAAGGTTTCTTCCAGGTGGGCCGCAAAGACGTCCGCTTTTTCTTTATCTTCCCTTGCCCATTCATTTTGATTCAATTTAATTGGCGGCGAAGGGACTTTGGGCCTTTTGGTGCCTTTTATGGCTTTCCAAAGTGAATAATTGGAATCTTTCTTCGCTGTTAAACTTTCAAGGTAAGAGCCTATTGCACGATTCTTAAAATCCTTGCTAGTTTTCTTCAACGAATTGCACAGACGATTCAAGTGTGCTTTATGCTGCGGAGCACGACTCTGTTGCCATTTTTTATGCGCTTTTCGTTTTTCCTTGACCAATTCCTTTATTTCCGGAGGATATCGTAAGCCGTATTTGTCCGGCGTTTTCCTTGGAATGGGAGTATTATTCCAAGAGGCGAGCTGTACGATCTCGACGAAGCGATCAACTTCAACCTCAAGTTCATAGGGTGTCGTAAGTGGAACGCTCAGTTCAACATTAATTTCAATTTCGTTCCTAAAACCTTCCCAGTTAGTTGTTCTACCAGTTAATCTCGCTGGCTCTAGGTTATAGACTAGTTTTTCGCTCAATGTCAAAATAATTGGGGAATGATCAGACGACAGATCAAAACTCTCTTTGACTTTTATGTGGTTGGTAGATATTCCTTTCACAACGAAAAAATCTATCAGATCAGGTATTTTGAAGTATCAGTTGGCCAGTAAGTCGGTTTACCCGACGAACGGAAATCGCAATTGTACTCTATACCTGCCCCATAGAGCATTCTACCTTTTTTCGAACTGCATCTTGAGCCCCAGAACGTGTGTTTCGCATTAAAATCGCCGCCAATAATGAAATTAGGTTTAAGCGATTCAAACATATTAGTAAAATCACTTTTTTCAAGCGCGGAACGCGGTGGACAGTAGATAGCCGAAATTTTAAGAGTACGCTGACTATTTTTAACTCGAATCGTGCAAAGTTGCAAAGTTTCAAGCTCTATCTTTAGGTCTTCCGATTGCTCGATACAGTCTTTAATAAGCAAGGATGATCCGCCTCTCGCTTTTCCCGAAGGGTGACAAGCGTGGTAATCATTATAGCCTTTTATTTTTAAACGCGATTCCGTTTTGATGTGGATTTCAGAAATCAAGCAAATATCAATATCTTTTTGGCGTATAAATATTTCCAATTCGTCAAGTTTTTGCAAAAGTCCGTTTGCATTCCAAGTATATATTTTCAACATTCGTTTGTCATTCATATTCTAGTTGAAGCCTATCGAGAATAATTTTATTTATTTTGCCTTGTTGTTCCAGTTTTGCGAGAATAACTGAGAAAACATGAGAAAAGGGGTCGGTCGAAATTTCAAGGTTTTTTGGTTTTTCGGAAGCCACGGCCTGAGCATAAGACTGCATTGCTGCTGTCCGAGGGTCATTACCCGATGGCTTTTCTAATCTTAACTTTTCAGTACCGTTTCTTTTAAGAACAGAGGTCGAGGGATTTTCTGCTGTCAATCTTTCCCTCACCTTTTTGTGCTCTGAACCCGGTAGTTTTAGTTTGCCTACTTTCTCCGGCGCGATCTTACGCTTTGGTTTAGTTTGCAATTTTGATTTTATATTTAGTGGCTTAAGGAACGCATCTCTCCGTTTTTGCAACTCCTTAGCTACTTCACAGCCTCTATAATTTGCCGGGTGCTTTCCCTTAAAATTAACACATGTTGCAGAGGTTTGTTTGTTTACTCCACAAACTTGGGAGAGGTGATTTCCGGCGCATTTCACACATCGTGGTTCTTTTCGACAATACGTTTGCGTATGATTGCATCATTGGCATCGTTTGCACCGAGGTATCAATCTTGTATTCTTGCGCATGGGTTCGATTTTGACTACGACATTTAGAATTGTTCTTATTTCGTAAATCTTATCCAAACTCTCAGCTTTATCAAGAGTTAGCATAAACAGACGAAGCCCGCGCTTTACTTCATTTAAGTGAAACTATAGCATACTCATTTTTTATTACACTTAATAGCTTTAATTTACCGCGAAGGTCTTCTTGCGTTGAATGGTTGTGAAGAGCACTGACTTCTGGAATTCTAATCAAACTTTCATTGTTAAAATCTACAACTGCATTTGCATTGCACCCATTCACATAGCACGTATATCGTTTGCACATTCAAACACATTGGGTACAGCTGTGCAGCTACAAAAAAGTTATGGCTCCTTAAACTCTAAATTATGAAAATTTTTTGTTCCATTTTTTCACTTAAAATGCATTTTTCTCCAAATTGTTACTTAATATTTTTTTTTTTTTTATGAAATTTTTACTGTCAGTGGTCTCGCGAACCATTACGAGGGTCAAGGGGTGAACGCGCTGTGCACCTATAGGGACACAGATGGACTCTCTGAGATTCGACAACGGCATCGACTTAGGATAGGCACATGGAACGTCTCATCGCTCACAGGGAAGGATCTTGAGCTTGTTGGGGAGGCTGTTAAAAGTCGACTAGATATAGTTGGCGTCTCTTCAACAAAGCAGAGAGGTTCTAAAACTGTGGACCTTTCGGGTGGGTGGAAGCTCTTCCTGTCAGGAGTCGCACCCTCAATGTCTGCTCGGGCGGGAGTGGGGATACTCACAAGTCCCAGGTTGACAGACAGAGTATTGGAGTGGATACCATTAGGAGGGAGAGTTGCGATCTTAAAGCTCAAGCTAGAAAGATCAGCTCTGGCATTGGTGCAGGTGTATGCACCGAACCTTCTGTCAGAGTACGCAGCTTTCTTAGATGAAGTTGATGTTGCCCTTGAAAAGGTTGCAGATATGGATTCTTTTGTCCTGATGGGTGACTTCAATGCTCATGTGGGTGTAGATGTTATGACATGGGGGAGTGTGATTGGGAGGAACGGTGATCCTGATCAAAACGCGAACGGAGAGAGGTTGTTGGATTTTTGTTGTGAAAATGGCTTATCCATCATGAACACCATCTTTCCACACAAAGCCATTAACAAATACACGTGGTACCGTCAGAGTCTTCAGCAGAAGTCGCTGATCGATTTCTTTGTGGTACCATCGTGTCTGAAGAGAATGGTTTGTGATGTTCGCGTATTGAGAGGGGCCGAACTGTCAACTGATCATCACTTAGTGCTGTGCAAATTGTATCTTAGCGAGAGAGTGCCTCCCCTACCAAAGCGTAAGCCAAGGATGGTTACACGCATACGATGGGAGAGGTTACAGGACGATGAGATACGGGAGACATTTGCCCGGCAAATATCTGAAAGGTTTCAACGAATTCCAACTGTTCCATCAAATGTAGAGGAAGAATGGCAACTGTTTGCAACAGCGGTTATTGCCTCTGCGGGAGATGTTTGTGGAGTGAAGCGGCTTGGTGTGGTGGCTGGTGGTGAGGAAAGGACTGCTTGGTTTAAAACGCCCGGAGTTCAAGAAGCCATCAGAGAGAAGAAGAGAGCCTTTAAGGTGTGGATTCACTTGGGGAACTCCGATTCTCGAAATCGGTACACTGAGGAGCGAAGAACTTGCAAATTAGCTGTGAAAACAGCGAAAGAACAGTCTTGGAAGGTGTTTGGCGAAAAATTGGAACGTGACCAAAGATCTGCAAATAAGATGTTCTGGCAGACCGTCCGCCGACTCAGAGGAAAAAAGTTGAATATCGTTGAAGGAGTTAAATCCAAAGTATACTTCTTTCCAATGAGATGGACATCTTACGCAGACGCAGCGAGCGCTTTTCAGAATTGCTCAATCCCGAACAGGGCACCGAAGATGACAGACCTATTGTCGAGAGTTGGGCAGAAAGTAGTCCTACGGTAGAGGAAGTAACTTTGGCGATCAAAGCGCTAAAGGTTGGCAAATCTGCTGGTGTGGATGAAATTCGACCAGAAATGCTCAGGGCTTTAGGTAAAGAGAGAGTGCAATGTCTCTCGCGTGTCATTAAAGTGGCCTGGAAATGCGGTGAAACACCTGGTGATTGGCAAATGGGGGTGATAGTTCCTCTTTATAAAAAAGGGGACAAAAGAGATTGCGCCAACTGTAGGGGTATATCTCTTTTAAGTCTCCCTGGAAAAGTCTTCGCTAAGGTGCTAGAAAAGCGTTCCAGAGCTGTGGTTGAGGACAGTTTGGGGGATGAGCAGTGCGGTTATCGTCCCGGTAGAAGCACAACCGACCAGTTATTCACTCTCAGAATGGTTCTTGAGAAGGCCTGGGAGTATGCCAAACCTGTCTACACTTGTTTTGTACAATAGATTTGGAAAAAGCATATGATAGGGTTGCTCAAGGCAAACCCTGGAGTGTTCTGCAGGAGTATGAGATTGATGGTTCTCTGTTAAGAGCGATTCAGTCTTTATATACAAACTGTAGAAGCTGTGTTCGGATAAACGGTGTTAAATCAATACCTTTCACTGTGGGCGTTGGACTCCGCCAGGGGTGCGTTTTGTCACCTCTCCTCTTCATTGTATATATGGATTGGATGTTGCAGCGTAGTCGTGGCGGGGAATGTTTCGATGTGGGAGACCTAAGAATTAGTCATCTGCTCTTTGCAGATGATTTGGTCATCCTTGGGTCCTCTCAAACCGAACTTCAGCGCGCACTCGAAATATTTGTAGCCGTTTGTGATGATGCTGGAATGAAGATCAACGTGAACAAGTCAGAAGTAATGGTCGTTTCTAAAAAACCCATTCAGGAGCAATGCCGAGTTATCCTGTAGAATTGGTCAGGCTGGATCAATTTTGAGAGAGCTTGGCCAATATGTTGTAAGGAAGGCTGCACTTAGTGTTCAAGCTAAGCTATCGGTTTTTAACTCGGTGTATGTTCCAACTCTCACCTATGGTCATGAAATTTGGGTAGTGACCGAAAGAATAAGATCGCGGGTACAAGCTGCCGAAATGAGGTTCCTCCGCGGTGTTGTTGGAATAATTCGTAGGGATCGAGTGCGCAACACCAGAGTACGCGAGGCGCTCAACGTTGAGCAGCTACTTCTCCGAACGGAACGATCTATGCTTCGATGGTTTGGTCACGTAGTGCGTATGCCCCCAGACCGGCTTCCAAGACGTGCCATGGTGGCCGTGGCATCAGGTAGGCGACCCCGTGGTAGCCCTAGAAATAGATGGTTGGACCAAGACCGGCATCTCTCCTGGAGCCGTCTAGGAATTCCTCCTGATGAGTTGGAGTCGATGGCGGAGGATCGAGAAGGATGGAGGGTCCACCTGAGCATCCTACCCCATGACCCTCATGAAGGATTAGCGGGCCATTGAAAATGTATGTATGTATGTATGAAATTTTTATCCCTAAAAAATGTCCTTAAAATTATGTTAAGCAACTTTTTTACTTACAATCAACAGAATTTGTAGTAAAAGCCATTTTTTGACAGACAAAAATATTCAAAAAGAAGTGTAGGTACCTACTCAATTAGTCTTCAACAGAACAGTTTATGGAATGTTTATAGCAATTGTTCGAAGTGCCGTCCTTCCATTTGAATACACTTCCGGGCGTGTTTAAGCATTTCCGGTGGCAGATTAATGAGCAGCAAACTTCTTCTCATTTCTTCTGAAACGGCACTAATTTTTTCTTGGAGCTCTTCCAGACTCGACATTTCTCTAAAATAAACTTTTTCTTTCATAGCACCCCAGAAGAAGAAATCCATGGGTGTTAGATCAGGAGATCTGGGTGGCCAAGTGTTGGGGCCAAGTCGACCAATCCACTGTTCGTTAAAAGTATGGTTGAGGAACGAAGTTACTCTGCTGCTCTGTGACAAGGTGCTCCATCTTGTTGAAAGAACATCGCCCTTCTCTGAACAAGAGGAACATCTTCAAAGAGCTCCGGCAATCGTTCTCCAAGAAATTTCAGGTAGTAATGGGAATTAAATCTTCGTGGAAGAACGTGCGGGCCTACTAAAGTGTTTCCCATCAATCCAGCTCAAACATTTACGCTAAACCTCCTTTAAAATAAGCAACACATTTTGAAGAAGTTGTTCACAATAATGAAATTCTTTCCTTTGAAAGAATGTTGTGCGTATTAAATGAGGATTGGAGTCTGACCAATGGTGCAAATTATGGTGGTTTGTTACCCCATCTCTTGTGAATTGCGCTTCGATAGTCCACAGAATGTTATTGAGGAAGTGCCCGTTTTCTGCTTGTTTGCGCAGTAGTCATTAGCAAAATTCCACTCTTCTTTGCGCATCTCCTGGTAGTAAATCCTATACCGGTGTTAAATGGAAAGGGTATAATCTATTACTCTGTAGAGTTCTGTGAATCCTGGTTCTGGGAAGTTCCAACTGCACAGCTAGTCTGCGGACGCTGACTGAAGGCTGAATTTCCACAGCACGCAAAATCCCACTCTCAACTTCTGCCGCCGCTGCGTCTGAATGTCGTTCCCTTTTATTTGGTGTAGCTGACCAAGTATCAACAAGGCGCTAATACGCATCAGCGAACATCCGACTACATGGTGTTCTACGATCTGGGCATCGTCGTTGGTACCTAGTCCAATCTTGCCAATGTTGCGTTTCCATTACAGAACCCGTATACAAACACTATTTCCGCGTATTCACGTTTTGAATACATTTTGTGGGGATCGGCTGTTACCTTCCAGAGCAAAATGTCCATTGTAAATCAGTTGAAACAAAATTACGGTACATTTGCAAATCTGTGATAATTCTTTGTTACCCTTTTTTTCCTATTCGGCAATTAACTGTTAACTGCATTGCTCCTAGGTACGTTAGTTTATTATTTTCACTTAATTTTGTTTGACCATTTTTGTCTGACAAAAAATGGCTTTCACTACAACTTCTGTTGATCGTACGTAAAAAAGTTGCTTAACATAATTTTAAGGAAATTTTTTAGGGCTAAAAATTTCATAAAAAAAAGAAAAAACATTAAGTTACAATTTTGAGAAAAATGCATTTTAAGACAAAAAATGGAACAACAAATTTTCATTATTTAGTGTTTAAGGAGCCATAACTTTTTTGTAGCTGCACAGCTGTACCCAATGTGTTTGAAACTTGTATGCGCAACTCAATTGTCTTTCCAAAATGTATAAAAATATTAGAAACTTTAATAGTTTAGAAGTTATAGCGTTTAAAGTGGTTACACCTCCAATGTGGTGAGATAGAGAAAATAATAGCTTCATTAAGAATTTGAGAAAATAATAGTTTAAAATTCACCCAAATTTTAAACTTTTATTTTCTCAAATTTTTGATAAACCTCTATTTTCTCAAATTCTAAATGAAACGACCGAAAAATAATTGTTTAAAACTCATTATAACACACTTTTTTCATGAATCAATATTTTTGAAATATTAATTTCTTACCCGTTCCATCCACTGCTTTCTGAAGTTTATCAGAAAATCCTTAAATATATACTCCCCATTTATTAATACTGCACACCTTTCGCTTCGTCATTTAAAAGTTCAAATGCAGAGTGCATGTCTTTTGGCTTTAAGAGCGGAAGAACTAAAAATTTACGGTAAAGGCGCTTTGCTTCCTTATTTTTGTTTATAGTAGCAATGAATCCTGGCAGCTTGGCTGATTTTTTCCTTATGGCCTGACAAAAATGAAACCAACAGGTTTTGTGCATAGCAGACAGAAATATTCTCTACAAAGCATTTCTTAAGCCTTTTTCAAAATCGGTCACGAAAGAACTGGGACAAAATTTAGACAAATTGGCTTCTATATACTGTAATGCATGCATGTACATTTGTTCCGATTTGTTGCTCATTAATGTACAGTCGAGAACGGATAAGTGCACAACGTCCGGGCATCGATTTGTTGTGCACTTATCCGGTCTGTGCACTTATCCATAAGTGCAAATTTTTGCACTTATCCGTAAGTGCACATTTTTACACTTATATGTACTTACTTAGTAGGGTGCACCGTATTTACACCGTATTTACACACTCAAAAAAAAACTACATATATTTATACCATTTGGAATTTTTTTATTAAAAAAGAAAGTACAAATTAAAAAAAAAAAACAAAAACAACACAACGCCAAGAAAATCTGATTCCGTTTTGAGTTAAGTATAGTAAACTGGGGCGCATTCGGCACCAAAAAGGCATAGAAACATTCTTGATCCAATAACAAAAATCAACGTTATTTAAATGAAAATAATTCATAACAATAATAAAATTTATATCACACAGAAAAAAAATAGGTAATTTAAATTCTATTTCACTTTTCAATGTTACAGAAATGCTTCAATTAGGGGTTTTAAGAATACCCAAGTTGAAGTATTAGCTGTTCAAAGAAAGCTTATGCTGTAATTTGAATCGCTAAATTTTTCAATTATTTCTCCAACATAATTAGCTTGTTTTTTTAAATTACCACTTAACTTTACAAGAACGTATTCTCCCACTTCGAAAGAATAGTCAGCCAAAATATTTTTAGAAACTTCAGATTTTTCTGTCTCACAATTTTCGTTTTCCGCAAATTCACCATCTGACTGATCTGAATCACCATAGCTTTCACTTTCGTCAGACGATGCATCTATTACACATTTTTTCTTTTGATTTGCTGGAAACTTCACAACTCTTTTCACAGCCTCGGGTTTTTTTTTAAAGACTTGTTTCGGTTTGGTTAAACCCATTTCTGGCATCATTGTCCTCTGCTATGCGCTTTTCCTTTTGAGCTTGTTAAGATCCGAGAAGATCCGCTCCTTGCTGTTGCCTTGACAGCATGTAAGAAATGAATTGGACGAATCATTTCAGGCGCAATATTTGCTTCGATACTTGTCAGTGGCATTGGTTGCATTTGTTATGGTGGCAAAGGTTATAATGCGGTAACGTTTTCATTGACCTAAACGTTAATTTTCTGTTACCAATTCCAATGCAAATTCTTCTACTTGAAGTATCTGCGTATAAAGGGGATATATTCCAGTTGTTCTAAGCCCGCCACATATATTTTGAGATGAAAATGACTTCTGGAACGGCAGATTAGTCAGTTTAGCCTCATCACAAATGCGTAGTTATTTCTTTCCCTTTATTGGCGCATAAGAAATCATTGAAAGATGTTCGGCAGAATTTCTTGAAAGGGCCAAATACTACAACGTCAAGCAGTTGAAGGTGGTGTGAGGTATGAGGTGAAAAAAAAGTAATATAATACCATTATTTCCGCAAAAATTAGTGCGTTCGAGGCTACAGTGTGATGAGTGATTATCGAGAACCAACAGAATGGTTTGGTCTTTAGAGCAGTTTGTATGGTGCTGAATATATTTAAGGACATCGACGAATAGCTCTGAAATCATCCAACGGCTCTTACTCACTAAGCCCAGTGAGCCTGGTAAGCATCTATTCAAAAACCTTTCGGTGTATCGCTGTGGTGGAAAAACGTAAACGGGCGGAAGATGATTTCCAATGGCACTTACTATGCTTACAATCGTCACCAAAATTCCACGTTCAGCAGATGTTATTTGACAAACTGATCTCTGGCCTTTTTCAGCAAGAGCCTAGGAATACAAAATATATATAAAAATAAACTTTAGATTGATAATTAAATAAAAAGATTATATAAATAAATAAATAAAAAGTATTATATACTTTAGAAGTCTCCAACACAGTAGTTATTCCAGATTCATCCAAATTGAAAATATCCTTTGGGTTAAATGAGTGCCTCTCATACAACGTTCTTAGATTGCCATAGAACAGATTTACTGCTGTTTTGTTGAGGCCTTTTACACGCGCTAAGCTTATCTTTTCAGGATTTCGCAAAGAAAGGGTTTTGCTTCTTTTTAGAAAACCAGAAAGCTAATCGTTAGAAGCTTGTTTTCACTTCTCCGGATGAGATATTTTGTTTGTTTTGACGACTCATATACGAACTACATGTAGTATGATAAAGTAGTTCATGTTGGTAAAATGCACATTTTTTTTATATAGGTATGCCACCAAATAGCATCCCATATGTTCGCCGGAGGATGCCTTCAACGTTTAAATGATTGGTTTACACCTCGGCGATCTTAGTAAAATCTGCAATGTCGAAGGTGCCCCGATGACGAATCTGTTCAAGTTTACCATATATAATTGCACATCTATATATGTATATACATTTGTTCATACGTCCATGTACAATAGACATTATATCCAAAATACCATTTTTAATACATACTTCTACTAGTAAGGCGCCGTAGCGTAATTAGTTAATGTGTCGGACCACTGCGCGTGAGGTTCCAAGTTCAAATTCAAGAGAACACCAAAAAGTTTTTCACGGTCCCACCTCTCGCGAACGTCTGACAACTATCAGAGAGTATTGTTGTCTCGAGAAAGCTTCTCAAAACAAATTGCCCTTCGGATATGGCACTAAACTGTAGGTCCCTTCCATTCGTGTGAAAAAAAATAACGCCCACAACATGAGTGGTTGCGAAAAGCTAGGCTCTGCCACTTAAAGAGCTGTTGTACCAAATATTTATTTATTCACTAGCAGGTACCCGGCGAGCGTTGCTGCGCCTAACGAAAAAGAAAACAACTGTCAGGCAGGCGCCTGAAGCAACAGCTGTCAGGCAGGCGCCAGGGGCTAAGTCTATTAGAGAACAGGGCTCTCATCGCGTAACTCTTAAGACGATCATCGTCCAAACGATTGTATTAAACGACGTCGTCAAAAGTTTGCTTCGTGTAACATCACAATCGCATCGTCCCGTCGTGTCGTCCATCGTTTAAACTTTTGACAGTTTGAGAAACAGTTTGAGAACTACTAAACACATTAAATGTCATATCGAAAATGGCATTTATGCTGTCACTGTTGAAATTCGTTGTTTTGTTCTGGCTTATTTTAAATCAAAATTTGAAAACATGTAAGTAAGGACTGAACCGAATAAAATCTGTAAATTTTAATAAGGGCAATACGTCCCATTTGTAAATAACTAAATACCAATTTTTTCCTCAATTGTCCTTCTTACTCTATAGTTTCATTTTATATTTGATTTTGGTTAAGAGTAGTTCTTAATATTTATAAAAAAAGAATCAAAAGGAACGCCGTAAAAAGATCATCGACAAATGGCTCGAAAATCCGTCGTGACCAAACGATTTTATTGCGAAAAATTTAAACGTAGCGCGTAGTACAGTTGATTCCGTTATAAAAAGATATTTGCAGACGTTGGCTGTTAAGCGAAAACAGAAAAGTGGAGGATAAAGCGAGGCACATGACAAAAGTTTGGACAAAAAAATAGTGGGTGTCATCGTTAAAAACCGGGCCATGTCATCTAGAGATGTTGCTCGGAAATATAATACCAACCAAACTATGGTACAAAGATGTAAAATACGGGCTGGTTTAATATCGCGGAAAAAACAAAAAATTCCAAAAGTTACCGGAAAGCAAAAAAAAAGACAATAAAAACACGAGCTCGAAATTTGTACGACTTGATTGGAAGCAAGAAAACGTGGTTGGTTTTGGACGATGAAACCTACATTAAAGTCGACTTTAGCACTCTTCCAGGTGATCAGTTTTATAAGTCTTCATCGATTGGAGTGGAAAAATTTGGATCGAAATATCTCGTGTGGCAAGCTCTTTGCCAATGTGGTTGCAGAAGCACACCGTTTGTTACAACTGGATGCTACACCGCGGAAATTTATATCAATGAGTGCCTAAAAAAATAAATCAACATTATTTTGGCCAGATTTGACTTCAGCTCACTATGTAAAACCGACATTGAATTTTCTTGTGGCTAAAAACATAGATTTTGTCCCAAAAAACATGAACTCACCTAATGTTCCACAGTGTCGTCCCATAAAAAGCTATTGGGTCTTGGTTAAGGCAAAATTGAGGAAAAGTGAGCAGTGTGCTAAGGACCCCAAAGATTTTATTGTCAAATGGAAAAGAGCATCCAAAGAGGTCACGGATATAACTGTCATCAACCTCATGAAGGACATCCGAGGGAAGTTAAGAAAAGAGTGGGAACCCAAATAATTTTTTCATATTCATTAACTGTAAATGAGTTTAAAAAAATATAGTTATTAAAGCAAATAAAAATGATTAACATGAACTATCACAAAATATTTTTTTTTTCGCTATGAAATTTCTAAATTTTATTCGTTTCAGTCCTTATTCAGTAACTTTTAGTTAACTAATAATAAATATTAATTAACACACTAGGTCAACAACGCCAAGGCAAATGGAAAGCCTCATTAATTTCATGGACGAGCATCCTGAAATGGCGAAGAATTATATACCAAGAACAACACAAGGCAGGCACACTAAAAATAAGCCAATAAATCTGTATCTGCTTGGAGGAAGGTAAGTGCAGGATATAAATCTCGCAAATAATTATTATTGGTAGAGTTACAAGATCAATATATTTGTTTTAGGTATGGATAGATTTCAAATATCGTGCAAAAAGGAAATGCAGCCAAAATTTGCTCTCAATGAAAAAACAGGGGGTGGGCCATCTGATCAAATTCCGATAACCGAACTTGAGGAAAAAGCAATTCAGATGGACTCCCTACGGAGTGCTGTAACAGGTAGCAGCTCGAATTACTATGGTGCAATCGAAGTGCACGACACAGAGGCAGAAGATGACAACTGTGAGACGGATGAGGATGAGGACGAGCTCGAAAAGGTTTTACGTTGGATAACAGAAAGTCCCCAAAAAGCGGTCTTTGAAAATATAGGTGGGTACCATCTACGCATCCGATAACTATGGAAATAAAATCACTAGTATAATTCGAAGAACCGAAAATATGGATACTTATACTTACTTCCTGGGATTACATATTTCTGATAAAACCACTGCTTTGCCTCTTCCTTTCGTATTTCGTTGTCCATATCCCATGTAATTCAGATTGGACAGAGCTTTAGTTCCAACGCTTTTATGGTCTCGCAAACTATCTCTGAAAGGGTACTTTGTCCAACAGAAATACCAAAGTCGTTACCAGTCAGCCATTGGTAGCTACCTCCAGCTAGGACCTCTATGGTAGCACAAAGTCTTAAAATTGGTGGAATGTATGTTGACCGCGAGCTGCTCTTTGGGTTAACAGTTTCCAGCACTAGTACAAACGCCTCTTTTGATAAGCGAAAAAGTTGAATAAAACTAAAATGCAAAACCGGATTCAGCAAGTTTATTGTTTAAAAATAGTTTATAATATTTTTACTTTTTCGTTGGAAGTGAAAGAGGATCCGATGCATCTCTAAGCGTCCTTCGCATTCGCTATAGTCCGACCGAATTTTCACTTTCTTCGTCATCGAAAAACAACACATTGTAATGCCGAAGCATTTTTTTTTTGTATTTGCTACTATTTTTATGATTTTTGTTTAAAATTTAATCAACCACGAAGTTTAAAACGATTGTAAAATAGCAATCGTTATATCGCAATCATTCAATCGTCGGTATTTGGCAGTTCAATAAGTTATACGAAGCATTAGTGAATCGTCCAAACGATTCAACTATTTTAGTGTTACACGAAGCAATACAATCGTCGAAATGACGTCGTCAGACGATCGTCGTCTTACGCGATGAGAGCCCAGTTTTGTGCCAGCCAACAGTGGGTAAGTGGTCCAACCTTAAATACATGTATCCAAAAATAAATGAGTAGTAAAGTACTATAATACTAACGGAGTGGGCTAACTACTGGACCGATGGTACCTGGCGTGCTTTGCTGTGACTAACAAAAGAGAATTTTTTTAGTACTAAAGTACTATAATACTAAAGTAGTCGACCGATTTTGACCAAACTTCGTATGAATACTCAAGAGCCAATACCGAAGATTGCCTGAAAATTTGAGCTCAATGGGTTTCATGGTTTCGGAGTACATAGCATACAAATATAGGTGCACACATTTTCTCCCATAGAAAAAAGCACTTTCAGTTTTTCCCGAATTTTCCAATTCTACGGGGAATTTTTCAAATTTTGCTTTCGGTAAAAACCTTATTTGGACTATTGGGAAAATTAAAAAAAAATTATCCAAATCGGTTCAGGCGTTCTCAAGTGATGCGTTGACCAACGAACAGTATTTCATTTTTATTTATACAGATTTATAAGTCAAAAGCTTGAGCTAATCAAAGACAAGGAAATTGAAAAAAAAACACGAAAAGAATTTCTTTGCTTCTTCGCTTATGACTTATACTAAGTGTTATTAATTTGAGTGAACATTTTTGCAGTAGAAATTTATTTAAAATAATAAAAAACACTGTTAACACGTGAACATTTTAATGCGAGAAATTAAGCGCAATGGCAAATGCGTTTGAAATACAAACTGCTATTTATGTCAGTCAAACTGTTATAGTCCTATTTCATACGCATGTTGTAAGTGTTGCCACTTAATTTCTTAATAATGTAAAAAAAAATTCAAATTTCCATTTGCACTTATCCGTTTTAAAAACAGTGGAAAGCTTTATTCGAGGTTTTGAAAAGTTGTTCACTTATGAGGAATTTGCACTTAAACGTTTTGCACTTATACGAACAAATTTGTATAGAAATCGCGTGAAATGGCTAGGGGCATCTAAAGTCGTTGCCCTTATCCGATTTTTCCACTCATCCGTTTTCCGCTTATCCGTTCTCGACTGTATAAATAAATGGGTAAACCTAACAACAAGTTTCATTAAAAGCATATCAGTTTTAATGTAGTCGAGATTCTTACGTGATCATCATGAGCAAAGTGTATTATAAGGAGTTGCTTATAGCCACAAGATGGCACGACGCTGAAAATACCATCCAGAAGATAGTTTTTCTGGTTTCCGTCGGGTAACTTCTGTATTTCTTCAGCAATTGCCGGTGACATGAAGATCGAGTATGAAAAGCTTTGCTCAATAACAGTGCATCTGTAAAATGGCTCATTACTTTTGCACCGAGACATACCGAAATCATTCATGACACTCTGACTTTTGAAAAGTGCGCATACTTCTGAGGTCGATGTGGGAGTTTTGGGAAATGAACTACATATTTCTTATGTTTAAGAGTTGCCTCCGTACTTTGCCGAATTGAATAACAGAAGCACTGGTTTCAGCTTTTTTACAAACTTTGTCGAAAACTTCGCGAATCCTACTTCTTTTAAGTGAAACTTTAGCACACTCATTTTTTATTACACTTAATAGTTTTAGTTAACCGCGAAGGTCTTCTTTCGTTGAATGGTCGTCGTTTCTTTCAATGGCAGCTGTTGAGTAGACGTGTTTTATTTTGCTCCCGGTGTCTGTTAGTTTTTGAATATAAGGTTCACATATATAATTCAGGTGCATAGTGTATAGAGCTTTTAAAGTTATACGGTCTACCTGAACTCTTGAATTAACATTAAATAAATAAAACTCAATAAATACGTAAAGAATAAAAAACGAAAAAAAAAAGACATATACATATATATAAATACGACGTTAAAATCGTATTGGGCGATTTTAACGCCAAAATAGGAAAGGAGGACGTCTTTGGTAGGGCAGTCGGTAAGCATAGCCTACACGACACCACGTCTGATAACGGACTAAGGCTAATTGATTTCGCTGTGGAGCGAAATGTCACCATAGCAAGCACATGGTTTCCTCATCTCGACATTCATAAGCAGACATGGCGGTCCAATGATCATGTCACGATCAACCAAATTGATCATATTGCGATCGACGCAAGGCATGCCTCCAGTATTCTGGATGTCCGGACCTTCCGAGCGGCCAACATAGACTCGGATCATTACCTTGTTGTAGCCAAGGTACGAATGCGGATATCCCAATCTGAGCAACAAAGAAGAATTACTGTGAGAAAATTTAAGGTCGAAAAGCTACAATCGCAAGAGACCGCCAGACTCTTCGCTGAACGCGTATCCCGAAATCTCTCAATCACCCCTTTGCCGCCAGCATCAAGTACCGAAGACCAGTGGCAACGCTGCCAACATGCCATCAGAAACGCCGCGACTGATGTGCTGGGTCTCGCTCGACCACCACCGCGAAACCCCTGGTTTGACGAAGAATGCCGGCGAGTGCATGCAGCAAGACAAGAGGCATACAAAGCGGCGCTGCAAAGGAAGACGAGAGCTTCTCGTGAGCTCTACGAGCAAAAGAGACGGCTTCTCCAAAAGAAGAAGAAAGAGCATGAGAAGCGCGCGTTTGAGAATATCGAGAGTCTATACTCCAGGAACAATGTACGGAAGTTTTACCAAAATGTAAAAAGAACGTGTCAGAGAAGTAATACCCGTACAGAAACCTGTAGAGATGAAAATGGAAACCTCGTAGTAGAATCACAGTCGGTGCTGAGAATATGGAAAAACTACTTCTGCAGACTGTATAACGGCGACGAAGACCAACATCCCGCTGTCAGGCAGAATGAACCATTCAACATAGACGATGATAGTCAAAATTTCCGTCCACCTGACCAAAACGAAGTGAGGATAGCAATATCCAAGCTAAAATCCAACAAGGCTGCTGGACCTGACGGCTTACCGGCCGAACTTTTCAAGGCAGCTGGGGATGAATTGGTAGAGTGCATACACCAACTCATTTCTAATATTTGGTCAGACGAGTGTATGCCTGATGAATGGAATCTCAGCATCGTTTGCCCGATCCACAAGAAAGGAGACCCCCTCAACTGCGCCAATTATAGAGGCATCAGTCTTCTCAACATCACATACAAGATCTTTTCTGCGATATTGTGTGAACGCCTGAAACCCTTTATCAACAGCCTGATTGGACCCTATCAGTGCGGTTTCAGGCCAGGGAAGTCCACCATCGATCAAATCTTCACACTTCGGCAGATCCTGGAGAAAACCCAAGAATTCCAAATCGATACTCACCACCTCTTTATCGATTTCAAGGCCGCCTATGACAGCATCTATAGAGAAGAGCTTTATAGAGCCATGTCTAGTTTTGACATCCCTGCCAAACTTGTCCGTCTGTGCAGGCTGACGATGGAGAACGCTCGCTGCTCCATCAAGGTCGGTAATGACCTCACCGAGATCTTTGATGTCAAAAAAGGCTTTAGACAAGGTGACGCGCTGTCATGTGACTTCTTCAATATTGTACTTGAACGGATTGTGTGGAACTCACAAGCCAACACCGGAGGCACAATCTATTACAAGTCTGTACAACTGCTTGCATACGCCGACGATATAGACATTATCGGAAGATCTCAGCGGGCTGTCACCGGTGCTTTTGCAAGCATTGAGGCGGAAGCGGCCAAAATGGGTTAAGCGATAAACGAGGGCAAAACCAAGTATATGCTGTCAACTGTCGGGCGCCGTGGCGTAAGTGGTTAGTGTGTCGGATCACTACGCATGAGGTTCCAAGTTCGAATCCCAGAAAACACCAAAAAAGTTTTTTCACGGTCCCACCTCTCGCGAGCGTCTGACAAACATCCGAGAGTATTGTTGTCACGAAAAAAGCTTCTCAAATTGCCGTTCGGATTCGGCATTAAAACTGTAGGTCTCTTCCATTCGTGTGAAAAATATAACGCACACAACATGAGTGGTTGCGAGAAGCTAGGCCCTGGCACTTTAAAGAGCTGTTGCGCCAAATATTTGCTTTTTTTGCTGTCAAATAGAAGGGAAAACCAACACCGACGAATTGGACAAAACGTCACCGTGGCAGCTATAACTTCGAGGTAGTAAGGGACTTTGTCTACCTTGGCTCTGCTATAAATTCTTCTAACAAAATCAGTGCAGAAATCAATCGAAGAATAACTCTTGCCAATCGAGGTTTTTTTGGGCTTATAAGGCAATTCAACAGTAAAGCCCTATCTCCAACAACTAAGGAGACTCTATATAAGACCTTGATCATCCCAGTCCTGCTTTACGGCGCTGAAACATGGACTTTATTAAAAGAGGATGAAGATATCCTTGGTCGCTTCGAGAGAAAAATTCTTCGTAAGATTTTCGGTCCCGTTTGCGTTGACGGGTTTTGGAGGAGAAGATTCAATCACGAACTATACGAGCTGTACAGCGACATCGACCTAGTCAAAAAACTGCGTATTGGACGTCTGAGATGGCTAGGACATGTAGAGCGAATGGACACCAACGCTCCGGCCCGCAGAGTCTTCGAATCTAACCCCGAGGGACGACGCAGTAGAGGGAATCATCGCCGTAGGTGGCGCGCACAAGTTCAAGGGGACCTAGACCAACTTGGAGTGCGCAACTGGAGGCAATTAGCTAAAGACCGAGCTATATGGAGAGGCTTGTTGGTTGAGGCCCAGGTTCACCCCGAACTGTAGCGCCACCTAAGTAAGTAAGTATATATATACAATGTTAAAATCTACTCGATCTAACACCCGTTCCAAAGTGCAGTCGTCTTCACCACACTCTTCCCTATCTTCACTCTCTTCACCACTTCAAAGAGTTCTGAAGAATTCATCCAATAGCAGTGTCAACGAAATAATGGTCACCTCAGAGGAGCAGTGTACTAAGCAGAGTGAGTTAATTGTTAGCTTGTTATCGTCCAAGCTGCTTGAATCAGAACGGAGAATAATGATTAAAATTGATCAAGAGGTTGCAACAATTAAATCCAACATTGCACAGTTAGAGGAAAGAGTGTCGCGACTTGAATCTCGCAATACAATTGTTAATTCGCTTACTAGTCAACTAGTTCAACTTCAGAGGATGGTTGATGTCCAGGAGAATAGGGTCATTGCTGCTGATGCTCTTCGCTACAAAATACCATATTCGCCTGATGAAAATCTCAAGGCAATGTTCAATCATCTTTGCCACTCCCTTACTATTAAAGCACCATCTATTAAGAACATCTACCGCATCCACTCGAAAAATAGTGCCACGGACTCTCCTTTTATCATCAAATTCAACTCAGCATACGATAAAAACTTTTTGTTAAAATCCATTGCACTTTATTGCAAGCATAAACAAAGTCAGCTGTGTCTTCATGACGTTGGTATTAAGTCTGACGTCTCTATTTACATCCACGAAGCACTTACTAAGCACAACCACATGATATTGAAGCATGCATTAGTGTTGAAGAAGAAAAAGAAGATTGCATCTGTATTTACTTATCGTGGACTGGTATATGTAAGGCGTGAATTGAAATCGGAAGCTCTGTCGATCAATTCTCTTGATGGTCTGGCTGGGATCGTGGACTGTAATAACATTGGTGAAAGCTCTACAACTTTAGTACATCATGCATCAAGCATGCATGAAGCAAATAATGGAAAGCTCACTGCAGTAACATAAC
Source organism: Brachypalpus laphriformis (assembly GCA_945910035.1). Taxonomy (NCBI): domain Eukaryota; kingdom Metazoa; phylum Arthropoda; class Insecta; order Diptera; family Syrphidae; genus Brachypalpus; species Brachypalpus laphriformis. Next base: position 109,308,634 of record OX246754.1, on the reverse strand, counting down.
ATCGGTCACCTTCTAACTACCTATTTCAAATTATTTACTATTATTATTCTTTTTGTTATCTTTTGAATTTTTGAAACTTTTATTTCTTTTATACTTTATTTTTTTTTTTATATTTATGAATGTTTATATTAAAATAACAAATATGTTCTCATGTATTACTCCTTTATTATTGCTGCATTTTGTCTTTAATGTTGTATGGTTGTGTATGTTTCCTTTGGTATGTACTCGTATGATTACTTTTTCCTTTGATTATGGTTGAGAGTTCCACTGAGCCTCGTAGCTACAGCCACAGAGTGAGTAATAACTCAAATCGGGCTATGTTAAATATCTTATCAAATTATGAAGAAGGCTTTCGAGCTTGCTATTTTAATGCAAGAAGCTTAAATGTCTCCAAAATTGATTATTTTCGATACATTTTTGAAAATTCGTCTGTTGACATCGTCTGTGTATCTGAGACTTGGTTTAAGGTTGATGTCGAAAATAAATTTTATAGTTTACCGAATTATAAATTATTTCGGAATGATAGGGTAACTTTAACTATCGGTGGTGGTGTTGCCATTTACTGTAAACTGGTCACAAAATCTGAAGGAACTAGTGTTGAATATATAATAATAGAAGTATCTGATAATAATACTAAATGTTTAGTTTCCCGTGTGTATAACCCTGACCGTAGTTCTTCTCCTGTACCATTTTTTTCGATTCTCTCTGATTTCTCTCCTTTATTTGAGCACATAATAATTAGTGGTGATTTCAATGCTGATTTATTTAAAAACAGTTATCGTAGTAACCAAATTCTTGATAATTGTTTATCTTTAGGCCTGTCTGTAGTTAACTCTAATCCAACACATTTCTCCCCCGTTTCTGTACCAAGTCTCTTAGATCTGTTCATAGTTGCTGACACGTCATCTATTCTTCTTTTAGATCAGTTATCTCTCGATGGCATATCTGATCATGATTTGCTTTTCATAACTTATGACATTCGTTTTTCGCATATTAGTTCACCTTTACAGTTTTCTTTTAGAGATTTTAGTTCGATTAACCTAAGTCTGCTTTAAACGGCGGCAGGTTTGGTTCCTTGGAATCATTGTTTGGTACCAACTGATCGTTTGTATGCAATTTATTTCATAATTATGTTCCTTTGAAAACTGTGTCCATCCGTAATAAGAGTTGCCCTTGGTTTACTTCTGATGTGGTTAATGCAATTAGGAACAGAAATAGACTTTACAGCAGGTGGAAGCATACGCCTAATTCCATTAATTGGGCTTTGTACAAAATAGCTCGTAATACTGCAACTCGCACTACTCGAGATTCAAAAAGAAGCTTTTATAGCTCAAAATTAAATACAGCGCTTCCATCTAAAACACTTTGGCGTAATCTTCGTGAGGTTGGTATAAGCGGTAAAGGTAGTGGGACCTGCGCAATTGATCCTGACGTATTGAATGACACCTTTCTTTCCAATGATGTACAGTCTTTTAATGCTCATTTAACTTTAGGCATTCAAAATGCAAATCTGCCTGAACTTTCCTTTAATAGAGTGACTAGTTTAGATGTCCACCAAATTATTATGAGCATAAAGTCGAACGCCACTGGTGAGGATGGAATTCAAATTCGCTTTATTAAAATGATTTCTCCATTTATAATCAACCATTATACATACTGAATTCTTGTTTGATGTCCTCTATCTTTCCTCAAAGTTGGAAACTCGCTAAAGTTGTGCCTGTTGCTAAGAAGTCAAAAGCAAATTCAGCTAATGACTTTAGGCCAATAAGCATACTACCATGCCTTTCTAAGGTCCTTGAGAAAGTGATAGCACTGCAACTTCGTAGTCATCTTGACCAACACTCATTACTTTATCCCTTACAGTCAGGCTTCAGAGAGGGCCATAGTTGTGCTTCGGCTATGGTCAATATAATGGACGATATAAGGATACATTTTGATAAAGGACATCTTTCTTTTCTTTGCTTGCTCGACTTCTCAAAAGCCTTTGATACGGTTAACCATGAGCTTCTTTGCTTGAAACTGCGGCGATTTTTTAACTTTAGCTCAATGGCGTCAAGTTTGATTCTTAGTTTTCTTAGCAACAGGCAGCAGAGAGTTGTGGTTGCTGATAAGTGCTCGGGGTATAAATCTGTAAAACAGGGTGTACCGCAGGGTTCTATTCTTGGTCCTATTCTGTTCTGTATGTTTGTCAATGATTTGCCGTCTGTTTGTAAGTCTGCATCTACTCATTTGTATGCGGGTGACGTACAACTCTGTTTATCTGGTCCCCTCTCTAACATACACCAACTGTGTTCGAAATTTAACGAAGATTTGTCTGCAATTCACCGTTGGTCTGTATCTAATTGCCTTGTTTTAAACCCACTTAAATCCCAAATTATACCCATATGCCATAGATCATTAGACTCTAATCTTTTACCTGGGATATATATTTCTAGTTCGAAACTGACTTACGTTAATTCGGTTACTAGTTTGGGCTATAAAATAAACCGTAGTTTATCCTGCTATGATCACATTAGCTTTGCCATTGGTCGAATTTATGGCTGTCTCAGAAAACTGTGGTTGACTGCGAGTTTTACACCTATGGAAACCCGTCGCAGACTGGTTTTAGCAATGATCGTTCCCATACTATCTTACGCAGAGGTAGTTTATAGTAACCTGGACTCCTTGTCACAGCATAAGCTCCAAGTTTGTTTTAATAATTCAGTAAGGTACATTTATGGATTAAAAAGATATTCTCGAATTTCACATCTTTCTACCAATCTACTTGGTTGTGCTATGGAACAATACTTTAGAGTTCGGAATTGTATTTTTCTTCATAAAATCATTAACCTGAAAAAACCCGATTACCTTTACCAAAAGCTGTCCTTCTCGCATTCTCGAAGAACCCTTAATATCAATATGCCTTCTTATAATTATTTGAATTCCTCCCGGTTATTTTTTATTCACTCTGTTAGGCTGTGGAACTCTTTACCAATACATATAAAAGGATTAAAAAATGCACATAATTTCAAAAAAGCCATTTATAGCCACTTCTCAATGCAGCAATAACCCCTCTCTCTTTTTTTCTCTTTTCTATATCTAGTTAACTATACATTTCTTTTTATTTTTTTCTATCTCTTTTTTTTCTTATTTATTCTGTAATTATATAATATTGAATTACCATATATTTTATATTATATTATTTTAATCGATTTCTATGTTTAAACTAATATTATGTTTTGTACTTTTAAAAGACCAGGTCTTATTGTACTATTCTTATACTTGTTAATAAATGAATTGAATTGAATTGAATTGAAAATGGTTGTGAAGAGCATTGACTTCTGGAATTCTAACCAAACGTTCATTGTTAAAATCGACAACTGCACTTGCATTGCACCCATTCACATAGCACGTATATTGTTTGCAGATTCTGGACTTAGATTTAACTTTATAAAGTTGCTTCGTTTCAGGAATATATAGAAGTTCACTTCCCTTCCTAAAACCCTCGCAGATTTCACACAAAAAGACCGATTCACCCAAATTTCCCATTATTAAAACAACGTTTATCACTAAAAGCTAGCCCACTAATGATATAACTGCACTTCGAGTTACAATACACAAACATTGATTGTGGTAAAATTGACTTTGCTTATTATTTTGCCTTCTCTCCAAAATTCGGCTTTATTTCGCAAACAATGTTCGGCTTTATTTCACATTTGAAAAGGAAATAACGCCGAATTTCGAGATTCGGCCTTATTTTGTTTTCAAATGCGAAATAAAGCCGAATTTTGAAATTCGGCCTTATTTCGCTCGGCGTTATTTCACGTCACCGCCACTTATCCACTGTTGGTTTTGTGGCTAGTTTTGAAAGGGAGGCCCTTTTTCTAAAAAATTACCAAAAAAAATTCAAATTTAATTTGGCATAAATTCAGTTTTGAATTAAAATAATTAAAGTAAAGTGACCTTATTACAAGAAGTACACTGTATCTTGCAGTTGCAATGAGAGTAGCATGACAGTGGAGGAGAATGATTAAAAAAAACAGACTGGATCCTTTTGAGGAGTTATTGAAAATCGTTCACAATGTTTACGGGAATTTTAATAAATAATTGAAAAAAAAGAGGTATTTTTTTTTTGTTCATTCCATTCCATTGAATTTATATTGTTTTTGACTTGTGTATATCTATTCATCAATAGTAACATGAATTAAAAAGTTAAAGTTAAAGTTTATAGTATTATTAACCTTTCTCAAACATTTTTTTGTATTTTTTTAGGTCCTTTTACACTAATAAAAACAATTTTTTTTAGCGATTTCCTTATAGTGGAATTTCGAAGTTTTTTTTAAATAGTATTAACTTCCTCTCAAAAACTGTTTTTATGCTTTTTATGCCTTTTTACACTAAAAAATTGTTTAGCGAATTTCCCATGTTGGAAACCCGCCTCGAAAACGTAGTTAAAAGTTGAATTCACATTTCTCTGCCTCCAAAATATTTAATAAAAAAAGTGAAATGTGAAATGAAGCTGATGTCTTCCATCTCTACCCAAAAATCGAATTACTAGAATTTTCTGTTCTCATTTTGTCACCGAAACATAAGTACCTTATCTATTCAGCAAAATAGTAAAAGATTCGAAGTGTATCGAACATTTCTTTTTGCGGTAGTGTCTCGAGATGTAATAAAAGACGACAGCGCTTGTTAAATCTTTTTGTATTTTTATTATTTCAATAGAAACAAAATCAAAAAAATAATAACAATAGAAGTAATAATAGCGTTTAAAGGCACTATATAGGCACTTATTTTAATATTATTCGTAATATGTTACAATTATTAGTGCTTAGTCATATATTGATATATTATGATAAAAATGTCGCATACGGCGCTGCATTAAAAAGCTCTCACTAGGCGCTGAGAGGTTACATATGTTTTGGTGTTCCAATTTAATTTTTTGTTTATTTATTTTACAAATTCTACAATCGACTATTTTATTGCTTTTCTGAGACTTAAGTAAACAACATATGCCAACAAACGAACACACACAATCATTTCGCCAATTCATTTTTTCTGAAAGTATTTGCTTTTTAGCAACGTTGTTTAAAATATCTTTCGAAGAATAATTTTTGTTTTCGTACTCAGAACACGGCGATGTGTTCTCATTTGAAATCCAAGTTCCCTCGGCACAATTTTTATTTAAATTTACTAAATTACCTGCTTTTACATTCAAATGTTGATTTGATTCATTGTTGGCGGTGGAGAATATTTTTGAATCAATTTCTAAAACAAAATCGCTGTTTGCTGTTATTACTTCATTGTTAAAATTATATAAATCGTGCTTTCTATAAGAATGTATAATATGCTCATCAGTAATAAGTGGCTTACGTACTCCAACAGTTGCAGGCAAAGGTTCCTTATTTTCGAAATTGAAATTGGCCGTAATAATTTCAATATCATCTCTTTGTTCTGACGAGTTACTTTTATTTAAACCTTTGTCTGATACGTCTTCACACACATTCCTTAAGTTGCAGTTCTGTTTAAGATCATCTACGAATATATTCTCAGTGCTTTGTTTACTCGTACTTTCAGTACATTTTATTTTAGCATGTTGTAACTCATAACTGCCACTACTCACATGACTTAGCATATTTTCGTCACTTATATTAAATAAGTTATTAATACCGACACTTTTGCCAAGGTTTTTATTGTTTTCAATTTTTACCTTATGATCTTCATTATTAATGCAGCTGCTCTTTTTATTTAGTCTGCTTTCAACTGTCTCTATAGATTCTGTTATAGTATGGGGATTGAAATTATGTTTAGGTATATATATATTTGACCTCTCTTTAATAAAAAAATCCTGACGCATTGAAAAATGCTGTAGTATTACTCTTTCAACGTTCATAGCAGACTCTGCGAACTTTGAAATTTCATGTGCTGACTGATTTCTGAAAAAAAAGAAAAAAAAAATTTATTTAATTATATCCCATAAAAATATATATTTCTCCAGTCTTAGACAGGCAATTGCCGCGTGAAGACGTGTTCGTGCTAATAGTAATAACATTTACTTTTACAGTTAGTTTCTTTCTTCTTATTGTACGGTTGCCCACCAGGGTAAGTGAATAATAACAGTTTTATTTCCTGAATATTTTTATTAACTGAGAAATAAACCTCTAACATCTGCATACGGTAAGAGAAAAATGAATGGGGGTATGCCCCCCCTTTTCACAACAGGTTTAAAGGCCTCGAGTCTGAGGTCATTTTAAACCGGTCAAAAAAACAAGCAAAGCGAAAACTCTTGGACGATGAATTTCCACAACTACCTACGGTAAAGAACGACGACAACATCCCACGCTACATTGTCATCGCTGGAATGGAAAAAGTTGGTGACAGCGTTCGCCCACTTTCATCGTACAATCCCATTCAAATAAATCGTGGTCTAGAGTTCATATCCAAGGATATTTTGGAGGTTAAGGCCATGCGGTCAGGGGACCTTCTTCTAAAAGTGTTAAATGTACCGACAGCTGAAAAATTCCTAAAAGCCAAGCTCATCGACTCGATTCCGGTAAAGGTAACAAACCACATTGGCCTTAACTCCGTACAAGGTCGAATCTTCTCAAAACACATCATATACATACCAGAAGATGAATTATTGGAAGAAATTAAAAGGTTTAAAGTGATTGAGATAAGAAAAATTATGAAGAAAGACATTGATAATTTAGTTCCCACCGGTGCATTCGACTCCATTCGCCGTCCTAACGAAATTAAGATCGGCTGGCTAAATTGTAAGGTAGAAGAGTACATACTAAACCCTATGCGATGCGTGTCATGTCAGAGGCTAGGTCACACAAAAAATCGGTGCACTAATGCCGCGATCTGCAGAGAATGCTGTCTTCCACCACCACACTCGAGCTGCACACTTATATATTGCATTAACTGCAACGACGAAAATCATACTTCGTATGATCCCGATTGCCCGGCTTTCCTCCGTTATAAATCCGTTAATAAAATAAAGGCCGACCGTCGTTGTACAGTGCGCGACGCGTGGGAAATATATAATGATAATCCCGCTCTTCACCAATTATCTGCTCCCACGAAACGAAATAGTGGAAAACCAACGATGGCTGAATTAATAAAAATTCGGATCAATGAAAATAAGAAGACCATAGCAAATGTTTCCAACCATAACCCTTCCTCAATCTCTACAACACCTAAAGAAGCCGATCCCCTTCCACCGCAAAACCTCTCTTCAAACTCTGAATCCGATTCAGTACCAATGCTTTCCTCACAAAACACAATAACTGCCAACAATATGCCACAAAAATCTCAGCAAAACATACAAACTTCTCCCGTAACACCAAATTTAATAGATCAAACACCATCTGCATCAAATCAAACGATCAACAAACCTATAACGAAACATACAGAAGAAAATAATGAAACAGAATCTTTATCGGAACAATTACTACTATCTCCGTCATCAGATTCAGAAATGACTTGTATGGATATGGACTTTGGAGCAGATAACTGCTCTCGAGCTACCATACCTTCTCTCACTGAACAATCACACTTCTCGCAGTCACATACAAAAAATCCCTCGAACCCACTTCCCAAACCTAACTTGACACCTCATACATCACTCTCAGCAAAAAATCATAAACAACAATAATGCCTCTATTGGAAATGGACATTCTCCTTCTCCAATGGAACCTCCAAGGCTATTCAAACAACAAACATGCTCTAGAACGTTTAATCGCTAAATACAACCCAGACATCATCGCCCTTCAGGAAACTCATATAATAGCCAAAAACTTAAATCTATTTAATACGAAAAATTACAAATCTTATCACTTTAATAAAGACTTTAACTACGCCAAATCAGGTATAGGTATATTAGTTAAAAACACTATTCCCATAACTTCGCACATCACATCCACTACCAATCTACTTCACCAAACGATTGAAATTCCAGGAAGAAGACCTATAAAAATTACAAATCTATACAGAGAGCATGATGTTGTTGTTACTCCAGATGTTCTTGATAGTATTCCCGCAAGTAACAGTTCGCACCATCTTATACTTGGAGATCTCAATGCCAATAATGCACTATGGGGATCGAATACAACAAGTACCACAGGATTAAGATTCGAAGAGTTCGCCAATGATCGCGGACTAATTGTCTTAAATGATGGTTCACCAACTGCAGAGGTGGCGACAGCATTGTGAAGAGCTTTTAAATGAACAGTTTCCCCGGCTATACTTTCCAAGAGCCACCCCTAACTGTGAAGAAATAGCCGACATTACAGTCGAAGAAGTTAGTGAGGCGGTCAAATACTCCAAAAAACGAAAAGCGGTTGGGCCAGACGAAATACCCTCTGAGTTCTGGGAGATGGGAGACATCAGGTTCAGATGGCTCAGAATTCTTATCTCCAAATTCGTGAGAGGTGATCCAATGCCGAATCAATGGAGGGAAAGTTACCTTCTTCCTGTATACAAAGGGAAGGGTGATACGCGAAACTGTGATAACTACCGTTCGATCAAGCTGATGTCACACACCATGAAGATCGTTGAGCGGGTATTAGGTGGCCGACTGCGAAAAATAATACGGCTATCTGATGATCAGTGCGGGTTTGTCTCGGGTAAATCAACCACAGATGCAATCCAAAGTATAAGGATCATAATGGAAAAACATCGTGATTCCTTAAGGGATTTGCATATTGTATTGGTTGACTTTGAAAAGGCATTCGACAGACAACCACGAGATCTGATATGGGTGGCGCTAAGACATCGAGGGGTTCCAGAAACCTATGTACAGATGATCATGGACATGTACGAAAGAGCAAAGACAAGAGTAAGATGTCCCGCTGGAGTAACCGAAGAGTTCCCAATCAAAGTCGGGGTGCACCAGGGAAGCGTTTTAAGTCCTTTGCTCTTTATTACAGTCCTTGATTATCTGCTTGAAGGTAAAGTAATGGACCCCAAGGTACATCAGTTATTCTTTGCTGACGATGGAGCCATCATAAGTGAGGATCCTACATCCCTGCAACGAGCACTTGATGTGTGGGTGGACGTTTTGGAGGGAAATGGGTATCGCATTAGTTCAAAAAAGACAGAGTACTTGTGCTGCCCGTTCTCTGATCCACTCAGGCCTATTCCAGACATTTATTTGAATGGAACAGTGCTTCCCAAGTGCGAAAAGTTCAAATATCTGGGATCTATGATCAATAGCAAAGCAACTTGTGATGACGACATCAATCATCGAGTAAGCGTAGGGTGGATGAAGTGGCGAGAAAATTCCGCTATCTTCTGTGACAGAAAAATGTCCCCTAAGTTGAAAGGAAGGCTCTACACCGCAGTTGTACGTCCAGCGCTCACATACGGTTCACAATGTTGGACGATGTACAAAAAGTATGAGAGTAAATTAACGGCAGCTGAGATGAAGATGCTTCGCATGACAGCAGGAGTGACCAAGCTTGATCGAATAAGAAGTTCGAAGATCCGTGGAAGCTTTCACATCAAGGAAACCATCGTACACAAATTAGAGCGCGACCGGCTCAGCTGGTATTGCCACGTTCAAAGAAGAGATCATTTGAACCCTGTTAAAAAGGCAATATCTATGCACGTTCCAAAGACATCGCGATGTAGGAAAGGCAGGCCTATAAACGCCTGGATCAGACAAATGCGACGACATCGGCATTTCATTGGCCTCAGTAACCGAGTGATCCAAAATCGGCAGGCCTGCCGATATTTTCTGAGGTCAAATAGGCGAACCCCACAGGCGGATCAGTAGAAATGCAGTGAAGTGGGAGGGCTGTGATCCCTTGTTTTCGGATCATAGCCTCGCTGATAAAAGGAAGAAGAAAGAAGAAGATGGTTCAGCAACTCTTTTCAGTACAAGGAATACTTTCACGGCAATTGATGTAACCTTCGCGTCTGATGATCTGGCGCCTCTTCTTCACTGGGAGGTACTTTCGCACTCAGGTAGCAGGGACCATATTCCCATAATAATACGAACTCCGGAAATAGGGCCAGCGAAAAAGCTTACGACACGTTTCAAAGAAAAATTAGGAAATTGGAATTTATTTCAATCCACTACCAGAGTTATGGCTTCTACAATACCCACGTCTGGCAACACCAACCATGAAGCTGCAAGGATAAAAAAAATTATTCGAACAGCAGCAGCGAAATCAATACCAATAACAAAGCAAAAATGTGGCAAATCCAACCCCAAATGGTTCACAGAAACCATATTACAATTAGTAAAAGACAAACATAAAGCGTGGACCAAAGTGCGTAGGAGCCAAACAACAGAGAATTGTATAGCGTACAGAAAATCTTGTGCAAAGCTTCGGAGAGAATCTCTGGAAGAACCTTCCAAGTCAATGTTGATGGCTACAGCTCCTCGTAAGCTAAACTCGAAAACGGGATACCACAAGGATCTCCACTTGCGGTAGTCATATACAATGCATACATCGACTCCTTGTTAGCTGAACTGTCCTCAAGAAGATATAATCTTGATTTTATTGGGATATATGCCGAAAACATCTACGTGCTAGCGTCAGGAGACCATGTTCTCGTAAAAGCAACTTTGGAAGCAGCAGACGAAGCTATTCATAATTGGGCACAATTGGGAACGAGGTGCAGTTGTGCCAACAGCAAAAACAGAAGCTTTACACCTTTGCAGAAAAAGAAAATGTACCAGTTCTGCACTTGTTCTCCGTGGAGAAATAATCCCCCTGCAAAGTGAAATAAAAATACTAGGGATTCGCTTCAGCAGGAATTTAAAATGGGACTTGCACACAAAACAAGTACTAAGACAACTAAAATTGCGCAACAATGCCTTAAAAATGATCTGTTCACGGCGTAAAGGACCACATCTGGAAACAGCGTTGCAAATAGCCAAAACACTGGTGGAAGGTACTCTTCAGCATGGTTTGACGATCTTCATGTGGACTACTAACAAAAATTGTGAAAATATTGATGCTTTAATCAATGAATGTTATAGGACAGCGACTGGTGCTCTGAGAACGACACCAATTGCAGCTCTTCGTATAGAAGCTGGTTACACATCCTTCAAACATCTGGGGATAATAAGAGCGATTAACTTAGCAAGCAAAACGCTAGCTGACGTCAGGCACCCGCTTCACAACGTAGTAAGGAAAGTCCTATTGGGAAGGAAGAAAACTCGGATAAGATCGATCTCCGCAATTAGTAACATGGCATCACTCATATCCACCCATAAAATCTCCTTTGAGCATCATAATGTTTCTTTGAATTTTAACCCGCCATCGACTTGGAAAACAAATTTGCTACACATTGACACTACACTTGCAAGCTATAGAAAAACTGAAACACCGGATAGAGTTTTTCAAATGTTGCATAATGAATTAATAGCATCGGCTGAGCCAGATCACATTTTATACACAGACGGATCACACAAAGACAGCAAAACCTCCTACGCTGTCATAGAACTAAAAGCAAATGGACAGACATCCATTGCCCACCAAGGGCTACTCCCGGATTTTGCTGGCAGCTATATTGCAGAACTTAGGGCAATCCACAAAGCAATATCTATTGCTCAGAATTGGAATACGCCTACGCTGATTATTTTAATTACAGATAATCTGAGTATCCTATCGGGGCTTGTAAGCGAGATCAACAAATGCCCTTCTTTAGAATTCATTAGACACCTTATCTACAATTCCAATAAAATCTCTTTGGCTTGGGTACCTGGTCATGTTGGTGTAAAGCGCTAAAAGGCATCCGGAAACCTCAAATGCAACCACCACCAATTCGCAAAATCGGTGGAAACTGGGCCAAGAGCGACAAAGAAAAGGAAGAACTTTTTGCCTTGCACTTAGAAGAAACGTTTAAGCCGTTCGACGGCCCTTCGTTAACGCCCGACTCCCCAGTCACTGCCCGACTCACTTTAAAGTAAAAAAAGTTGCATTGATTGAACTGAGGGAAGTGATTAAAAATTTAAAGACAAAAAAGCTCCGGGTTACGACTTGATAACGGCGCAGGTAGTCAAGGAATTGCCGAATAAAGCTATTATCAAACTGCTCTATTTGATCAACGCTTCGTTCAGATTGCTTTATGTTCCGAGGCAATGGAAAGTCGCCGAGATTATAATGGTCCCGAAACCAGGCAAACCGCTAAATGAGAAGAAATCATATCGGCCTATTTCCCTATTGCCGGTTATCTCAAAAATATTTGAAAAACTTCTTTCCAAACGTCTACAGCCCGTAATCGACGAAAGACGTCTCATTCCTGACCATCAGTTTGGATTTAGAATTAAACATTCTACAATTGACCAAGTCCATAAAATAACTGACGTGATTGAGAAAGCTTTGGAAGAAAAAAAGATTTGTTGTGGTGTATTTCTTGACGTCTCACAAGCTTTCGATAAGGTTTGGCACGAAGGCTTGGAGTATAAATTGCAACGACTACTGCCACGGCAACTTTTTCTAATCTTACTATAGTATCTCACCGAGAGACTCTTTCGTGTTAAGCACGGAAACGATTACTCTGACTTCAAGGAGATTGCGGCCGGAGTTCCACAAGGAAGTGTCCTTGGCTCGCTTCTATATGTACTCTACACGCGTGATATCCGGCAGGAAGAAACTGTGTCGTCGCCACGTTTGCGGACGATACGGCGATATTGACCACGGGCGAAACTATTGAAGCAGCAACTGGAAAGCTGCAACATGCTATTAATAAAGTCTACGATTGGACGAATTCTTGGCGTATTGTGCTGAACGAAAGCAAATCTACTCACGTTAACTTTACCTATAAAAAAGTGGATAGATTACCTCTATATCTTAACTCGGCTCAAATACCGTACGCAAACGAAGCAAAATATCTAGGAATGACTCTAGATGTTAAGCTCAAATGGAAATCACACGTAAAAAAGAAACGCGACGAGCTAGAAAACAAATACCGACAAAGGTACTGGCTACTCGGAAAACATTCGAAGTTGAGCCTACATAACAAACTGCTTATCTATAAGCAAGTGCTAAAGCCTGTGTGGACGTATGGTATACAACTATGGGGTTGTACCAAGAAAAGCAATAGAAACATCATACAAACTTTTAAAAATAAAGTTCTTAGAACGATCGTTAACGCACCGTGGTATGTACGTAACGAAAATGTTCATCGAGATCTGGGAATTCCCAGCGTCGTCGAAGAGATAACAAAATTTGCGCGTAAACGCAAAGATCGTGTTCACCGCCATTGTAACCGTACCATCATTCAACTACTTGACGCGAATGCGAATAACTCAATTCGTCGTCTGCAAAGGATAAAACCTTTTGACCTCGCGTCATAGTATATGCCGGCCGCGAAAAAGGCAGGAACTTTCATTGGAATTTAACCTGCCTAAAGTTATACATTTCTTTTTACTTCGTACGAACATTTATTTTTTTTTTCCAAAAATCACGTGTATCGCAAGCGAAAATAAAACTGCTGGATAAGCGTCGGCTTAGTTGTAGTATTACTTTTGAGGAGAGGTGTTTTTTTAGTGAGTAAAAATCTCACACTACCATAAGCACGCTCGGTCGGGCCTTATGGTGTCTTTAGAAGATTTTTCACCTACTCTCGGCAAAAAAAAAATGTTGGAGTCCAAGGTAATGAGATGGCAGATATAGCCGCTAAGGAAGCTATCCGATATCCTTTGACGTTGGAAACACCGAATTTTTTCCATCTTACCCGGCGAACACACGTGCTAATACAGCAAGAAGAACTAGTAGAGTCATGGCGAAACTGCGAAAACACCACCCCCAAATCTCTCGTATCTCATATCACGTCAATTTCGCAAGAGAGGACTGTATTCGACTGCTACGAATTAGACTTGGAAAAACCCTCTTTACCAGCCAACATTTCTATAACCACGAAGCTCCAGAAGTATGTCAACATTGTGGGACGGTTTTATCTTTCTGGCATATCCTAGTCACATGCCCTTTATCGGGACAAATTCAGAACGGTTCCGAAGACATACAACAACAACTAGCTGAAGTCCTCAATCCAGCAAATCCACTATCCCTGCAGAATATTAAACATGCCACATCCATTCATCATAAGTTCAATGACATTTAACACTAATTTGCATACTTTTTTTCAATTGAATTCATTGTAAACGTACATTCTAAGTTCTATCCTTTATCACTGTGCAATTAAGAATATAAATATGTAAAAAATAATTCTCTTTATTAAGTTTACACTAAAAGACGACATCACATGGCCCTGCTGCCCAGATGTCTTTTTGTAAATAGTTTTATAAATTTATCTTTATAAATTATTTGAAATAAATAAAATAAATAAATAAATAAATATATTTCTCATTGGAAAATTTATTAAGAAAATGCTAGGTTAACAATAAATGTTGCTGAAAGCTTGAATAATGGTTGGCCGGAGGCATGTGAACGCAGTCTTACTCTCACACGGGTTGGCACTTTGTCGCGGTGTGAGGGCTTAAACTGACTCACAAACCTGCTGATTAAATCATTACTGCCGACTGCTATTGTTCCCACAATGGTTGTGGGCAGGGGTGCTCATGTTGGAAGGTCGATGAGAGCGGTGAACTAAGTCTTCCCTCCCCTAATTTAGGGTGTAACGCGACCCGTGTTTGCAGCCAGGGTGTATACCGGCTGTATTATAACGGAGCCTCTCTGACACCGGGTTACCTCAGAGAGTATCTACGACATTACCATTGAGTAAATGTTAAGAAACTGTCTTCGCCGTTGACGTAGGTACAGTGCGCGAATAAAATATAGCACAACATAGAATCGCGTAATTCATTTTAAAGAGCTAAATCTTTTTTTTTCTTATACCTCTTCACGTTTCAAAAATGCCACAATAGCCTTTTTTTATTGTTAAATTATTAATAAATTACTTGAAATTTTGTATGAAAAAAAATCATTAAGTCTGTTGTATGTATAAAAATAAACAAAACACTTGAAAAAAGAATTGTGAATAAAGAATATTTTATTCGCGCACTGTATTTGTGCAGGTATGCGATGGGGAACAAAGTTATCCGCCTCCACGTGGTGTTCCCTGGGTAACGCAAAATGGATAACAACAAATCGGAAAATCCCAATAAAATGGCAAAAATAAACAAAACAAAAAGCCGAACTATTAAATCAAATTCAAAAACAAACAAAAAAGTATTTTTCAATGCTACCCGACGAAAGAGATGGACGAGCAGTAAAATCCGTGTCCTGTAATGGAACGCTGGGGGACTGGCAAACAACAAAATGGTGGAACTAAAAACAATAGTAACGAAGGAAGATATCGACATAATAATCATCAATGAAGCAAATAATGTACCAGAAAGAGACCCATACATACAACTGCCAGGATACAACAAGTATAACTTGTATAAAAGCCGAAAATAGCCAGCGGGATAGTAACATTCGTGAAGAATAACGTCACATGTAAACATAAAATAGAAAAAGAAATGGACAACAACGATACGTCAGAAATAGTTGAACTTAACGTTTGGAAAACCAACGAGCACCTAAAAATATATGGACTGTACAGCCTTCCAAACAACAAACACCTCAATTTAGATACACTTAATACAAACCACAGCAAAACCATCTTAACAGGAGATTTCAACGCCGCTTCCTTAAGGTAGGAATACCAATATACAAAAAAGGCAGGCATCGTAGTCGAAGAGTTCCTAGATTCTAATGCATTTGAATTGGTCTACAATATTAGCGATGTAAGGGCATTTATGCACCACAGCGGCAGTACTACTAACCCCGACTTGTCCATAGTTGCCTCACCACTATTCGCCTACTCAACAGGACTAATTATAAACGACCCTGGAAGCCGGCATAAGGCAGTTTTATACTAACAATAAATACGATGTTGGAACTTCAGAAAAGCCAAATGGGAACTTTTTACTAATAACTTAGAAGAATAAATAACCTTCTACACCAACCAATTAACAAAAGCACACTCGAAAAACTCAACAAAATAACACTTAAGAGCGCCAAAACTACTTACTATGCCAAGAGGAAAAATAAAAAAGTATAGGCCGTTTTGGAACCAACACCTTGAAGAACTAATGACAGAGCGTGATAAAGCCAGGAAAAAGCAGAAACAACTAAGCAATAAGAAGACGTGATGGCGGCGAAAAACAGCAATGGTAGAAGACAAATCAACATTGAAAAAAGAACAAGTTTCAACAAATTCAGTAAGTAAGTACGTCAAAAAAATATCGAATGAAGGTAATATGGAAAGACCACCACTACAACATAATGGAAAAGAACTACATGGCGACAAGTTATGCGCCAACAAAATGCTCAACTATTACACAAACGCCCACAAACTAAATAACCACGCAAAACAAAACGACAAGCTACTACCAAAACAACCCGCAACATCAAACAGAAGTCTAGGAGATAATATCTTCATAGACAATTTCTCAATGGCCGAACTAACAGAAGCTATAAAAAACATACAAAATAAAAAACAACCAGGGACAGAAAAAATATTCCCAGAATTCATCAAAAAACTGTGCGAAAAAGCAAAAGAACTAATGCTAAATATTTTCAACGCCATCTGGAACGAAGAAATCGAAATACCATCTACGTGGAAAAAAGCGATAGTAATCGCAATCCCGAAAAACAATAAAAATCAAGAACTTATAATCAGCTACAGACCAATCTTACTCACGTACATTCAGGCAAAACTCATGGAAAGGTTGATCTCTAACAGACTGAATTGGTTCCTGGAAACTCAAAACCTTATAACAAACGAACAAGCCGGATTTCGGAAAAACCTGTTAACAGTTTACCAAGTTACGAAATACACTGAACAAGTAAAGAATGCCTTTAACAACAACGAAAGCATCTTAGCAGTATACATCGACTTCAAAACAGCGTACCATAAAGTATGGAGAAGAAAACTTGTGTACAAATTACAACAAATAGGAGTCAAGCACAAGATGTTAACGTAGCTGAAGAACTTTATTACCCAACGATGGATCGCAGTAAACACACAAAATTTAAGCAAATACGAGTCGGCTTACCACAAGGCTCAGTACTCAGCACAACATTGTTTAACATATTTATAAACGATTTACCACGCACACTGAAACTAAACACTGCAGCTAAGGTAGCAATGTTCGCAGACGACGTAGTGTTCTGGGTGGAGACACTTATCGATAACAAAAATTACCACGAAATACTTGAAGACGAAATAAACAAGGTATCTACGAATTTGGACAGATGGGCAACCGAAAACAACATGGAAATCAATACTGACAAGACCTACTACCAATACCTCTCACTGCGACATATAAGCGAACATTTTGACATTAGAATAAACAACACCAACATCCAAAAAAGCGATTGCGTTAAATACCTAGGCATGAACATTGTTGATAACAAATTAACATGGGAAAAACACGTTAACAAAACAATAAAAAAAGGTACAAAAAAGAAGCTACACACTAAAAAGACTAGCTGGTGTGAAATGGGGTAATTCTCTTGACACACTCAACAGAACTTACAACGTATATATCAAACCACTAATACTGTATGATGGCAAAGCCCTCATAACAGCGAAACCCTCAACATTAAACAAACTGGAAAAGGTGCAAAACAAAATCCTACGTGTAGTCACAGGAGCAGTGAAAACTACAAACACAAACGCGCTGAGATTGTACACAAAAGACACCAAGATTACCACTAAAATTGAAATAAGAGCCTGCATACTACAAACAAAAACTTCAACTCTGCCACGAAACTATCATATCTCGGAAGCAAACCGACTGAAAACCCTGCCATCCTTTACTCATAAGATTCACTCACTCTGCGAGGAACTCCAACTGGTATGTAAAGCAGACCCTAAGATTCCGCAAACAAATCCAACTGAATTCATAACAGTAGAAAGCAATACAAACATTGACAACATAGGGAAAAAATCAGACCATCAAACAGAAGAACTACAACAATGCACACTAAAAACACTTAACGAAAGATACCCAAAAGACGAATGGCAACATATATGGTATATACGGATGGATCTAAATTGAGTAGAAGCGAAAATGCTGGGGCAGGCGTCTATAGCGAGCTATTTAGCCATTACATCCCCCTAGGAAGAAATAACACTGCATTCGACGGCGAAGTTGCGGCAATAAGCACATGTAAAGGTTTGCTCTTTAATAGGGCCTACCTCACCTACAAAGCCATGGGGATTGGATTAAACGGCTATCCCAAGCCAAAAAAGTGCTGGCTAAAAAGCCGAACTGTATTGGAGGCTAAAGAGCCGAGCTGAAAAAAAGAAACGCTAATCGAGCCGAATTTCTGATTACTGAATAATCTTTATTACAAATTTCTTAGCCTATTTATACAAAAATTCTCAAAAACTACTTACAATAAAACTACACATACATACAAGTTAAACGAAATCAGAAACATATCAGTCATCAAACTGCATACAATAAATGCAGCGATCAGCAATAATAATCTGAATGAATGAAGATACGAAAAGATCATAACTATAATGCTAAGCATAATTTCTAAAAGGTGGCCTTGACTTTGTCGTGTGTTAGGTGTCGAGTTTAAAAAAATGTACTTTGCGAAAATGTGTATTTTGTTACGGGGTGAATGAATGAAGGAATTGGATACTATTGGGGTATAATTTGTGTTGTGTTGATTTAAGGTGAACAAGTTGTGCATTAAGTGGAAGTGTGTTTTGTTGTGCATGAAAGGTTAATGGCACTTCATCATGCTGTTATGATTGGAAAGGTTAATGGCACTACATCCTCACCCTTCCGGAAAAAAAAAACGTTTTTTCTTGTAAACATTTTTTCTTTTTACTATAACTTCTTAAAGTCCCTTATATGGTAAATCTAATTTTTTCTTATCTCCTACTTTTAAATAGGTATACTAATTCACCTATACTAATTTTTAATGGATTTGATTTCTTATCTATAAGATTTTTTCTTTCTAATTTAGCTTTCAGTAATAAATCTTTAGTGATATTTCTCATTTGGTTCAACCTAAATTTTAATTCTAAGCCATAATCTTCTATATTATATACAGATTTTTTAGTATCTCTGGTCAAGTTTTCTGGTAGTTTTACTAACCTACCATATATCAATTCAAAAGGCGATATGCCTATACTGGAGTGGGGTGTGGTTTATTATAGCTAAAAACAAAATATGGAATCCATTCGTGCCAGTTATCTTCTTTCGCAAACGCTAGAAGATATTCGTTGAGCACTCTATGGTTTCTCTCTATGGAACCTAATGTTTCACGATGGTATGGTGTTGATGTCACGTGGTTTATCCCAAATAAGTCGTTGACATTTTTCATTACTTCATTCATAAACTCGGTACCCATATCCGTTGTTAGAGTTTTGAAATTTCCGTGCCTGAGTATGAAGTTTTCTACTAAAGTTTTTGCTACTGTCTTTGCATCTTTGTTTTGCATGGGTATTGCTTCTATATATTTTGTCAATTCGCATTGTAATGTTAGTATATATCGGTACTTATTTGACGATCTTAGTGGTCCAACTGTGTCAGCAGATACTATTTCAAAACTAGTTGTTGGTGTTTCTGTTATTACCAATTTCTCTTTAGTGTTCTTAATTTGCTTACTTCGGGCGCATACTTTGCAACCGTTAACATGTTTCTTTACCATCTTGCTTAAGTTCTTCCAACAATATCTTTGTTTGATTTTACTAATTGTTGTTTTGACACCTGAGTTCCTTTATTATTCGTTCTCTTACTTCTTTGTTGTCAACTCTGGTCTGTGGTGTGTATATTAATATCTTAGATGGGCTACGATTACCTAGGTTTTTACTTCGTTTCTGCAGTATTTTCTTATGAATTTCCTTAAATTCATTTATCGTTACGTGCTTACATATATATTTCATCGTTCTTTACAGTGGCCAGTTTTGCAATTTGTTGCCTATTCATTTCGAATAATAGTTTCTCCAAGATCAGACCTAAATCCAATTTTGGTTTATCACTATATTCTACTATTATGTTTCTATTCATACTGTCGACAGTTACTTTTGGCAAATTATAATTATTCTTCTTATTCTTGAGCATCTTTTTAAATTCTAGTCGCGCAACATTTCGTATTTCAGATAATGAGGCACATTCCCATGAGTAAAGTTGATCAGGCTCTACATCTAAAGTATTGCTTTTGGGTAAATCTCCGCTGCTTTTGTCTCTCAATAATTCCTTTGTCATTGTTCGAGTCATGACATTTATATCTGTCGCAGGTATCATTTCCTTGAGTATTTCTGAGTTTATTTCTATGCGCGACAAAGCATCCGCGTTTGTATTCATTGAACCTTGCTTATATTGAATATCAAACGAGTAGTCTGATAGATCTAGACGTATTCTTGTTAGTTTTGATGATGGGTTCTTATGTGTAAAGAGGCTTACTAACGGTCTATGATCTGCTACTACTACGAACCTTTTTGCATATTAGTATGGTCTGAAATTATTGATGGCCCAATGTATTCGTAGTAACTCATTTTCAATGATGGGCTTGTTGAGTATATGTTTATTCAGACTCCTACTAGCATAAGCGACTGGAAAGTCTTTTCCAATTTCGCCTTGAGATAACACTGCTCCAAGCGCGGTGTTAGAAGCATCTGTTGTGACTATAAACGGTTCCTCATGGTCTGATTGAGATCACTTGTCGTGCTCAATTCAGATGCTTATTGCACTGCTACATCCATTTTGGTCTAGCTGCAAAAATGGTTGATTTTACCTGATCGTTCAGGTCATTCTTAAAAGCATTTAGTCCTAGTTGGTCATTCATTTTCGTAATTTTTATTTTTATTTTTATATAATACGCGCGCGCCGAAGGGATTATTAATACCCTTACACTGATGCTCAGGGCACGGGCGGATAGGAAAAGGGGGGAGAGGAACGAAGGAGATGCCGGTTTACGTTGGCTTTAAATGTTTGAAGGTTGTAATGATTAGGAAATACAGAGCCTGGTAGATCATTCCACAAACGTGTTGTTCGGCTTATAAACGAATCCCTATATTTGACAGTACGTCTGAAGTTGGGCTTGAGGGTGAACTGATGTGCATTTCGAAGGGGAGGAATGCAACTGCCTATTTCGCTGGAACATTTTTTATAAAAACAGCGGTAAAATAGGGAAAGACATGAGAAATTTCTACGATGTTCAAGTGAGACTATGGAGTTCACTATGTCTCTATCACCTATCAGTTTTAACGCGCGATTCTATACCCTATCTAGAATGTGCAGAACGGTCTTGGGTGCACCAGACCAGATGTGGGCGTTATATTCCAGCTTTGGGCGGATGAATGCCTTATCAATGGAGGCCAGATCAGACGGGGTAAAATATTTCTTGCACCGCTTAAGGAATCCTAGACATTTTGCATTTTTGGCGACTTCGAATATGTGATCGTTCCATCGAAGGCGGTTATTGATGTACATACCGAGAATGGCAAGCCTTTCGGATTCAGCGATGCAAGTACCATTCATGGATAATGGTTGAGGGTCTTGGTTTCGCTTGAGAGACAGAAGACAGCATTGAGTTTTGGATGCATTAAATTCCACTCTATTGGTTGAACCCCATTTGGTTATGCTGTCCAGGTCGGAATTTAATGTGTTTAACATACGTTGTCGTTCCTCTTCTACGGCCGAAGAGCAGGGACGTGAGTTAGGCAACGAATATGAAAAACTGAGGGTACTGTCATCAGCGAAGGAATGGATTGGATTAGAAGTTGCAGACAAGAGGTCAGTTATAAAAATGAGGAAGAGAGTCGGAGACAAAACGGAGCCCTGAGGAACACCAGCATTTATATGGTGAATTGCAGACTTGAAGCCGCCCAAGACAACCTGTATTGAACGGCCCGAAAGGTAATTTCTAATCCATTGAAGAAGAGACTCATCGATGCCATATGCACGCATTTTCGACAAAAGAGCCTGATGCCAAACTCTGTCAAATACCTTAGAAATATCGAGCGCAACCATCTTTGTTTCGCCGAAGTGATGGAGAGATTGGTTCCACTTCTCGGTGAGATATGCCATCAAATCACCAGTGGACCTGTTGCTACGAAAACCATATTGCCGGTCATTGAGGAGTTTTCGTGAATCAAGATATTTCATAAGCTGAAGATTTATCAGCGTTTCCATGACCTTGGAAAGAAGGGACGTAAGTGCAATGGGTCGGTAATTGGACGGGGAGGAAGATTCGCCTTTTTTAGGGACGGGCTGGACAAATGCTGTTTTCCATCTACTCGGAAAGAGCACAGAAGAGTAGGACAGACAGAAAAGCTTACGCAGAGGTTTTGCCAGCGTGGAAGAACACCTCTTCAGAATTATGGGGGAGATACCATCTGGACCAGCGGATTTGTGTATGCTAAGACCTTTGAGTACTGCTGCAACTGTACGAGTGCGAAAGTGGACTTGTCCCATGGAAAATTCGACGCTCTCAAGTACAGGCGGAGACAAAGCGCTATCTGGCAGGATGGAGTTCGCTGCGAAGTGAGCAGCAAGCAGATTGGCCCTGTCTAAGGAGCTGGCAGCTAGAATGTCATTGAAAATGAGCGTTGGGATGGCGGGCGAGGCCGAATTTTTAATATTTTTGACGAATGAGCAACAATTTTTACTACCTTTGGGACATTGTAGAATTTTTTGCCTCAATTTTTGGTCACATACAAATTTTACACGTCGAATATGAGCATTGCAGTCATTTCTGGCTTGTTTAAACTTCTTTCGGTTTTCCTCAGATTTGTTGGCTTTATAAGACCGAAAACTTACTTCTTTTAACCTGATAGCCTATTTGCGGCTCTGGTCAAACCACGAGTTTGCCTTAGGTTTGATGCTTTTATTCTGTTAGGAATAGAGTTCAAGTCTTGGTAAGGGGACCTCTTTGACTGGAGCTACTTTGCTTTTGGCATATAAAAGGTTAGAAAAACAGCTACCCAAATTGTGCTGTATGCGCAAATAAAACGTCGCCGCATAAGCTCGCTCGGACGCATCACAGAACCCATGGATTAAGATAAAAGCATTCGGACGGTAATGAATCCACCTAGGAACTTGAACCTTTTCTATGTCAGGGAGCCCAGCCAAGAACGTTTTCGAGCGGTGACACGTAAGGGGCAAAAGGGGTACGTCTCAAGACGTCCCATCACACCAGATTTGCTGCATAATGATCTTGGCAGTAATTAGCAGAGGAGCCAACCATCCTGCGGGATCAAAGAGTCTTGCTATCACTGAAAGTACAGCTCTTTTAATTACTAATCGATCTTCTACTAATATAGAAAAAAAGAAATGAAAACTATCGGATCTAGCATTCCATTGAATCCCCAGAGTTTTGGAGATACTTTTATCTTCTAGTGATGATGATGAACAATGATCTGCCGATACATCTTTTCTATATCAGCATTAAAAACGATGACGAGTTGATGTTCGTGAATTGACTTCCACACTCTCGGCTACAGCAGCCACATTCTCGTCTGTGCGCACCGTACCGTAGTTTCTGGGGTAAGTTAATATTTTAAATTATTGGGTCGAAATATTTTTAATGGTATTATTACTTATATGGATAGTATGTGCATTGTGCATACATCAACGCATGTGTATTAACGAATTACCTACGAGTACATTTTACGATACACGAAGTCAATAATAATAATTCATTGATAGATAACAGAAAAATATGTAAATTGTAGTTTATTTTCATAGTAAGTAAATCATTTTTATTCGTAAAAAAAAATTACTCCCATACATTCGGATTCACAGGTTATATGCACAGTGAAAAAGAAATCACGTTCACAGTTAGTTAATACACACACATATGTACCGAAACTTACATTGGATAAGGAAGTTCAAGAATATTCGATGCGTTCCTGAAATTAATTCGAAGTAACCTCACGTATGTATAATCGTTTTCTTTTTCATTATGACATGAGTTGAATAATTTTAACGACGTAAACATTTTTTTTTAGTCCACTGAACTTTAATCACATAAAATTGTACCGACTAGCAAATGAAATCGACTGAAATATGCGAAAACGACACCTAAATAGCTATCACACGAAAACGACAGTTCGAAAACGACTATCAACTTGATAATCAACTTACGCAGAGCAAAACATTGAATTTTGATTGTCAACCGTCAACTATCAACTTGGCCGATTCCACCCCAGGGTACAGTTTGGAACACAGTGTTTTTAGTTTCGTACACAAACCATGCAGTAGTGTGGGTCTATGCTACAATATCAATATTGGTGAGAGGACGATTGGGTAGCAATTCCATTAGTTTTTTGTGGATGTGGGCTCGGGTTTTAGAAAAAGTCCGAATCATTTCTTATGGGGTTGTAAGTAAAGTCCCTTGTCTTGCTTGATTTTTATTCCCTCTATGGCTTGATTGTGACGTTTACTCTCCTCCAACTGTTGCTTGGCTACCTTTGAAGTTTTTATAGTTTTAACAACGCCCACAGCTCCTCCAGTCAAAGCACCAATTGCCATGATAGGTGCCAATGGCAAGAAACCTCCAGTTTTGGGTAGTGGTATTACTCG
Organism: Brachypalpus laphriformis; assembly: GCA_945910035.1. Classification (NCBI taxonomy): domain Eukaryota; kingdom Metazoa; phylum Arthropoda; class Insecta; order Diptera; family Syrphidae; genus Brachypalpus; species Brachypalpus laphriformis. The sequence continues at coordinate 109,284,135 of OX246754.1, read as the reverse complement.
AGGAATTCCAACGTTCTTTCGTTTATTTTGAATGATATTTTTAGCTGCATGTAAAGCGGTTACTGCAATTGTCTTTGGATCATCGTTTATTGGTTTCCTTATGGCGTTTTTGGCCTCCATAATGGCTTTTTTAAATAAATTATTCCTTTTACGCTTGATGCGTGGACTTGCTTCCCTGCGTGAGATAGGCAACCCATACCGAGTTTTGTCTTAGTCTTCATCATATTCGCAACCAATGGACTATTTAATTTCTCTGGTATTGTGAGTCTCTAGCCTTTTCAGTTAGAATTTTATCGGCAATATGTCGCTCGAACAGGTTTTTATTATTAGCGTATGCAATGTCGTGTTCACGACAAGCTTCATCCAATGGATTAGTTTCTCGATCTCCTCTAGCCAGATGTTCTTTCAATTTAGTTCCAGGCCCACAGAAATTATATGAGGGAAGGTGTAATTCAATTGGCAACTTGTTGATTAAGGAATTTACTAATCCGCGCCCTTTGGCTAAGTGTTAAAAACTGAGGGGTTTCACTTTATGATCAATAATTTATATAACCTTCTTATTGCATGAGCAGAGCAATTATGATTTCCTTGACTATACGGAGAGACTAACAAAAGTTCGCTTAGTTGGTGTCTTAAGGATTTTCTGGCCCAATCGTATCTCTAACGAACACCTTTACGAGAGAACGTGTCAGGAACCAATAGGCACAACTATCCAACGGCGGAAGTGGCAGTGGATTGGTCACACGTTCCGAAAGGGTGACAGCTCCATAGCGAACCATGCTATGCAATGGAATCCTCTAACACAGGATGGCAGAAGACCTGGCGGTCCGAGGAGAATATGGCACAGAACAGTCGAGAAGGAGGCACGGCAGTTAGGGAAAAGTTGGGAAGAACTCAGATACATTGCCAGAAACCGTACACGATGGCGCGTAGGCGTAGTAGAGGCCCTAGGACCCACAAGGGGATACAGGACATAAGTTAGTTGGTGTCAATTTAGTAGTTTTTGAAAAAAAAAACATGCATTTCTGTAGCTTATCATCTAACAATATTTATTATTTCATAACAATAGGTAAAAATGGAGATGAGAAAGAGAAAAATTAGTGACGTAAGCTCGGTTCAAGTTCCACCGCCAACATAGGAAGAAATTCGTTTTGCCATTCTCTTCGGATCTCGACGTCAACTCACGCCAGTCAAAATTCGGCACGAATGCCAAAATGCATACAGACTAAATGCACCATCTCTTGTTACTATTTCCAAGTGGATTCGAAGATTCCAGACTGGCCATTTTTCTGTGGAGGACGAATCTCGTGAAGGTCGGCCCAAATCCTCGACCGACGATACAAATATGGCCCTGGTGAAGGCTAAAATTGACAGGAGATGATAGCGGATGAACTGGGCTTGAATGCCATAGCTGTGTCACGAATTTTAAATTATCACCTGCAATATTCGAAGCCAGCTCGATGGGTTCCAAAAATTTTGAGTGGAGAGCAAAAAGAGGCTCGTATTCGTTTTGCTCAATATTTCCTGTATAAGTTTGAAAATGGAGAGTCAAGCTGCTTCAATAAGATCGTTACAGGTGATTAATCTTGGTTTTACAAGTACGACCCGGAAACCAAAGAGCAGTCCTTGGTATGGAGCCCAGAAGGTGCAAATCCTCCAGTAAAGGCCAAACAACAAAAGTCAGCGACAAAAGTTATGATGTCGATGTACTTCACCAGGGCGAAAATGGTCGCCGTCATCCCGCTTAAAACTGGTCAGACAGTCACTGCTTATTGGTATACTGAAACTTGCTTACCACAAGTTTTCCAAAATTTACTAGGACACCGACAAAAAGACGAGCTGCGCCGCTACTTTTTGCACCACGACAATGCGCCTGCGTACACTGCTGGAAAAAACCAACAACTTTCTTGCGCTCTCCGGCATCAATGAAATTCGCTCAGCACCTTATTCTCCGGATCTAGCGCCGTGTGACTTTTGGCTGTTTCCGAAAATAAAAAAAGATTTGAGGGGAAAAATCTTCACATCTAATGAGGAGATTATTAATGCAGTAAATGTCGAAAAGAGGATTTTGAAAGCTGTTTTGAAAGGTGGATCTATTGGCTGAAGAAATGTATTGAAATAAATGGGAATTAAGTGGAGAAATAAAAAAAAGATGAAGATTAAATATCTAAAGTTAAAATTATTTTTGTGTTTTATTATTCAATCAACTAAGCGAACTTTTGTTAGTCCCTACGTACAACACCTTCTATATTAATTGGGTTCATTCGACGTTAGAATGCAGTTCATTAAACAACTAGACTGCATTAAAGTCTAGTACTTAATACAAAAATTAACGAGAAGAAGAAACATCGAACGTTATTTCCAGATAGTATTCGAGGAATAATTGTGGGCCCATCAAATTGCGGAAAAACAAGTGTCATGTTAAGCATTCTCCTCGATGCTAATGGTTTAAAATTTCAAAACCTTTACATATACTCAAAGTGGGGTTGGCAACGCGGATTGTTGACGTGCAAACGCCTTAAAAATAGCTAAGCAATTCTTTTTTGGAAAATACGAGTTATTACGTTTACTATAAACAAAACCTCAAAAGTTTCGCATAGTATACTCAACAAGAAATCCCTAAACAATAAAAAATAGGTGAGTCGGCTGCCTATTTTTGAAAAAAAAAAAATACATTTCCCCACATTGCAATGAGCAACGGTACTAAAATGCGAAAGGCGAACCCCACAGGCGGATCAGTAGGGATTCGATGAAGTGGGAGTGTTGTGATCCCTTATTTTCGGATCATAACCTCGCTGATAAAAATGAAGAAGAAGAAGAACGGTACTAAAATGCATAACACCACCAAAAAACACGCCGCAATCAATCTCTTTGCTCCCCAACGCCCCGCAACCTAAGAGACGTGTTATGGAGACCTCCCCGGAATCTCCTTTCATCCAGCCAAACATTGTCAATCGTAACGCTGCTGTTGGAAATATGTCTGTGCACGAGCTTAAAGCATTAATCGAAGGCTCGATGGCAAACTTACTGGATGATAAGTTGAAATATTTGCCGACCAGAGACGATATGGAAGGAATCACCTCCGAAATATAGGTACAAGTACAACAGACGGAAACTCGCTGCACCATGTTGGAACCCAAGCTAGAGTTTTTGGAAAACAAAGCGAATGAAAGGAATGTTGTGGTGCATATGCCGGCACAAATTGGTGTAGATGCAGGGACGCGAGCCAAAGAAATGTGTTTGGAGTTACTTGGTATGACGGATGCCGCTCTGGTGACGGATATACGGGCGCTGCGTTCTAAAAACAACATTGAGAACGTCATTGTAAAACTGCGCAAAAGAGATGACATGGGTCGCATATTGAATTCAGCACCGAAAGTTCGAAGCACTGGTGTTGAATTTTTTTTTCCTTGTCCTCTCCTGTCAAATATGAAAAATGGCTGTGCTCAGGATTTTGCTTTGAACGCTCGGTAAATTTATTCTGAGCTCATAGAGTGCGCCCTGAGCATACTTTGAACGAAAAAAGAAAAACGAATTCCGAGCTCTGATGTGTCTGAGCTAAAAAAGAAGACGAATTTTTTTTTGCCAACTCAGGCTTTGCTCTGAACGAAAAAAGAAAAACGCCTAATGACATCTCTCAGCTGACTGCGACAGATGGTGGTGAAGGTGAATATATGAGTTCTTACCGTGCAAACACCAGGCCTAACAATAGTGGCGTCCGAACGGGAGGAGCAGTGTCAAAGAATTATTTTTTATTGTAATGCCATCTGCCGTCTTCTTCTTCCTTTAATCAGCGAGGTTATGATCAGAAAATAAGGGCACAACCCTCCCACTTCACCGCATTTCTACTGATCCGCCTGTGGGGTTCGCTTATTTGACCTCAGAAAATATCGGCAGGCCCGCCGATTTTGGACCACTCGGTTACTGAGGCCAATGAAATGCCGATGTCGTCGCATTTGTGTGATCCAGGCGTTTATAGGCCTGCCTTTCCTACATCTTGCTGTCTTTGGAACGTGCATTCATATTGCCTTTTTAACAGGGTTCAAATGATCTCTTCTTTGAAAGTGGCAATACCAGCTAAGCCGGTCGTGCTCTATTTTTTGTACAATGGTTTCCTTGATGTGATCTTCGAACTTCTTATTCGATCAAGCTTTGTCACACCTGCTGTCATGCGAAGCATCCTCATCTTAGCTGCTGTTAATTTACTCTCATACGTTTTGTACATCGTCCAACATTGTGAACCGTATTTGAGCACTGGACGCACAACTGCAGTGTAGAGCCTTCCTTTCAACTTAGGTGGCATTTTTCTGTCACAGAAGATAGGGGAATTTTCTCCCCACTTCATCCACCCTACGCTTACGCGATGATTGATGTCGTCATCACAAGTTGCTTTGCTATAGATCATAGATCCCAGATATTTGAACTTTTCGCACTTGGGAAGCACTGTTCCATTCAAATAAATGTCTGGAATAGACCTGAGTGGATCAGAGAACGGGCAGCACAAGTACTCTGTCTTTTTTTTTTAACTAAAGCGATACCCATTTCCCTCCAGACCGTTTACCCACACATCAAGTGCTCGTTGCAGAGATATAGGATCCTCACTTATGATGGCCCCATCGTCAGCAAAGAATAACTAATATACCTTGGGGTCCATCACTTTACCTTCAAGCAGATAATCAAGGACTGCAATAAAGAGCAAAAAGCTTAAAACGCTTCCCTAGTGCACCCCGAGTTTGATTGGGAACTCTTCGGTTACTCCAGCGGGGCATCTTACTCTTGTCTTTGCTCCTTCGTACATGTCCATGATCATCTGTACATAGCTTTCTGGAACCCCTCGATATCTTAGCGCCACCCATATCAGATCTCGTGGTTGTCTGTCGAATGTCTTTTCAAAGTCAACCAATACAATATGCAAATCCCTTAAGGAATCACGATGTTTTTCCATTATGATCCTCATACTTTGGATTGCATCTGTGGTTAATTTACCCAAGACAAACCCGCACTAAACATCAGATAGCCGTATTATTTTTCGCAGTCGGCCACCTAATACCCGCTCAACGATCTTCATGGTGTGTGACATCACCTTGATCGAACGGTAGTTATCACAGTTTCGCGTATCACCCTTCCCTTTGTATACAGGGAGAAGGTAACTTTCCCTCCATTGATTCGGCAATGGATCACCTCCCACAAATTTGGAGATGAGAATTCTGAGCCATCTGAACCCAACGTCTCCCATCTTTTTCCAGAACTCAGAGGGCATCTTGTCTGGCCCAACCGCTTTTCGTTTTTTTTGGAGTATTTGACCGCCTCACTAACTTCACAGTTAGGGGTGGCTCTTGGAAGGAATAGCCGGGGAAACAGCTCATTTAAAAGTTCTTCACAATACTGCTGCCACCTCTGCAGAATTTTGTCGTCATCCACAAGAAGCTGGCCATGAGCATTGTTAATGAACTTTGGCGAACGAAACTCCTGAGCATTCCTCCTTCTTTGGGCGGCTATTTTGAAGATGGTTGCGCTCTTGTTCATATTGTGTCTTCGCAGCTCCTGGATAGCCTGGTTTGCATCAGCAACCGGGGAAGACATTTTCTCCAGCTCCCGATACAGGCCCTCCGTACTCTCTGCTATAAGGTGGGCGCACTTCTCTTCGCTTCTTTCTTGCAACATCTGTATTCCATTTCGATGCGAGCTTTTTCCTCACTATTATTAGAGGGGCACTGTGACCAAGCTTTGAAAACCGCTTTCTTCTCATTTATCACTTTCTTAGCTTCATCACACCACCACTATGTTTCTTTGGCCTGTTGATGGTGGGCTTTTGAAGCTCCTAGCAGTGATTTGGCCTTCTTTAAGCAAGTTCGCTGTAGGAAATACCACATGTCGGCTTTGTTTGATGAACATGGTATTAAACACGATAAGACCGTGTGATTTGCACATGCTTAGGATGTCTTCACCAGAGAGAGACATCAAACGGTCGCTGGACTTCGAAATGCTCAAGACGTTATCAAGTAGCTCTGCCGCAAGGATGATACCGATTCCGTTCCTAGACTTTTCCGTTCCGTAGTAGAACATCTTGTAATCTTTTGTCCTAACGTCCAAGAAACGCCCCCGATTTCCGATGTTTTTCCATTTCGTCTCTTGGACACATAAGATTATCGTATCCACCCGCCTTCTGTTCATTATCTCTTCCAGCTCGTAACTTCGACCGGTCTTGCTTCCAACGTTCCAACTCGTAACCCTCAAATTTCGACGAAACTGTTTAATTATTTTGCTAGCCCCCGGAATCCGTATAGCTCTGACCCGAACATTTCTGCTCGGTCCAGGATCAGTACCATGCACAGCAGTGGTAGTGCCTGGCGGAGTAGTACCTTTCCTTTTAGCAAGTATTACCATAATGATAGTTTTGCAATATTACCATATTGCGATGGTGTTTGTTATTTGCTCCGTGCATGCTCCTGTTTTATTATTGTTTGTTTGATTTTTCTTCTATGACACCGGTGATCTCCGGTCGTGTCAACCCATGGACTCGCATGCACACTTGTGGGACGGTTTTTAAGGTAGTATATGTGTCGCTAGGCTCACTTGGGTGTTATATTACCTAGATCTGATTTGTCCCCTTAGTAGCCTTTTCCGACAAGCGCTAGTTGCTGGGGGGCACTGCAGTGATATTCTTAACCCGTCCCTGCACGGGGCGTAATGCCGTCTGCCTTAATAATACAATAGTAATAGTAGTAATAACTTAACCTTCCCTCCTCCCACTGGGGTATTGAGATACCCCACAAAAAATTTCAAACCGTGCCGTTACCATTACAATTTTTTGTCAGCCATAACATGCCTATGTAAATTCAGTTCAACATTTTTTGCAGTAGTAGGCGGTGGTTTTGAGCGATTTGAATTTTTTTTTACATATACAATTTTACTTCAACATTTTATATTGGGTATCATACACCCCAGTGTGCAGTTCATGTAAGTGTTTTTAACAGTTTGTGAATAAACGTGTTTAAGTGTTTTTACTTCGTTTTTAGCAGTTTATCCAGCATTTGAATAAAAAAAATACTAATACAGTGATATACAAGTGTGAGGTTTGTTTATTCATAAAAAAATAAGTTAAAGACGGGGTTTGAAACAAATTATTGAAGTAATATTGAACAGTGAATCACAAAATGAAACGACAACCAGTTTTAAAACACGACAACCAACAAATTTAGAAAAATTTGTTAGATACAACTTCTGTGACAGAAAAAAAGATAGAAAAACAAAAAAAGGTGTGTGGCATGTCTTATGCTTATGCTTATGCATGTGTTAGCTTATGCACGAAGAGCATCGCTCGCTGCATTGTATTGAATGCAGTAAATAAAATGTCGTTTTTGGTACATGCATTTCAATACTCTGCTAACAATGGTTTGCAACAAAAAATGCGTAATATTTTACATTATTATATAACATCATTTCGCACAACATATGTGGTATTTTTTTTATATATACACATATAACTTTTACAAAATTTTACTTTTATTAAACACCTAACTTTTTTTAATTTTTTTATTAATCTAATTTTTAAATAACTTTTTTTCTTTAATAAACTTCTTTTTTTTGTTAAATGAGTGGATTATTGAACCCTATTTGGGTGTCTTAAAAAAATAAATAACGAATAAAAATTTAATTCAACAGAAACACATCTTTTTTTACATTTATAATTGGGCTATGTCTCACTCTAGTGTGAGGACCGCGTAAGTAAAACATAGGTGTGAGGACGGAAGGTTAAACTTACAAAAAACTAATTTTAAATAATATCGTATAACATAGCTTTAAGCAATAAGGTTTTATTTACTGAAAATTAAGAAACGTTTCATATGACCCAGAAACCATGACATGTACTGAAGATATTGACGCTAATATAGAGAACTTTACAGAAAATGTTCTAAGTTCGGTAGAGTCAAGTATACCCAAAGTACAAAAACAAAATAATAATGCGTATATGAAAATTCCTGATTATATTCTTAAAAACATCCGCATTAGAAATTCGCATAGACGGCAGTGGCAGAGGTATCGCCAACCTATGCACCGCTCCCTTATGCAATATTTTAATAAGATAATAACCACAGAAATTCAAAATCATCGCAACAGAGAGTGGAACAAAATGCTTATTACTTTAGACAAAAACGCCAAACCGTTTTGGAATATCGTTAGAATGATAAAAAATAAAAACAAACAAATTCCCAGTCTTTATGTGCCCGGTAAGGTTTTCCACACTGACAATGATAAAGCAAATGTGCTCGCCTTATCATTTATGAAAAACCACGAGATTTCTCAAAACTTAGGCAAATCGGAGACAAATTGTTTGGTGAGGGACTCAACCTCAAGGTTATTACATGAAGAGACCCTCACGCCAATGTCAGAATATGTATCTGAACAAGAAATAAAAGATGTAATAAAGACTTTACGGATAAAGAAAACAGAAGGCTTGGATGGAATTAAAAATCTGTACTTGCAAAAATTACCAAATTCAGGTAAGCGATTTTTAACGTCAATAGTAAATTCCTGTCAAAAATATAAATACTTCCCCTATTAGCTGGAAGATTGCAAAAGTGGTGCCCATTCCTAAACCGGGTAAACCATCTGAAGACCCTAATAGCTAAAGACCGAGAAGTCTTCTAAGCTGTCTTAGCTAAATTTTTGAAAGAGTCTTAAAGAAAAAAATTTTAGCAGTAGTTGAAGGCAAAAGATTGTTTCCCAATGAACAATTTGGATTTAGAAGTCATCATAGCGCTATGCATCAAGTTGTTAGAATAAGTTAATACGTTCAAAGTAAAAGATCACAAGGCAAATCAACTGGTTTAGTACTCTTTGACATTGAAAAGGCTCTTGATTCCGTGTGGCATAACGGCCTTGTCCATTAAATGTCGTAATTTGGTTTCTCGTCGTACTTAGTCAAAATTGTTTTAAGTTTTTTGTTAAATAGAGGTTTTTTTGTTTATGTAAATAAAGATCGTTCCGAAGTTAAACACTTTAATACTGGTGCTCCTCAAGGCTCAGTCTTGGGCCAAATTTTATACAACATCTTCACGTTAGATTTTCCAGAACTACCCTATTGTGAATCAGCAATGTTTGCTGACGACACGGGCTTATTCTCGTCGCATGAATTTGCTCTCGCGATCGAGACAAATCTACAAAATGCCACCGAGATACTACTGGAGTATTATAACGAGTGGAAAATTAAAGTTAATACTAGCAAGATTCAAGCTATCTGCTTCACTAGAAAAAGAAAAATTTGCTGCTTACCTAGTAATCCACTTAATATTAGGGGTGAAACTATAAATTGGCAACCATTTGTCAAATATCTAGGAATTTATCTAGACCAACGGGTTACGTTTAAAGAAATTTTTTTAAAAACGAACAGAAAAAACCAAATTGCAACTAAAATGCTCTATCCTTTCATCAATAGAAGATCTAAATTAAGCTTAGAGAACAAAATTATACTGCATAAAGTGATATTCCAAGCGATTCTGCTTTACGGTTGTCAGGTTTGGGGTGACTGTGCAATGTGCCACAAAAAACATCTGCAAATAACACAAAACAAATTGCTTAAGATGATGCTTAATCTTTCTCGGTATCACTCTACAACAAACTTGCATATACAGGCTAATGTTGAGTTGATATCTGAAAGAATATATAAACTTCAAAACAAATTTCTAAATAACTGTGATATTAGTAAATCCACTGGTTAACCAATTAAACATGTAACTTCAATCAAGCAATTATCATTAACTATCTGTCGTTTAATATTTATTTATTTATTTATTTATTATTTGTTATTCGTTATTTATTATGTATTATTTATTTAATTATTTATTATTTATTATTTATTATTCATTATTTATTATTTATTATTTATTATTCATTATTTTTATTTATTATTAATTACTTGTTAATTGTGTTTTGCTATTTATTGTTTACTATTATTTATTACTTATTGTGTATTTATATGTTATACTATCTGTTATTTGTTATCCAGTTTTTTGATATTTATTAATGTATCTATCAAAAATTGTTTTTATTTATTTATTTACTAAATTAATAATATTTCTTCTTTTTAATTTTGTTCCTATTATTTTTATCTTTATATCTTTAATTTAGGTATATACATATTTATTAATATTTTTTTTTTTCCTTTAAATGTATTGATTAATATAAACATTTAGTATCTCATGTATGAAAAATAATGCTTCAGTAGAAAGATATAAGAAGTTATCAAATCTCTGTACTATTACTATAAATTGGGCGACAACCTATGTGAACAATTTTATAACGAATAAATAAATACACACATACTTAATGAGTTTGAATCAATTTTTTTATACGAAACATTTATAGAACAGAGTAGTTACAGTAAATTTGAAAATAAGTTTCCAAACTATAAATTCAAGTGGATCTCAGCAGTAGGGTATGGGAGAGGGGCAGAACTAGCGGAAGATGCTTTATTGGATTTAAGCGCGATCTTAACAACATCGACAGCGAGTTTACAGTTATTGAGGATGGGATATATGTTTGCTTCAAATATGGTCCGGAAAAATTCAGTATAATGCATTCGTATCTTAATTGCAATCATTGGCATAGAGATTTTGAGAAGTTACACGAAATAGCAATGTGCTGTGGTAACCGGAACGTTTGTGTGATAGGAGATCTAAACGCAAGAGTGGACAAAGAAGACGGTATGGGAAACAGAATAGCTGGAATAAGTCGACAATCTAAGGATCAAATATGTGGCAATACGACATACGCAATAGCTTATACGCTAAAATCGTATGAAATTTTTGAATTGCACCTCTACTCTTTCAGCCATAACTCAGCCGTCTTTGCAGGTATGCAACTAAAAAATTGAGAGAAAATACTTTATGTAATTGGGAATATTTTGCTATAATTAACTCAATTTTGACTTAAGTCGACTTAAGCTACTATTTCGTATTGCCACAGAAATTATGAAGCAAAGGGCATAAAGTTGTTTGAATTTTGTGATTCGTTTGGGCTACGAGTGCTGAATGCTACAAGTTTGAGTGACAAACATGGACAGTTCACATTTGGGAGAGGACCGGGAACATCCGTCAACGATTACTGTTTAGCAGGAGGTGAATGAAGCACCCTTATAACTGACTTCGAAGTGATAGAAGTACCATATTTAGATCATCTCCCGATTGTTGTCACCTTTGAGCTGATTGTAACGGATGGCATAAGTACAAGGCACATGAATCTTCTCCCGAAGCTAATATGGAACAATGCTAAAGCATCTGCATATAGAGGGCAAATGGCAGAGCAACTACAAACCCAACGGTATGCGAATTTCGACAGAATAGAGGATATTATAAAGACAGAATAAAAAAAAAACAGCGATACAAAGAACCGTGGTTTGATAATGAGTGCAGTAAAGCGAGGCGACTATTTTTCGAATGGCTGAAATTATTCCGGATCAAGGAATATCAAGCGGGTTTCTGGGTAGGATATTCCACTGTCGACCACGTGTTTGTCTTAAATAGTATTGTGGAGTCCTTTCTCTTGAGGAATAAGAAACTATATCCATTCTTCGTTGACTTCAAGGCAGCTTTTGACTCAGTGGATCGAAATGCTTTATTCTACAAGCTCTTTGGCATGGGCATGTCTCTGAAGTTCGGACGAGTAATTAAAAATCTGTACGTGAATACCAAGGCAGCTGTATGGAATGGTGAGCTCGTATGAGAATGGTTTCGTTCGGGATCAGGGGTAAGGCAAGGTTGTGCTCTGAGTCCAGGAATTGATGAGGCTGTACAAGATTAATCATTATTCAACATATAGTACATTGAAAGCGTTAATTGTTGAACGATTCAATAGAAGTCTCAAGGAGAATATGTGGCGAGAATTCAGTTTTAATGGCTATCGATTCTAAGGGGCTTGCTCCACGCATATAATGACTCTATACATTGAACAATAAAGATGCGACCGATTGATGTGAATAAAAAAAATGCCAAAGATCTATTAGCATCGGCTTACAGCCGTATTAAAATCGCCCAAAGGAGAAAATTTGAAGTTGGTGATCAAGTTCGAATAAGCAATTTAAACATGCCTTTGAGAAGGGTTACACACCCAATTGGACAACAGAAGTATTCGCAATAAGAAAAGTTAACACGACATATCCTGTCACATATTTACTGGATGACTTTCAAATGCAACCCGTCTAATGTTCATTCTACGAATTGGAACTACAAAAAGCCCGATGTGTTTCTATTGGAAAAAATGTTGAAAACTTGAGGTGATCAAGTTTATGTAAAGTGGCTTGGATTCTCAAACGCTCATAATTCTTTGATAAATTAAAGCCAACTGTTGTGATTAAACACTTTAGCTGAGAGAGAGAGAGAACGCATAAAATATAGAGCATGGAAATAGAAAAAGGCTCTGTCATAGAGTGCTGCGTCATAAAAACACTTGAAGTGAGCTATCTAGTTCGTTTGCCCAACAATAAAGAAGGCCTATTAAACTGGATTAACTATCAAAGAAGAATATATAGACCGTTTGCTGGCGAAATAATTAAGTGTAAAATTATAAACGAAAGGAATGGATACATCGACCTGAATAATGTTGAATAATAAGTAAAATGCACAGTTTTTTTTAAAGATATATTCTTTTAATGCATTTATTTTGTTAAAATGTTTAATACAGAATAATAAAACATATTTATTTAAATGATTTATTGTTTTCTCTTTTATTTCTTTTTTTTTCAATAAAATGTGAGAAAAGATTGTGAATATTGTATGTCTTCTGCTGTAGTTTCATCGGTTATTGGATAGAACTGTATTTTACTTTTCATTGTTGTCAGCATTTCCCACTGAACAAACGTGTTTCTTTTGCTATGGTGGCTCTTATATTTCTTGCTATACTTATTCGGAGTATTCTATAATGGTAACATTGCAATGCCCTAAATGTCGCCAAAGTCGTCATTCAAACTCACTACGAATTGTCAATCTTTACTTGCTTACGTTTCATCGGCATTTAATGTGGACGAGTCAAAGTTGAAATGCCATAAGCTGATTAAGGAAGGTGCTAATGAAACTGCTCTCAATCATACCAACTTTAAACTCCAGGTGATATGATAGACATTTTTCTTAATTCCAATATGTGGCTCAGTGGTATCAGAGTGCGCTCATTAAAATTTTTTCCAAAAAACGGAATGCGCACATCGAACCTAAATGCTCGAACTTGATGCGCTCTCTCTCTCCTGCTGTTGTTGGTGCTGCTGCTGCTACTGCTACTGCTGATCCGTTGCCGAATGCCATTTGCCCTCTGTCTTTGTACTATGTAAGTGTATCAAAACATGGGAGGAATGAGAACCAAAATTACGGAATTCTTTCTCGCTGCTGCTGACTGTTCGTATGCTGTTATCGCCTTGACGGAGACGTGGTTGCAAGGAATATTATTTTCTGAATTGTTAACCAACGAATTCGAAGTTTATCGTAATGATAGATGTCCCATTCAAACTTGCCGTCAGAGAGGTGGTGGAGTATTGCTTGCTGTTCGTTCATGTTTTAATGGCAAGGCAATTGTATTATCGCATTTATCGGGTATGATTGAACAAATTTGTGTGTGTGTTGATTTTTATTTGTCTGGAAGTACAGACTTAATTTGTTTATATTTTTTTGTGTCATACATTCCCCCAGATCCTGATAATGCAATTTATCGAACTCATATTAAAAAAATTATGAATATAGTTAATGATTTTGATAGCTCACCATATGCCATAGTGTTAGTTGATTTTAATTCATCTGATGTAATTTGGGGTTTCTCGCATGATGATAAATTTGCTCTTTCTTTAACGTTTTAAAAGAGAAAGAAATTCAAGTAATAGGCAGTATATTTGCTTCCAATTTTCGTCAATTAAATACTTTTCGCAACTCTATTGGAAATGTATTAGATTTAATATCTTTTAAATGAAGAGCTTGAGGTGTCTTTTCGAACAGCTGATTTCCTTTTACTTAATAATAGTATTTTCCATGATGCGTTTGAAGTTTCAGTTAATTTATCAATCTTGAAACCCTTAATGGCAGATTTCGATAGTGCCAAGTTCGATTTCGCTAAAGCAGACAATACTGATATAAATATGCTTTTAAGTTCTGTAAATTGGCTAAATATTTATTTTTGTCTTTCATACACACCAAGCGTAAATCAGTTGGCTTACCTATTATGACGTATAATGATGTTAATAGTGTCAATCAAAATGAAACATGTAACAAATTTGTATCATGTTTCTAATGTAATTTCGTTAATGGGAATATTGGTTGTAATGCATTATCTAGCTGTGAACGAATTACTGACTTGGGCTCATTATACAGTTCAACAAAAAAAATATTTTTTTTGTTGCCCTGGATATCTCTACGGATTTCTATATTTTCAAGTACCCAGTTTGCGAATATATTCATGAAAGTACTGAACTGGCTTTAGTTTTTACAATTTTGGCGTATCTTATCTATATATGAGCCGTTCACAGTCCAAATCGATTAATTCCAATTTTTTAACTTCTTTAAATTTATGTGTTAAAGCACTTCATGGAGTCCTAACTTTGTATTTTCATTATAAATTTCCCTAATGGCAAGCTTTTAACGTCATGATAATGACAAAATTTTGTTGGCCATCGAACAATAAATATTTATATAAATATTATTTCATCACATTTGTACGCTTTTTGTTTTATGGAGTTAATCGATTTGGCAAGTGGGAGGCTCATATATAAATCTAAGTGGCAAAATGCGTATATGTCCCTCTACCGCCCGTGATTTTCAACCAATTTAGTTGATATTTTTTTTTAAATGTAGATAATTACGGTACAAAGGTGATAGGCAAAAATAAATACAAATTACAAAAACATTAAAAAAAATGTTTACAGATTTGTGTGCGATACCTTTGTGGTTTGTTTGTTTGTATGCTATGGACTCGGAAACCACTGAACCCATTGAGCTCAAATTTGCAGTGAAGTTTGGTAGAAACCGGTCTACTACTTAAGTAGTAATTTAGTAGTAAATTACTTTAGTCCTACACTTTTTTTTCTTTTTGTTTTTTTAACAATTTCATTTAATTTAATTTATTAGCTTAATACAAGCAAAACCAACTTAGGAGGCTAATTAACTAACAGTAATTCAATAACTTAAGACTATATGAATTTGTGGATTTTCATTCTTCTTCTTCTTCCTTTTATCAGCGAGGCTATGATCCGAAAACAAGGGATCACAGCCCTCCCACTTCACTGCATTTCTACTGATCCGCCTGTGGGGTTCGCCTATTTGACCTCAGAAAATATCGGCAGGCCTGCCGATTTTGGATCACTCGGTTACTGAGGCCAATGAAATGCCGATGTCGTCGCATTTGTCTGATCCAGGCGTTTATAGGCCTGCCTTTCCTACATCGCGATGTCTTTGGAACGTGCATAGATATTGCCTTTTTAACAGGGTTCAAATGATCTCTTCTTTGAACGTGGCAATACCAGCTGAGCCGGTCGCGCTCTAATTTGTGTACGATGGTTTCCTTGATGTGAAAGCTTCCACGAATCTTCGAACTTCTTATCCGATCAAGCTTGGTCACTCCTGCTGTCATGCGAAGCATCTTCATCTCAGCTGCCGTTAATTTACTCTCATACTTTTTGTACATCGTCCAACATTGTGAACCGTATGTGAGCGCTGGACGTACAACTGCGGTGTAGAGCCTTCCTTTCAACTTAGGGGGCATTTTTCTGTCACAGAAGATAGCGGAATTTTCTCGCCACTTTATCCACCCTACGCTTACATGATGATTGATGTCGTCATCACAAGTTGCTTCGCTATTGATCATAGATCCCAGATATTTGAACTTTTCGCACTTGGGAAGCACTGTTCCATTCAAATAAATGTCTGGAATAGGCCTGAGTGGATCAGAGAACGGGCAGCACAAGTACTCTGTCTTTTTTGAACTAATGCGATACCCATTTCCCTCCAAAACGTCCACCCACACATCAAGTGCTCGTTGCAGGGATGTAGGATCCTCACTTATGATGGCTCCATCGTCAGCAAAGAATAACTGATGTACCTTGGGGTCCATCACTTTACCTTCAAGCAGATAATCAAGGACTGTAATAAAGAGCAAAGGACTTAAAACGCTTCCCTGGTGCACGCCGACTTTGATTGGGAACTCTTCGGTTACTCCAGCGGGACATTTTACTCTTGTCTTTGCTCTTTCGTACATGTCCATGATCATCTGTACATAGGTTTCTGGAACCCCTCGAGGTCTTAGCGCCACCCATATCAGATCTCGTGGTTGTCTGTCGAATGCCTTTTCAAAGTCAACCAATACAATATGCAAATCCCTTAAGGAATCACGATGTTTTTCCATTATGATCCTTATACTTTGGATTGCATCTGTGGTTGATTTACCCGAGACAAACCCGCACTGATCATCAGATAGCCGTATTATTTTTCGCAGTCGGCCACCTAATACCCGCTCAACGATCTTCATGGTGTGTGACATCAGCTTGATCGAACGGTAGTTATCACAGTTTCGCGTATCACCCTTCCCTTTGTATACAGGGAGGAGGTAACTTTCCCTCCATTGATTCGGCATTGGATCACCTCTCACGAATTTGGAGACAAGAATTCTGAGCCATCTGAACCCGATGTCTCCCACCTTTTTCCAGAACTCAGAGGATATTTCGTCTGGCCCAACCGCTTTTCGTTTTTTGGAGTATTTGACCGCCTCACTAACTTCTTCGACTGTAATGTCGGCTATTTCTTCACAGTTAGGGGTGGCTCTTGGAAAGTATAGCCGGGGAAACTGTTCATTTAAAAGCTCTTCACAATACTGTCGCCACCTCTGCAGAATTTTGTCGTCATCTACAAGAAGCTGGCCATGAGCATTGCTAATGAACTTTGGCGAACGAATCTCCTGAGCATTCTTCCTTCTTTGGGCGGCTATTTTGAAGATAGTGGCGCTCTTATTCATATTGTGTCTTCGCAGCTCCTGGATAGCCTGGTTTGCATCAGCAACCGGGGAAAATATTTTCTCCAGCTCCCGATACAGGCCCTCCGTACTCTCTGCTTGAAGCTGGGTGCACTTCTTCTTCGCTTTTTTCTTGCAGCATCTGTATTCCATTTCGAGGCGAGCTTTTTCGTCATTATTATTAGAGGGGCACTTTGACCAAGCTTTGAAAGCCGCTTTCTTCTTATTTATCACTTTCTAAACTTCATTACTCCACCACCATGTTTCTTTGGCGTGTTGATGGTGGCCTTTTGAAGCTCCTAGCAGTGATTTGGCCTTCTTTAAGCAAGTTCGCTGTAGGGAATCCCACATATTTTGTGCTCTGCACTCTTCATCCTCAGCTCCGTTGATGGTGTGAGAGAGGTAATTTTTTATTACGAAAACAAAAGCTTCGCCTTTTTCTTTGTCCAAATTGTACCACTTGATTTTCTCAGAGACCCTTGTTTGTTTGCTTTTCTTCGGTGTTTTCATAAAAATTTCTGTTAGCAGGAGACGGTGTTGCCGAGCGATTGCCTCTCCCAGGATCACTTTGCAATCTTTTACCCGGGGCTTCATGAAACTGCCTACCAAATGGTAGTCAATCTGAGTTTCATCTCCACCACTGCTGTAAGTGATCAGGTGTCGGCTTTGTTTGATGAACATGGTATTTAACACGATAAGACCGTGTGATTTGCACATGCTTAGGATGTCTTCACCAGGAAGGTTCCTGATGCCATATCCTAGTCCTCCATGGCAGTCTTCATAGTCTTCGTTTGATTTCCCGACATGTCCATTCAAATCTCCTCCAACAAATAGAAATTCTTCCTTTGGGATGTTCTTAAGGAGATTATGGAAATCTAGCCAAAATGCATCTTTATCTCTCTGATTGTACCCATCGTGGGGAGCATATGCACTGACAATATTCCACACCTCTCCTTGTATTACTAGTTTGAGAGACATCAAACGGTCGCTGGACTTCGAAATGCTCAAGACGTTATCAAGTAGCTCTGCCGCAAGGATGATACCGATTCCGTTCTTAGACTTTTCCGTTCCGTAGTAGAACATCTCGTAATCTTTTGTCCTAACGTCCAAGAAACGCGCCCGATTCCCGGTGTTTTTCCATTTCGTCTCTTGGACACACAAGATGTCCACCCGCCTTCTATTCATCATCTCTTCCAGCTCGTAACTTCGACCGGTCATGCTTCCAACGTTCCAACTCGCGACCCTTAAATTGCGTCCAAACTGTTTCATTATTTTGCTAGCCCCCGGAATCCGTATAGCTCTGACCCGAACATTTCTGCTCGGTCCAGGATCAGTACCATGCACAGCAGTGGTAGTGCCTGGCGGGGTAGTGCATTTCCTTTTTGCAAGTATTACCATAATGATACAGTTTTGCAATACAATTTTTTGCACCATATTGCGATGGTGTTTGTTGTTTGACACGTGCATGCTCCTGTTTTAGTATTGTTTGATCTTTCTTTTATGACACCGGTGATCTCCAGTCGTGTCAACCCACGGACTCGCATGCACACTTGTGGGAGGGTTTTTAAGGTAGTATATGTGTCGCTAGGCTCACTTGGGTGTTATATTGCCTAGATCTGATTTGTCCCCTTAGTCGCCTTTTACGACAAGCGCTGGTTGTTGGGGGGGGGCGCTGCAGTGATATTCTTAACCCGTCCCTGCACGGGGGAATTTGTGGATTTTCATTATTATTATTAATCTTGTTTTCTTTTTTATTACTTAAAATTAACTAAACTACTACTTAAGGCTAATTTAGGAGTGGGGAGGTAAGTTGCTTAGGAAGATACGAAGGAAAGATTTGCTACTGTGCATGTCAAAGACATTAGGGAACTTATTTGTATTATGAGTACTTAGCATTCTGCTCATAGGTTCATATTGGCCGTATTCAGTGCGGTGTTAGGTAGAGCGGAATAGGGGTGCAGAACTTAAACGTCGAGGGATTGTATTGAGCGAAATCAGTTGCAGAAGGTGAGGACAGTCAATAGTTCCGGCTAATAATTGATGCATCAGCAATTACACGACGTGTTTCCAAGGCTTGTAGGTTTAATAACTTTAGTCGATTCTCATAGGGAGGTAAATTGTAGGGGTCATTCCAGCCAAGGCCTCGCAGGGCAAAGCGGATGAATCTGCGCTGGAAGCAAGAGTAACTTATTTTACCCACTTAAATATATATTTAATATGTCTCTTAAGTCGGGTAAGAGACACCCACAGCTGACTTCGAATATATTTGCGTCAAAATCACCTTTCCAAGGCGTAGCCTCTACATTCTGTGTTGCTATATTCGCCCATCTCAACCAATTCAGGGTTATCAGCTTGCCGTAGACGCGATCGATTCCCTAAGTGACATTGTAGACCCCTGTGACGATGTCATGATTCTGGGAGACTTTAATCTCCCCCATCTCCAATGGACCCTGTCTGAAGATGAGTCCCATTTCTTTGCTGTAAACCCTACCTCCGAAAAGGAAGTCCTCCCCACTGACTGTCTCTCTGATTCCGGCCTTTTCCAAATTAGTGGCATTACGAACTACTAGGATAGACAACTAGACCTAATCTCCTCAACCGATCCCGCTAATTGCATCGTTATTGAAAGCAACCATCTTCTCTCCACATTAGATCGCTTCCACCAACCTCTTTCCTTAGCATTTTCGTACAACAATTTCAGCACAATCCTTCACTGCGAGAACTCATATAGCTTCAATTTTCGCATAGCAGATTTCGCTAAACTCAATAATCTTCTCAGTAACATTAACTTTAGTTCTATCCAAGTTAACACCATTGGCAATGCTCTATCGTACTTCTATGACCAAATTTTTACCTGCCTCATTCAATCAGTCCCTTTTGTGCCTCAGAAAAACTTTACCTCAGCCCCGCCATGGTATAACAAAGAGCTGCGCTCTCTTTGTAACAATAGGAACAAATTATGGAAAGCATTCCTTAAATCTCGATCTGACTCTGATTTTTCCTATTACCAACATGTCCACTCCCTATTCTCTGATCTCTGTGAATATCTATACACCGAATATCTTGACAGAATGTAATCCACACTAATCAGTGACCCCAAACGTTTCTACCACTTCATTAATGCCAAACGTAAATCTGATAGCTATCCATCCACTTTCAAATTTGCTAATAAATCTTCGGCAGTCCCTAAAACAATTGCTCGCTAATTTCTTCAGCCAATCGTTTACTGATCACGTTACTCAACCTGATTATAACTACTTCCGCTACATAGAAAACTGTCACCAAACTCCTTAGGCACAATTGATATTACTTCGGCGTCCTTATTAGTAAAGATTAAGAAACTAAAGGACGAATACTCCCCGGTCCTGATGGCCTTCCGCTATAGTTCTCAAAAAATGCGTCAATCACTTAGTCCAACCCTTAACTACTCTATTCCGTTTATCTATTTCGCAGGGAGTTTTCGCCGAAATTTGGAAAAATTCATACATAATCCCCACCCACAAAAAAGGTTGAAAAAGTGAAATATCCAACTACCGGCCCATCGCTAAACTGTTTTGCATACCTAAGGTATTTGAAAGCATTGTTTATGACACAATGTTTGTCCACTACAAGACTATCCTTTCACTGAACCAGCATGGATTCTTTAAGGGCAGAGCAACAATTACCAACCTTACCGAGTTTGTGTCCAGCACTCTGTGCGTTTTGAAAGATGGTAATGAAGTCGACGTAGTTGCCACCGACTTCAGCAAAGCCTTCGACAAAATTTCGCATGCTATCATTCTTCTCAAACTCAAAGCTCTTGGTTTTCAACCTGGGTTCATCTCATGGATTGAATCTTACTTGGAAAATCGCCAGTATAAAGTCCTCTTCAGATCTTCAATTTCTGATCCCAATAAAGCCACCTCGCGAGTCTCTCAAGGCAGCCATCTTGGTCCAATGATCTTCATCCTGACAATTAACGACGTTGATTGTATCATCAATGATTCGAACCTTTCTATATACGCTGATGATATGAAAATCTTCAGGCCAATATCATCCCCTGCCGACTCTCACTCATTGCAAGATGATCTGTACCGATTTTCAGTCTGGTGCCATAGTAATTTTTTAGAGCTCAATGTCAGCAAGTGTCAAGCTATCACATTCTCTCGTAAGCGTATCCGACCTTCCGCTAGAGTGTACTCCATTTATGGTGAGCCTATTCCCTCCGTCTCTTCACTGCGCGATTTGCGAGTTATTTGTGATAGGGAACTCAACTTCCGTTCTCATATCGATAATATTATCAATAGAGCTAACTCTGTGCTCGGTTTCGTCAAGCGATGGTCTAAGGAATTCTCAAACTCTTACGTTACAAAATCCTTATACATCACATTCGTCAGACCCCTCCTTGAGTATGCCTGCCTCATCGCACCAATTATGGATATAACGAACCAATGTCCATAATGCTCCGCAGAGCCAATCTCATTCAATCCGCTTTCTTCTTCTTCCTTTTATCAGCGAGGTTATGATCCGAAAAAAAGGGATCATAACCCTCCCACTTCACCGCATTTCTACTGATCCGCCTGTGGGGTTCGCCTATTTGACCTCACAAAATATCGGCAGGCCTGCCGATTGTGGATCACTCGGTTACTGAGGTCAATGAAATGCCGACGTCTTCGCATTTGTCTGATCCAGGCGTTTATAGGCCTGCCTTTCCTACATCGCGATGTCTTTGGAACGTGCTTTGATGTTGCCATTTTAACAGGGTTCAAGTGATCTCTTCTTTGAAAGTGGCAATATCAGCTGAGCCGGTCGCGCTCTATTTTTTCTACGATGGTTTCCTTGATGTGAAAGCTTCCACGGATCTTCGAACTTCTTATTCGATCAAGCTTTGTCACTCCTGCTCTCATGCGAAGCATCTTCATCTCAGCTACCGCTAATTTACTCTCATACGTTTTGTACATCGTCCAACATTGTGAACCGTATGTGAGCGCCGGACGCACAACTGCAGTGTACAGCCTTCCTTTCAACTTAGGTGGCATTTTTCTGTCACAGAAGATAGCGGAATTTTCTCGGCACTTCATCCACCATACGCTTACGCGATGATTGATGTCGTCCTCACAGGTTGCTTTGCTATTGATCATAGATCCCAGATATTTGAACTTTTCGCACTTGGGAAGCACTGTTCCATTCAAATAAATGTCTGGAATGGGCCTGAGTGGATCAGAGAACGGGCAGCACAAGTACTCTGTCTTTTTTGAACTAATGTGATACCCATTTCCCTCCAGAGCGTCCACCCACACATCAAGTGGTCGTTGCAGGGATGTAGGATCCTCACTTATGATGGCTCCATCGTCAGCAAAGAATAACTGATGTACCTTGGGGTCCATCACTTTACCTTCAAGCAGATAATCAATGACTGTAACAAATTCAATCCGCCTTCGACTTTCATAATAGTGAAGCCTCTCTAAGAAATGCCATTCGTTCCATTAATTCCTCCTCCTGAGCCATAAACTGTTTGCGTTTAAGTTCTAGTGTAAGGTTTGTAAATTGAAATTGTTGGGCCCCTTGCGACCCAGCAAAAAAAAAAGAAGGTTTTATTTAAGTTAGGCTAAGTGTCCCTTTGTTAGTTTTAAGCTACCTTTATGCTCGTGTTTGTATTAAGCTTAAATAAATAAACAATAATTATAAATTTCTTGATTGTTGGAAGCATTCGTTTACCACCCCTTTTCACAAATCTGGATATAAAAGAATAATTGAAAATTATAAGCCTATAGCCAAATTACAATTGATTCCAAAAATGTTTGAGGCTATTGTCAAAAAAAGAGTTTATTCCGTAGTCTGCAACCAAATCTCACAATTTCAACATGGTTTCATGAGCGGTAGATAGACTACTACAAATTTAGTAATTCTTACGAATTACTGTCTCCTCAGTAGGGAAAAACGTCTACAAGTTGCTGTGCTTACACAAATTTTTCCAAAGCCTTTGATCGGGTCCAACAATGTTCTTAAAAAAACTTGAAATGTTTGGTTTTCATTCTAGTGTTTTAAGTTGGATTGCCAGTTACTTGGCGAATCGTAAACAATATGTCAAGATTGGCTTCGTCTTCTCTAAGAAGATTCTGAATTACTCAGTGTTCCTAAGGACAGCCATATTGGTTCCCTCCTTTTCCTTCTTTTTATAAATGACTTTCCATCATTTTTATCAACATCTGAATGTCTCTTGTATGCAAATGATTTAAAAATGTTTAGTTCCGTTAATTCTCTTTCTGATGCGCGTCAAATGCAAAAAGGATTTTGATCATGTCAATGACTGGTGTTCCTTGAATGGGTTACACTTTAACACTAATAAATGCTCTGTTATAACGTTCAGTAGGAAAAGATTTCCAATTTTCTTTGATTATAGTATTCAAAGAAAAGTACTGAAAAGATTAACTGATCAAAAAGACTTAGGAATCATTTTTGATGCCGAATTAAATTTTTCTTTAGATATTGATTATATTATCGGTGGGCGCCGTGGCGTAAGTGGTTAGTGTGTCGGATCACTACGCGTGAGGTTCCAAGTTCGAATCCTACAAAACACCAAAAAGTTTTTTTCACGGTCCCACCTCTCGCGAGCGTCTGACAAACATCCGAGAGTATTGTTGTCTCGAAAAAGCTTCTCAAATCGCCGTTCGGATACGGCACTAAACTGTAGGTCCCTTCCATTCGTACGAAAAATATAACGCACACAACATGAGTGGTTGCGAGAAGCTAGGCCCTGGCACTTAATGAGCTGTTGCGCCAAATATTTGTTTATTTTTTTTATCGGTAAAGCTAATTGTATGCTGGGTTTTTTATTTCGGAATTCCAAGGACCTTTATGATCCTTATACCCTTAAGTCCTTATATAATTCATTAATTCGTTGCATATTGGAATATGGCTGTATTATTTGGAACCCTTATTATCGCATTCATGAATTACGTATTGAGGAAATTAATAATAATAATAATAATAATAATAGAAGCTTTATTTCAAATTAAAACATGTTACAGGTTAACAATTCAGTATGAGGATTTTAGTGATTTAGGCAAAAATGTTTTTAATATGAAATAGTTAGGTGTATTCTATTGTCAGAAGGACAAGAAGCGAATGCACCATTAAGTTAAATAAACAAAATGTTGTGTATTGAAGGGGACGTTAAAGAGCAAAAATGAAGCATAAAAACTAACTTAATACAAAGGAATAATAAAACAGAATAATAATAAAACAAATACAATTCACATGTGCAGAGAAGGAGAATATTAAAGTATTGGGTTGATCAAATTTTCTATATGACTATGACTAATTGAGAAGAGCCAAATTCGAACCTGTTTTAAAAATGTCGACTCGTTTCGCTCGCATCTGAGTCTTTCTGGAAGTTTATTAAATAGACGGGTAGAAGTAACTTGATAAAATTTAGAGTAAAGGGCATTTTTTGATTATAGGAACAGTAACGAAATTCAAGGTATTGACGCGTAGGTTATGGCTGCCATACAGTCTAGCAGCTGTAAAACCAGATCTTTGGAAAAATATTTTAAGAACTTTATAGAAGTAAAGATGTCGTAGAGGAAGAATTTTTGGTTTCCTGAATAGCTCAAAACTTGGGGTCCTACGATTAACTTTACAAATAAATCGGACTACATGCTTCTGTTTTATAAGCAGCGGTTCAATTTTAACGAAATGAGTACCACCCCAACATGAGATACCATATTGTAGTTTAGACTGAAAAAGACCATTATACACTAAACTGAGGATTTTAGAATTACAGCAGAGGCTTAGGTGATAAATTTGCCTAACAACTGCATTCAAATATTGTTTTAAATTTGAAGTGTGCTCTTTCCAACTGATATTTTGGTCCAAAATAATACCTAGATATTTGAAGCTCTCAACACGTTCAATTACGAAGCAATGAACCGAACAGTTAGCATTTACGTTAAAGGTGGGCAGATCCTGATTATGGTAGCAAGCATTATGAAGGCGAAGTCTATTACAACTAGGTGAATGATGCTTCAAAGACATGTCTATATAACTTGCTCCCATGGCCTTAAACAACATGAACTTTGTTTTATCGCTAATCGCCAGTTTATGAAAGCTAAACCACTTACGAAGAACATCTAAGTCAAAATTCATATTAGCATATAAGTTAAGATGGTTACTAGTGGAATAAGATATAGCAGTATCATCAGCAAAGGCTGTGATCTTGCCTTTGAAAGGTTGTATAAATAAGGAGTTCACATAAATCAAGAATAATAGTGGGCCTAGGACGGAGCCTTGTGGAACACCTATATTGGTAAGATTAACCGAACTCAAGCAAGTCTTAATTTTAACCCTCTGTTTACGATTACTTAAATAGGAAGCAAACCACGAATACACAGAACCCCTGAAACCTGCATTATACAGTTTATTTAATAAAATCCCATGATCGACCATATCAAATGCTTTGGTAATGTCTATAAATAGAGCGGCAGAAATTTTCGATTTATTTACGCTGCTAAAGATTTCACTACATAATTTTAATTAATTTTAATTTTCCACTTCTAAAACCATATTGGAAATCACTAAAGAAGTTTGTTTTTTCTAAGAACGATAACATTCTCATCTTAAAACCTCGTTCGAAAATCTTGGAAAAGGTACTTAAAAGGGAAATGGGACGGTAATTATTTAAAGCAGTAGTATCACCTTTTTTATGCAGCGGGATTACTATTCCAGTTTTGAGTGAATCAGGAAAAATACCGTTTTGAATGCTTAAATTAAAAATAAAGCAGAGTATATCAGAAACATGAAAAGATATTTTTTTTAAGAGGCTGCTTGAGATGCTGTCGTTGGAAGATGAATTAGACGTTTTTAGTGACATTATAATTTTATGTATTTCCAATGGCGTAAAGGGTTTAAAAAAAAAACTTCTTGTTTGTAAGTCCTCCCGTCTGAGCGAGTTATCACACTGGCATGAAGTGAAATTCTCCATCGGAAAATCCTGAACGTGGCTAGTAATATTAGTAAAAAAATTATTAAATAAATCAGCGATCTCTAAAGGTTCAGTTACGTTAACGTTGCTCTTAATGATTGCAATATCATGGTTGGGTTTTTTTCTATTTAAGATTTCATTTACCACTCCCCATTCTTTTCTAGAGTTCCCAGTATACTGTGTTACTTTGCTTCTGAAATAATGATCTCTGCAAAGAGGAATTTCGGTCATCAGTTCTCGACATAATTTATCGTAATACCTTCTAAGCCGGCTATTGTTTGGATGCTTTTTAACGTGAGCCCGAATTTGATTTTTCTTCGTTATTTTCTCTAATAGCCTAAGGTTCATCCAGGGCTTGAGAGCTTTGAGTTTATGAATTCTTTTATTTCAATTTTGGTTGCTATTTGATATATGAAATTGAAGCTTTCGGAGAAATAAATCAAAGGCAGTGGATGGGTGATCTGCAGTGTAAGCATCATCCCAAAACTCGAAAGTTAATGCTCTGCGTAACGCATTAAAATCAGTTCTCTGAAACTCAAGGGTATTAATCTGCGTTGACCTTAAGACTCCAAAATCAAACTGAATGGTTGTTAAGCAATGATCAGTTATCTTAAGATCATATACTGCAGATCTGAACGTAATACAATTGTTCCTATGCAACCTTATAAAAATATGATCCAAACAGGAGTTTGAATTTTGGGTAATTCGGGTAGATTCGAATAATAATGTTTTAAAACCAAAAGAAGATAAATTTGCAAGGAAAATGTCTACAATTCCTGAATTTTATAACAGGTTAATGTTGAAGTCACCTACGAGAACCATGTTTTTAGAAGTTTGTTTATCAAGGAATGCAGAAAATTCGTCCAAAAATACTTTGACTGAACATAAATGTAATCTATAAATGCCCATAAAACAGAATTGCATTCCCGAAATTTCACAATTTACACTAATTATGTCAGCACTATTTAAATTATAATTATTTATTTTACACCCCAGGTCGCTTCTAAAGAATACTGCGATGCCACCCGAAGAATACAAATCATTACAGGTCGCTGCGAATGTGTAATTCGGTATACAAAAATTTGAAATCTCATAATTATAGATCCATATTTCGGAAAGAAAAATTAAGTCCGGCAAATGATCGAGAGTTGCAAGATGCGAGTAAAACGAGTCGAAATTTTTTCTGAGGCTTCTAATATTCTGATGAATAATTTGAAACCCCGAAAAGCATTCTAGGTTTTGATGTTCTATACAAAGGCATTTTACGTTGTTAATATATAAACTATTGTGAGGACTAAAAGATGAATTTCCTAGGTTATAATTAGACATAATGTAAGTAAAAAAAAAAATAAAAAACAAAATTAAATTTCAAGTTTAGAAAAATCCTCAAAACTAACAATTTTAATTACTTTGTCGCCTTCTTTCTTTCTGATGAGTACAGATGAATTCTTCACCCAAACGTATTTGGATTTGTTGTTGTTTTTTAGCTGCTTTGCTTTCTCTAATAGAGATCGAGTATAAAAGGTAAGGGAATCGTTGATAAAAATTCTGCTCTTGATGTTGTTGTTGGTATCGCCGGTATTATTCTGATGGCCATAGAAGATGTTTGAGTTCAGTTTGATTTTTTGCGAGCGCATTTTACTCATAATTTTCTCTTTCCTCGAAAAGGTAGAGAATTTAACGCACACCACTTTTTTATCGCTGTTCTCTTTTCCTTTTAAATGTTTGACGTAGCAATGTTCGATTTCACCAGGATTGATCTGCTCCCCAACACCATCATTAAAAAGCTTTTGTACTTTTCCATGGCATTATCGTTGTTCACATACGTTCAAAAACGTTTTATGAAGTTTGCTCTCCGCAGAATGAATTGGAACAATGATATGCCTTCGTAAGGTGCTAGATGTGAGCTCATTAATTTAAAAACCGCTTGCTCTAAGAAGAACATATTACTCTGTACTTTTCGCGCATGACATAATTACAGCTCATATTGATTGTTCGCTTCTACTACCGATGCTTAGTGTATATGCTCCTTCTCGCATTTTTCGACCTAGAGAACTGTTTTTCTTTTATATCCCTAGACACAGAAGGAACTATGGCCGGAATGACCTATCACTGTGTGATAGCTGATGTGTCAACTACAATTTGTGTACTAAAGCTATTGATTTCAATATGAGTAGATCACTTTGCAAATACGCTATAATCAACTTTTTATAATTTAATTGTTAAATTCTTTTTATAACTAAAACTTTAATTTGTTAACTATTTGTAGTAGTCTAAAATAAAATGTAACTTATAAGACGGAATAAATAAATAAATAAATTCATGGCTATTTCCAATTGCCTGCACCACGACCATTTTAGCTGATAATAGTTGTTTTAAAATATCCTTACTCGCCGTGTTGAATGGTGTCGGTAGAAAAACTTTGCATGATTCCAATTCTACAAGTACTCTTGGCCCGAATTTAGTTTTGCATTGTGTAGCCTTAATTATTGGATATCTTTTCTTCAACTCTAATGTCTCCAAAGGCAATAGAGTCTTAACTTTGCCCAAATTATTTAGAAATTCCATTGTATAATTTCATTTGATTTGAAAAAAGAGAGAGATGTTTTTTACACTTCTAAATCTGTTTGATGACTGATGGTTGATACCCATAACGCTCGCTATTTTATACATATCATCCTTCAGAAACATCTAGTCGATTTCCAATGAATTCCACTCTCATACCCACATTCAGCTGTTTCGAAGAAATAATTTTAATGATTCCATCCACCAATTTCATCAACATACATACATACAGCCGTTTATATTGACGACTCATACTTTTTCCAGGAACTCATGGTGAAATTCCAAACCGAACATCTGGCCGCCGTTTCCAACACAATTCGTAGACATGATTGAACGTGTTCACAATGGCTCTCTATAGAATCCAAAACTCAATGCCAGGAATCAGCCGATTCTCCACAGTCACACACCGATCAATAGTAATAAAAAAAATGATCTCTAAGCAATCATAACCCATCTATAGAATTTGCCAATTTTCCCAATCAAACCAATCTAAGCTCCAAACCCCATTGATGTCACACACACGCAGATCATAAAAAAAAATATCCTCTAAGCAATCATAACCAATCTATGGAATTTGCCGATTTCCCCAATCACACGCACTGATCAATAGAAATAAAAAAATACCCTCTAAGCAATCATAACCCATCTATGGAATTTGCCAATTTCCCCAATCAATCCAATCTAAGCTCCACCCCCCGATGACGTCACACACAAAGAATAAAATCCCTCTCTAAGCAATGGAATCCACAAACCTCGCTCCCAACATCAAATATAATCAGCAATAAAAAATTCCATCTATGGAATCCGCAAATCGCCAATCAAATCAAATATAATATGATACCTCGCTCTCCACACACACACATACATCAAATATGAAAATAAATGCCTCACTCCCAGCCTCTGATCTTACATCTCAACCAAATTCCTGGAATCATACGATTCGCCCAGCCAAAACTAACAAATATGAAATTTGACACCTCGCTCCCAAATTCTGATCTCAGTCCAAAAGAAAAAAAAAAAAAAAACAAAAGTGAAACATGACACCTCAAATTCAGATCTTACATCTCAATCCAACGCCAATAACTCCTTATGGAGAGCTAGACCACAGCCTAAAAGTAAAAATAAACAAACATGAAATATGGCACCTCGTATACAAACTCAATTTCCAAGTAATTTAAGTGACGTTTGATAGATGCTTTGACAATCTAACTTTCGGAAATATTTGATTTTGAGTTAGAAGCACTTACACCCAATCCGAGAACCATACAAAATACCAATTAATTTTAGAATCGGATTACATTTCCGAATGGCAATCCGAATCCGAAAGCAGTACAAAATAAGGCCCCTGAATCGATCGAAACAGCTCAAGGTACGGCCACAACCGCGGAAGAAAAAGCAGAAGCATTTGGTGAATTTTTCGAGGCAAATTTTCAGCCTACACCATCCAATGATTCCATCTTTCTCTCGGAAGTCAACACGGCGATTGACAGCATTGGGCGAATGGTCACTACTTCTGAAACATTTAGCGAAGAAAACCCAGCAAACGCTCCCGTGGGACACAACGAGCTATGCACAGCTGAAGAAATCTCCAGCATAATCCACAGTAGGCAAAACAAAAAATCAGGAGAGCCTGACAAAATTTCAAATTTTGTTCTGAAGAAAGTCCCTCAAATCGTACTAACACTGCTCACAGCTGTAATGAACAATTGCTTGAATAACTATTATTTCCCAACAAAATGGAAGATTGCAAAAGTGGTGTCCATACACAAAAAGGACAGCCGCAACAGTATTGAAGGGTATAGGTATCACTACTTTCCAATGTGAGCAAAATCCCCGAGGAGCTCTTGCTGAGGAAATTGAAGAAGTACTGCTCCACCAACCACATAATCCCGGATATACAGTTCGGATTCCGGGAAAGACACTCAACCCTTCATCCAGTAATGAAGTTTCATCACGATATTGTGAAATCCCTCAACAACCACCAAGTCACCGTCGCCTGCTTCTTAGACGCCAAAAAAAAACCTTCGACACGGTATGGATATTGAGGGACTCATCCACAGATTGAAGCAGCTAAGTTTTCCTATAACACTAACAAAAATAAATTACAGCTTTCTTCATTACAGGTCGTTCTTCGTCCAGGTGGAAAACAAGCACTCAACAATGAGAAGAATAAGAGCAGGCGTCGCTCAAGGATCGAAGCTGGGACCGCTTCTCTTTAACATTTATACATCCGACCAGCCGCAATTAGAAAATAACACCAAATGCTACTTTTTTGCCGATGATTCGCTGTCATATGCCAGCTCCATGTCGCCAATAATAGCGGAACGTCGAGTGGAAGCCCACATTCACAAAATCATCGATTTCTACCAGAAATGGGGAATCCACATTAACCCAGCGGAGACGGAATTCCTGCGCATCCATTCCGTCTACCCACTGATGCGAAAGCAAAACGCGCTCCAGCCAAAAGACTAAGCTGCTGCTGTATAAGTAGCTTATTAGACCAATTATGGCATACTACTTCTCCATTTGGTTCACCATATCGAAAATGTATACGAAAAAACTTGTTTTTTTTTTTTTAAGAAAAATATTGAGAATATGTACCGGTCTCAACTTTGACCGATAAAGACGAAAATATGTGAGCAACAAGACACTATACAAAGAAGCGCAGATAATACCCTTGGAGAGCTACTTGGTTCATTTGTTCAAGAAGCTGCTTAGTAAAGTCAAGGACCACCCTAATCACCTGGTGAGGGAGTTACCACAACAGCAACAGATGCAGTGCATCAGTACCGAAGTGTGATGTCACTGGCTAATAGGGAAAGGTTTCCAAACATTGAAGACGAGGAAGAAATCCTCTTCTACACCCAACAAGGCGTAACACACCATTGGGGGTAACATCCCGATGACAAACGTCGACAAGAAAGAATAAACAGCGAAATCGGGATTAGAACAACCCTAGGTGAAAAATATTAACACAGCAAAATTAATAATCACCAAAAATGTATGTACAATATGTATAAGAAAATTGGCGAGTTTATCAGTCTTACAGTTCCTTGGCATATCTCTATGCCCTGGCACTTAAAAAAAAGTGAATATTGAACTGCTCCGCCATCTCTATGAGAGACGATCGACAATCTAGAACAAAGAGAAAAAGATTCCAAGGACTTTATCCAAGGACTTTATCCAAGGATATCACGTTTTCTTAAGCAGAAATAAGATTTCTTTAAGCGCCATAGAATCTGATGAAGGTAACCATCGGTAAAGCCGAGCTGAATTTTGAGCGGAACCTTATTTTGGAGTCATCTTAAAGAGAACTCGATGTGGACTTGCTTCCAAACGCCTGGGAACAACGTATGAGGCCCGAGCGAATCCATTCGCTCTTTCGTACGAAAATTTGACAGCAAAACAGCTGTGAATGAAAGTGAAATAATTTTTCCAATAAGTATTTCCATATTACATATTCTACGCCGTCTATAAAGAACCAAACCTTTAGACTTAGCGTGTTAAGTAACCGCGTCTGAACTGCGGAGCTAGCAGGAGCTTCTAATGGGAAGGTACCTGCAAAACGTCATTATTTCGTGAAATGAAAGCTACTTGATAAGTCGAATACTTAGCTGTAGTAAAATAAAAACAAGTCTATTTTCAAGGAAGGTTTTTAGGTTGGGTAAGAATTCCACACTACTATGAGCACGCGCTGTTGATCCTATAGTGTCTCGTTAAAGATTTTCACATACCCTCGAAAAAAAAAAAAATCTAAAGATAATCATACCCTACATACTAAAATCTCATAGAAACTGTAATTAAGATAAAAAACACATGCATTATCATGCATGAACAATGTCAGGTAAACCATAAAGATATTTCAGTATAAATAGACCTAACTGTGTCAAAATTACCTCAGTTCTTGTTCATCCATTAATGTACGAGCACTCAATACGAAGCTCATGCTTTTGTAAAAAGATTTAACTGTAATAAAAAGTAGTGAACGCAAATCACCATTTAAAACGAATGTCTTTTTTATTTGCAAAAGTAAAACCTTCGGTTAAGAAGTTTTTATACAATTCTTTAAAACATAAAAACTGTTAAGTCGGTGCGGATAAGTTAAAAAGTATAAACATCGCAAACGCATTTTGTGAAAAAAGTGCTTAACAATAATCCGGAAAAAATAATACCTACAATTATCCGAAAAAGATAAATCAAGTGATATCTTATCGATACACGCAAATTATCGATTTCAGCCGCAGCAGGAAATAATAGAGGTAACAAAATTATTATAACTATAGAATTATGTCCCTTAAAATATTTCCAACAACCACATTATACGAGTACGTATATGAAGGTAGAATTGAAGATTTGCCTATTTTTCTAAATTACGTAAACGACATAATACCGACGCTAAATCAATATGACGACCCGACACAACGAATGTGTATTAATACAATTAAGACAAAATTTAGAGGCAAAGCCAGACAAGCTACTAAAACGCACAATGATATGAACACGTGGGAAGCGTTAAAGAATTTACTGATCTAAAAGTTCAGCGGTTTCGAACCGTCAGATCAATTGTATAACAAACTAAAATCTACTCTGTATCGTGGCAATTCTTCTTCTTCCTTTTATCAGCGAGGCTATGATCCGAAAACAAGGGATCACAACCCTCCCACTTCACCGCATTTCTACTGATCCGCCTGTGGGGTTCGCCTATTTGACCTCAGAAAATATCGGCAGGCCTGCCGATTTTGGATCACTCGGTTACTGAGGCCAATGAAATGCCGATGTCGTCGCATTTGTCTGATCCAGGCGTTTATAGGCCTGCCTTTCCTACATCGCGATGTCTTTGGAACGTGCATTGATATTGCCTTTTTAACAGGGTTCAAATGATCTCTTCTTTGAACGTGGCAATACCAACTGAGCCGGTCACGCTCTATTTTTTGTACGATGGTTTCCTTGATGTGAAAGCTTCTCCACTCTGTATCGTGGCAATGTTCACCACAACTACGAGTACACACAAAAAACGCTAACCACATTAAACCAGAAATGTACCCAAGAAGGCTTAGCCCATGATATCCCAGGTAATATACGTACAGGTCTAAAAGTATTTCAAAGAAATCTCCCACCATTAAGGAGAGTACTTCTACAATACATAGTTCAGAGCCAGAATCTCTCGAACAAGCTTTAATATGCTCACAGAAGCAACATTACGTAACGAAACATATACAGAACCTAGAAACCCTAGAAATCTTTCTCAACCTAACAGACAAAAAAATGATCAAAGACCACCTAAACAGCCTAGAGAATTTATTCCTTAAAACAATTTAAATCAAAATAGATTTCACAATAATTATAATCAAAACAATTATAACCAACACAGCCCCCCGTTTATGCCTATAAATCTAAATAATTTTAATCAGTCCAGGTAGCCTAATTAGTATGCACAAAGCAATTTCCAAAATAGAAATCTCAATCAACAACCTCGATCTCAACCTCCACAACCACGTCCAGAACCTATGGATGTATTGTAGATTAGACTGTTCCAAATTTCTAAAGTGTAGAATTACTCTGGTGCGCCACGACTTCCTGAAAGTTCGGCTTCTTAAACTTGTAATAAGCCATTAAAACGAAAAATAAAATGTTATTTAGAGGTAGCTCACAGAGCTCAAAGCTTATTTTATGGTTTTGAACGACTTAAATCACTGAATTTGCTATAACTTTTTAACTGAATAGGATTTCCTAAAAATGTTGCTAAATGTTTTTTGGAAATACTTCAGAAAATATACAGTTTAAAAATTATCAATTTCCTTAGCACCGTTACTTTTTGGCAGCGTTTCAAACATGACATTTTATTCCTTATCTTATATTTCAGTATTTTTACAGGGCGATATTTCCCTTATATTATTCAAGCGAATTGAAGTTTATATATATTTTTTTTATATATAAGGTCTGAGCTTTAGAACCAAGTCAAAATCGTTACTGACTACTTTAAGTCACTAAGACTTGAATATTTCTTAGTTACACTACGATTCAATAATGTTTGCTAAGTCCAATCAGTTACGTGATTGCTCCGTTAAAAGCGAATGAATTTAAAAAAAATTAATGCGCAAATAGCAGAGGCTGCTGTACGAAAACTGGAGAACCATATGTGGTATTTGGGTGAGGAATTGGTGGGTTTGTTCGTTCTTCGATAGATCAGTGACTAATGGAACTCACAAAAAATACAAGAAGTTCTGCAAACGAAACTAGGCTCAGGAGCTGCACAAGAAAAAGCACGACCAAATCCATCATACGAGTATATGGGAATGAACCTTGATAATTTTGGCACAACACACACACTACATTTTTTTGAAAATCTTAAAATATCGCTTGAATTTTTAAATGTGGATCCACAAGACTGGGTGAAGCAGGCTTCTTGCGCTAATGGTCTCCAAATAGTAAAACAACTTTATGTAATTAACGACTCGGCTGAACGAAGCGTGGCTCACATCTGTGAGTACAATTCATCATTGACTAGCAATGAAGAGGAAACACAGTACTTACTTCAAGGGTATCCAATCACCAAAAAGAAAAAAAGAAAAAATGCAGTATATAAACAAAAATCAGTTTAAAAAAAATAGTTAAAAAATTGTTTTGAGCAGGTACCTCAATTGTGTTTTCATTAATAAACTTACAATCCTTAAACATTAAATTAAATAAAAATAGAATAACGTACTTCGACTATAATAAATTAAACTCAGTGAACATTATTGAATCGTAGAGTAACTGAGAAATATTCAAGTCTTAGCGACTTAAAGTAGTTAGTAACGATTTTGACTTGGTTTAAAAGCTGAGACCTTAAATAAAATATAAAATTCAATTCACTTGAATAATATAAGGGAAATATCATAAAATAAGCTTTTGAGCTCTTTGAGCGACCTCTGAATACATTTTTTTTTTTTCGTTTTAATGGCTTATTACAATTTTAAGAGGCCAAACTTTCAAAAAGTCGTGGCGCATAAGAGGAAAAATATGTTCTAAAATTCCCATACATTTTTGGACCAGTATAATGTAGATACATATATCTGCTCAAACACGCAGACCCCAAGCAAATTATACAGAACAACAAAACCAGCTCAGAAACCAGCCTCGGAGACCTACCCTTTATTCGCATAGGAAAAAATTATGCACAAACAAAATTACTCATTGACACAGTCAGCACAAACAGTCGGTTAAATCCCAAACAATGTTAATCATGCAAAGAGAAAACCCTCTATCAGTAAAAAACGCCTCCGGATCCATTTCTATCTCACAAGAAAAAATAAATCTACCAGTGAAAGAAAACTGTACCTTCCAAATATATAAATTTCATTACAAATTTGACGGACTGATAGGAAATAATATTTTAATGAAAAATTACGGAATTATAAATTATAAAAACAAAACTCTTACACTAAATAATGGGCAAATACCAATATTTATGAACCACGATGATGAAAAATATTACGATAGCGCAATTAATTATTTAAATAATATGACTCCTTACTTACTTAGGTGGCGCTACAGTTCGGGGTGAACCTGGGTCTCAACCAACAAGCCTCTCCATTTAGATCGGTCTTTAGCTAATTGCCTCCAGTTGCGTGCTCCGAGTTGGTCGAGGTCCCCTTGAACTTGTGCGCGCCACCTACGGCGATGATTCCCTCCACTGCGTCGTCCCTCGGGGTTAGATTCGAAGACTCTGCGGGCCGGAGCGTTGGTGTCCATTCGCTCTACATGTCCTAGCCATCTCAGACGCCCAATACGCAGTTTTTTGACTAGGTCGATGTCGCTGTACAGCTCGTATAGTTCGTGATTGAATCTTCTCCTCCAAAACCCGTCAACGCAAAGGGGACCGAAAATATTACGAAGAATTTTTCTCTGGAAGCGACCAAGGATATCTTCATCCTCTTTTAATAATGTCCATGTTTCAGCGCCGTAAAGCACGACTGGGATGATCAAGGTCTTATATAGAGTCTCCTTAGTTGTTCGAGATAGGGCTTTACTGTTTAATTGCCTTATAAGCCCAAAAAACAGCGATTCGCAAGTGATTCTTCGCTTGATTTCTGCGCTGATCTTGTTTTTAAAGTTTATAGCAGAACCAAGGTAGACAAAGTCCCTTACTACCTCGAAGTTATAGTTGCCCACTGTGACGTTTTGTCCAATTCGTCGGTGTTTGCTGTCCCTTCTTGTTGACAGCATATACTTGGTTTTGCCCTCGTTTATCGCTTAACCCATTTTGGCCGCTTCCGTCTCGGTGCTTGCACACGCACCGGTGACAGCCCGCTGAGTTCTTCCGATAATGTCTATATCGTCGGCGTATGCAAGCAGTTGTACAGACTTAGATTGTGCCTCCGGTGTTGGCTTGTGAGTTCCGTACAATATTAAAGAAGCCACATGACAGCGCGTCACCTTGTCTTAAACCTTTTTTGACATCAAAGGTCTCGGTGAGGTCATTACCGACCTTGATGGAGCAGCGAGCGTTCTCCATCGTCAGCCTGCACAGACGGATAAGTTTGGCAGGGATGTCAAAACTAGACATGGCTCTATAAAACTCTTCTCTATAGATGCTGTCATAGGCAGCCTTGAAATCGATAAAGAGGTGGTGGGTATCGATTTGGAATTCTTGGGCTTTCTCCAGAATCTACCGAGGTGTGAAGATTTGATCGATGGTGGACTTTCCTAACCTGAAACCGCACTGATAAGGTCCAATCAGACTGTTGATGAAAGGTTTCTGACCAAATCTTACAGATGAGTTGGTGTATGCATTCTACCAATTCATCCCCAGCTGCCTTGAAAAGTTCGGACGGTAAGCCGTCAAGCCCAGCAGCCTTGTTGGATTTTAGCTTGGATATTGCTATCCTCACTTCATTTTGGTCTGGTGGACGGACATTTTGACTATCATCGTCTGTGTTCAATGGTTCATTCTGCCTGACAGCGG
The DNA here is from genome assembly GCA_945910035.1 of Brachypalpus laphriformis. Lineage (NCBI taxonomy): Eukaryota > Metazoa > Arthropoda > Insecta > Diptera > Syrphidae > Brachypalpus > Brachypalpus laphriformis. The sequence continues at coordinate 109,246,684 of OX246754.1, read as the reverse complement.
GATGTTGGCCTTCGTCGCCGTTATACAGTCTGTAGAAGTAGTTTTTCCATATTCTCAGTACCGACTGTGATTCTAGTACGAGGTTTCCATTTTCATCTCTACAGGTTTCAGTACGGATATTGCTTCTCTGACACGTTCTTTTTACCTTTTGGTAAAACTTCCGTACATTGTTCCTGGAGTATAAACTCTCGATATTCTCAAACGCGCGCTTCTCATGCTTTTTCTTCTTCTTTTGGAGAAGCCGATGTTCTTCCCGCTCGTAGAGCTCACGAGCAGCTCTCGTCCTCCTTTGCAGCGCCGCTTTGTATGTCTCTTGTCTTGCTGCATGCAGTCGCCGGCATTCTTCGTCAAACCAGGGGTTTCGCGGTGGTGAGCGAGCGAGACTCAGCACATCAGTCGCGGCGTTTCTGATGGCATGTTGGCAGCGTTGCCACTGGTCTTCGGCACTTGATGCTGCCGGCATAGGGGTGATTGAGAGATTTCGGGATACGCGTTCAGCGAAGAGTCTGGCGGTCTCTTGCGATTGTAGCTTTTCGACGTTGAATTTTCTCACAGTGATTCTTCTTTGTTGCTCAGATTGGGATATCCGCATTCGTACCTTGGTTACAACAAGGTAGTTGATCCGAGTCTATGTTGGCCGCTCGGAAGGTCCGGACATCTAGAATACTGGAGACATGCCTTCCGTCGATCGCAATATGAATTTGGTTGACCGTTACATGATCATTGGACCGCCATGTCTGCTTATGAATATCGAGATGAGGAAACCCTGTGCTTGCTATGGTGACATTTCACAGCGAAATCAATTAGCCTTAGTCCGGTATCAGATGTGGTGTCGTGTAGGTTATGCTTACCGACTGCCCTACCAAAGACGTCCTCCTTTCCTATTTTGGCGTTAAAATCGCCCAATACGATTTTTACTTCGTATTTAGGACATTGCTCGTATATTTTGTCGAGGAGCTCGTAGAAACACTCTTTGGTGGCAGGGTCCTTTTCTTCCGTGGGGGCATGAACGCATATTAGGCTTATGTTAGCGAGTTTAGCCTTGATCCGGATAGTCATAATACGCTCGCTCACGTGTCGGAAGCTTAAGACTTCTTGCCTAAGTCTGCCGCGTATGACTAATCCGCATCCGAATAAGCGTTGCCTGTTGCTTCTATAGCAATCACCATAGTAGATGGCATAGTTTTTCATCCTCTTTTTGCCCGGCCCCTCCCATCGCACTTCCTGGATGGCGGTAATATCTAGCAGTAGTTCGGCTGCACGTGGTCTGTAAAGGGACAGAACATTCCACGTACAGATCCGAAGGTCGTTGTCCTTATTTCGTTTGCTGGGGTCGTCATTAGTTGAGTCATCCTCATCAAAGGCTTTTGGTTGTTTCGGAACCATAGACTTTTTACGTGGTAGGGAAGTTACCCCGACGACACAACCCCCAACCTGGAGGGCCATAATATGACTCCGGAAGATAACATAATTTTTGATGTAAAGAAAGAAATTAGAGTCCAACATTTAAATGAAGAAGAAAAAACTTTATTAATAAAAACATTGAAACAGTATAACATTTTTTTTATCAAAAAGGTGACGATTTAACATTCATCCATGAACTAAAACATTCAATTCCTATAAAGGACGATTCCCCTATTTTTCAAGGATATATCGATATCCCGAAGCGCATAAGAGGAAGTAGATCGACAGATTCAAGGAATGCTTGAACAAGGCATAATCAAGCATTCAACTTCTTCTTACAACGCTCCCATATGGGTCGTTCTTAAAAAAGAAGACAATGTAGGCAGTAAAGAATGGCAAATACTTAGTCATAGACTATCGCAGGTTAAATGAGTACACTAAAGAAGATAGAAGCCATTTTAGATAAATTAGGTAGAGCAAACTATTTTACTACGTTAGACCTAACGAAAGGCTTCTACCAAATCGAAGTAGATCCAAAAGATCGAGAAAAAACAGCTTTTAGTACTTTAGATGGGCATTACGAATTTAATCGAATGCCCTTCGGACCCAAGAATGCCCCAGCGACATTCCAGAGATTAATGAATAACGTTTTAAGAGAATATATAAGCAAAATATGCTATGTCTATCTTGATGACACCATCATTTTGTCTACTATGCTAGAAGAACATGCTATGCTATAGCTACAATTCTGAGAATACTTCAAAACGCAAATTTGAAGGTTTCATTAAATAAAAGTGAATTTCTGAAAAAAGAAACAAAATTCTTAGGTCATATCATTTCTCAAGACGGCATCCGCCCGAATCCCGAAAAAATAGATATGAGATTTCCATATATGAGGTATTATTATTTAATTTGGTCCTTTACAATTTATTTGGACTAGTTTTTGAATACAACATCAATCAAGTGGCCGCTATTGCTATTGACCAAAACAAAATGTGCCCTTTTTGCGGCGTTTTCCATCATTTTTTCGAGCATCTCGGGCGGTATAGCGATGATTTCGGCACGAATGTTTGCCTTTAACTCGTCAATGGTCTGAGGCCTGCTGGCGCACTCTTTGCTTTTCAAATAACCCCACAAAAAGAAGTCCCGAGGGGTCAAATCTGGAGATCTGGGTGGCCAGTCAATGTCGCCATTTTTCATTTGACGGCACATGTCCAGGGAATTTTCGTTGCAGAAACTGCATTGTTTGATGTACAGTGTGGCATGGCGCACCGTCTTATTGAAACCAGTAACCGTCCAAATCTTTTTCACACATTTGTGGGCAGACATAATGAGCCAACATCCACTGATATCGATTCCCATTGACTGTTTCGCCTTCTCTGAAGAAAAATGGCCCAATGATGGTTTTGGGGCAAGCGCCGGCCCAAACAGTCACTTTTTGGTCATGCAATGGTGTTTCATGGATCTCGTGTGGATTCTCCGTTCCCCAAATGCGGCAATTTTGCTTGTTAACGGCGCCAGAGAGTGTGAAATGGGCCTCGTCGGTCATCAAAATTTGCTTCCAAAAGTCAGGTTCAGCGTCGACCATTCGAGCGATGGCCATATTCCAAGCGACGTGAAAGGTCTGTTGGCAATATTCTTTGGGTCAATTGCACTTTATACGGAAACAAATGCAAATCGTCCTTCAAAATGCGCCGCAAGGTGGTTCCACTGAGCGCGGTGACGATACGACACATGTGGGTTCTCGGCAACACTCTCTCTTACCGCTTCAACCAGATCATTGGAACGTCTTGGGTATTGATGAATGACATGTCGACGATCTACTACTGTCCGGTGCTCAACAAAATTCGACACCAAACGACGAATAGTGTTGTCAGACGGTGCTTGTTGGCCAGGACATTTTCGACGATATGCACGTTGAGTTAACATAAGGGAACGACTATTTTCAATGTACAGCGTCATTATTTCGGTGTGAAGCGCTTCATGGTTAAAATTATACTGAATTGACGAAAAAAATGTCTACTCAAATCAATCGGTTGATAAATGTGAAAGTTATTTAATGTTTACATATCGACATAAAAGATGGCACTCCCATTATAAAACTTCCTTTGAAAAACTCAAAGCAACGCTGACAAGCAATTTAGTAATCCAGTATTCCTTTAAAAAAGAATTTACGCTAACCACAGATGCTAATGATTTCGCTTGAGGAGCAGTTCTATCCCAACCAAGTGGACCCATTGGCTTTACCTTATGCACGTTGAACCAGCATGAAATCAATTACAGCACAATCGAAAAAGAATTTCTTGCCATCGTGTGGGCTACAAAACAATTGAGGCACTTCTTATGGGGAAGGAAATTTAATTTATTAACGCACCATCGTCCATTTGTATGGCTAATGAATCTCAAAGAGGCCAATTCGAAAATTCAAAGATGGAAGATATTACTTAGTGAATACGACTTCGACATCAAACATGTAGAAGGAAAGAAAAACAAGGTCGCAGACACATTTTCAAGATTAAAAATTATTCCAGAAATAAATATGTACGAATGCGATCAATGTGACAAAAAACATAAACATCAAAACAAGTTAAAAATACATAAAGAAAGTACCCACGAAGATATCAAATATACATGCCCTACATGCAATAGAAAATTCAAAACTAAATATACATTAATGGACCACATGAAAAGATGCCGATCTTATATATGTATGTCTTATATGCAATATGAATTTCCCAACAAGGAAAACGTTTGAACGACAAAAAAGAACACAGCACGAAAAATCCAGAGGCCCAGATTAAACTAAATAGAAAAGGAACGTTAGAAAATGCTACCATTAACAGTGGTATATACGATAGTAGTGACTTAATCCCCATCGCAGAAAAACCTTTAAATTACTTTAAACACAAAATATTATTCTTAACGACTACCGATAATGAAACTAATATAAAAGCGCATAAGTTAAAAAAAAAAAAAAAAAACACTTATAGACAGAAAGACTTCTCAGAAATCCATGACAAGATAGCTAGATCAAACAGAACAGGTATTTATTTCGACGACGACAATATCTCTTTACAGTTTCAGGAATATCATAAAAAATATCCCAAAGGAAAATTGCATAGAGCAATGAAAATGCTTCCAAAATATACAGAAAGCGAGGTATACAAGAGTTTTTTTTTTAGAAAAACACAGAATAGAATTTAATCACACAGGAATAGGAAAAACATATCTCAAATTAAAAAAGGAATTCTATGTACCTAAATTAAAGGAAAAAAATAACTAAAATAATAAACAACTGCAAGATATACCTAGGAAAAGCAGAAAGAAACCCCATGAAATTACCCTATGAAAAAACCGAGACCGCCCAACACTATCTCATAAAACTATCATAAAATTATTAAGGAAAATATTCACATTATATTTAAAAACCTGAAAAAATTGCGCTAGACAATTTATTTATTTTTATTATTTTTTATTTTTTTTGTCGGGATAGGAAACACTCGACTGGAGCACTCAGACACAACTGGTCCATTGTACTGCCAGAGAGTAAACCTTCAAAGAAAGCCAAGCAAGCACTTCAGTGATGAGGAGCTTACAGTACCAGCACTCACCACATCCGCACCGAAGATCTGCCACCTGATACGAGCAAAGGCCGGACACTTTCTCCACAAGCGTCGCAGATTGTAGTGTCTTTTAAGCCTAACACGTTAAGGTGCTTGGCAAAAGCGAAGTGGCCTGTCAAGACGCCAATAAGTTGTCTACAGTCTTTTCTGCTGAGAGACAGCAAAGATGCCGCTGATTTCTTACAGACTTCCGGTAGCATCCGTTTAGTCAACCTGCAACCTGGAGAGTCATGCCACACACAATTGTGCTCGTGAGGGACCCAGTCCTCAATGGAAGCCCTAACCGAGGACGCTGGAAGACCCAACGCGGGTTCGGGACCTGAGAAAGCTTCCTTTGAGCCTTGTCTAGAGATCTCGTTCCCCAAGATCCCAGTGTGACCTGAGACCCAGATAAGAGACAGAGAATTCAGCCTTGCGACCGAGTTCAAAGAGTTTTTGGTTTCACGAATTATTTTGGAAGTGGTTAAAGGGTTAAACAAGGCCTCAAGCGCAGCCTGACTGTCACTACAGACACAAATGCTACGTCCCTTTCACCTGTTCTTCACAACATAGTGCATGGCCATTAGGATTGCATAAGTTTTCGTTTGGAAAACAGACGCAAATTTGCCTAACGAGAAGTGAAGTCTAATGTTGTCGACTTCGACGAAGACCCCAGCGCCAGACCCTTGACTGGTTTTGGAACCATCCGTGAAAATACGACTACATTCCATTCCCGTCTCAGACTCTGACCGAAGCCAGTCCTGGACACAAGGAAAGTCGACTCTGAATTTGCGCATCAGCTGGAGTTCTGGTGTCATTGCATCAGACGGCATATCCATAAGGCAGGAGTCGTAAGATAAGTGTCGCACAAGTTCATCAAAGTTCCAGTGTGGATTATACCAAAAACCGCCCCGCCTAAGACGATGGATGGCTTTGATAGTGCAACCAATGATACAAGTATCAAGGGGAGGTAAGTTCAGCAAAGCGTCTAGAGCAGAGCCAGGCGTACTCGGGAAAGCTCCCGAGCAGCTAGACAATGATACAGTGTTAAAAATTTACTTACTTAGGTGGCGCCATATTTCGGGGTGAACCTGGGTCTCAACCAACAAGCCTCTCCATTTAGATCGGTCTTTAGCTAATTGCCTCCAGTTGCGCACTCCAAGTTGGTCGAGGTCCCCTTGAACTTATGCGCGCCACCTACGGCGATGATTCCCTCCACTGCGTCGTCCCTCGGGGTTAGATTCAAAGACTCGGCGGGCCGGAGCGTTGGTGTCCATTCGCTCTACATGTCGTAGCCATTTCAGACGTCTAATACGCAGTTTTTTTTGACTAGGTCGATGTCGCTGTACAGCTCGTATAGTTCGTGATTGAATCTTCTCCTCCAAAACCCGTCAACGCAAACGGGACCGAAAATCTTATGAAGAATTTTTCTCTCGAAGCGACCAAGGATATCTTTATCTTCCTTTAATGAAGTCCATGTTTCAGCGCCGTAAGCACGACTGGGATGATCAGGGTCTTATACAGAATCTCCTTAGTTGTTCGAGATAGGGCTTTATTGTTGAATTGCCTTATAAGCCCAAAAAAACAGCGATTGGCAAGAGTTATTCTTCGCTTGATTTCTGCGCTGATCTTGTTTTTATAGTTTAAAGCAGAACCAAGGTAGACAAGGTCCCTTACTACCTCGAAGTTATAGTTGCCCACTGTTACGTTTTGTCCAATTCGTCGGTGTTTGCTGTCCCTTCTTGTTGACAGCATATACTTGGTTTTGCCCTCGTTTATCGCTTAACCCATTTTGGCCGCTTCCGTCTCGGTGCTTGCACACGCACCGGTGACAGCCCGCTGAGTTCTTCCGATAATGTCTATATCGTCGGCGTATGCAAGCAATTGTACAGACTTAGATTGTGCCTCCGGTGTTGGCTTGTGAGTTCCGTACAATATTAAAGAAGCCACATGACAGCGCGTCACCTTGTCTTAAACCTTTTTTGACATCAAAGGTCTCGGTGAGGTCATTACCGACCTTGATGGAGCAGCGAGCGTTCTCCATCGTCAGCCTGCACAGACGGATAAGTTTGGCAGGGATGTCAAAACTAGACATGGCTCTATAAAACTCTTCTCTATAGATGCTGTCATAGGCGGCCTTGAAATCGATAAAGAGGTGGTGGGTATCGATTTGGAATTCTTGGGCTTTCTCCAGAATCTACCGAGGTGTGAAGATTTGATCGATGGTGGACTTTCCTGACCTGAAACCGCACTGATAAGGTCCAATCAGACTGTTGATGAAAGGTTTCTGACCAAATCTTACAGATGAGTTGGTGTATGCATTCTACCAATTCATCCCCAGCTGCCTTGAAAAGTTCGGACGGTAAGCCGTCAAGCCCAGCAGCCTCGTTGGCTTTTAGCTTGGATATTGCTATCCTCACTTCGTTTTGGTCAGGTGGACGGACATTTTGACTATCATCGTCTGTGTTGAATGGTTCATTCTGCCTGACAGCGGGATGTTGGCCTTCGTCGCCGTTATACAGTCTGTAGAAGTAGTTTTCCATATTCTCAGCACCGACTGTGATCCTAGTACGAGGTTTCCATTTTCATCTCTACAGGTTTCAGTACGGATATTGCTTCTCTGACACGTTCTTTTTACCTTTTGGTAAAACTTCCGTACATTGTTCCTGGAGTATAAACTCTCGATATTCTCAAACGCGCGCTTCTCATGCTTTTTCGTCTTCTTTTGGAGAAGCCGATGTTCTCCCGCTCGTAGAGCTCACGAGCAACTCTCGTCCTCCTTTGCAGCGCCGCTTTGTATGTCTCTTGTTTTGCTGCATGCACTCGCCGGCATTCTTCGTCAAACCAGGGGTTTCGCGGTGGTGAGCGAGCGAGACCCAGCACATCAGTCGCGGCGTTTCTGATGGCATGTTGGCAGCGTTGCCACTGGTCTTCGGCACTTGATGCTGCCGGCATAGGGGTGATTGAGAGATTTCGGGATACGCGTTCAGCGAAGAGTCTGGCGGTCTCTTGCGATTGTAGCTTTTCGACGTTGAATTTTCTCACAGTGATTCTTCTTTGTTGCTCAGATTGGGATATCCGCATTCGTACCTTGGCTACAACAAGGTAGTTGATCCGAGTCTATGTTGACCGCTCGGAAGGTCCGGACATCTAGAATACTGGAGACATGCCTTCCGTCGATCGCAATATGAATTTGGTTGACCGTTACATGATCATTGGACCGCCATGTCTGCTTATGAATATCGAGATGAGGAAACCATGTGCTTGCTATGGTGACATTTCACAGCGAAATCAATTAGCCTTAGTCCGGTATCAGATGTGGTGTCGTGTAGGTTATGCTTACCGACTGCCCTACCAAAGACGTCCTCCTTTCCTATTTTGGCGTTAAAATCGCCCAATACGATTTTTACTTCGTATTTAGGACATTGCTCGTATATTTTGTCGAGGAGCTCGTAGAAACACTCTTTGGTGGCAGGGTCCTTTTCTTCCGTGGGGGCATGAACGCATATTAGGCTTATGTTAGCGAGTTTAGCCTTGATCCGGATAGTCATAATACGCTCGCTCACGTGTCGGAAGCTTAAGACTTCTTGCCTAAGTCTGCCGCGTATGACTAATCCGCATCCGAATAAGCGTTGCCTGTTGCTTCTATAGCAATCACCATAGTAGATGGCATAGTTTTTCATCCTCTTTTTGCCCGGCCCCTCCCATCGCACTTCCTGGATGGCGGTAATATCTAGCAGTAGTTCGGCTGCACGTGGTCTGTAAAGGGACAGAACATTCCACGTACAGATCCGAAGGTCGATGTCCTTATTTCATTTGCTGGGGTCGTCATTATTTGAGTCATCCTCATCAAAAGCTTTTGGTTGTTTCGGAACCATAGACTTTTTACGTGGTAGGGAAGTTACCCCTTATTAGTGGGCGCCGTGGCGTAAGTGGTTAGTGTGTCGGATCACTACGCATGAGGTTCCAAGTTCGAATCCCAGAAAACACCAAAAAGTTTTTTCACGATCCCACCTCTCGCGACCGTCTGACAAACATCCGAGAGTATTGTTGTCACGAAAAAGCTTCTCAAATCGCCGTTCGGATTCGGCATTAAGCTGTAGGTCCCTTCCATTCGTGTGAAAAATATAACGCACACAACATAAGTGGTTGCGAGAAGCTAGGCCCTGGCACTTTAAAGAGCTGTTGCGCCAAATATTTGTTTGTTTTTTATTTGAAGTTACCCCGACGACACAACCCCCAACCTGGAGGGCCATAATATGACTCCGGAAGATAACATAATTTTTGATGTAAAGAAAGAAATTAGAGTCCAACATTTAAATGAAGAAGAAAAAACTTTATTAATAAAAACATTGAAACAGTATAACATTTTTTTTATCAAAAAGGTGACGATTTAACATTCATCCATGAACTAAAACATTCAATTCCTACAAAGGACGATTCCCCTATTTTTCAAGGATATATCGATATCCCGAAGCGCATAAGAGGAAGTAGATCGACAGATTCAAGAAATGCTTGAACAAGACATAATCAAACATTCAACTTCTTCTTACAACGCTCCCATATGGGTCGTTCTTAAAAAAGAAGACAATGTAGGCAATAAAGAATGGCAAATACTTAGTCATAGACTATCGCAGGTTAAATGAGTACACTAAAGAAGATAAACATCCGATAAAATTGATAGAAGCCATTTTAGATAAATCAGGTAGAGCAAACTATTTTACTACGTTAGACCTAACGAAAGGCTTCTACCAAATCGAAGTAGATCCAAAAGATCGAGAAAAAACAGCTTTTAGTACTTTAGATGGGCATTACGAATTTAATCGAATGCCCTTCGGACTCAAGAATGCCCCAGCGACATTCCAGAGATTAATGAATAACGTTTTAAGAGAATATATAAGCAAAATATGCTATGTCTATCTTGATGACACCATCATTTTGTCTACCACGCTAGAAGAACATGCTATGCTATAGCTACAATTCTGAGAACACTTCAAAACGCAAATTTGAAGGTTTCATTAAATAAAAGTGAATTTCTGAAAAAAGAAACAAAATTCTTAGGTCATATCATTTCTCAAGACGGCATCCGCCCGAATCCCGAAAAAATAGATATGAGATTTCCATATATGAGGTATTTTTATTTAATTTGGTCCTTTACAATTTATTTGGACTAGTTTTTGAATACAACAGCAATCAAGTGGCCGCTATTGCTATTGACCAAAACAAAATGTGCCCTTTTTGCGGCGTTTTCCATCACTTTTTCGAGCATCTCGGGCGGTATAGCGATGATTTCGGCACGAATGTTTGCCTTTAACTCGTCAATGGTACGCTTGCTGGCGTACTCTTTGCTTTTCAAATAACCCCACAAAAAGAAGTCCCGAGGGGTCAAATCTGGAGATCTGGGTGGCCAGTCAATTCGCTAGGGAATTTTCGTTGCAGAAACTGCATTGTTTGATGTACAGTGTGACATGGCGCACCGTCTTATTGAAACCAGTAACCGTCCAAATCTTTTTCACTCATTTGTGGGCAGACATAATGAGCCAACATCCACTGATATCGATTCCCATTGACTGTTTCGCCTTCTCTGAAGAAAAATGGCCCAATGATTGTTTTGGGGCAAGCGCCGGCCCAAACAGTCACTTTTTGGTCATGCAATGGTGTTTCATGGATCTCGTGTGGATTCTCCGTTCCCCAAATGCGGCAATTTTGCTTGTTAACGGCGCCAGAGAGTGTGGAATGGGCCTCGTCGGTCATCAAAATTTGCTTCCAAAAATCAGGTTCAGCGTCAACCATTCGAGCGATGGCCAATTCCAAGCGACGTGAAAGGTCTGTTGGCAATATTCTTTGGGTCAATTGCACTTTATACGGAAACAAATGCAAATCGTCCTTCAAAATGCGCCGCAAGGTGGTTCCACTGAGCGCGGTGACGATACGACACATGTGGGTTCTCGGCAACACTCTCTCTTACCGCTTCAACCAGATCATTGGAACGTCTTGGGTATTGATGAATGACATGTCAACGATCTACTACTGTCCGGTGCTCAACAAAATTCGACACTAAACGACGAATAGTGTTGTCAGACGGTGCTAGTTGGCCACGACATTTTCGACGATATGCACGTTGAGTTAACATAAGGGAACGACTATTTTCAATGTACAGCGTCATTATTTCGGTGTGAAGCGCTTCATGTTTAAAATTATACTGAATTGACGTTTCAAAAAAATGTCTACTCAAGTCAATCGGTTGATAAATGTGAAAGTTACTTAATGTTTACATATCGACATAAAAGATGGCACTCCCATTATAAAACTTCCTTCAAAAAACTCAAAGCAACGCTGACAAGCAATTTAGTAATCCAGTATTCCTTTAAAAAAGAATTTACGCTAACCACAGATGCTAATGATTTCGCTTTAGGAACTGTTCTATCCCAACCAAGTGGACCCATTGGCTTTACCTTATGCACGTTGAACCAGCATGAAATTAATTACAGCACAATCGAAAGGGAATTTCTTGCCATCGTGTGGGCTACAAAACAATTGAGGCACTTCTTATGGGGAAGGAAATTTAATTTATTAACGCACCATCGTCCATTTGTATGGCTAACGAATCTCAAAAAGGCCAATTCGAAAATTCAAAGATGGAAGATATTACTTAGTGAATACGACTTCGACATCAAACATGTAGAAGGAAAGGAAAACAAAGTCGGAGACACATTTTCAAGATTAAAAATTATTCCAGACATAAATATGTACGAATGCGATCAATGTGACAAAAAACATAAACATCAAAACAAGTTAAAAATACATAAATAAAGTACCCACGAAGATATCAAATATACATGCCCTACATGCAATAGAAAATTCAAAACTAAATATACATTAATAGACCACATGAAAAGATGCCGATCTTATACATGTCTTATATGCAATTTGAATTTCCCAACAAAGAAAACGTTTGAACGACAAAAAAGAACACAGCACGAAAAATCCAGAGGCCCAGATTAAACTAAATAGAAAAGGAACGTTAGAAAATGCTACCATTAACAGTGGTATATACGATAGTAGTGACTTAATCCCCATCGCAGAAAAACCTTTAAATTACCTTAAACACAAAATATTATTCTTAACGACTACCGATAATGAAACTAATATAAAAGCGCATAAGTTAAAAAAAAAAAACAAACACTTATAGACAGAAAGACTTCTCAGAAATCCATGACAAGATAGCTAGATCAAACATAACAGGTATTTATTTCGACGACGACAATATCTCTTTACAGTTTCAGGAATATTATAAAAAATATCCCAAAGGAAAATTGAATAGAGCAATGAAAATGCTTCCAAAATATACAGAAAGCGAGGTATACAAGCATCTTTTTTTTTAGAAAAACACAGAATAGAATTTAATCACACAGGAATAGGAAAAACATATCTCAAATTAAAAAAGGAATTCTATGTACCTAAATTAAAGGAAAAAAATAACTAAAATAATAAACAACTGCAAGATATACCTAGGAAAAGCAGAAAGAAACCCCATGAAATTACCCTATGAAAAAACCGAGACCGCCCAACACTATCTCATAAAACTATCATAAAATTATTAAGGAAAATATTCACATTATATTTAAAAACCTGAAAAAATTGCGCTAGACAATTTATTTATTTTTATTATTTTTTATTTTTTTTGTCGGGATAGGAAACACTCGACTGGAGCACTCAGACACAACTGGTCCATTGTACTGCCAGAGAGTAAACCTTCAAAGAAAGCCAAGCAAGCACTTCGGTGATGAGGAGCTTACAGTACCAGCACTCACCACATCCGCACCGAAGATCTGCCACCTGATACGAGCAAAGGCCGGACACTTTCTCCACAAGCGTCGCAGATTGTAGTGTCACTTAAGCCTTACACGTTTAGGTACTTGGCAAAAGCGAAGTGGCCTGTCAAGACGCCAATAAGTTGTCTACAGTCTTTTCTGCTGAGACACAGCAAAGATGCCGCTGATTTCTTACAGACTTCCGGTAGCATCCGTTTAGTCAACCTGCATCCTGGAGAGTCATGCCACACACAATTGTGCTCGTGAGGGACCCAGTCCTCAATGGAAGCCCTAACCGAGGACGCTGGAAGACCCAACGCGGGTTCGGGACCTGAGAAAGCCTCCTTTGAGCCGTGTCTAGCAATCTCATCGGAGATCTCGTTCCCCAAGATCCCAGTGTGACCTGAGACCCAGATAAGAGACAGAGAATTCAGCCTTGCGACCGAGTTCAAAGAGTTTTTGGTTTCACGAATTATTTTGGAAGTGGTTAAAGGGTTAAACAAGGCCTCAAGCGCAACCTGACTGTCACTACAGACACAAATGCTACATCCCTTTCACCTGTTCTTCACAACATAGTGCATGGCCATTAGGATTGCATAAGTTTTCGTTTGGAAAACAGACGCAAATTTGCCTAACGAGAAGTGAAGTCTAATGTTGTCGACTTCGACGAAGACCCCAGCGCCAGACCCTTGACTGGTTTTGGAACCATCCGTGAAAATACGACTACATTCCATTCCCGTCTCAGACTCTGACCGAAGCCAGTCCTGGACACAAGGAAAGTCGACTCTGAATTTGCGCATCAGCTGGAGTTCTGGTGTCATTGCATCAGACGGCATATCCATAAGGCAGGAGTCGTAAGATAAGTGTCGCACAAGTTCATCAAAGTTCCAGTGTGGATTATACCAAAAACCGCCCCGCCTAAGACGATGGATGGCTTTGATAGTGCAACCAATGATACAAGTATCAAGGGGAGGTAAGTTCAGCAAAGCGTCTAGAGCAGAGCCAGGCGTACTCGGGAAAGCTCCCCAGCAGCTAGACAATGATACAGTGTTAAAAACTTACTTACTTAGGTGGCGCTACAGGTCGGGGTGAACCTGGGTTTCAACCAACAAGCCTCTCCATTTAGATCGGTCTTTAGCTAATTGCCTCCAGTTGCGCACTCCAAGTTGGTCGAGGTCCCCTTGAACTTGTGCGCGCCACCTACGGCGATGATTCCCTCTACTGCGTCGTCCCTCGGGGTTAGATTCAAAGACTCGGCGGGCCGGAGCGTTGGTGTCCATTCGCTCTACATGTCGTAGCCATTTCAGACGTCTAATACGCAGTTTTTTTTGACTAGGTCGATGTCGCTGTACAGCTCGTATAGTTCGTGATTGAATCTTCTCCTCCAAAACCCGTCAACGCAAACGGGACCGAAAATCTTATGAAGAATTTTTCTCTCGAAGCGACCAAGGATATCTTTATCTTCCTTTAATGAAGTCCATGTTTCAGCGCCGTAAAGCACGACTGGGATGATCAGAGTCTTATACAGAATCTCCTTAGTTGTTCGAGATAGGGCTTTATTGTTGAATTGCCTTATAAGCCCAAAAAAACAGCGATTGGCAAGAGTTATTCTTCGCTTGATTTCTGCGCTGATCTTGTTTTTATAGTTTATAGTAGAACCAAGGTAAACAAGGTCCCTTACTACCTCGAAGTTATAGTTGCCCACTGTGACGTTTTGTCCAATTCGTCGGTGTTTGCTGTCCCTTCTTGTTGACAGCATATACTTGGTTTTGCCCTCGTTTATCGCTTAACCCATTTTGGCCGCTTCCGTCTCGGTGCTTGCACACGCACCGGTGACAGCCCGCTGAGTTCTTCCGATAATGTCTATATCGTCGGCGTTTGCAAGCAGTTGTACAGACTTAGATTGTGCCTCCGGTGTTGGCTTGTGAGTTCCGTACAATATTAAAGAAGCCACATGACAGCGCGTCACCTTGTCTTAAACCTTTTTTGACATCAAAGGTCTCGGTGAGGTCATTACCGACCTTGATGGAGCAGCGAGCGTTCTCCATCGTCAGCCTGCACAGACGGATAAGTTTGGCAGGGATGTCAAAACTAGACATGGCTCTATAAAACTCTTCTCTATAGATGCTGTCATAGGCGGCCTTGAAATCGATAAAGAGGTGGTGAGTATCGATTTGGAATTCTTGGGCTTTCTCCTGAATCTACCGAGGTGTGAAGATTTGTTTTTTCACGGTCCCACCTCTCGCGAGCGTCTGACAAACATCCGAGAGTATTCTTGTCATGAAAAAGCTTCTCAAATCGCCGTTCGGAGTCGGCATTAAACTGTAGGTCCCTTCCATTCGTGTGAAAAATATAACGCACACAACATGTGTGGTTGCGGGAAGCTAGGCCCTGGCACTTTAAAGAGCTGTTGCGCCAAATATTTGTATTTGTGAAGATTTGATCGATGGTGGACTTTCCTGACCTGAAACCGCACTGATAAGGTCCAATCAGACTGCTGATGAAAGGTTTCTGACCAAATCTTACAGATGAGTTGGTGTATGCATTCTACCAATTCATCCCCAGCTGCCTTGAAAAGTTCGGACGGTAAGCCGTCAAGCCCAGCAGCCTTGTTGGATTTTAGCTTGGATATTGTTGTACATTGTTCCTGGAGTATAAACTCTCGATATTCTCAAACGCGCGCTTCTCATGCTTTTTCTTCTTCTTTTGGAGAAGCCGATGTTCTTCCCGCTCGTAGAGCTCACGAGCAACTCTTGTCCTCCTTTGCAGCGCCGCTTTGTATGTCTCTTGTTTTGCTGCATGCACTCGCCGGCATTCTTCGTCAAACCAGAGGTTTCGCGGTGGTGAGCGAGCGAGACCCAGCACATCAGTCGCGGCGTTTCTGATGGCATGTTGGCAGCGTTGCCACTGGTCTTCGGCACTTGATGCTGCCGGCATAGGGGTGATTGAGAGATTTCGGGATACGCGTTCAGCGAAGAGTCTGGCGGTCTCTTGCGATTGTAGCTTTTCGACGTTGAATTTTCTCACAGTGATTCTTCTTTGTTGCTCAGATTGGGATATCCGCATTCGTACCTTGGCTACAACAAGGTAGTTGATCCGAGTCTATGTTGGCCGCTCGGAAGGTCCGGACATCTAGAATACTGGAGACATGCCTTCCGTCGATCGCAATATGAATTTGGTTGACCGTTACATGATCATTGGACCGCCATGTCTGCTTATGAATATCGAGATGAGGAAACCATGTGCTTGCTATGGTGACATTTCACAGCGAAATCAATTAGCCTTAGTCCGTTATCAGATGTGGTGTCGTGTAGGTTATGCTTACCGACTGCCCTACCAAAGACGTCCTCCTTTCCTATTTTGGCGTTAAAATCGCCCAATACGATTTTTACTTCGTATTTAGGACACTGCTCGTATATTTTGCCCTCGTTTATCGCTTAACCCATTTTGGCCGCTTCCGTCTCAATGCTTGCAAGGTATCTTTCTTCAAAGGCTGAGGTGGGCTCGCCGGCCCCAAGGTTAACCCAAAGGAACACCCTAGACTTTGGGAAAGAGGTACTTTATTTATAATTGGATTGGTTTTATAATATTGTTGCGTTAACAATGCAAAATGTTCTGAGCTAACAATACTTATGCTTAACAATATTTGGATAACTTAACGCTAATGTTGGTCGTCCTGCGGCTGGTTCTGGTACGGGCCGGGGTTATGCGTCCGGTTGTCTGGCTCGGTTCGGTACGTCGGCGGGCAGTAGCTTCAGTCTGCACTTAGGGCAGGCTTCGAAGGGCGCAGTCCGCACTTAGGGCAGGCTTGCGATGACCCAGTCCGCATTTAGGGCAGGCTTGGGAAGGATCCAGTCCGCACTTAGGGCAGGCTTGGAATGTAGCCGTCCGCACTTAGGGCAGGCGTGCTGTGACCCAGTCCGCACTTAGGGCAGGCTTGGGAAGGATCCAGTCCGCACTTAGGGCAGGCTTGGAATGTAGCCGTCCGCACTTAGGGCAGGCGTGCTGTGACCCAGTCCGCACTTAGGGCAGGCTTGGGAAGGATCCAGTCCGCACTTAGGGCAGGCTTGGAATGTAGCCGTCCGCACTTAGGGCAGGCGTGCTGTGACCCAGTCCGCACTTAGGGCAGGCTTGGGAAGGATCCAGTCCGCACTTAGGGCAGGCTTGGAATGTAGCCGTCCGCACTTAGGGCAGGCGTGCTGTGACCCAGTCCGCACTTAGGGCAGGCTTGGGAAGGATCCAGTCCGCACTTAGGGCAGGCTTGGAATGTAGCCGTCCGCACTTAGGGCAGGCGTGCTGTGACCCAGTCCGCACTTAGGGCAGGCTTGGGAAGGATCCAGTCCGCACTTAGGGCAGGCTTGGAATGTAGCCATCCGCACTTAGGGCAGGCGTGCTGTGACCCAGTCCGCACTTAGGGCAGGCTTGGGAAGGATCCAGTCCGCACTTAGGGCAGGCTTGGAATGTAGCCGTCCGCACTTAGGGCAGGCGTGCTGTAGCTCGACAAAGGGCGGCAAATCCGCTGTAATTTACTTAATTTGTTTCCCTCAGAAGGGGAGAAACCTATCGGACGGGGCGGCTATGGCTAGTAGCAGACCCGTGGATTATTGCCCTATCACCGAGGTGAAGGCAGAAAATTGTGGAAAGTCGTAAGACCAATTCCGAGAGGCTGTCAAGAGTACACGAGATTGGTACTTTCACCACTTGAGCAGACTCTCTCGACTGACTCTCATCCACACTCCCTTATGGGAAAGTCCTGCAAGACGAGAATGTGAATTTTGAGCCAATGCAAAATGTCCTCCACATTCTCGTCTGCGACCCTTGTGTTTACATTTTCTCCTTTTGTTTGACAGGAGATTCGGTATCGCTACCTGCCAACAGATGGCGGCCTCCGCATTAGGTGGTTAGTGAGGTGTGCGTGGAGTGTGGATGATCGCTTCTGGGGTGTTGGATTATGTCACTTCGTTACATTCCCCTCCTTCTTCGGCAGACGAGAACCTTCTCGTCGTAAACTGTCACTGGCCTGTAGAGGGGAATCGACGGTAATGACGGTGCTGGTATCGGTGACGGCGGTTCTGGTAACGGTGATGACGGTGACGGCGGTAGTGACGGTGACGGCGGTGCTTTGACATCTGGTGGGTGCGACCAGTTGGACTTTCGCAATTATGTCGACGGTAATGGCGGTTCTGGTATCGGGGCTGATAGTTCTGGTGATGACGGTGACGGCGGTGGTATGACATCTGACTGTGGCGGCAATTTGGAGTTTGACAACTCTGACGACACTGATATCATTCGTGATGGTGCTGACATCGGTAGGGACGGTGACGGCGGTGGTTTGACATATAGTGGGTGCGACCAATTGGAGTTTTGCAACTCTGGTGGCTCTGATGTTGACGGTGATGACGGTTCTGGTAGCAGTGATGACGGTGACGGCGGTGGTATGACATCTGACGGTGGCGACCATTTGGAGATTGACAACTCTGACGACACTGATGTCATTCCTGATGGTGGTGACAGCGGTAGGGACGGTGACAGCGGTAGTGACGGTGACGGCGATGGTTTGACATATGGCGGGTGCGACCAATTGGAGTTTCGCAACTCTGGTGGCACTGATGTCGACGGTGATGAAGGCTCTTGTAATGACTGCGGCGTTGACGACAGTGACGATCTCACTACGGGTGGGATCCGGTGCGGTGGCTTCATTGGTCGCGTTGATAGGTCGCACTCTAGCAGCGGTATCGACGGTGGTGAAGAAAGCTTCATCCTGTTGACAGCTTCAGGCTGCTGTTTCGGAGACGCCCTCGGATATGTATGCCGGCTTTCTACTGCGCAGAGCAGTGTTGTTGGCGTTGGTGCACTCGGTGTATTGTGGCACGGACAGTCCCTCGTCATTCTTCCGTCCTCTCCACAATGGGAACAGAAGAGGCGGAACGGTTGACGGCATTCTTGCTGGCGGTGCCCATGCTGCTTGCAATTCCAGCAGTGCGTGTTGCGATCGTAGATGATCTGGGCAGGTAGAGTCTTGACGGCTTGGAGTCTCGGGGGACGGTTTGGAACGGCCGGCGATCCGCCGGCTTTTTCGTCGCTCCTTACGAACTCATACTCCTCCGCGAGATCCATCAGCTCTTCCAGCGTCTCAAAATCCCGACGCTTAATGTACAATCGGTACTCGGGTCGCAAACTGTCGTAGATTCGGTCTACGCTGTTAGTGCAATCCATTTGGGGATGTTGCCGGATCAGGTACTGATACGCCCGGATGTATTCCTTGGCCTTCTCTCGTGGTCCTTGCCGTCTCCGCATAATTTCATCCTCCAACTTGTGGATGAATCGGGCCGGGCGGTAATATCGGAGGAAGGCCTGGCGGAAATCTTCCCAAGTCTTCCAATTTTCCCGGTTGATTCGAAGCCACTCGAACGCCGCTCCTCGGAAGATCTCTGGCAGTGTACGAGGTATGTATTCCACTGGAATGTCGTAACACTGCGTTCGCTCTTCGAGTCGCTCAATGAATTCGGGTGCGCTTCCTGACCCATCAAATCGCAGGCCCCATTTCCGGACGGTGTCCATAACTTCGGCTTTATAGCTAACGACCCACTTATGATGCGGTGCGGCTTGCGGGGGATTCGGTGTCACGGTGCTGGCTTGTTGGGTCGACTGGTTCATCTGGACTAGCTGGTCATCCTCTGCTGCCTTATGGGGTATCGGAGTGTCCTCTTGGTCGGACATGGTTGGTTCCTCTCAGGTATCGGTCTCGGTCGGGTTTTTCGGTGGTACCTCTTGTAGAGGTCCCTGCTCGGGCGCCAATTGTGAGGGTATCTTTCTTCAAAGGCTGAGGTGGGCTCGCCGGCCCCAGGGTTAACCCAAAGGAACACCCTAGACTTTGGGAAAGAGGTACTTTATTTATAATTGGATTGGTTTTATAATATTGTTGCGTTAACAATGCAAAATGTTCTGAGCTAACAATACTTATGCTTAACAATATTTGGATAACTTAACGCTAATGTTGGTCGTCCTGCGGCTGGTTCTGGTACGGGCCGGGGTTATGCGTCCGGTTGTCTGGCTCGGTTCGGTACGTCGGCGGGCAGGAGCTTCAGTCTGCACTTAGGGCAGGCTTCGAAGGGCGCAGTCCGCACTTAGGGCAGGCTTGCGATGACCCAGTCCGCACTTAGGGCAGGCTTGGGAAGGATCCAGTCCGCACTTAGGGCAGGCTTGGAATGTAGCCGTCCGCACTTAGGGCAGGCGTGCTGTGACCCAGTCCGCACTTAGGGCAGGCTTGGGAAGGATCCAGTCCGCACTTAGGGCAGGCTTGGAATGTAGCCGTCCGCACTTAGGGCAGGCGTGCTGTGACCCAGTCCGCACTTAGGGCAGGCTTGGGAAGGATCCAGTCCGCACTTAGGGCAGGCTTGGAATGTAGCCGTCCGCACTTAGGGCAGGCGTGCTGTGACCCAGTCCGCACTTAGGGCAGGCTCGGAAGGATCCAGTCCGCACTTAGGGCAGGCTTGGAATGTAGCCGTCCGCACTTAGGGCAGGCGCGCTGTAGCTCGACAAAGGTCGGCAAATCCGCTGTAATTTACTTAATTTGTTTCCCTCAGAAGGGGAGAAACCTATCGGACGGGGCGGCTATGGCTAGTAGCAGACCCGTGGATTATTGCCCTATCACCGAGGTGAAGGCAGAAAATTGTGGAAAGTCGTAAGACCAATTCCGAGAGGCTGTCAAGAGTACACGAGATTGGTACTTTCACCACTTGAGCAGACTCTCTCGACTGACTCTCATCCACACTCCTTTATGGGAAAGTCCTGCAAGACGAGAATGTGAATTTTGAGCCAATGCAAAATGTCCTCCACATTCTCGTCTGCGACCTTTGTGTTTACATTTTCTCCTTTTGTTTGACAGGAGATTCGGTATCGCTACCTGCCAACAGATGGCGGCCTCCGCATTAGGTGGTTAGTGAGGTGTGCGTGGAGTGTGGATGATCGCTTCTGGGGTGTTGGATTATGTCACTTCGTTACATTCCCCTCCTTCTTCGGCAGACGAGAACCTTCTCGTCGTAAACTGTCACTGGCCTGTAGAGGGGAATCTAACATATTTTTCTTTCAATCAGGACTCTAAAAGTTCTTACAACTAACTCAACTATAAATATGAAAGACTAAAGAAAGAAAAAAAAAATAATAAAAAAAAAAGATATTACGACTAACAATAATAGAAAAAAAACTAATTATGATGACGGTGTCTGCAGAACTTCAGGCGGTCGGGGCTGCGACCATCGTGATCTGATGTACGTTGGTGAGGTCGGTGTAGTTGGTGGTGACGATGAGGTGACTGCTTCGACCTTAGACCATGGCGGAGGTTTTGACAGTGCCGGTTTGGCCATGGTTAACGTTGAGCCTATTGATGGTGAGGGCTCGTTGTCTTGTGTCGGCAATGGTCTCAATGATCCCAGTCTAGTAATCGGCGTAAAGGCTAACGGTAGACTTGCTGATGGAAAAGGCCACAGCATTGTTTCTTCTTGCGATGTTTGTGTAACATTTCGCAATGACGGCGGCGGCATGACATCTAACGGTGACGACAAGTTGGCATCTCTCAACTCTGGTGGCACTGATGTCGACGGTAATGACGGTGCTGGTATCGGTGACGGCGGTTCTGGTAACGGTGATGACGGTGACGGCGGTAGTGACGGTGACGGCGGTGCTTTGACATCTGGTGGGTGCGACCAGTTGGACTTTCGCAATTATGTCGACGGTAATGGCGGTTCTGGTATCGGGGCTGATAGTTCTGGTGATGACGGTGACGGCGGTGGTATGACATCTGACTGTGGCGGCAATTTGGAGTTTGACAACTCTGACGACACTGATATCATTCGTGATGGTGCTGACATCGGTAGGGACGGTGACGGCGGTGGTTTGACATATAGTGGGTGCGACCAATTGGAGTTTTGCAACTCTGGTGGCTCTGATGTCGACGGTGATGACGGTTCTGGTAGCAGTGATGACGGTGACGGCGGTGGTATGACATCTGACGGTGGCGACCATTTGGAGATTGACAACTCTGACGACACTGATGTCATTCCTGATGGTGGTGACAGCGGTAGGGACGGTGACAGCGGTAGTGACGGTGACGGCGATGGTTTGACATATGGCGGGTGCGACCAATTGGAGTTTCGCAACTCTGGTGGCACTGATGTCGACGGTGATGAAGGCTCTTGTAATGACTGCGGCGTTGACGACAGTGACGATCCGGTGCGGTGGCTTCATTGGTCGCGTTGATAGGTCGCACTCTAGCAGCGGTATCGACGGTGGTGAAGAAAGCTTCATCCTGTTGACAGCTTCAGGCTGCTGTTTCGGAGACGCCCTCGGATATGTATGCCGGCTTTCTACTGCGCAGAGCAGTGTTGTTGGCGTTGGTGCACTCGGTGTATTGTGGCACGGACAGTCCCTCGTCATTCTTCCGTCCTCTCCACAATGGGAACAGAAGAGGCGGAACGGTTGACGGCATTCTTGCTGGCGGTGCCCATGCTGCTTGCAATTCCAGCAGTGCGTGTTGCGATCGTAGATGATCTGGGCAGGTAGAGTCTTGACGGCTTGGAGTCTCGGGGGACGGTTTGGAACGGCCGGCGATCCGCCGGCTTTTTCGTCGCTCCTTACGAACTCATACTCCTCCGCGAGATCCATCAGCTCTTCCAGCGTCTCAAAATCCCGACGCTTAATGTACAATCGGTACTCGGGTCGCAAACTGTCGTAGATTCGGTCTACGCTGTTAGTGCAATCCATTTGGGGATGTTGCCGGATCAGGTACTGATACGCCCGGATGTATTCCTTGGCCTTCTCTCGTGGTCCTTGCCGTCTCCGCATAATTTCATCCTCCAACTTGTGGATGAATCGGGCCGGGCGGTAATATCGGAGGAAGGCCTGGCGGAAATCTTCCCAAGTCTTCCAATTTTCCCGGTTGATTCGAAGCCACTCGAACGCCGCTCCTCGGAAGATCTCTGGCAGTGTACGAGGTATGTATTCCACTGGAATGTCGTAACACTGCGTTCGCTCTTCGAGTCGCTCAATGAATTCGGGTGCGCTTCCTGACCCATCAAATCGCAGGCCCCATTTCCGGACGGTGTCCATAACTTCGGCTTTATAGCTAACGACCCACTTATGATGCGGTGCGGCTTGCGGGGGATTCGGTGTCACGGTGCTGGCTTGTTGGGTCGACTGGTTCATCTGGACTAGCTGGTCATCCTCTGCTGCCTTATGGGGTATCGGAGTGTCCTCTTGGTCGGACATGGTTGGTTCCTCTCAGGTATCGGTCTCGGTCGGGTTTTTCGGTGGTACCTCTTGTAGAGGTCCCTGCTCGGGCGCCAATTGTGAGGGTATCTTTCTTCAAAGGCTGAGGTGGGCTCGCCGGCCCCAGGGTTAACCCAAAGGAACACCCTAGACTTTGGGAAAGAGGTACTTTATTTATAATTGGATTGGTTTTATAATATTGTTGCGTTAACAATGCAAAATGTTCTGAGCTAACAATACTTATGCTTAACAATATTTGGATAACTTAACGCTAATGTTGGTCGTCCTGCGGCTGGTTCTGGTACGGGCCGGGGTTATGCGTCCGGTTGTCTGGCTCGGTTCGGTACGTCGGCGGGCAGGAGCTTCAGTCTGCACTTAGGGCAGGCTTCGAAGGGCGCAGTCCGCACTTAGGGCAGGCTTGCGATGACCCAGTCCGCACTTAGGGCAGGCTTGGGAAGGATCCAGTCCGCACTTAGGGCAGGCTTGGAATGTAGCCGTCCTCACTTAGGGCAGGCGTGCTGTGACCCAGTCCGCACTTAGGGCAGGCTTGGGAAGGATCCAGTCCGCACTTAGGGCAGGCTTGGAATGTAGCCGTCCGCACTTAGGGCAGGCTTGGGAAGGATCCAGTCCGCACTTAGGGCAGGCTTGGAATGTAGCCGTCCGCACTTAGGGCAGGCTTCGAATGTAGCCGTCCGCACTTAGGGCAGGCGTGCTGTGACCCAGTCCGCACTAAGGGCAGGCTTGGGAAGGATCCAGTCCGCACTTAGGGCAGGCTTGGAATGTAGCCGTTCGCACTTAGGGCAGGCTTGGGAAGGATCCAGTCCGCACTTAGGGCAGGCTTGGAATGTAGCCGTCCGCACTTAGGGCAGGCGTGCTGTGACCCAGTCCGCACTTAGGGCAGGCTTGGGAAGGATCCAGTCCGCACTTAGGGCAGGCTTGGAATGTAGCCGTCCGCACTTAGGGCAGGCGTGCTGTGACCCAGTCCGCACTTAGGGCAGGCTCGGAAGGATCCAGTCCGCACTTAGGGCAGGCTTGGAATGTAGCCGTCCGCACTTAGGGCAGGCGCGCTGTAGCTCGACAAAGGTCGGCAAATCCGCTGTAATTTACTTAATTTGTTTCCCTCAGAAGGGGAGAAACCTATCGGACGGGGCGGCTATGGCTAGTAGCAGACCCGTGGATTATTGCCCTATCACCGAGGTGAAGGCAGAAAATTGTGGAAAGTCGTAAGACCAATTCCGAGAGGCTGTCAAGAGTACACGAGATTGGTACTTTCACCACTTGAGCAGACTCTCTCGACTGACTCTCATCCACACTCCTTTATGGAAAAGTCCTGCAAGACGAGAATGTAAAGTTTGAGCCATTGCAAAATTTCCTCCACATTCTCGTCTGCGACCTTTGTGTTTACATTTTCTCCTTTTGTTTGACAGGAGATTCGGTATCGCTACCCGCCAACAGATGGCGGCCTCCGCATTAGGTGGTTAGTGAGGTGTGCGTGGAGTGTGGATGATCGCTTCTGAGGTGTTGGATTATGTCACTTCGTTACAACCGGTAACAGCCCGCTGAGTTCTTCCGATAATGTCTATATCGTCGGCGTATGCAAGTAGTTGTACAGACTTGTAATAGATTGTGCCTCCTGTGTTGGCTTGTGAGTTCCGCACAATCCATTCATGGACTAGGCAACCGCAATAACAACGGCGAAAGGTTTCTGGATTTCTGCCAACCGCCCTTAGATAGGGGCACCATGTTTGAGCACAAGACCTGCCACAAAGTCAGCTGGGTTTTCAATGACAGGCAAGCAACCTCCAACCAAATTGACCATTTTGCTATCAGCCGCCGCTTTAGAAGTAGTCTCCTGGACGTCCGAAACAGGCGAGGGGCAGACGTGGGGATAGTACGTGATCACCATCTTATGATAGCTACTCTCCAACTACGCACTGCTGCAGTTCGAAGATCCCACGACAACACAAGAATGCCCAGGTTCAACATCGATAGACTTAGTGATCCCTCAGTGCGCTAACAACTAAGGGAGCACCTTTTGCAAGGTGTGGAAGCAATCAACAGCTCAATGCCCGCAACCATACAAGACCATTGGTGTGCTGTGAAAAATGTTTTTACATCTGGTGCTGAAAGAATTGTCGGTCGATCGCAGGAAGACATAGGGCGTGGCTTTCCGAGTATACCTGGTGACGGATTGACGAACGAAAACAGCTGAAAGCTCGCGTTGCAGCTACTCCAGCAGCAGGGAGAAGCGAGTTAGAGTCCCTATATCGCATGAAGATGAGAGAAGTTCAGCGTAGCGTGCGACGTGATAAGCGCAACTACATCAACGCGCTGGCTACAGAAGCAGAAGAAGCTGCACGGAGGTGCGACAGCAGGACCGTCTACAGAATCACCAAACAGCTGACAGGTAGTCGCAGCTCCAGCCAACACCCAGTGAAAAGCCCAGACGGCTCCTTGTTCATTTCGGATGAGGACCAGCTCAAGAGATGGAAAGAGCATTTTGCTACGGTTTTGAGCAGCGTATTCGCTAGCGATATGCTCCCAAATCAGACTGAGATACCCGAGGTGAGAAGCTCCCGAATACGCACCATGACTCCCAGTAAAGATGAGATCATTACCGCGATCAAGGCACTCAAAACCAACAAGGCGGTATGACTTGACGGTATTCCAGCAGAGCTCTTAGGAGCAGCGCCCACATCGGCTAAGCTTCTGCTTCCACTTATATAGAGAGTTTTCCTAACGAGTGGAAAAAGGGAATGATCGTCAAGCTTCCTAAGAAAGGAAATCTAATGGAGTGCGGAAACTGGAGGGGTATCTGCGTGCTGCCTGCTGTGGCTAAGATAATAGCTAAAATCACTCTGGAGCGAATTAAACAACATCTCGAAGACACACTCGATGCCGAACAAGCAGGTTTCCGCTCTGGATCCTCATGTGCCGACCACATCAACACACTGCCGATTATCATCGAACAGTGTGTTGAATATCGATCGCCACTGCACCTGCTGTTCATCGATTTTGAGGAGGCGTTCGATAGTGTCAACAGGGAGTTTATTTGGCGTGCCTTACGCAGGAGAGGTATTCCCGATAAACTAATTGCTATTATCAAGGCTACATATTGTAATATTCTTGCTGGGGTTCGTTTAAATAAAACTGTCTTTTGTGTATTTCAACTGGTTATTTATTGTCAACTACTAACTTTACTTCAACACAATATTCAAATCACTTTATTCTTTATTTATTTCAAATTAAACTGTCGCTACAGTTTCACATTCACGATATCGATTATTTTAACCACTTGGTCGAGTCTCTCTTGTGCTATATGATTGCAGCACGTGGAGAGTGACCACTACTATCACCAGAAAGCTGCAAACGCTTGTTAATAGGTGTCTGCGTAATATTTTAAGGATTTTCTGGGACAAGCGCATCTCTAACGAATACCTTTACGAGAGAACGGGTCAGAAACCAATAGGCACAACCATCCAACGGCGGAAGTGGCAGTGGATTGGTCACACGTTCCGAAAGAGTGACAGTTCCATAGCGAACCATGTTGTGCAATGGAACCCTCTAACTCAGGATGGCAGAAGACTTGGCGGTCCGAGGAGAACATGGCGCAGAACAGTCGAGAAAGAGGCACGGCAGTTAGGGAAAAAATGGGGAGAACTCAGATACATTGCCAGAAACCGTACACGATGGAGCGTAGTGTCCCAAAGGTGGTAACATTTTTTGGTCATTCGTCAAAAATATTAAAAATTCTGTCTCGTCTTCCATCCCAACGCTCATTTACAATGACATTCCAGCTGTCAGCTCCTTAGACAAGGCCAATCTGCTTGCTGCTCACTTCGCAGCGAACTCCACCCTGCCAGATAGCGCTTTGTCTCCGTCCGTACTTGAGAGCGTCGAATTTTCCATGGGACAAGTCCACTTTCGCACTCGTACAATTGCAGCAGTACTCAAAGGTCTTAACACACACAAATCCGCTGGTCCAGATGGTATCTCCCCCATAGTTCTGAAGAGGTGTTCTTCCACGCTGGTTTTCGTAGCAACAGGTCCACTGGTGATTTGATGGCATATCTCACCGAGAAGTGGAACCGATCTCTCCATCACTTCGGCGAAACAAAGATGGTTGCGCTCGATATTTCTAAGTCATTTGACAGAGTTTGGCATCAGGCTCTTTGGTCGAAAATGCGTACATATGGCATCGATGAGTCTCTTCTTCAATGGATTAGAAATTACCTTTCGGGCCGTTCAATACAGGTTGTCTTGGACGGCTTCAAGTCTGCAATTCACCACATAAATGCTGGTGTTCCCTAGGGTTCCGTTTTGTCTCCGACTCTCTTCCTCATTTTTATAAATGACCTCTTGTCTGCAACTTCTAATCCAATCCATTCCTTCCCTGATGACAGTAGCCTCAGTTTTTCATATTCGTAGAAGAGGAACGACGACGTATGTTAAACACATTAAATTCCGACCTGGACAGCATAACCAAATGGGGTTCAATCAATAGAGTGGAATTTAATGCATCTAAAACTCAATGCTGTCTTCTGTCTCTCAAGTGAAACCAAGGCCCTCAACCATTATCCATAATTGGTACTTGCATCGCTGAATCCGAAAGACTTGCCGTTCTCAGTATATGCATCAATAACCGCCTTCGATGGAACGATCACATATTCGAAGTCGCCAAAAATGCTGCAAAATGTCTAGGATTCCTAAAGCGGTGCAAGAAATATTTTACCCCGTCTGATCTGGCCTCCATCTATAAGGCATTCATCCGCCCAAAGCTGGAATATAACGCCCACATCT
The DNA here is from genome assembly GCA_945910035.1 of Brachypalpus laphriformis. Lineage (NCBI taxonomy): Eukaryota > Metazoa > Arthropoda > Insecta > Diptera > Syrphidae > Brachypalpus > Brachypalpus laphriformis. The sequence goes on along the minus strand of OX246754.1, from coordinate 109,218,798 downwards.
AGTCTGGTGCACCCAAGACCGTTCTGCACATTCTAGATAGGATACAGAATCGCGCGTTAAAACTGATAGGTGATAGAGACATAGTGAGCTACATAGTCTCACTTGAACATCGTAGAAATGTCTCGTCTCTGTCTTTCCATTTTTTATTGCTTTTTTATAAAAAATGCTCCAGCGAAATAGCCAGCTGCATTCCTCCCCTTCAAAGCTTCACCCGCAATACCCGTCACGCTTCGAATGCACATCAGTTCACCCTCAAGCCCAACTTCAGACGTACTGTCAAATATAGGGATTCGTTTATAAGCGGAACAACACGTTAGTGGAATAATCTACCAGCCTCTGTATTTCCTAATCATTAAAACCTTCAAACATTTAAAGCCAACGCAAACCGGCACCTCCTCTGTCTTCTTCCCCCCTCTTCCTATCCTCCCGTGCCCTAAGAACCAGTATAAGGGTATTAATAATCCCTTTGGCACGCGCAAATTATATAAAAAAAAATAAAAAATTGATGCTGCCGGCATAGGGGTGACTGAGAGATTTCGGGATACGCGTTCAGCGAAGGGTTTGGCGGTCTCTTGCGATTGTAGCTCTTCGACGTTAGATTTTCTCACAGTGATTTTTCTTTGTTGCTCAGATTGGGATATCCGCATTCGTACCTTGGCTACAACAAGGTAGTTGATCCGAGTCTATGTTGGCCGCTCGGAAGGTCTGGACATCCAGAATACTGGAGGCATGCCTTGCGTCGATCGCAATATGATCAACTTGGTTGCTCGTTACATGATCATTGGACCGCTATGTCTGCTTATGAATATCGAGATGAGAAAACCATGTGTTCAAAACGGAACCTATCAAAGAATACTTGGAGAAGAAAAATATATTTATACATTATACAACCCCACATAGCCACACAGGAAACTCTGATGTAGAACGATTACATGGTAGGTACTCTAAATGAATAAATACGCACACTACGAAGCGCAAGAGAACAAGGAGAGATATTTTTAGAAACTAACGATGCATACACCGCCTTAGAAACTTACAATAATATAATTCATTTAACGACTAGGGAAAAACCCATTAACGTCCATTTTGGAAGAATAAAAGATTACAAGGAAATATTTGATAGAATAGAAGAAAAGAAGAAAGGTATATTAGAAAAATTTAATAAAAAAAAGGATGAAGAAATAGACCCTACTCATGGTAAACGACACAAGGCATGGTATAAGACACAAAAATGAATCCAAACTATAAAATAATGGGACAAGTAGGAGATCGCATAATTACAAAAATAAAATATAAAACAATTCCAAAACAGACCGTATATCATACAGATCAATTCTGAAAGAAAAAAATATTTCAAGAGAATTTATCTTCTTTCTAGGCCTCCTGAAACCTCACAGTGCTGTTAGCAATAACTCAGCTGATGCGGGTAGCATCACAGAAACTTGAATTAACAGATCTAAATGATGGACAAGGCTTCACCATGATACAACATAAAGAAAAACCATTAACCGAAAATTATAATACATATAGAATATTGCACTTCATTAATTTAATCAATTATCAAATTATTATTGAAACTACGAGTATAGAAGAACGGATTAAAAATATCCCGTTACAAGAAAAATACCATAACAAACAAATGACACATTTGAAGGAAGTATTTCATTCAATCCTACCGCATAGACAAAGGAGAGGATTATTGAATTTAGGAGGATATGCTTTAAAATTCCTATTCGGAACCATAGATGAAGACGATAGGACCAAAATCGAAAATTATTTAAACAATTTGAGGAAAACACTCACAATGCAATTACCAATTCAAATGAACAAATAACTATTAACGACCGATTTAACCAACAGATAACAAACTTACAGAAACGACTAACCATATGAATACCTATTCCAATAGCCGTAAACAACTAGAGAGAGACCTAACAAACTTTCAAGCACAGAATCACGCAAAAGAAAATATGTATACATTATCTTCTCAATGACATACATACATGCAAAAAATGAAAGAGATAATACTGACATCACGCTTAGGTATACTCAGCCGAGATATACTTACTGACACGGAGACGAGACAATTTAACGTAACCATAGAGAAATTGGAAAATATCAAATTAGAACTGGCCCTATATAATAATAATATTATCCTTATAATCGCAATTCCCATATTATCAAAAGCAATGTACAAACACATCCATGTCGAGCCCATACCTAATAAATAAGGGAATATGCAAATTGCTATACAAAATAAAACTTATCTAATGTTCAATTCAAAAGTATACTCCATATCAAAAAACATAAAGAATTTAAGACCATTCCGAGACGACTGTATAGAAAACTGATTTAAAGGAAAAATGAACTGTCAATACGAACAAAAGAAGAAATAATTGAAATTGGAAGACATAATATAGTTGTAAAAAATATAAATGTTCAGAAATTGTATCAAAACTGTAACAACCTGAATATTGAAATTAAAGGAAACTATTTAATAAAGTTCGAAAATTGTAAAATTCGAATTAACAATATTACACATAGAAAAAATATTTATGCTTGTGAACCTATAATACCTAATCCTATACATGAAATAAATTATACCAATATTAACAATATAATTTTTGAGATATTGCATCATGACAATATTCAGAATATCAAATACATAAATGAGTTAAAATACGAGCATACAAAAACACAAACACATATGTATATTATCATAGCTATTATTGTATTATGTATTACCCTGTATGTTATAGTAAAACTCAAGAAAAGAGATTATACCAAGATTGTAACAAATATTAGTCTTCGCGAGATTGCAAGCAACCCCGGAATCAACTCTTCGGCGGGAGGTGTTATAATCGCAACATAGGAGGTAATATACAAAGATGTATATAAAGAAACCCTCCAAATGCTACAACCATTACTACAGCCACCAAAAACAGCAGGTGCACACGGCACCAAGGAAATAGCAGAACGACCATTTGATAGATAAGATGCACTTAGCACCAACCCAAGCCGACGCTCAAACATCTAAATATAATCACATCCTGCAATAAACATCTAAATATTATCACATCCTGCATACCTAAGTAAACTTCTAAAGATAATCACATCCTGCATACCTAAGTAAACATCTGAAGATAATCACTTCCTGCATACCTAAATTTCCTAGAAACTGTAATAAAGATTAAAAAAAACACATGCATTGTCCTGCATGAACAATGACAGGTAAACCATAATATGCATTAAACGTGTTAGCCAATAATCCCGTTATCTTAAGTTGAAAATATTTTCATTTTCTCTTCTAAAATAGTCATCGTCGCCTGTAAGGAACAACCATTATGGAATATTTTTGATAAGGCTGAAATGCAGCTCGTTGTAACGAGTTATTTCGTCGTAGTTTCTAATACAGTGCAGATGGTAAGGTAATTCATGAAATATTTGTTAATTGGTTAATCCAATCAACATTTTTTGCATCAATACGGTAAAAAAGTAAACATAAGACGATAAATGTAAAATTGTTTAATACATTTTGGCTTCGCGAATTACTTATCAAAAAAAAAAATTCAACAATGCCCAGGGAAAAAGTTTTAACAGATAAGAAAAAAGGTGAAATAATGATTCTGGACTTTCTTTGCGAGAGATTGCGAAAAATATCAATCTGTCTCATATATGCCGTCCTAAGCAAAAAGGACACAAACGCCAAAATTCTAAAATTGAGTTAGCGGCATATTTGGATTCCTTAAACAGTGCTTTATTTTTGTGTGAAGCTTAAAAGGCATATTTCCAACTGCAAATGGCTCAAAATCACGGATGGAAATGGACACATCTCTCTATTCCTAAGTAAAAAAGACAAACCAGAAACAGTAAAATGCGTTTATCTCAAAACTACTAAAATAGAGATGCGCCCTTTCTTCTTACGACGGCAGTACAGTTGTCCGCAACTTTTTGAGTTTCGCCCGCTAAAAATCGGAAATTTTTTGAGAAATTAGAAAAGACCCAGTAATAAACAAGCCTTCAGCTTCACAAATATGATCTCCCGATTGGAAAACGTCGGGCTTAGCAGATATTAAGATCAGGTAAGAATGTTGTCCACGAAAAAGCGATGAAAACACAAAGTGGCAAGATAAGATTTTGCGAAAAAATACATGTCATGGACGGAAGAATGGACAAATGTTTTATTTAGTGATGGAAAAAAAATTCAACCTGAATGGACCCGATGGTTTTTCCATGTATTGGCATGATCAAAGAATGAAGCAGGTAATCAAATTTAGCCGAAATTTTGGGGGCGGCAGTGTTATGATTTGGGCTGGTTTCTGTGCCGCCGGTAAAACGAAAATCGCTTATGTACCAACGAAAATGAAATCCCAAAAATACATCGAGCTATTAGAAGACGTAATGGTGCAAAAAGCTGACGAGTTATGTGGAGTCAACTTTGTGTTTCTACAAGATAATGCTTCCGTTCACTCTGCAAAGAAAGTCAAAGAGTGGTATTCTCTTAAGAATATTGAGGTTTTGGACGGGCCAGCGAGAAGTCCTGACCTTAAGCCAATAGAAAATTTGTCGGGAGCATTATCTCGTCTGGTGTATCATATTACACAAATAGACGGCAATATAATACCGTTAAAGAACTCAAAGAAGCCATTACATTGTCCTGGAACTCTATTTGAAATACGGTTCTCCAAAATTTGATTAACACAATGCCAAGTAGAATATTTGAAACAATTACTAAGAATGGAGGTCCTACCCATTATTAACATCATTGTTTTTGAAAAATAATATTCTTAAAAGCGTTCTGAAACATGTGTTTTTATAAGAATTTTGCTGCTATTTTTATGAATTTTTAGTTTTAAACATTAAATTGATTTGATTTTACATTTTGCAAGCAGTCTTAAGTTAATTATGTATGATAATGTAGTTTCTTGAAATAATAAAAATCATAAAAAATATCCCAAAGGAAAATTGCATAGAGCAATGAAAATGCTTCCAAAATATACAGAAAGCGAGGTATACAAGCATCTTTTTTTTTAGAAAAACACAGAATAGAATTTAATCACACAGGAATAGGAAAAACATATCTCAAATTAAAAAAGGAATTCTATGTACCTAAATTAAAGGAAAAAAATAACTAAAATAATAAACAACTGCAAGATATACCTAGGAAAAGCAGAAAGAAACCCCATGAAATTACCCTATGAAAAAACCGAGACCGCCCAACACTATCTCATAAAACTATCATAAAATTATTAAGGAAAATATTCACATTATATGAAAAAACCTGAAAAAATTGCGCTAGACAATTTATTTATTTTTATTATTTTTTATTTTTTTTGTCGGGATAGGAAACACTCGACTGGAGCACTCAGACACAACTGGTCCATTGTACTGCCAGAGAGTAAACCTTCAAAGAAAGCCAAGCAAGCACTTCAGTGATGAGGAGCTTACAGTACCAGCACTCACCACATCCGCACCGAAGATCTGCCACCTGATACGAGCAAAGGCCGGACACTTTCTCCACAAGCGTCGCAGATTGTAGTGTCACTTAAGCCTAACACGTTAAGGTACTTGGCAAAAGCGAAGTGGCCTGTCAAGACGCCAATAAGTTGTCTACAGTCTTTTCTGCTGAGAGACAGCAAAGATGCCGCTGATTTCTTACAAACTTCCGGTAGCATCCGTTTAGTCAACCTGCAACCTGGAGAGTCATGCCACACACAATTGTGCTCGTGAGGGACCCAGTCCTCAATGGAAGCCCTAACCGAGGACGCTGGAAGACCCAACGCGGCTTCGGGACCTGAGAAAGCCTCCTTTGAGCCTTGTCTAGCAAACTCATCGAAGATCTCGTTCCCCAAGATCCCAGTGTGACCTGAGACCCAGATAAGAGACAGAGAATTCAGCCTTGCGACCGAGTTCAAAGAGTTTTTGGTTTCAAGAATTATTTTGGAAGTGGTTAAAGGGTTAAACAAGTTCTCAAGTGCAACCTGACTGTCACTACAGACACAAATGCTACGTCCCTTTCACCTGTTCTTCACAACATAGTGCATGGCCATTAGGATTGCATAAGTTTTCGTTTGGAAAACAGACGCAAATTTGCCTAACGAGAAGTGAAGTCTAATGTTGTCGACTTCGACGAAGACCCCAGCGCCAGACCCTTGACTGGTTTTGGAACCATCCGTGAAAATACGACTACATTCCATTCCCGGCTCAGACTCTGACCGAAGCCAATCCTGGGCACAAGGAAAGTCGACTCTGAATTTGCGCATCAGCTGGAGTTCTGGTGTCATTGCATCAGACGGCATATCCATAAGACAGGAGTCGTAAGATAAGTGTCGCACAAGTTCATCAAAGTTCCAGTGTGGAGTATACCAAAAACCGCCCCGCCTAAGACGATGGATGGCTTTGATAGTGCAACCAATGATACAAGTATCAAGGGGAGGTAAGTTCAGCAAAGCGTCTAGAGCAGAGCCAGGCGTACTCGGGAAAGCTCCCGAGCAGCTAGACAATGATACAGTGTTAAAAACTTACTTACTTAGGTGGCGCCACAGTTCGGGGTGAACCTGGGTCTCAACCAACAAGCCTCTCCATTTAGATCGGTCTTTAGCTAATTGCCTCCAGTTGCGCACTCCAAGTTGGTCGAGGTCCCCTTGAACTTGTGCGCGCCACCTACGGCGATGATTCCCTCTACTGCGTCGTCCCTCGGGGTTAGATTCAAAGACTCGGCGGGCCGGAGCGTTGGTGTCCATTCGCTCTACATGTCCTAGCCATCTCAGACGTCCAATACGCAGTTTTTTGACTAGGTCGATGTCGCTGTACAGCTCGTATAGTTCGTGATTGAATCTTCTCCTCCAAAACCCGTCAACGCAAACGGGACCGAAAATCTTATGAAGAATTTTTCTCTCGAAGCGACCAAGGATATCTTTATCTTCCTTTAATGAAGTCCATGTTTCAGCGCCGTAAAGCACGACTGGGATGATCAGGGTCTTATACAGAATCTCCTTAGTTGTTCGAGATAGGGCTTTATTGTTGAATTGCCTTATAAGCCCAAAAAAACAGCGATTGGCAAGAGTTATTCTTCGCTTGATTTCTGCGCTGATCTTGTTTTTATAGTTTATAGCAGAACCAACGTAGACAAGGTCCCTTACTACCTCGAAGTTATAGTTGCCCACTGTGACGTTTTGTCCAATTCGTCGGTGTTTGCTGTCCCTTCTTGTTGACAGCATATACTTGGTTTTACCCTCGTTTATCGCTTAACCCATTTTGGCCGCTTCCGTCTCGGTGCTTGCACACGCACCGGTGACAGCCCGCTGAGTTCTTCCGATAATGTCTATATCGTCGGCGTATGCAAGCAGTTGTACAGACTTAGATTGTGCCTCCGGTGTTGGCTTGTGAGTTCCGTACAATATTAAAGAAGCCACATGACAGCGCGTCACCTTGTCTTAAACCTTTTTTGACATCAAAGGTCTCGGTGAGGTCATTACCGACCTTGATGGAGCAGCGAGCGTTCTCCATCGTCAGCCTGCACAGACGGATAAGTTTGGCAGGGATGTCAAAACTAGACATGGCTCTATAAAACTCTTCTCTATAGATGCTGTCATAGGCGGCCTTGAAATCGGTAAAGAGGTGGTGAGTATCGATTTGGAATTCTTGGGCTTTCTCCTGAATCTACCGAGGTGTGAAGATTTGATCGATGGTGGACTTTCCTGACCTGAAACCGCACTGATAAGGTCCAATCAGACTGTTGATGAAAGGTTTCTGACCAAATCTTACAGATGAGTTGGTGTATGCATTCTACCAATTCATCCCCAGCTGCCTTGAAAAGTTCGGACGGTAAGCCGTCAAGCCCAGCAGCCTTGTTGGATTTTAGCTTGGATATTGCTATCCTCACTTCGTTTTGGTCAGGTGGACGGAAATTTTGACTATCATCGTCTGTGTTGAATGGTTCATTCTGCCTGACAGCGGGATGTTGGCCTTCGTCGCCGTTATACAGTCTGTAGAAGAAGTTTTTCCATATTCTCAGCACCGACTGTGATTCTAGTACGAGGTTTCTATTTTCATCTCTACAGGTTTCAGTACGGATATTGCTTCTCTGACACGTTCGTTTTACCTTTTGGTAAAACTTCCGTACATTGTTCCTGGAGTATAAACTCTCGATATTCTCAAACGCGCGCTTCTCATGCTTTTTCTTCTTCTTTTGGAGAAGCCGATGTTCTTCCCGCTCGTAGAGCTCACGAGCAACTCTCGTCCTCCTTTGCAGCGCCGCTTTGTATGTCTCTTGTTTTGCTGCATGCAGTCGCCGGCATTCTTCGTCAAACCAGGGGTTTCGCGGTGGTGAGCGAGCGAGACCCAGCACATCAGTCGCGGGGTTTCTGATGGCATGTTGGCAGCGTTGCCCTTGGTCTTCGGCACTTGATGCTGCCGGCATAGGGGTGATTGAGAGATTTCGGGATACGCGTTCAGCGAAGAGCCGCCAGACTCTCTCTCTCTTGCGATTGTAGCTTTTCGACGTTGAATTTTCTCACAGTGATTCTTCTTTGTTGCTCAGATTGGGATATCCGCATTCGTACCTTGGCTACAACAAGGTAGTTGATCCGAGTCTATGTTGGCCGCTCGGAAGGTCCGGACATCTAGAATACTGGAGAGATGCCTTCCGTCGATCGCAATATGAATTTGGTTGACCGTTACATGATCATTGGACCGCCATGTCTGTTTATGAATATCGAGATGAGGAAACCATGTGCTTGCTATGGTGACATTTCACAGCGAAATCAATTAGCCTTAGTCCGTTATCAGATGTGGTGTCGTGTAGGTTATGCTTACCGACTGCCCTACCAAAGACGTCCTCCTTTCCTATTTTGGCGTTAAAATCGCCCAATACGATTTTTACTTCGTATTTAGGACATTGCTCGTATATTTTGTCGAGGAGCTCGTAGAAACACTCTTTGGTGGCAGGGTCCTTTTCTTCCGTGGGGGCATGAACGCATATTAGGCTTATGTTAGCGAATTTAGCCTTGATCCGGATAGTCATAATACGCTCGCTCACGTGTCGGAAGCTTAAGACTTCTTGCCTAAGTCTGCCGCGTATGACTAATCCGCATCCGAATAAGCGTTGCCTGTTGCTTCTATAGCAATCACCATAGTAGATGGCATAGTTTTTCATCCTCTTTTTGCCCGACCCCTCCCATCGCACTTCCAGGATGGCGGTAATATCTAGCAGTAGTTCGGCTGCACGTGGTCTGTAAAGGGACAGAACATTCCACGTACAGATCCGAACGTCGTTGTCCTTATTTCGTTTGCTGGGGTCGTCATTAGTTGAGTCATCCTCATCCGAGGCTTTTGGTTGTTTCGGAACCATAGACTTTTTACGTGGTAGGGAAGTTACCCCTTATTAGTGGGCGCCGTGGCGTAAGTGGTTAGTGTGTCGGATCACTACGCATGTGGTTCCAAGTTCGAATCCCAGAAAACACCAAAAAGTTTTTCACGGTCCCACCTCTCGCGACCGTCTGACAAACATCCGAGAGTATTGTTGTCACGAAAAAGCTTCTCAAATCGCCGTTCGGATTCGGCATTAAGCTGTAGGTCCCTTCCATTCGTGTGAAAAATATAACGCACACAACATAAGTGGTTGCGAGAAGCTAGGCCCTGGCACTTTAAAGAGCTGTTGCGCCAAATATTTGTTTGTTTTTTATTTGAAGTTACCCCGACAACACAACCCCCAACCTGGAGGGCCATAATATGACTCCGGAAGATAACATAATTTTTGATGTAAAGATGTAAAGAAAGAAATTTTTTTTATCAAAAAGTGACGATTTAACATTCATCCATGAACTAAAACATTCAATTCCTACAAAGGACGATTCCCCTATTTTTCAAGGATATATCGATATCCCGAAGCGCATAAGAGGAAGTAGATCGACAGATTCAAGAAATGCTTGAACAAGGCATAATCAAACATTCAACTTCTTCTTACAACGCTCCCATATGGGTCGTTCTTAAAAAAGAAGACAATGTAGGCAGTAAAGAATGGCAAATACTTAGTCATAGACTATCGCAGATTAAATGAGTACACTAAAGAAGATAAACATCCGATACCATTGATAGAAGCCATTTTAGATAAATTAGGTAGAGCAAACTATTTTACTACGTTAGACCTAACGAAAGGTGTTGGAGCAGAATATCATAATCATCTCATCACCATCGTCATCAGCAGCATCAACGTAATGTTGTCTTACGTAAATTTTTGTATTTGAATTTGGCGCTTAAGTTAGACCAATCACCATATTTTTTGTATTGTTCAATTCGCCACAAATTTAAACTTTTATAAAAATAACGTAAATTCTCTCTCAAGCGAAAGAATCTGATATTTGTAAATTGTATAAAAACCCTCTTCAAAATAAAGCTTTTGTCAATCAATAGTCAAAAACCCTTAGGGGAAACTCTTTTCGTTTGATTTCAATTTCGCTCGCATTTTTCGCTACTTTCGTCGTCACTATTTGGTTAAAACCCAAAAGGTTTCGCTCTATCGTTTTTCGTGGAACTCATCGGAGTTCAAATTTCGCATCCGTTTGGCAATCGCTCAAACGCAACAACCAGGATCTTCCTATTCCTTGCAAAGGGTCAAATAGAGGTCCCGCGGTTGGCGGTCGGAAAAGTATCCGCTCGTTCATTTTGGCGCCCAACGTGTTTAAGAACTCAGTGACAATTTTTACTCAAAAAACTCTCACAGAAAATTGTAGTGTTGTGCAGAAAGTGTAACAAAAAACAAGAAAAAAGACCCAACAAATGCACACAGTTTAATTAAACTATCATAGACAAAACTAAGACTCTCATAGAACAATAAACACTTTAGTGATCTGTGAATCTCGGTTCGGTTTCGGTGATCGTGATCGCGAGTGCAAGGTAGCTGAAGTACCATCCACCTCACAAGAGAAGGAGCCGTAGAGGAACTCAAAACCAACAGCAGCACAGAAAGGAGAAAAGTTTTATTAGTGGGTGATAAGTATAAATCCCCACTTCCAGGTACGTGATATACATAGCACAATTGTTCGAATGTGCGTCTACAAATAGCGAGCAGCTGTTCTGTTCCCAGTTCCTACTACAATTGCATAGGGACCAGCAAGTACAAAAAAAAAAAAAAAATAATCAAAAACGCAACGCACCTTCGATATAATTTGGATGAACTTGCTACTAATTCATATCCAGCAACGAATTACAAACTAACAACATCATATATATATACATGTAGGCGAGTTCCCATAGATCACGCAATCCATATTTACTTACACAAATTACATTGCCACAATACAAATACCTTAACACTATCTTAACATATTATTCTATATACTATTTACATAACCATTACCGTTCTATAAGCTTTCTTTTGTAAAACATTTGCAAATTCTTGCCTAATTCAGCTGAGTCGTCAAGCAGTAAAGTTGTCAAGTTGCATTTAACTAAAATTCCCTAATTTTGCTAATAATCTTAATTTAATTTAATATTATTTCAATAAAACCTAATTTGTAAATTAATTAAAAGACTGGCTGGTTTATTTAATTTGCCTGCACATTTAATTAACTCCTACACATTTGGGGGCTCAACAAAAAAAAAAAAAAATTTTAATCGATCAGTGACAATGGAAAATCTCACTGTGGATCAATTAAAATCGGAATTAGCGCGATTAAATTTATATACCGATGGCTTGAAACCGATCTTGGTAGCAAGATTAAAGGAGGCATATAGCATGAGGAAGCAGGTAGCAGAAGACAATACACGCAATAATACAGCTGACGATGATAATGGAGAAATGCCTTCTCATAGTGGGTCCAGTAAAACAGCAGTGCAAAGCGCGAACAAAGGTTTGGACAGTGGAGAGTGCGGCGAATCTCCGATTCGTTTTTCTCTGAGAGACGTAGAGAGTTTAGTTTCTAAATTCAGTGGTGACGATGGTATTTCACTAAATTCGTGGCTCTCGGAATTTGATGAGGTTACATCATTACTCAATTGGTCAAACCTCGAAAAACTTCTATTCGCGCGAAAACAGTTAGTTGGCTCGGCCAGGTGTTTTATGAAAACATGTTCGTGTCGTACGTACGAGGAATTTAAGCAAGTCTTACGCGCAGAATTTCAGAAAACTCTTTGCAAAGCAGATATTTATTCTCAGTTACAAAATCGTAAAATGAGACGGGAAGAAAATTTTCGCGAATATGTGTATAAGATGAAGGAAATTGCTCAACTTGCCGACGTAGATAACAATTCCTTGATCCATTATATTGTTGTATTCTTTCTGGGGTTCGTTTTAAATAAAACCGTCTTTTGTGTATTTTAATCGCTTATTTATTATCAAATACCAACTTCACTTTAACACAATATTCAATCACTTTATTATTTCAAATCAAACGGTCGCTACAGACTTATTTTCACAATGTCGCTTGCTTTCACCACTGGTCAAATATCTCTTGTAATCGCTGTATTCACTTATGAACAACTGTATCGACGATGGTTGTGGTATGGGTATTTATAGGAAATCGCTAGGGGTTCTAGAACATACTTGATGTTTCTCCGGGTGAATTGAGGATCATGGAATATTGGGATATTGTGTGGAACAATTGTGGAACGTAAGCACATCAGGTTGGAATATTTACTGCTAGAATGTTTTGCAATAGTTGCTACAGTTTGAGATACAGTGTTTCAGTTTTTGGTACACAAACCATCCTGCAGTCAATGCTACAATATCATAAATGGTGTCTCTGGAAATGAACAGCACAAATTGATTTTGTATGGAGCTAAAAACTTGTCAGAATTGATTGACAAATACGACATTTTTTTGAGATTGAAATCCAAAGTAATTTTTCATAGCGGTGTTGGAAACGGTTGGCATGGTGGTAGTACTAGTAGTGGACGGCATATAAGCAGAAATAGCGGCCAATATAGTGGAAGTTATAAAACACGTGACGCTCTACACTGTTTTAATTGCGGTTCTTCGGAGCATCAACGTCGTGATTGCAAATCGGACACAAAATGTTTTAAGTGCAACGGTTCGGGGCATATGTCCAAAAACTGTCCAACTAAACTTAGTGCAAAGACAAATACTTTTTCGGTGTTAAACTCTAAACAAATTTTCATAAATAACGCAGCCATTTACGCATTAATTGATACAGGTGCACAGATTTCATTACTTCGGGAAAAATGTTTTAACAAATTAAAAAGTTCTACTGGAATGCGAAAACAAAAGACTCGGTTAGTAGGTCTAGCTTCAGCTGAATGTTGTACCTTAGGTGAATTTAATGCCGTTGTCAAAATTGATGATTTCGAGGTAGAAACACTTATCCGCGTAGTACCAAATGATGTTATTCAGGTTGACGCGATTGTGGGCAATGATATTATATCAAAAGCGAAGGTAATTTTTAGCAATGGAGACCCAACATTTCATTACGAGAAGGAAAAAAACTATATCATGAACATTCAAGTTGAGGACAGCACCGAAGTGAATGCACCATTCAAACTGGTCCCAATGGTTAAAGATATCATTACAAACTATAAGCCAAACAACGTAAGTAGCTGTCCAATAAGTATGTCACTAACACTGACTAACGAAACACCTTTTCATTTTTCTCCCCGCCGCCTCCCAATCAACGAGAAAGAAATTGTCAAACAGCAGATTGAATCTTGGTTGGAAGAAGATATCGTACGCCCATCGTTTTCTCCGTTCGCAAGTCAAGTCGTTGTGGTCAAGAAGAAGGATGGCTCACCGCGGGTCTGTATAGATTACAGACGATTAAATGCAAACACTGTTAAGGATCGATTTCCCTTACCAAACATCGAAAGCGTCCTAGACAACCTCCAGGATGGAAGAATATTTACCACGCTGGATCTTAAAAACGCATATTTCCACGTTCCAATTGAAGAAGGCAGTCGCAAGTATACAGCCTTTACTACAGCAGATGGATTGTTCGAGTTTAATCGGGTACCATTTGGCCTATCAAACTCACCTGCAGTTTTTGTCCGATACATACACACTGTGTTCAGGGACTTGGTAAGTCGAAATATTGTTTGCATGTATCTAGATGACCTTATTTTATACGCACCAAATGTGCCTGAAAATCTTAAGAAGTTGAAGATTGTTCTTGAAAGAGCAGCAGTTTATTGATTGATTTTTAATTGGAAAAAATGTCGATTCTTTCAAACGAAGGTGACATTTCTTGGACATATTGTCGAAGATGGGAAGCTGAGTCCGTCCGCAGAAAAAATTAGTGCAGTTGCTAGGTTTCCGGAACCTAAAACTCTTAAAAAACTTCAAGAGTTTTTGGGCCTTACCGGGTTTTTCAGAATGTTTATAAATTCGTATTCAATCCTGGCAAAACCCTTAACAGACCTAACCAAGAAAGGGTCAAAATTCATAATTACTGAACCCCAACGAAAAGCCATCGCTATATTAAAGCAGTCGCTCACAGTCAACCCAGTACTACACATCTATTGTCAAGGTGCCGAAACGGAACTGCACACAGACGCGAGTCAGCTGGGTATAGCTGCAATTTTGTTCCAAAGAGGCAGCGATAACCAACTTCACCCAATCCACTACTATAGCCGAAAGAACAGTACTTCGGAGGGAAGATGGCACAGTTATGTTTTGGAAGTATTCGCAGTTTTCAAAGCGTTTGAGAAGTTTCGAGTTTATCTGATGGGAATCAAATTCAAGGTGGTAACAGATTGTGCGGCGTTCCGTCAAACAATCAATAAGCAGGAACTACCAAACGCAGTAAGAAGGTGGATTTTATATATGCAGGACTTTGACTACAATGTCGAGCACCGGTCAGGCAGCAAGATGGCCCACGTCGACGCTTTAAGTCGCTCTCCGACAATACACATTTTCCAGCAGGAAATCTTGGCTAGAATCAAAAGGGCCCAGCTTGCCGATGAATTCATCTCCTCTATAAAAGAAATATTAAAAGAAAAACCTTATGATGACTTCGTTATGCAAGGTGAGTTGTTATTTAAAGATGTAAATGGTTACATGCTTTTGGTAGTACCTCGTAGTATGGAGTCCGAGATTATAAAAATGAAGCATGAAGAAGGACATTTTGGTTCAGTAAAAACAGCACATTTATTGTCTCGTGAGTTCTATATCCCAAAAATGAAAGAAAAAGTCGAACGTCGTATCTCAAACTGCGTAAAATGCATTCTTGCAAATAGAAAAGCTGGCAAGCAGGAGGGTTTCATCCAACAGCTGGAGAAGGGAGAGAAGCCTTTTGACACATACCACTTAGACCACATCGGCCCGATGGATCTAACAACAAAGCTTTACAAATATATCCTAACGATAACTGACGGGTTCTCAAAATATATTTGGCTTTATCCAACTAAGACGGTATCAGCAGATGAGACACTGAGAAAAGTAAAGGAACAGCAGCAACATTTTGGAAACCCCAGAAGAATGATAACAGACAGAGGAAGTGCCTTCGTGTCAAACGTCTTCCAGGATTATTGCTCCGAGGAGAAGATTGAGCATGTATTGATAACAACAGGGGTATCACGAGGAAACGGCCAAGCAGAACGTTGTAACAGAGTCGTCATCGAAGTTCTCAGGAGATTGTCACAACAGTCGCCTGAAAAATGGTACAAGTTCATCCCAAGGGTACAAATCGTCATGAACAGTACACTTCAGAGATCAATCAACCGTACGCCGTTTGAAGTTCTTTTTGGCGTCACAATGAGGAAGAAGGAGGACCTCGAAATTTTTGACCTGGTCAAGCAGGAGCTGTTGAAACAACACGAAGATGAGAGGGAGATTATTCGCCTTGATGCCCGTCAACAGATTCAAAAACTGCAGTCGGAAAATCAAAAAACATTTAATAGAAAACGAAAAGCTGCGAAAGAATACAAGATCGGTGATCTTGTTGCCATTAAAAGAACACAATTTGCAGCAGGTAATAAACTTTTTTCTGATTTTCTAGGTCCATACGAGGTTGTCTCGAAGAGCAAATCTGGTCGTTACACTGTGGAAAAAGCATCACCGCACGAGGGACCTAATAAAACAACAAGCAGCTGCGATTATATGAAACCATGGCAGAAGGAAGATCAAAGCGAAGACGAGGACATAGTCGATGCTGATCCATCATCCGAGGCGGATGAAGTTCAGGATGGCCGGATGTAGGCGCGTTCCCATAGATCACGCAATCCATATTTACTTACACAAATTACATTGCCACAATACAAATACCTTAACACTATCTTAACACTATCTTAACATATTATTCTATATACTATTTACATAACCATTACCGTTCTATAAGCTTTCTTTTGTAAAACATTTGCAAATTCTTGCCTAATTCAGCTGAGTCGTCAAGCAGTAAAGTTGTCAAGTTGCATTTAACTAAAATTCCCTAATTTTGCTAATAATCTTAATTTAATTTAATATTATTTCAATAAAACCTAATTTGTAAATTAATTAAAAGACTGGCTGGTTTATTTAATTTGCCTGCACATTTAATTAACTCCTACATACATACGAATTATTTTCAATAAATATACATATACATATCATTTTCATCATAACATACATTTAACATTTGAAACAACATCATTGCTGCAATTCAATTTTGCATCAAATCAATTTGTTCCGTCGTCGGTGTTGTCGAAATATAATTGCAAATAGAATCCACAAAAAGCTCTTGTGAATAAACAGTTTCCACTCCACTCTGTGTACCAATACCACAACCACATTCGACTTGCGTGGGTGTGTATTCGATCGCTTTGAATCATTTTTCGCTGCAAACTACGCCTACCATTGCACTTTTTCGTTTCTCGCTCGTTCGTTAGCTTGTTCTTCTAAGCTTCGTAACACAGACGAAAAAAAAAAAAATAATTTTTTCTTGTCAGAAGGCCAAAGCTCATTCTATTCTTCGCCAAAAGTGTATGCACATCTACCGCAGACCCTTTACTTTTGTTTCTTTCATTGCATCGATCTTCATTTCGCTTCATTTTCTCATCGTTTGTTGTCTTTTTCGCCGTCGTCGCGGGAGAAGGTGCTTCATCAATCGCATGCACTGAAAGAAAGCTTTCGATTGGAATATTTCTTGGAGGTGTACATACATACATTAACACAACTTTTCTTGAATGCAACGTTGGATAGAAAACAATTATCATTCATCGCAATCATTTAATGATATACATATTCGTTTTCATTCTAATTTCCATTGTATTTCGCTAAGAGATCTGCAAATTTTAAATTTAACTGCTGAACTCATTTCGCCGTTGGAGTAAGCTACGAAATTGTTGTTGTCAAGGAAAACAACTTTCCTACTTCACTTTGGCAAACCCTTTTTGAATAGGACAAATTTGCAACCTTTGCTTCAACTTTGGGTCGTTGCATTGATATAGGCCTTCGTCAATCTCAGGATGGTAGACGAAGTAAACCCGAGCGCTTCGAGTGCTGTAACTAGTTCGCTTGATGAATTGAAGCAGCAGCGCTCATCAACAAAAGGAAGCATAACAAGGCTAAAAAATGTTGTGGAATCTAAATCGGATGTTCTTACCGCAGTGGAACTAGAATGTCGTCTAGGAATCTTAGAGTCCTACTTCAAACAGATTCTTGTTTACCAAACCCAAATAGAACGGTTAGCCCCGAAGGATAATGGTCGAGGTGAGCTAGAGGACCTGTACATTTCTTCTAAAACAAAAATTTTATCGCTTTTGGGAAAAGGAAGACGCATAAGTGCAGCTGAAACAACCTTTGCAGTGCCACAATCAGTCAATCATTTGCCTAAACTTAAGCTTCCACGCTTCAGTGGGAAATATTCGCACTATAAGAATTTTATTCATTCTTTCACGGCAATGATAGATAATGACCCAAGTTTAACAAAAATCGAAAAATTCAATCATTTGTTGACATGTCTGAGTGATCAAGCACTTAGCACAGTCAAGGCATTTCAGGTTACGGAAGATAACTATCCGAAGGCATTAGCTAGGCTGAAGGAGCGTTATGACAACGACACTATGATATTTTTAGAATATATTTCCGAATTAGTCGAACTGTCTAAGGTTCCTAAGGCTAATGCTGTCTCATTAAGGAGTTTGGTTGACGATATTTCGGCTCTTTTTAATTCCTTGCAGTCACTTGGATCGTTTGAACAAATATGTAATGCAATTATTATATATATTGCCATTTCAAAGGTGGATTCGGAAACACAGTCCAAGTGGGACGAACAGTTAGACTACAAAGATCTTCCTGAGTGGAAGAAATGCGCGGAGGTTCTCAACAAACGTTGCCAATATCTCGAAGTGAGGGATAGCAAGCAACTGAGATCAGAGTCAAGCCAGACAAAGCCTGATAAGGCAAAGACTTCGTATTCTACTCATCGTTTTCAAACTTCCCTCGCGGTTACTCAACGTTCTTGCGTCTTTTGTCGGGAAAACAACCATTCTATCTCCAGTTATACCAGCTTCAATCGACTTACCGTAATGGATCGTTTCTCAAATGCGAAAAAACTTGGTCTTTGCTTAAATTGTCTAGGAAAGGGCATGGAGTATCGAAATGTCCATCGTCGTATAGGTGCAAACAGTGTAGGCAACCGCACCACAGTCTTCTGCATAGACATCAACAATCGGAGAGTGCCTCTGGAAGTAGGAACGCGTCATCATCGGCAGCTGTGAATGCTGCAGTGGAGAGGAATATTGCCCCAGAGGCCCAGGTCATTTTAGCGACAGCACTTGTGTTAGTAAGGGATTCTTCAGGCGGATTTCAAATAGGAAGAGTTCTACTTGATTCTGGTTCCCAAGTTAATTTTGTGAATGAGAAATTTGCAAAAGCGCTACAGCTACAAAAACGTAGAACGAGTGTCGATATTGTCGGAATAGGGGTAACGGAAACCAAGATTAGTTTTCAGACACAAACAACGATTCGCTCCAGGTACAACAACTCTGAGGTAACTCTGGAATTCCTTATTGCTCCATCGATAACGGGATATCAGCCTGAGTCAGCGCTGAGCGTCAAGGACTGGAATGTTCCCAGCAACCTAGAACTAGCCGATGAATATTTTTATCACCCATCAAGGATTGACTTGTTGCTAGGTGCCGAAGCTTTCTTCGATCTCCTCCAAGTAGGTCAAATCAAACTGGGACCGGAACTCCCTTCGCTTCATAAAACTTCGCTAGGTTGGATCGTTTCAGGGCGGTATAAAGGTCATCCGAACATAACGAAGAAATCCTGCTGTCTTAGTTCGAAAGAAGATTCACTCGATCGATACGTCGAAAAGTTCTGGGAAATAGAGGAAGTTTCGGGACATCGGTCGAAATGGACGGAGGAGCAGAAGGACTGCGAAAAACATTTTGTAGAAAACATTGAGGTTCTCCCTAGTGGTCGTCTAATGGTTCAACTTCCATTTAAAAATGATCCAAGCTATTTGGGAACATCCTACGACATTGCGTTTAGGCAATTCTTAGCTCTCGAACGCCGATTGTCCAAAGATCTGGTGTTGAAAGGTCAATACGCAGACTTTCTCAGGGAATATCAGCACTTGGGTCACATGACGCTAGTAGAAGACCCTGAATTAGAGAAACCACACTACTATCTTCCGC
The DNA here is from genome assembly GCA_945910035.1 of Brachypalpus laphriformis. Lineage (NCBI taxonomy): Eukaryota > Metazoa > Arthropoda > Insecta > Diptera > Syrphidae > Brachypalpus > Brachypalpus laphriformis. The sequence goes on along the minus strand of OX246754.1, from coordinate 109,199,229 downwards.
ATCAATGCGTGATTAGACCGGATAGTGTATCCACTAAATTACGGGTGGTTTTTGATGCATCGTGCTGTACTTCGTCGCACGTTTACTTGCTTACTTACTTACTTAGATCCTTTAACCCCTCGGGGGTCATAGGGCGTCAACCACGCCTGCGCGCCATCGTGTTCGAAGTTCTGCAACGAGTTTGAGCTGCCTCCAACTCATTCCTAAAGAGCTCGATTCCTCCTCAACTGTTCTGCGCCACGTTTGCCTAGGGCGTCCCGCTATTCTGCCTGCCTGGGTGAGCGGATTCTACTGCATGGCGTATTTCGCAATGGAGTTGTCTTCGCGCCGTAGGGTGTGTCCAATCCATTGCCACTTTCTTCTTCGTATAGTAATGCTTATAGGTTCTTGGCCCGTTCTCAGATAAAGCTGTTCGTTAGAGATGCGGTTCGGCCAAAAAATCTTCAAGATGATTCTTAAGCATTTGTTTACAAAGACTTGCAGCTTGCGTGTGTTAATGGTGTCCACCTTCCAAGTACTGCACCCATAAAGCAGCACCGATTCTACGTTGGAGCGGAACAGTCGCAGCTTGGTTCTTAAGCTGATAACATTGCTTCTCCAGATTTTAGATAGCATTCCGAACGCAGCTTTAGCCTTCCCGATTCTGCTGCACACATCCAGTTCGGTGCCACCGCGATTAGCCGAGACCACACTTCCTAAATAAAGAAAGTTATCAACTTTCTCGACTTCCTGTCCGGCAATGTTAAGTTGAGCGCGGTTGTTAGAAGAAGTGCTCAGGGCTTTTGTTTTGGCTGTGTTTACTTTTAGCCCCACTTTGTTTGCCTCAGCTTCTAGATTTTGGGCCATCAGATGAAGATCCATTATCCGATGTGAAAGTAGACAAACATCGTCAGCGTAATCTAGGTGTTTAAGGTAAGATGTCATAGTCCAACGAATTCCATAGTTGCCTTCCGTCAATGCTGCACGGAGTACATCGCTGATAACCACCAACAACAATAGTGGTGACAGTATGCACCCTTGACGTACTCCACTTTGGACTTCAAAATCGTCCGACACCTTAGCATTGTGCACGACGTGACACTTACCGCCCTCGTATGTAGCCTTGATAATAGCTATAAGTTTTTCTGGGATGCCTCTCCTGCGCAAGGCCAACCAGATAGCATCTCGATTCAATCTGTCGAAAGCTTTCTCGAAGTCGATAAACATTAAATGTAGCGGAGACCTATACTCAACGCATTGCTCGATAATGATCCGTAAGGTGTTTATGTGGTCAATGCAGGAGGATCCAGCGCGAAAGCCTGCCTGTTCGACATCGAGAGTTGAATCTAAATGTTCTTTAATTCGTTCTAGAATTATTTTAGCTATTATTTTAGCCACGGCTGGAAGAACGCATATACCTCTCCAGTTACCGCAATCCATCAAGTTTCCCTTCTTTGGAAGTTTAATGATCATCCCCCTTTTCCACTCCTGTGGAAATTGTTCACTATCCCAAGCTCTCCGTATTAGGGGATGCAGCAAATCTGCCGATGTATTTGGCGCCGCTTGAAATAGCTCGGCAGGGATGCCATCAATACCCACCGCCTTGTTCTTCTTGAGGGACTTGATTGCTGTTATTATCTCGGTTTTACTGGGAGGTGCGGTGCGAATTCGGGAATTTGTTGCTTCGAACTGCTCATTCGAATTCGAGATCATACCGCCATCGTCTATGTGATTTAGCACTGCAGCAAAATGTTCTCTCCATCTAGTGAGCTGATCCTCATCCGAAATCAGAAGGTTACCGTCTAGACTCTTCACTGGATGCTGTTTGGAGTTTCGACCACCGATGAGCTCCTTAGTGATGCTATACACAGTCCTACTGTCGCACCTACTCGCTGCTTCTTCAGCCCTTGAGGCCAGTGAGTTGATATATTGACGTTTGTCACGTCTCACACTACGCTGCACTTCTTTCTTCTTCGCACGGTATTGGGCTTCAAGCTCGGTTCTCTCTACTGCTGAGGCCGCTGCAATCCGAGCCTTGATTGCTGTACGCTCATCGATCCGTCTCCAGGTGTCTGTAGAAAGCCATGTGCGGTGGTGTTTCTGCTTTTTACCGACATACGTGCGTGCCCCAGTCGCAAAAGCATTTTTCACAGCACTCCAGTGGTCATCCATGTTCTCTATGCTGCTGATTGCTTCTGCTTCTAAGGCAAGATGGTCCCTGAACTGTTGGCGCACTTGGGGAACCTTGAGCCTGTCGATATTAAACCTGGTGATGTTAAGTAGGTTTGAGCGGTTGCTGTTGACGGATGCAGTACGAAGGCGTAAATGAGCTACCATAAGATGGTGATCTCGTTCTAGTCCGACGTCAGCTCCACGTCTGTTTCGGACGTCCAGGAAACAATTTCTAAAGCGGCGACTGATCGCAATGTGGTCGATCTGGTTGGATGTTCGTTGCCTATCAGTAGAGACCCAACTGATTTTGTGGCAGGTGTTATGCTTAAACAGCGTACCTCCGATGACTAGGCGGTTGGTATTGCAGAAGTCCACAAACCGCTCACCGTTATCATTACGGTCTCCCACGCCGTGAACTCCCATCACGTGCTTAAGCATGGTGTTGTCGCTACCCACCTTGGCATTGAAATCTCCCATCACCATTACGATGTCCCCATTAGGCGTTTGGTTGTAGGCGGCGCCTAAGTGGCTATAAAAATCATCCTTTTCGTCCTCAGTCGCGTCTAGAGTCGGAGCATAACACTGTATATTGGTAATTTTTCTAACTCTACTCTGGAACCTAGCCGTCAATATCCGGTCATTATGGGGCTTCCAGGATATGAGGCTACTACGTGCTGCTGGAGTTAGCATGAGTCCTACTCCGGAACTCCGTGCACTTCCAGCTGGTTTCCCAGAGTAGAGCATGACAGTGTTTTTGGTTGGGGAGATGAATTCCCCAGCATCGAACCATCTTATCTCGCTCAGCCCTAAGATGTCTATTTTATACCTTGCGAATTCGCGTTCTAATTGGAGGAATCTGGCGTTATAAGGCCCTTCCTTGAGTGAGTCCAGGAGGGTCTTAACGTTCCAGAATCCGATCGTTGTCCGTGTCCGATAGCACGTCGCTGAACGGAATCCTTATGGTCGGACCGACAATACAGGATGATCTTTTTACAATATTACTTCGTTTTCGTTTACATAGGTACGCACTAACAGCGGACATCATCAAAATGTATCGGCAGGTCTTAGTGCACCCATCTCATCGGAGATTTCAGTTCATTCTGTGGAGGGAGAATGAGCATACACCGGTAAGAACTTACCAATTGAACACCGTGACATACGGTACGTCATCTGCACCGTTTTTGGCCATTCGATGCCTTCAATACCTAGCAGATAAAAATAAGGAAGGTTTTGAATTAGGTTCTCGGGTGCTTCAGTCAGACTTTTACGTCGATGACATGCTGACTGGAGCGGATGATCTGGATACGCTAGTACAAATGCAAGGGGAAGTCGTTACACTTTTGAAGTCAGCAGGATTTGAGCTCGCGAAATGGAATAGCAATAGCTCCGAAATAATTAACGTAGTTCAACCCCAGAATAAGGAGATCAAGATAAACGAATCTAATCTCAGCAGTACCTTAGGCATTGTCTGGAATCCACTCATCGATAAGTTTCTCTTCTCATACAAACCCAATCGATCATTTTCTAAGTTTACGAAACGATCCATTCTTTCGCTTTTGTCATCGCTTTTCGACCCAATGGGCCTAGTAAGTCCCATCATCATTAAGGCAAAAATAATTTTGCAAAAACTATGGATTGAAAAAGTGGACTGGGATGCGTCAATTCCCCAAAGCATTGATACCGAATGGCGGCAATTCATGCTGGACTTGCAATCTTTGCAGAACATTGCGGTTCCGAGATTTGTTTTGACTCCACACAGGAAATCCTTTCAAGTCCACGGCTTTGCGGACGCATCCATGAGTGCATATGGTTGCTGCATCTACCTAAGATCCATGGATGCATTCGGAGTGGTTCAAGTCAGACTTTTCGTTGCGAAGTCGAGGGTAGCGCCTGCGAAGAAAAAACAGCTTCCTCGGTTGGAACTGTGCGCAGCTCATTTGCTGTCTAAGCTTTGGACAAAGATTAGTACGATCTTCGCAACTGCGCCGTCCGCAGTTTACTTCTGGACGGATTCCCAAATTGTTCTCCACTGGATTTCAACACATTCTTCAAAGCTAAGCACCTTCGTAGGAAACAGAGTCGCGGAAATACAGGAGAACACCATAGATGTCACCTGGAAGCATGTGCCTACACTTCAAAATCCGGCAGACATAGTCTCAAGAGGTTGTGCATTAAAGGAGCTTGAAACTTCAATGTGGTTTGGAGGACCAAGTTTTTTATTGGAAGAGGAGGACAACTGGCCAGCCACTGTCAACATACAGCTTTCTCCAGAAGAGGTCACTTTGGAAAAGAAGAAAACGGTTCTCATTTGTCAAAAATTGTCCAATGACTTACTCGAAGTAGTTGAAAAATACAGTTCGTACACTAAACTGGTTCGTGTATTCGCGTACGTTCACAGAGTTAGAAGTTGGAGGCTGAATCGAGTTCAACAACGAGGCCTTTTAACAGTTTCAGAACTAGATGACGCTCTTCTTAGAATTGTTCACTTGGTACAACAAAACGCGTTTTCGCACGAAACAAAATCACTTCAAACCAATCGAAATCTGAAAGGGCCCATTAAGTGGTTAAATCCTTTTGTTCAGGAGATAAATGGTCTTCTTTTATTGAGAGTAGGAGGACGCTTGAGGCATGCCAACATCCCGGAGGAATGTAAACACCCATTGCTGCTTCCCAAAAACTGCAATTTCACCCACATACTGGTCAGGCATTTGCATCTGACAAACTTCCATGATGGTCCAAAGGCACTTGTAGCGTTAGTGAGGAATCGGTTCTGGATTGTCAACGTACGGGAAATTGCTCGTCAAACAGTCCGCAAATGCATTCACTGCGTCAAATATCGACCGAAGCTGTTGGAACAAGTCATGGGAGATTTGCCTTCAAGGAGATTAACCCCGTCGCGTCCGTTTCTCGGTTGTGGTGTAGATTTCTGCGGTCCTATTTACACTTACTATAGGATTAGGGGCAAGGTTCCTTACAAAACCTACGTGGCAGTTTTCCTTTGCTTCTCGACAAAGGCAGTTCATTTGGAAGCCGTATCTGATTTGTCAGCTGATGCTTTTATCGCAGCACTGAAGCGAATGATAGGTCGAAGAGGTCTCCCTCGAGATATTTATTGCGATAATGCAACTAATTTTGTAGGAGCACAATCTAAACTCGTCGAATTGCGCAACATGTTGTTCAAAAGTTCTTCTCAAGAAATCATTAACAACTTTTGTACTAATAGTAGCATCAATTTTCATTTTATACCCCCCAGGGCACCTCACTTTGGTGGAATTTGGGAGGCGGCCGTAAAGGTAGCAAAGGGTCATCTCTACCGGAGCTTAAGCGGTGCCAAGCTGACTTTCGAGGAGTTGTCCACAGCCCTGGTGGAAATTGAGGCGGTGATGAACTCGCGACCAATTACCCCGATGTCATCCGACCCTAGCGATCTCGAAGCGATTACGCCAGCACATTTGCTCATTGGGTCATCACTAAAGGCGATTCCTGAGGCAGCAGTAGAGGTACCAGACATAAGCTTCATCCAGCGGTGGCGGCGAATAAACGCTGTCAAAACCCACTTTTGGCAAAGATGGTCATCTAAGTACATCCATGAATTACAAGGTCGTGCCAAGTGGACGTCTCCGAGCCCAAGCGTCAAGATCGCCAGCCTTGTTATCGTGCACGAAGACAACGTTCCACCCCAGAAATGGCTCATGGGAAGAATCACCAACGTCGTCCTTGGTCCAGATGGTCGAGTCAGAGTTGCTGACGTAAAAACAGCAAAAGGAAAGTTCAGACGTCCCATCCGTAAACTGGCAGCACTTCCGTCTTGAAAGGAGTTCTTTCAAAGGGGGCGGAATGTTGGAGCAGAATATCATAATCATCTCATCACCATCGTCATCAGCAGCATCAACGTAATGTTGTCTTACGTAAATTTTTGTATTTGAATTTGGCGCTTAAATTAGACCAATCACCATATTTTTATGTATTGTTCAATTCGCCACAAATTTAAACTTTTATAAAAATAACGTAAATTCTCTCTCAAGCGAAAGAATCTGTTATTTGTAAATTGTATAAAAACCCTCTTCAAAATAAAGCTTTTGTCAATCAATAGTCAAAAACCCTTAGGGGAAACTCTTTTCGTTTGATTTCAATTTCGCTCGCATTTTTCGCTACTTTCGTCGTCACTATTGGGTTAAAACCCAAAAAGTTTCGCTCTATCGTTTTTCGTGGAACTCATCGGAGTTCAAGTTTCGCATCCGTTTGGCAATCGGTCAAACGCAACAACCAGGATCTTACTATTCCTTGCAAAGGGTCAAATAGAGGTCCCGCGGTTGGCGGTCGGAAAAGTATCCGCTCGTTCAAAAGGCTTCTACCAAATCGAAGTAGATCCAAAAGATCGAGAAAAAACAGCTTTTAGTACTTTAGATGGGCATTACGAATTTAATCGAATGCCCTTCGGACTCAAGAATGCCCCAGCGACATTCCAGAGATTAATGAATAACGTTTTAAGAGAATATATAAGCAAAATATGCTATGTCTATCTTGATGACACCATCATTTTGTCTACCACGCTAGAAGAACATGCTATGCTATAGCTACAATTCTGAGAACACTTCAAAACGCAAATTTGAAGGTTTCATTAAATAAAAGTGAATTTCTGAAAAAAGAAACAAAATTCTTAGGTCATATCATTTCTCAAGACTGCATCCGCCCGAATCCCGAAAAAATAGATATGAGATTTCCATATATGAGGTATTTTTATTTAATTTGGTCATTTACAATTTATTTGGACTAGTTTTTGAATACAACATCAATCAAGTGGCCGCTATTGCTATTGACCAAAACAAAATGTGCCCTTTTTGCGGCGTTTTCCATCACTTTTTCGAGCATCTCGGGCGATGATTTCGGCACGAATGTTTGCCTTTAACTCGTCAATGGTCTGAGGCTTGCTGGCGTATTCTTTGCTTTTCAAATAACCCCACAAAAAGAAGTCCCGAGGGGTCAAATCTGGAGATCTGGGTGGCCAGTCAATGTCGCCATTTTTCATTTGACGGCACACGTCCAGGGAATTTTCGTTGCAGAAACTGCATTGTTTGATGTACAGTGTGGCATGGCGCACCGTCTATTGAAACCAGTAACCGTCCAAATCTTTTTCACACATTTGTGGGCAGACATAATGAGCCAACATCCACTGATATCGATTCCCATTGACTGTTTCGCATTCTCTGAAGAAAAATGGCCCAATGATGGTTTTGGGGCAAGCGCCGGCCCAAACAGTCACTTTTTGGTCATGCAAGGTTTCATGGATCTCGTGTGGATTCTCCGTTCCCCAAATGCGGCAATTTTGCTTGTTAACGGCGCCAGAGAGTGTGAAATGGGCCTCGTCGGTCATTAAAATTTGCTTCCAAAAATCAGGTTCAGCGTCAACCATTCGAGCGATGGCCATATTCCAAGCGACGTGAAAGGTCTGTTCTATCCCAACCAAGTGGACCCATTGGCTTTACCTTATGCATGTTGAACCAGCATGAAATCAATTACAGCACAATCGAAAAAGAATTTCTTGCCATCGTGTGGGCTACAAGACAATTGAGGCACTTCTTATGGGGAAGGAAATTTAATTTATTAACGCACCATCGTCCATTTGTATGGCTAACGAATCTCAAAGAGGCCAATTCGAAAATTCAAAGATGGAAGATATTACTTAGTGAATACGACTTCGACATCAAACATGTAGAAGGAAAGGAAAACAAAGTCGGAGACACATTTTCAAGATTAAAAATTATTCCAGACATAAATATGTACGAATGCGATCAATGTGACAAAAAACATAAACATCAAAACAAGTTAAAAATACATAAAGAAAGTACCCACGATGATATGAAATATACATGCCCTACATGCAATAGAAAATTCAAAACTAAATATACATTAATGGACCACATGAAAAGATGCCGATCTTATACATGTCTTATATGCAATATGAATTTCCCAACAAAGAAAACGTTTGAACGACAAAAAAGAACACAGCACGAAAAATCCAGAGGCCCAGATTAAACTAAATAGAAAAGGAACGTTAGAAAATGCTACCATTAACAGTGGTATATACGATAGTAGTGACTTAATCCCCATCGCAGAAAAACCTTTAAATTACCTTAAACACAAAATATTATTCTTAACGACTACCGATAATGAAACTAATATAAAAGCGCATAAGTTAAAAAAAAAAAACAAACACTTATAGACAGAAAGACTTCTCAGAAATCCATGACAAGATAGCTAGATCAAACATAACAGGTATTTATTTCGACGACGACAATATCTCTTTACAGTTTCAGGAATATCATAAAAAATATCCCAAAGGAAAATTGCATAGAGCAATGAAAATGCTTCCAAAATATACAGAAAGCGAGGTATACAAGCATCTTTTTTTTTAGAAAAACACAGAATAGAATTTAATCACACAGGAATAGGAAAAACATATCTCAAATTAAAAAAGGAATTCTATGTACCTAAATTAAAGGAAAAAAATAACTAAAATAATAAACAACTGCAAGATATACCTAGGAAAAGCAGAAAGAAACCCCATGAAATTACCCTATGAAAAAACCGAGACCGCCCAACACTATCTCATAAAACTATCATAAAATTATTAAGGAAAATATTCACATTATATGAAAAAACCTGAAAAAATTGCGCTAGACAATTTATTTATTTTTATTATTTTTTATTTTTTTTGTCGGGATAGGAAACACTCGACTGGAGCACTCAGACACAACTGGTCCATTGTACTGCCAGAGAGTAAACCTTCAAAGAAAGCCAAGCAAGCACTTCGGTGATGAGGAGCTTACAGTACCAGCACTCACCACATCCGCACCGAAGATCTGCCACCTGATACGAGCAAAGGCCGGACACTTTCTCCACAAGCGTCGCAGATTGTAGTGTCACTTAAGCCTAACACGTTAAGGTACTTGGCAAAAGCGAAGTGGCCTGTCAAGACGCCAATAAGTTGTCTACAGTCTTTTCTGCTGAGAGACAGCAAAGATGCCGCTGATTTCTTACAAACTTCCGGTAGCATCCGTTTAGTCAACCTGCAACCTGGAGAGTCATGCCACACACAATTGTGCTCGTGAGGGACCCAGTCCTCAATGGAAGCCCTAACCGAGGACGCTGGAAGACCCAACGCGGCTTCGGGACCTGAGAAAGCCTCCTTTGAGCCTTGTCTAGCAAACTCATCGAAGATCTCGTTCCCCAAGATCCCAGTGTGACCTGAGACCCAGATAAGAGACAGAGAATTCAGCCTTGCGACCGAGTTCAAAGAGTTTTTGGTTTCAAGAATTATTTTGGAAGTGGTTAAAGGGTTAAACAAGTTCTCAAGTGCAACCTGACTGTCACTACAGACACAAATGCTACGTTCCTTTCACCTGTTCTTCACAACATAGTGCATGGCCATTAGGATTGCATAAGTTTTCGTTTGGAAAACAGACGCAAATTTGCCTAACGAGAAGTGAAGTCTAATGTTGTCGACTTCGACGAAGACCCCAGCGCCAGACCCTTGACTGGTTTTGGAACCATCCGTGAAAATACGACTACATTCCATTCCCGGCTCAGACTCTGACCGAAGCCAATCCTGGGCACAAGGAAAGTCGACTCTGAATTTGCGCATCAGCTGGAGTTCTGGTGTCATTGCATCAGACGGCATATCCATAAGACAGGAGTCGTAAGATAAGTGTCGCACAAGTTCATCAAAGTTCCAGTGTGGAGTATACCAAAAACCGCCCCGCCTAAGACGATGGATGGCTTTGATAGTGCAACCAATGATACAAGTATCAAGGGGAGGTAAGTTCAGCAAAGCGTCTAGAGCAGAGCCAGGCGTACTCGGGAAAGCTCCCGAGCAGCTAGACAATGATACAGTGTTAAAAACTTACTTACTTAGGTGGCGCCACAGTTCGGGGTGAACCTGGGTCTCAACCAACAAGCCTCTCCATTTAGATCGGTCTTTAGCTAATTGCCTCCAGTTGCGCACTCCAAGTTGGTCGAGGTCCCCTTGAACTTGTGCGCGCCACCTACGGCGATGATTCCCTCTACTGCGTCGTCCCTCGGGGTTAGATTCAAAGACTCGGCGGGCCGGAGCGTTGGTGTCCATTCGCTCTACATGTCCTAGCCATCTCAGACGTCCAATACGCAGTTTTTTGACTAGGTCGATGTCGCTGTACAGCTCGTATAGTTCGTGATTGAATCTTCTCCTCCAAAACCCGTCAACGCAAACGGGACCGAAAATCTTATGAAGAATTTTTCTCTCGAAGCGACCAAGGATATCTTTATCTTCCTTTAATGAAGTCCATGTTTCAGCGCCGTAAAGCACGACTGGGATGATCAGGGTCTTATACAGAATCTCCTTAGTTGTTCGAGATAGGGCTTTATTGTTGAATTGCCTTATAAGCCCAAAAAAACAGCGATTGGCAAGAGTTATTCTTCGCTTGATTTCTGCGCTGATCTTGTTTTTATAGTTTATAGCAGAACCAACGTAGACAAGGTCCCTTACTACCTCGAAGTTATAGTTGCCCACTGTGACGTTTTGTCCAATTCGTCGGTGTTTGCTGTCCCTTCTTGTTGACAGCATATACTTGGTTTTACCCTCGTTTATCGCTTAACCCATTTTGGCCGCTTCCGTCTCGGTGCTTGCACACGCACCGGTGACAGCCCGCTGAGTTCTTCCGATAATGTCTATATCGTCGGCGTATGCAAGCAGTTGTACAGACTTAGATTGTGCCTCCGGTGTTGGCTTGTGAGTTCCGTACAATATTAAAGAAGCCACATGACAGCGCGTCACCTTGTCTTAAACCTTTTTTGACATCAAAGGTCTCGGTGAGGTCATTACCGACCTTGATGGAGCAGCGAGCGTTCTCCATCGTCAGCCTGCACAGACGGATAAGTTTGGCAGGGATGTCAAAACTAGACATGGCTCTATAAAACTCTTCTCTATAGATGCTGTCATAGGCGGCCTTGAAATCGGTAAAGAGGTGGTGAGTATCGATTTGGAATTCTTGGGCTTTCTCCTGAATCTACCGAGGTGTGAAGATTTGATCGATGGTGGACTTTCCTGACCTGAAACCGCACTGATAAGGTCCAATCAGACTGTTGATGAAAGGTTTCTGACCAAATCTTACAGATGAGTTGGTGTATGCATTCTACTAATTCATCCCCAGCTGCCTTGAAAAGTTCGGACGGTAAGCCGTCAAGCCCAGCAGCCTTGTTGGATTTTAGCTTGGATATTGCTATCCTCACTTCGTTTTGGTCAGGTGGACGGAAATTTTGACTATCATCGTCTGTGTTGAATGGTTCATTCTGCCTGACAGCGGGATGTTGGCCTTCGTCGCCGTTATACAGTCTGTAGAAGAAGTTTTTCCATATTCTCAGCACCGACTGTGATTCTAGTACGAGGTTTCTATTTTCATCTCTACAGGTTTCAGTACGGATATTGCTTCTCTGACACGTTCTTTTTACCTTTTGGTAAAACTTCCGTACATTGTTCCTGGAGTATAAACTCTCGATATTCTCAAACGCGCGCTTCTCATGCTTTTTCTTCTTCTTTTGGAGAAGCCGATGTTCTTCCCGCTCGTAGAGCTCACGAGCAACTCTCGTCCTCCTTTGCAGCGCCGCTTTGTATGTCTCTTGTTTTGCTGCATGCAGTCGCCGGCATTCTTCGTCAAACCAGGGGTTTCGCGGTGGTGAGCGAGCGAGACCCAGCACATCAGTCGGGGGTTTCTGATGGCATGTTGGCAGCGTTGCCCTTGGTCTTCGGCACTTGATGCTGCCGGCATAGGGGTGATTGAGAGATTTCGGGATACGCGTTCAGCGAAGAGCCGCCAGACTCTCTCTCTCTTGCGATTGTAGCTTTTCGACGTTGAATTTTCTCACAGTGATTCTTCTTTGTTGCTCAGATTGGGATATCCGCATTCGTACCTTGGCTACAACAAGGTAGTTGATCCGAGTCTATGTTGGCCGCTCGGAAGGTCCGGACATCTAGAATACTGGAGAGATGCCTTCCGTCGATCGCAATATGAATTTGGTTAACCGTTACATGATCATTGGACCGCCATGTCTGCTTATGAATATCGAGATGAGGAAACCATGTGCTTGCTATGGTGACATTTCACAGCGAAATCAATTAGCCTTAGTCCGTTATCAGATGTGGTGTCGTGTAGGTTACGCTTACCGACTGCCCTACCAAAGACGTCCCCCTTTCCTATTTTGGCGTTAAAATCGCCCAATACGATTTTTACTTCGTATTTAGGACATTGCTCGTATATTTTGCCCTCGTTTATCGCTTAACCCATTTTGGCCGCTTCCGTCTCAATGCTTGCAAGCGCACCGGTGACAGCCCGCTGAGTTCTTCCGATAATGTCTATATGGGCGGCATATGCAAGTAGTTGTACAGACTTGTAATAGATTGTGCCTCCTGTGTTGGCTTGTGAGTTCCGCACAATCCATTCATGGACTAGGCAACCACAATAACAACGGCGAAAGGTTTCTGGATTTCTGCCAACCGCCTTGTGATAGGTGGCACCATGTTTGAGCACAAGACCTGCCACAAAGTCAGCTGGGTTTTCAATGACAGGCAAGCAACCTCCAACCAATTTGACCATTTTGCTATCAGCCGCCGCTTTAGAAGTAGTCTCCGAAACAGGCGAGGGGCAGACGTGGGGATAGTACGTGATCACCATCTTATGATAGCTACTCTCCAACTACGCACTGCTGCAGTTCGAAGATCCCACGACAACACAAGAATGCCCAGGTTAAACATCGATAGACTTAGTGATCCCTCAGTGCGCTAACAACTAAGGGAGCACCTTTCGCAAGGTGTGGAAGCAATCAACAGCTCAATGCCCGCAACCATACAAGACCATTGGTGTGCTGTGAAAAATGTTTTTACATCTGGTGCTGAAAGAATTGTCGGTCGATCGCAGGAAGACATAGGGCGTGGCTTTCCGAGGATACCTGGAGACGAATTGACGAACGAAAACAGCTGAAAGCTCGCGTTGCAGCTACTCCAGCAGCAGGGAGAAGCGAGTTAGAGTCCCTATATCGCATGAAGATGAGAGAAGTTCAGCGTAGCGTGCGACGTGATAAGCGCAACTACATCAACGCGCTGGCTACAGAAGCAGAAGAAGCTGCACGGAGGTGTGACAGCAGGACCGTCTACAGAATCACCAAACAGCTGACAGGTAGTCGCAGCTCCAGCCAACACCCAGTGAAAAGCCCAGACGGCTCCTTGTTCATTTCGGATGAGGACCAGCTCAAGAGATGGAAAGAGCATTTTGCTACGGTTTTGAACAGCGTATTCGCTAGCGATATGCTCCCAAATCAGACTGAGATACCCGAGGTGAGAAGCTCCCGAATACACACCATGACTCCCAGTAAAGATGAGATCATTACCGCGATCAAGGCACTCAAAACCAACAAGGCGGTAGGACTTGACGGTATTCCAGCAGAGCTCTTAGGAGCACCGCCCACATCGGCTAAGCTTCTGCTTCCACTTATATAGAGAGTTTTCCTAACGAGTGGAAAAAGGGAATGATCGTCAAGCTTCCTAAGAAAGGAAATCTAATGGAGTGCGGAAACTGGAGGGGTATCTGCGTGCTGCCTGATGTAGCTAAGATAATAGCTAAAATCACCCTGGAACGAATTAAACAACATCTCGAAGACACACTCGATGCCGAACAAGCAGGTTTCCGCTCTGGATCCTCATGTGCCGACCACATCAACACACTGCGGATTATCATCGAACAGTGTGTTGAATATCGATCGCCACTGCACCTGCTGTTCATCGATTTTGAGGAGGCGTTCGATAGTGTCAACAGGGAGTTTATTTGGCGTGCCTTACGCAGGAGAGGTATTCCCGATAAACTAATTGCTATTATCAAGGCTACATATTGTAATATTCTTGCTGGGGTTCGTTTAAATAAAACTGTCTTTTGTGTATTTCAACTGGTTATTTATTGTCAACTACTAACTTTACTTCAACACAATATTCAAATCACTTTATTCTTTATTTATTTCAAATTAAACTGTCGCTACAGTTTCACATTCACGATATCGATTATTTTAACCACTTGGTCGAGTCTCTCTTGTGCTATATGATTGCAGCACGTGGAGAGTGACCACTACTATCACCAGAAAGCTGCAAACGCTTGTTAATAGGTGTCTGCGTAATATTTTAAGGATTTTCTGGGACAAGCGCATCTCTAACGAATACCTTTACGAGAGAACGGGTCAGAAACCAATAGGCACAACCATCCAACGGCGGAAGTGGCAGTGGATTGGTCACACGTTCCGAAAGAGTGACAGTTCCATAGCGAACCATGTTGTGCAATGGAACCCTCTAACTCAGGATGGCAGAAGACTTGGCGGTCCGAGGAGAACATGGCGCAGAACAGTCGAGAAAGAGGCACGGCAGTTAGGGAAAAAATGGGGAGAACTCAGATACATTGCCAGAAACCGTACACGATGGAGCGTAGTGTCCCAAAGGTGGTAACATTTTTTGGTCATTCGTCAAAAATATTAAAAATTCTGTCTCGTCTTCCATCCCAACGCTCATTTACAATGACATTCCAGCTGTCAGCTCCTTAGACAAGGCCAATCTGCTTGCTGCTCACTTCGCAGCGAACTCCACCCTGCCAGATAGCGCTTTGTCTCCGTCCGTACTTGAGAGCGTCGAATTTTCCATGGGACAAGTCCACTTTCGCACTCGTACAATTGCAGCAGTACTCAAAGGTCTTAACACACACAAATCCGCTGGTCCAGATGGTATCTCCCCCATAGTTCTGAAGAGGTGTTCTTCCACGCTGGTTTTCGTAGCAACAGGTCCACTGGTGATTTGATGGCATATCTCACCGAGAAGTGGAACCGATCTCTCCATCACTTCGGCGAAACAAAGATGGTTGCGCTCGATATTTCTAAGTCATTTGACAGAGTTTGGCATCAGGCTCTTTGGTCGAAAATGCGTACATATGGCATCGATGAGTCTCTTCTTCAATGGATTAGAAATTACCTTTCGGGCCGTTCAATACAGGTTGTCTTGGACGGCTTCAAGTCTGCAATTCACCACATAAATGCTGGTGTTCCCTAGGGTTCCGTTTTGTCTCCGACTCTCTTCCTCATTTTTATAAATGACCTCTTGTCTGCAACTTCTAATCCAATCCATTCCTTCCCTGATGACAGTAGCCTCAGTTTTTCATATTCGTAGAAGAGGAACGACGACGTATGTTAAACACATTAAATTCCGACCTGGACAGCATAACCAAATGGGGTTCAATCAATAGAGTGGAATTTAATGCATCTAAAACTCAATGCTGTCTTCTGTCTCTCAAGTGAAACCAAGGCCCTCAACCATTATCCATAATTGGTACTTGCATCGCTGAATCCGAAAGACTTGCCGTTCTCAGTATATGCATCAATAACCGCCTTCGATGGAACGATCACATATTCGAAGTCGCCAAAAATGCTGCAAAATGTCTAGGATTCCTAAAGCGGTGCAAGAAATATTTTACCCCGTCTGATCTGGCCTCCATCTATAAGGCATTCATCCGCCCAAAGCTGGAATATAACGCCCACATCTAGTCTGGTGCACCCAAGACCGTTCTGCACATTCTAGATAGGATACAGAATCGCGCGTTAAAACTGATAGGTGATAGAGACATAGTGAGCTACATAGTCTCACTTGAACATCGTAGAAATGTCTCGTCTCTGTCTTTCCATTTTTTATTGCTTGTTTATAAAAAAATGCTCCAGCGAAATAGCCAGCTGCATTCCTCCCCTTCAAAGCTTCACCCGCAATACGCGTCACGCTTCGAATGCACATCAGTTCACCCTCAAGCCCAACTTCAGACGTACTGTCAAATATAGGGATTCGTTTATAAGCGGAACAACACGTTAGTGGAATGATCTACCAGCCTCTGTATTTCCTAATCATTACAACCTTCAAACATTTAAAGCCAACGCAAACCGGCACCTCCTCTGTCTTCTTCCCCCCTCTTCCTATCCGCCCGTGCCCTAAGAACCAGTATAAGGGTATTAATAATCCCTTTGGCACGCGCAAATTATATAAAAAAAAATAAAAAATTGATGCTGCCGGCATAGGGGTGACTGAGAGATTTCGGGATACGCGTTCAGCGAAGAGTTTGGCGGTCTCTTGCGATTGTAGCTCTTCGACGTTAGATTTTCTCACAGTGATTCTTCTTTGTTGCTCAGATTGGGATATCCGCATTCGTACCTTGGCTACAACAAGGTAGTTGATCCGAGTCTATGTTGGCCGCTCGGAAGGTCCGGACATCCAGAATACTGGAGGCATGCCTTGCGTCGATCGCAATATGATCAACTAGGTTGATCGTTACATGATCATTGGACCGCTATGTCTGCTTATGAATATCGAGATGAGGAAACCATGTGTTCAAAACGGAACCTATCAAAGAATACTTGGAGAAGAAAAATATATTTATACATTATACATCCACACATAGCCACACAGGAAACTCTGATGTAGAACGATTACATGGTAGGTACTCTAAATGAATAAATACGCACACTACGAAGCGCAAGAGAACAAGGAGAGATATTTTTAGAAACTAACGATGCATACACCGCCTTAGAAACATACAATAATATAATTCATTTAACGACTAGGGAAAAACCCATTGACGTCCATTTTGGAAGAATAAAAAGTTACAAGGAAATATTTGATAGAATAGAAGAAAAGAAGAAAGGTATATTAGAAAAATTTAATAAAAAAAAAAGGATGAAGAAATAGACCCTACTCATGGTAAACGACACATGGCATGGTATAAGACACAAAAATGAATCCCAACTATAAAATAATGGGACAAGTAGGAGATCGCATAATTACAAAAATAAAATATAAAACAGTTCCAAAACAGACCCTATATCATACAGATCAATTCCGAAAGAAAAAAATATTTCAAGAGAATTTATCTTCTTTCTAGGCCTCCTGAAACCTCACAGTGCTGTTAGCAATAACTCAGCTGATGCGGGTAGCATTACAGGAACTTGAATTAACAGATCTAAATTATGGACAAGGCTTCACCATGATACAACATAAAGAAAAACCATTAACCGAAAATTATAATACATATAGAATATTGCACTTCATTAATTTAATCAATTATCAAATTATTATTGAAACTACGAGTATAGAAGAACGGATTAAAAATATCCCGTTACAAGAAAAATACCATAACAAACAAATGACACATTTGAAGGAAGTATTTCATTCAATCCTACCGCATAGACAAAGGAGAGGATTATTGAATTTAGGAGGATCTTCTTCTTCCTTTTTATCAGCGAGGCTATGGTCCGAAAACAAGGGATCACAGCCCTCCCACTTCACTGCATTTCTACTGATCCGCCTGTGGGGTTCGCCTATTTGACCTCAGAAAATATCGGCAGGCCTGCCGATTTTGGATCACTCGGTTACTGAGGCCAATGAAATGCCGATTTCGTCGCATTTGTCTGATCCAGGCGTTTATAGGCCTGCCTTTCCTACATCGCGATGTCTTTGGAACGTGCATAGATATTGCCTTTTTAACAGGGTTCAAATGATCTCTTCTTTGAACGTGGCAATACCAGCTGAGCCGGTCGCGCTCTAATTTGTGTACGATGGTTTCCTTGATGTGAAAGCTTCCACGGATCTTCGAACTTCTTATTCGATCAAGCTTGGTCACTCCTGCTGTCATGCGAAGCATCTTCATCTCAGCTGCCGTTAATTTACTCTCATACTTTTTGTACATCGTCCAACATTGTGAACCGTATGTGAGCGCTGGACGTACAACTGCGGTGTAGAGCCTTCCATTCAACTTAGGGGGCATTTTTCTGTCACAGAAGATAGCGGAATTTTCTCGCCACTTCATCCACCCTACGCTTACACGATGATTGATGTCGTCATCACAAGTTGCTTTGCTATTGATCATAGATCCCAGATATTTGAACTTTTCGCACTTGGGAAGCACTGTTCCATTCAAATAAATGTCTGGAATAGGCCTGAGTGGATCAGAGAACGGGCAGCACAAGTACTCTGTCTTTTTTGAACTAATGCGATACCCATTTCCCTCCAAAACGTCCACCCACACATCAAGTGCTCGTTGCAGGGATGTAGGATCCTCACTTATGATGGCTCCATCGTCAGCAAAGAATAACTGATGTACCTTGGGGTCCATCACTTTACCTTCAAGCAGATAATCAAGGACTGTAATAAAGAGCAAAGGACTTAAAACGCTCCCCTGGTGCACCCCGACTTTGATTGGGAACTCTTCGGTTACTCCAGCGGGACATCTTACTCTTGTCTTTGCTCCTTCGTACATGTCCATGATCATCTGTACATAGGTTTCTGGAACCCCTCGATGTCTTAGCGCCACCCATATCAGATCTCGTGGTTGTCTGTCGAATGCCTTTTCAAAGTCAACCAATACAATATGCAAATCCCTTAAGGAATCACGATGTTTTTCCATTATGATCCTTATACTTTGGATTGCATCTGTGGTTGATTTACCCGAGACAAACCCGCACTGATCATCAGATAGCCGTATTATTTTTCGCAGTCGGCCACCTAATACCCGCTCAACGATCTTCATGGTGTGTGACATCAGCTTGATCGAACGGTAGTTATCACAGTTTCGCGTATCACCCTTCCCTTTGTATACAGGGAGGAGGTAACTTTCCCTCCATTGATTCGGCATTGGATCACCTCTCACGAATTTGGAGATAAGAATTCTGAGCCATCTGAACCCGATGTCTCCCATCTTTTTCCAGAACTCAGAGGGTATTTCGTCTGGCCCAACCGCTTTTCGTTTTTTGGAGTATTTGACCGCCTCACTAACTTCTTCGACTGTAATGTCGGCTATTTCTTCACAGTTAGGGGTGGCTCTTGGAAAGTATAGCCGGGGAAACTGTTCATTTAAAAGCTCTTCACAATACTGTCGCCACCTCTGCAGAATTTTGTCGTCATCCACAAGAAGCTGGCCATGAGCATTGCTAATGAACTTTGGCGAACGAATCTCCTGAGCATTGTTCCTTCTTTGGGCGGCTATTTTGAAGATAGTGGCGCTCTTGTTCATATTGTGTCTTCGCAGCTCCTGGATAGCCTGGTTTGCATCAGCAACCGGGGAAAATATTTTCTCCAGCTCCCGATACAGGCCCTCCGTACTCTCTGCTTGAAGCTGGGCGCACTTCTTCTTCGCTTTTTTCTTGCAGCATCTGTATTCCATTTCGAGGCGAGCTTTTTCGTCATTATTATTAGAGGGGCACTTTGACCAAGCTTTGAAAGCCGCTTTCTTATCATTTATCAGCATCTTAGCTTCATCACTCCACCACCATGTTTCTTTGGCGTGTTGATGGTGGCCTTTTGAAGCTCCTAGCAGTGATTTGGCCTTATTTAAGCAAGTTCGCTGTAGCGGATCCCACATATTTTGTGCTCTGCACTCTTCATCCTCAGCTCCGTTGATGGTGTGAGAGAGGTAATTTTTCATTACGAAAACAAAAGCTTCGCCTTTTTCTTTGTCCAGATTGTACCACTTGATTTTCTCAGAGACCCTTGTTTGTTTGCTTTTCTTCGGTGTTTTCATAAAAATTTCTGTTAGCAGGAGACGGTGTTGCCGAGCGATTGCCTCTCCCAGGATCACTTTGCAATCTTTTACCCGGGGCTTCATGAAACTGCCTACTAAATGGTAGTCAATCTGAGTTTCATCTCCACCACTGCTGTAAGTGATCAGGTGTCGGCTTTGTTTGATGAACATGGTATTTAACACGATAAGACCGTGTGATTTGCACATGCTTAGGATGTCTTCACCAGGAAGGTTCCTGGTGCCATATCCTAGTCCTCCATGGCAGTCTTCATAGTCTTCGTTTGATTTCCCGACATGTCCATTCAAATCTCCTCCAACAAATAGAAATTCTTCCTTTGGGATGTTCTTAAGGAGATTGTGGAAATCTAGCCAAAATGCATCTTTATCTCTCTGATTGTACCCATCGTGGGGAGCATATGCACTGACAATATTCCACACCTCTCCTTGTATTACTAATTTGAGAGACATCAAACGGTCGCTGGACTTCGAAATGCTCAAGACGTTACCAAGTAGCTCTGCCGCAAGGATGATACCGATATTGAATTTAGGAGGATATGCTTTAAAATTCCTATTCGGAACCATAGATGAAGACGATAGGACCAAAATCGAAAATTATTTAAACAATTTGAGGAAAACACTCACAATGCAATTACCAATGCAAATGAACAAATAACTATTAACGACCGATTTAACCAACAGATAACAAACTTACAGAAACGACTAACCATATGAATACCTATTCCAATAGCCGTAAACAACTAGAGAGAGACCTAACAAACTTTCAATCACAGAATCACGCAAAAGAAAATATGTATACATTATCTTCTCAATGACATACATACATGCAAAAAATGAAAGAGATAATACTGACATCACGCTTAGGTATACTCAGCCGAGATATACTTACTGACACGGAGACGAGACAATTTAACGTAACCATAGAGAAACTGGAAAATATCAAATTAGAACTGGCCCTATATAATAATAATATTATCCTTATAATCGCAATTCCCATATTATCAAAAGCAATGTACAAACACATCCATGTCGAGCCCATACCTAATAAATAAGGGAATATGCAAATTGCTATACAAAATAAAACTTATCTAATGTTCAATTCAAAAGTATACTCCATATCAAAAAACATAAAGAATTTAAGACCATTCCGAGACGACTGTATAGAAAACTGATTTAAAGGAAAAATGAACTGTCAATACGAACAAAAGAAGAAATAATTGAAATTGGAAGACATAATATAGTTGTAAAAAATATAAATGTTCAGAAATTGTATCAAAACTGTAACAACCTGAATATTGAAATTAAAGGAAACTATTTAATAAAGTTCGAAAATTGTAAAATTCGAACTAACAATATTACACATAGAAAAAATATTTATGCTAGTGAACCTATAATACCTAATCCTATACATGAAATAAATTATACCAATATTAACAATATAATTTTTGAGAAATTGCATCATGACAATATTCAGAATATCAAATACATAAATGAGTTAAAATACGAGCATACAAAAACACAAACACATATGTATATTATCATAGCTATTATTGTATTATGTATTACCCTGTATGTAATAGTAAAACTCAAGAAAAGAGATTATACCAAGATTGTAACAAATATTAGTCTTCGCGAGATTGCAAGCAACCCCGGAATCAACTCTTCGGCGGGAGGTGTTATAATCGCAACATAGGAGGTAATATACAAAGATGTATATAAAGAAACCCTCCAAATGCTACAACCATTACTACAGCCACCAAAAACAGCAGGTGCACACGGCACCAAGGAAATAGCAAAACGACCATTTGATAGATAAGATGCACTTAGCACCAACCCAAGCCGACGCTCAAACATCTAAATATAATCACATCCTGCAATAAACATCTAAATATTATCACATCCTGCATACCTAAGTAAACTTCTAAAGATAATCACATCCTGCATACCTAAGTAAACATCTGAAGATAATCACTTCCTGCATACCTAAATTTCCTAGAAACTGTAATAAAGATTTAAAAAAACACATGCATAGTCCTGCATGAACAATGACAGGTAAACCATAATATGCATTAAACGTGTTAGCCAATAATCCCGTTATCTCAAGTTGAAAATATTTTCATTTTCTCTTCTAAAATAGTCATCGTCGCCTGTAAGGAACAACCATTATGGAATATTTTTGATAAGGCTGAAATGCAGCTCGTTGTAACGAGTTATTTCGTCGTAGTTTCTAATACAGTGCAGATGGTAAGGTAATTCATGAAATATTTGTTAATTGGTTAATCCAATCAACATTTTTTGCATCAATACGGTAAAAAAGTAAACATAAGACGATAAATGTAAAATTGTTTAATACATTTTGGCTTCGCGAGTTACTTATCAAAAAAAAAATATTCAACAATGCCCAGGGAAAAAGTTTTAACAGATAAGAAAAAAGGTGAAATAATGATTCTGGACTTTCTTTGCGAGAGATTGCGAAAAATATCAATCTGTCTCATATATGCCGTCCTAAGCAAAAAGGACACAAACGCCAAAATTCTAAAATTGAGTTAGCGGCATATTTGGATTCCTTAAACAGTGCTTTATTTTTGTGTGAAGCTTAAAAGGCATATTTCCAACTGCAAATGGCTCAAAATCACGGATGGAAATAGACACATCTCTCTATTCCTAAGTAAAAAAGACAAACCAGAAACAGTAAAATGCGTTTATCTCAAAACTACTAAAATAGAGATGCGCCCTTTCTTCTTACGACGGCAGTACAGTTGTCCGCAACTTTTTGAGTTTCGCCCGCTAAAAATCGGAAATTTTTTGAGAAATTAGAAAAGACCCAGTAATAAACAAGCCTTCAGCTTCACAAATATGATCTCCCGATTGGAAAATGTCGGGCTTAGCAGATATTAAGATCAGGTAAGAATGTTGTCCACGAAAAAGCGTTGAAAACACAAAGTGGCAAGATAAGATTTTGCGAAAAAATACATGTCATGGACGGAAGAATGGACAATTTTATTTAGTGATGGAAAAAAAATTCAACCTGAATGGACCCGATGGTTTTTCCATGTATTGGCATGATCAAAGAATGAAGCAGGTAATCAAATTTAGCCGAAATTTTGGGGGCGGCAGTGTTATGATTTGGGCTGGTTTCTGTGCCGCCGGTAAAACGAAAATCGCTTATGTACCAACGAAAATGAAATCCCAAAAATACATCGAGCTATTAGAAGACGTAATGGTGCAAAAAGCTGACGAGTTATGTGGAGTCAACTTTGTGTTTCTACAAGATAATGCTTCCGTTCACTCTGCAAAGAAAGTCAAAGAGTGGTATTCTCTTAAGAATATTGAGGTTTTGGACGGGCCAGCGAGAAGTCCTGACCTTAAGCCAATAGAAAATTTGTCGGGAGCATTATCTCGTCTGGTGTATCATATTACACAAATAGACGGCAATATAATACCGTTAAAGAACTCAAAGAAGCCATTACATTGTCCTGGAACTCTATTTGAAATACGGTTCTCCAAAATTTGATTAACACAATGCCAAGTAGAATATTTGAAACAATTACTAAGAATGGAGGTCCTACCCATTATTAACATCATTGTTTTTGAAAAATAATATTCTTAAAAGCGTTCTGAAACATGTGTTTTTATAAGAATTTTGCTGCTATTTTTATGAATTTTTAGTTTTAAACATTAAATTGATTTGATTTTACATTTTGCAAGCAGTCTTAAGTTAATTATGTATGATAATGTAGTTTCTTGAAATAAGAAAGACTTTTTTTCAATTAATAAAAAAATAAAGTAAAAATGTATAGTTTTTATAAGAATTTCACTCAGTGCACCTTAGTTCTTGTTTATCCCAATGTACGATCATTCAATACGAAGCTCGTGCTTTTGTAGCATAGACGCACACTACTGCATGGTTTGTGTACCAAACTAAAAATAATGTGTTCCAAACCGCAACTTGCTAGCAGCAAATATTCCCACCTAACCGGATGTTCCACAATTGTTCCACACAATATCCCAATTATTCCAGGATCATCAATTCACCCCGAGAAACATCTAGCATGTTCTAGAGCCCCTTGCAATTTTGTATAAATACCCATACCACAACCATCGTCGGTACAATTGTATTAAGGTGAATACAGCGATTACAAGAGATATTCGACCAGTGGTGAAAACAAGCGACATTGTGAACGTAAAGCTGTAGCGACAGTTTAATTTGAAATAAATAAAGAATAAAGTGATTGAATTGTAGCAGTTGGATAATGCGAGTGTAACAGGAGGAGAAGATGAGCAGGATACGAACTGAGGGAGAGATGTCGCTGTTAGCACAGAAGAAGAAGAAGGGAGGCATCTGACGTTTAAGCTGGATTATTCAAACAGAGTGGAAAGAAGAAGGACGTGTTTGTAAAGAAAGGAAGAATAAAGATTTGAATTTAATTTAACCGAATAGTATAGGCGTTAAATTCGTTTTTATTTTAGTATTCTTTTTAGTTTAGAAGTGGGATTGGTATTCTTGCGTGCGTGGACCTGATTGTCCGATTAATTCAGCTATTGCGACTGAGAAACATCGCGTGGTTTTCGAGGATATTTGCTGTCTGGGTCTTGTGGCGCCGACGCTGTGAACGAGATGGCGACAGAGACAGATGTGATCTACACAGGCGCCGTGGCGTCGATGTCAATAGCAAAGCTGCCAGATGAACTCAAGAAGCGTAAGCTAAGTGTGTCAGGGAAAAAGCCGCAACTTATCAACAGACTGATGATGTTTCTTGACTGTGAGAAGTCGGGTGCGACGAATCCTGATTCGAAAGTCGCAATAAGGAACGTCGACGAGGTCGTAGATGGTGAGGACGAAAGCTTATCGGAAGGTGACTCCGAAGACAACGAGGCGAATAAAACAATTCTGGAAAAGTCAACAGCTGATATGGACCTGGCGACCTGCAGTAATAAAATTCCACGGACCGCCAAAGTGTTGGCTGGAAGCTGAAGGTGACCTGCTGGGTGACTGGGAGAAGTTTAAGGCTGAGTTTGTTAAAGTGTTCCCATCTAGTTCCGATTCTGCGGATATACATATGCAGTTAATGTCTCGTCAACGTAGGCACTCCGAGACTGTAGAGGAATACTTCTTTGAGGTAAAAATGCTTGGTAAGCGGGGTGGGTAGACGGAAGCGACGATTATAAAGTATCTTATTTCGGGTCTTAACGACGAAAAGCTAATAGAGCAATTGGCGGGCCAAAGGTTTGATTCGTCGTTAGAGTTACTGCAACGAATTAAGTGGACTGAGGGCGTGCATGCACAGGAACTCATGCGAAAGGGCAAAAGGATTCCAGCGGCTTCAACTGCAAGCGTCAGCTCTGGTGTCTTTGTTCATCAAACACCACTTAAAAGAGTGGATCCGAAAAATTGAGATGACAACGCAGTTAAACTATTGCCTGATCGTGTGCGTTGCTTTAAATGCCATCAACCGGGACATCGAGTTAAGGACTGCCCAAGG
The DNA here is from genome assembly GCA_945910035.1 of Brachypalpus laphriformis. Lineage (NCBI taxonomy): Eukaryota > Metazoa > Arthropoda > Insecta > Diptera > Syrphidae > Brachypalpus > Brachypalpus laphriformis. The sequence continues at coordinate 109,173,962 of OX246754.1, read as the reverse complement.
AAGTCTGATGTCGGCTGTTTGTTCTCATCAGCGAAGAAAGGAGACGACTGCCTCAAGGTCATGATCGTAAACTCAGTCAAATTGTTGACTTACGTAGACATGGGCAGTGAATGCGTAACTATGAAGCACGTGGTTGCGCTGTCTAGCGGCTTCCATTTCGACGACAATCGTACACTGCTACGTGGATTTGGAGGTGGAAAATGCTTTTCTCCGGGTCGCTTTGAAGCTATCGTCGAAATTGAGGGAGTGAAGGCTGTTGCCGACGTTTTAGTGGTACCAGACTCGGCACAAGGCGTAGATGTTATTACTGGTCGAAGTTTCCTATGCCAGGCGCATATTAAAGTGGAATTTGCTGCCGGAGTCATGAACATTATGCCCAATGTAGAGGAAGTACTGACCATTGGCAAGTGTTTGGACGAAATCAGGGTCAAGGACCTAAATGTTGACGAAGATCTGACGGAAAGTGACCAGGAAAAACTAGTGGGGATAGTAAATAATTTCCGATGCTGTTTTTCAAGAGGCATGTCAGAGTTGGGCGAAGCTAAGAATACTGCGATGACAATTGAATTGAAGGTCCCCGAACCGGAGGGGAAAAGGAGTAGTAGAATTCCTTTCGCCATGCGAGAGACAGTGGCCAAAACGGTGAACGAGTTGCTGGATAAAGGAGTCGTGCGGGAATCCACCTCTAACTTTACATCACCCCTCGTGATTGTACCGAAGAAAGATGGGAAACCAAGGATGTGTGTGGACTTCAGAAAACTTAATGCTATTACTGTGAAAAAGAAGTATCCGATGCCTGTAGTAGAAGCACAACTTAGCCGTCTCAATGGAAACAGGTATTTTACAGTATTAGATATGAATTCTGGCTATTTTCAGATACCACTAGCGGAAAAGTCCAGACATCTGACTGCTTTTCAAATCCATAGTAAGCAACTGGAGTTTTGTCGTATGCCGTTTGGATTGGTTAATGCGCCGGCTGTATTCCAGAGACTGATGGACAGTTTGGTCTGTCGCGTGGCGGAAGAAGAGGCGCTGGTGTTTCTGGATGATGTTATTATACCCAGTAAAACCATCGTGGAGGGACTGGAGAGACTAAGGAAGTTTCTGGGCGTCCTGTTAGAAAATGGATTGACACTTAAGCTTGAGAAGTGTGAGTTTCTAAAGAAAGAGGTCGAGTACTTGGGCCATGAGTTGGTGGAGGCTGGTGTTAAACCTGGCAAGCGTAAAACAAGGGCTATACAGGAATTTCCAGAGCCGAATAATATACGGCAAGTTAGACAGTTCTTGGGAGTGTCCGGATATTTTAGGAAGTTCGTTCCTAGTTACGCGAAGATTGCTGCGGCACTGACTATGCTTTTAAGGAAAGATGCAGCCTTTCAATGGAGACATGAGGAGCAATCCGCATTCAACGTTCTGAAGAGTCATCTCACAAGGGAACCAACATTGGTATATATGATCCTAAAGCGGACCATGAGTTACATAAGGATGAGCACGCGCTGTCGATCCTCATAGTGTCTTGTTGAAGATTTTCACCTACCCTCGGAAAAAAAAAAAAAAAAAAAAAAATAAGGATGCTTGTGCGACTGGACTGGCAGGAGTGTTGATGCAGAAGGGCGAAGCAGGAGTTCTCCGGGTGGTAAGCTATTATAGTGGCAGGACGTCGGACGTAGAATGTCGGTACCACAGCTACGAGCTGGAGCTATTGGCGATTGCGGAGAGTGTGAGTCGTTTCCGAATCTATCTGCTTGGGAAGCCATTCACGGTCGTAACGGACTGCAGAGCTATCGTGACCCTGAAGGACATGACGAATGTTACCGGTCGGGTAGCGAGGCTGTTTCTGAAATTACAAGAGTTTGACATAAGATTTGTGCATCGGCCTGGATCTCAAATGGGGCATGTAGATGGTCTGAGTATGAACTCGTATGAGCAGAAGCCGGAGGACGAGAGGGAAGACCTGCTTGAGTGTAATATGCTGAGTATTAATATCGATCAAGAGGAATGGCTGGTTACACTTCAGCGCCAGGATTGCAAGGTAAAACGTATTTTAGAATTACTAAATAATTCGTTTTGATTTAAAGCGAAAACCGGCAACAAGATACGAGCAGGGCGATAAGGTTTTAGTCGAGAACAGCCCTGTGTCAACGGGAACATCTAGGAAGTTAGAACCGAAATGGAAGGGACCATACTTAGTGACACGCGTACTGGGAAACGATCGCTATTTGTTGGAAGACATCCCCGGTGCTGAAAGATCTCAACGGAAATTCTCGTCGGTATATTCATCGGACAGGATGAAGCGTTGGCTGAGTTTGCCTCCGGATGCAGAAGGCGAAGGCGTGCATATGGTATGCTTGCGCCGAGGACGTCGCAATAAAGGATGGCCAAACTGTAGCAGATGGATAACGCGAGTGTACCAAGAGGAGAAGATGAGCAGGATACGAACTGAGGGAGAGATGTCGCTGTTAGCAGAGAAGAAGAAGAAGGGAGGTGTTGGAGCAGAATATCATAATCGTCTCATCACCATCGTCATCAGCAGCATCAACGTAATGTTGTCTTACGTAAATTTTTGTATTTGAATTTGGCGCTTAGATTAGACCAATCACCATATTTTTTGTATTGTTCAATTCGCCACAAATTTAAACTATTATAAAAATAACGTAAATTCTCTCTCAAGCGAAAGAATCTGTTATTTGTAAATTGTATAAAAACCCTCTTCAAAATAAAGCTTTGGTCAATATATAGTCAAAAACCCTTAGGGGAAACTCTGCTCGTTTCATTCCAATTTCGTTCGCATTCTTCGCTACTTTCGTCGTCGCTATTGGGTTAAAACCCAAAGGTTCACTCTATCGTTTTTCGTAGATTTCATCGGAGTTCAAGTTTCGCATCCGTTTGGTAATCGCTCAAACGCAACAACCAGGATCTTCCTATTCCTTGCAAAGGGTCAAATAGAGGTCCCGCGGTTGACGGTCGGAAAAGTATCCGCTCGTTCATTTTGGCGCCCAACGTGTTTAAGAACTCAGTGACAATTTTTATTCAAAAAACTGTCACAGAAAATTATAGTGTTGTGCAGAAAGTGAAAAAAAAAACCAACAAATGCACAAAGATTTAATAAAACTACAATATCATAGACAAACTAAGACTCTCATAGAACAATAAACACTTTAGTGATCTGTGAATCTCGGTTCGGTTTCGGTTTCGGTGATCGTGATCGCGAGTGCAAGGTAGCTGAAATACCATCCACATCACAAGAGAAGGAGAAACTCAACACTATCAGCAGCAGAGAAAGGAGATAAGTATAAATCCCCACTTCCAGGTACGTGATATACACAGCACAATTGTTCGAATGTGCGTCTTCAAATAGCGAGCAGCTGTTCTGTTCCCAGTTCCTACACAATTGCATAGGAACCAGCAAATAAAAAAAAAAAAAAAAAATAAATTATCAAAAACGCAACGCACCTTCGATATAATTTGGATGAACTTGCTACTAACTCATATCCAACAACGAATTACAAACTAACAACATCATATATATATACATACGAATTATTTTCAATAAATATACATATACATATCATTTTCATCATAACATACATTTAACATTTGAAACAACATCATTGCTGCAATTCAATTTTGCATCAAATCAATTTGTTCCGTCGTCGGTGTTGTCGAAATATAATTGCAAATAGAATCCACAAAAAGCTCTTGTGAATAAACAGGTTCCACTCCACTCTGTGTACCAATACCACAACCACATTCGACTTGCGTGGGTGTGTATTCGATCGCTTTGAATCATTTTTCGCTGCAACCTACGCCTACCATTGCACTTTTTCGTTTCTCGCTCGTTCGTTAACTTGTTCTTCCAAGCTTCGTAACACAAAAAAAAAAAATAAAAATTTTCTTGTCAGAAGGCCAAAGCTCATTCTACTCTTCGCCAAAAGTGTATGCACATCTACCGCAGACCCTTTACTTTTTGTTTCTTTCATTGCATCGATCTTCATTTCGCTTCATTTTCTCATCGTTTATTGTCTTTTTCGCCGTCGTCGCGGGAGAAGGTGCTTCATCAATCGCATGCACTGAAAGAAAGCTTTCGCTTGGAATATTTCTTGGAGGTGTACATACATTAACACAACTTTTCTTGAATGCATCGTTGGATAGTAAACAATTAATCATTCTAATTTCCATTGTCTTTCGCTAAAAGATCTGCAAATTTTAAATTTAACTGCTGAACTCATTTCGCCGTTGCAGTAAGCTACGAAATTGTTGTTGTCAAGGAAAACAACTTTCCTACTTCACTTTGGCAAACCCTTTTTGAATAGGACAAATTTGCAACCTTTGCTTCAACTTTGGGTTGTTGCATTGGTATAGGCCTTCGTCAATCTCAGGATTATAGACGAAGTAAACCCGAGCGCTTCGAGTGCTGTAACTAGTTCGCTCGATGAATTGAAGCAGCAGCGCTCATCAACAAAGGGAAGCATAACAAGGCTAAAAACTTTTGTGGAATCGAAATCGGATACTCTCACCGTAGTGGAACTAGAATGTCGTTTAGGAATCTTAGAGTCCTACTTTAAACAGATTCTCGTTTACCAAACACAAATAGAACGGTTAGCCCCGAAGGATAATTGTCGAAGTGAGCTAGAGGACCCATATATCTCTGCTAAAACAAAAATTTTATCGCTTTTGGGAAAAGGAAGATGCATAAGTGCAGCTGAAACAACCTTTGCAGTGCCACAATCAGTCAATCATTTGCCTAAACTTAAGCTTCCACGCTTCAGTGGGAAATATTCGCACTATAAGAATTTTATTCATTCTTTCACGGCAATGATAGATAATGACCCAAGTTTAACAAAAATCGAAAAATTCAATCATTTGTTGACATGTCTGAGTGATCAAGCACTTAGCACAGTCAAGGCATTTCAGGTTACGGAAGATAACTATCCAAAGGCATTAGCTAGGCTGAAGGAGCGTTACGACAACGACACTATGATATTTTTAGAATATATTTCCGAATTATTCGAACTACCTAAGGTTCCTAAGGCTAATGCTGTCTCATTAAGGAGTTTGGTTGACGATATCTCGGCTCTTTTTAATTCCTTGCAGTCACTTGGATCGTTTGAACAAATATGTAATGCAATTATTATATATATTGCCATTTCAAAGGTGGATTCGGAAACACAGTCCAAGTGGGACGAACAGTTAGACTACAAAGATCTTCCTGAGTGGAAGAAATGCGCGGAGGTTCTCAACAAACGTTGCCAATATCTCGAAGTGAGGGATAGCAAGCAACTGAGATCAGAGTCAAGACAGACAAAGCCTGCTAAGGCAAAGACTTCGTATTCTACTCATCGTTTTCAAACTTCCCTCGCGGTTACTCAACGTTCTTGCGTTTTTTGTCGGGAAAACAACCATTCTATCTCCAGTTGTACCAGCTTCAATCGACTTATCGTAATGGATCGTTTCTCAAATGCGAAAAAACTAGGTCTTTGTTTAAATTGTCTAGGAAAGGGGCATGGAGTATCGAAATGTCCATCGTCGTATAGGTGCAAACAGTGTAGGCAACCGCACCACAGTCTTCTGCATAGACATCAACATTCGGAGAGTGCCTTTGGAAGTAGGGACGCGTCATCATCGGCAGCTGTGAATGCTGCAGTGGAGAGGAATCATGCTCCAGAGGCCCAGGTCATTTTAGCGACAGCACTTGTGTTAGTAAGGGATTCTTCAGGCGGATTTCAAATAGGAAGAGTTCTACTTGATTCTGGTTCCCAAGTTAATTTTGTGAATGAGAAATTTGCAAAAGCGCTACAGCTACAAAAACGTAGAACGAGTGTCGATATTGTCGGAATAGGGGTAACGGAAACCAAGATTAGTTTTCAGACATGAACAACGATTCGCTCCAGGTACAGCAACTCTGAGGTAACTCTGGAATTCCTTATTGCTCCATCGATAACGGGATATCAGCCTGAGTCAGCGCTGAGCGTCAAGGACTGGAATGTTCCCAGCAACCTAGAACTAGCCGATGAATATTTTTATCACCCATCAAGGATTGACTTGTTGCTAGGTGCCGAAGCTTTCTTCGATCTCCTCCAAGTAGGTCAAATCAAACTGGGACCGGAACTCCCTTCGCTTCATAAAACTTCGCTAGGTTGGATCGTTTCAGGGCGGTATAAAGGTCATCCGAACATTACGAAGAAATCCTGCTGTCTTAGTTCGAAAGAAGATTCACTCGATCGATACGTCGAAAAGTTCTGGGAAATAGAGGAAGTTTCGGGATATTGGTCGAAATGGACGGAGGAGCAGAAGGACTGCGAAAAACATTTTGTAGAAAACATTGAGGTTCTCCCTAGTGGTCGTCTAATGGTTCAAATTCCTTTTAAAAATGATCCAAGCTATTTGGGAACATCCTACGACATTGGCTGGTCAAACGGTAGTGCATGCGATCATATGAAAACACAAGCGTTTTCACTCAGCTGAGGCCTACCAACTCCTACTCTTAACCTCCACGCGGTGACAGCCGGGTGCCTAGTACCTTAATCCAAGAAATGGGTAACCAATCCCGTTTGGCGGATTCTTGGTGGCAGCAGATGAGAGAGGGGGGGAAGAGTGCTTTTCTCACTAGAGCACTTCTTCCTGTTCCAGGCGGCAGCGGACGAATTCCCTAGACGGAGTCAACGGTGGCGTCTATAGTTCCAGTTAGGTTGAACTTAGTGAATACCTTGCGCGAGCTGCTTCGACGTATTCGGATCACAGGTCGGTAAGGAATTTCAATGTTGGTCAGGACATTGGAATAGAGATGGTGGCGGAGGAGCCCTTAATGGGCCAGCGGCAGCGCTCATACTCCCGTAGTGGACTACTGGCACCGGTGTACCCGACCCCTCGTCCTAGGGGAATAATTAAGGAACTGGCCCTCCAGGTTGGGGGTTGTGCCGTCGGGGTAACTTCCCTACCGCGTAAAAACCGCATGGTTCCGAAACAACCAAAAGCCTCGGATAAAAATGACTCAACTAATGACGACCCCAGCAAACGAAATAAGGACAACGACCTTCGGATCTGTACGTGGAATGTTCTGTTCCTTTACAGACCACGTGCAGCCGAACAACTAGCAGAGGCCCTAGACTGCTATAAAGCAGATATTACCGCCATCCAGGAAGTGCGATGGGATGGGCCGGGCAAAAAGAGGATGAAAAACTGTGACATCTACTACGTTGATTGCTACAGAGGCAACAGGCAACGCTTATTCGGATGCGGATTTGTCATACGCGGCAGACTTAGGCAAGAAGTCTTAAACTTCCGACACGTGAGCGAGCGTATTATGACTATCCGGATCAAGGCTAAATTCGCTAACATAAGCCTAATATGTGTTCATGCCTCCACAGAAGAAAAGGACCCTGCCACCAAAGAGTGTTTCTACGAGCTCCTCGACAAAACATACGAGCAATGTCCTAAATACGACGTTAAAATCGTATTGGGCGATTTTAACGCCAAAATAGGAAAGGAGGACGTCTTTGGTAGGGCAGTCGGTAAGCATAGCCTACACGACACCACGTCTGATAACGGACTAAGGCTAATTGATTTCGCTGTGGAGCGAAATGTCACCATAGCAAGCACATGGTTTCCTCATCTCGATATTCATAAGCAGACATGGCGGTCCAATGATCATGTCACGATCAACCAAATTGATCATATTGCGATCGACGCAAGGCATGCCTCCAGTATTCTGGATGTCCGGACCTTCCGAGCGGCCAACATAGACTCGGATCATTACCTTGTTGTAGCCAAGGTATGAATGCGGATATCCCAATCTGAGCAACGAAGAAGAATTACTGTGAGAAAATTTAACGTCGAAAAGCTACAATCGCAAGAGACCGCCAGACTCTTCGCTGAACGCGTATCCCGAAATCTCTCAATCACCCCTTTGCCGCCAGCATCAAGTACCGAAGACCAGTGGCAACGCTGCCAACATGCCATCCGAAACGCCGCGACTGATGTGCTGGGTCTCGCTCGCCCACCACCGCGAAACCCCTGGTTTGACGAAGAATGCCGGCGAGTGCATGCAGCAAAACAAGAGGCCGATTGTCCAAAGACCTGTTGTTGAAAGGTCAATACGCAGACTTTCTCAGGGAATATCAGCACTTGGGTCACATGACGCTAGTAGAAGACCCTGAATTAGAGAAACCACACTACTATCTTCCGCATCAATGCGTAATTAGACCGGATAGTGTATCCACTAAATTACGGGTGGTTTTTGATGTATCCTGCTGTACTTCGTCGCACATGTCGCTGAACGGCATCCTTATGGTCGGACCGACAATACAGGATGATCTTTTTACAATATTACTTCGTTTTCGTTTACATAGGTACGCACTAACAGCGGACATCATCAAAATGTATCGGCAGGTCTTAGTGCACCCATCTCATCGGAGATTTCAGTTCATTCTGTGGAGGGAGAATGAGCATACACCGGTAAAAACTTACCAATTGAACACCGTGACATACGGTACGTCATCTGCACCATTTTTGGCCATTCGATGCCTTCAATACCTAGCAGATAAAAATAAGGAAGGTTTTGAATTAGGTTCTCGTGTGCTTCAGTCAGACTTTTATGTCGATGACATGCTGACTGGAGCGGATGATCTGGATACGCTAGTACAAATGCAAGGGGAAGTCGTTACACTTTTGAAGTCAGCAGGATTTGAGCTCGCGAAATGGAATAGCAATAGCTCCGAAATAGTTAACGTAGTTCAACCCCAGAATGAGGAGATCAAGCTAAATGAATCTAATCTCAGCAGTACCTTAGGCATTGTCTGGAATCCACTCATCGATAAGTTTCTCTTCTCATACAAACCCAATCGATCATTTTCTAAGTTTACGAAACGATCCATTCTTTCGCTTTCGTCATCGCTTTTCGACCCAATGGGCCTAGTAAGTCCCATCATCATTAAGGCAAAAATAATTTTGCAAAAACTATGGATTGAAAAAGTGGACTGGGATGCGTCAATTCCCCAAAGCATTGATACCGAATGGCGGCAATTCATGCTGGACTTGCAATCTTTGCAGAACATTGCGGTTCCGAGATTTGCTTTGACTCCACACAGGAAATCCTTTCAAGTCCACGGCTTTGCGGACGCATCCATGAGTGCATATGGTTGCTGCATCTACCTAAGATCCATGGATGCATTCGGAGTGGTTCAAGTCAGACTTTTCGTTGCGAAGTCGAGGGTAGCGCCTGCGAAGAAAAAACAGCTTCATCGGTTGGAACTGTGCGCAGCTCATTTGCTGTCTAAGCTTTGGACAAAGATTAGTACGATCTTCGCAACTGCGCCGTCCGCAGTTTACTTCTGGACGGATTCCCAAATTGTTCTCCACTGGATTTCAACACATTCTCCAACGCTAAGCACCTTCGTAGGAAACAGAGTGCAAAGGCACTTGTAGCGTTAGTGAGGAATAGGTTCTGGATTGTCAACGTACGGGAAATTGCTTGTCAAACAGTCCGCAAATGCATTCACTGCGTCAAATATCGACCGAAGCTGTTGGAACAAGTCATGGGAGATTTGCCTTCAAGGACATTAACCCCGTCGCGTCCGTTTCTTGGTTGTGGTGTCGATTTCTGCGGTCCTATTTACACTTACTATAGGATTAGGGGCAAGGTTCCTTACAAAACCTACGTGGCAGTTCTCGTTTGCTTCTCGACAAAGGCAGTTCATTTGGAGCCGTATCTGATTTGTCAGCTGATGCGTTTATCGCAGCACTGAAGCGAATGATAGGTCGAAGAGGTCTCCCTCGAGATATTTATTGCGATAAATAAATAAATATTTGGCGCAACAGCTCATTAAGTGCCAGGGCCTAGCTTCTCGCAACCACTCATGTTGTGTGCGTTATATTTTTCGTACGAATGGAAGGGACCTACAGTTTAGTGCCGTATCCGAACGGCGATTTGAGAAGCTTTTTCGAGACAACAATACTCTCGGATGTTTGTCAGACGCTCGCGAGAGGTGGGACCGTGAAAAAACTTTTTGGTGTTTTGTAGGATTCGAACTTGGAACCTCACGCGTAGTGATCCGACACACTAACCACTTACGCCACGGCGCCCACCCCCATTTATTGCGATAATGTAACTAATTTTGTAGGAGCACAATCTAAACTCGTCGAATTGCGCAACATGTTCTTCAAAAGTTCTTCTCAAGAAATCATTAACAACTTTTGTACTAATAGTAGCATCAATTTTAATTTTATACCCCCCAGGGCACCTCACTTTGGTGGAATTTGGGAGGCGGCCGTAAAGGTAGCAAAGGGTCATCTCTACCGGAGCTTAAGCGGTGCCAAGCTGACTTTCGAGGAGCTGTCCACAGCACTGGTGGAAATTGAGGCGGTAATGAACTCGCGACCAATTACCCCGATGTCATCCGACCCTAGCGATCTTGAAGCAATTACGCCAGCACATTTGCTCATCGGGTCATCACTAAAGGCGATTCCTGAGGCAGCAGTAGAGGTGCCAGACATAAGCTTCATCCAGCGGTGGCGGCGAATAAACGCTGTCAAAACCCACTTTTGGCAAAGATGGTCGTCTGAGTACATCCATGGATTGCAAGGTCGTGCCAAGTGGACGTCTCCGAGCCCAAGCGTCAAGATCGCCAGCCTTGTTATCGTGCACGAAGACAACGTTCCACCCCAGAAATGGCTCATGGGAAGAATCACCAACGTCGTCCTTGGTCCAGATGGTCGAGTCAGAGTTGCTGACGTAAAAACAGCAAAACGAACTTAGTTTTGTGGTAGCTCATGCGTCCTTACCTCAAGAAACAATTTTGGTGGACAATGTGATGTCTTGTGGATTACTGCAACTAAGCAGTATAAAAAATTTTCTTGATAGACAACTTGACCTGGTTTTTTATACAAATTCGAGCAGTTGTATTGTGAAACCTAGTTCCACAACGATGAGTACTATTGACGCGTATCATCCACCACTTCACGTTATTCTTTCACATGACGACGTGGTTCATGATACTTTTGAAAATCTTACTCTTGAATTTGATTTTAAGAAATCAGACTTTAATTTACTGAACGAACTAATATCTAGCATTGATTTTGTAGGAATCTTCAACAGCAATAGTAATATTGAACAAATGACTGAACATTTTTACATACGTATATTTGACTGTTTTATCTCGTCCGTACCGGTGAGAAACACACGTAAGGATATGTCTACAACTGCACCTTGGTACAATAACCAATTACGGAGTCTGCGTAATAAAAGAAATAAAGCGTGGAAAAATTATTTAACGACAAACAGAACAAGCGATTATAACCAGTTCGCTATCCTCTATAGAGACTTTCAAATTTTATCGAAAAATCTATATGATAGTTACATTAATAAAATGCTTGGCTCACTTCTTTACGATCCCAAAGTTTTCTGGAAATTTGTAAACAGTAAGAAAAAAACGGATGGTTATCCTGCCAATATGTCTTACTTAAGCGAATCAAGCAGCAACCCTCTTGTAATCTGCAATATGTTCTCTTCATTCTTTGGTCTATCTTTCTGTTCCGACAACTATTCACCTACTCCAAGTAATTTTGCCCACCTTGAAGGTTTCTCTAGCAGCTCAATGGGGCAGATTTCAATAATTGATGAAGATGTGAGAGAGCATTTAGCTTTACTTAGCAACGATACTACCTGTGGCCCTGATGGAATTCCTCCGATTGTGCTAAAATATTGTTGCAATACTTTGGCAACACCCTTAGCCGTGCTATTTCGGGAATCATTAAAGCAGAGCATTTTTCCTAAAATTTGGAAAAACTCTTTTATTATTCCAATACACAAAAGGGGAAATCGAGGTGAAATTTCTAATTATAGACCTATTGCCAAGCTATCATGTGTGCCAATACTGTTCGAGGCTATAGTTTGTAAGGGTTTTTATTTTGCTTGTAAACCATTTCTTTCAACCAAGCAGCATGGGTTCATGAATAGAAGATCCACTGTTACCAACCTGTTGGAATTTACTTCTTTTACAAACAAAGTTGTCGAGGAGGGTGGTCAGGTCGACTGTATTTATACAGACTTTAGCAAGGCCTTTGACAAACTTCCTCACAGCTTAATTCTGTTTAAAATGACCTCTTTGGGCTTTCCAAATCATTTTGTTCGATGGATATATTCCTACCTTGAAGAACGAACTTATCAAGTTTTATTTCGGGGAATAACATCCGATGCAATCCTCGCTACATCCGGTGTACCCCAAGGAAGTCACTTAGGTCCTCTTTTATTTATCATTGCGATCAATGACGTGGTGGCAATACTTACGAGTACTCGAATTTTAATCTATGCTGACGACATGAAAATCTTTAGACTTGTACGCAGTCAATCTGATTGCATTGCTATGCAGAATGATTTAGATACGTTCGCTAAGTGGTGCTGTAATAACAATTTATTTTTGAACGTATCTAAATGCCAGTCGATGATCTTTTCAAGAAAACGTAATTTAATAAGTTATGATTACAATCTCAATGAATCTGTACTTAACAAAGTCACATCAATATGTGATTTAGGAGTGCATTTTTCTCAAAATATCGACTTCGATTTTCACATTGAACGGATTGTCAATAAAGCGAATTCAATGCTTGGCTTTATAAAACGTTGGAGTAAAGAATTCAAGTGTCCTCTTATAACATCCACACTTTATAATACCTTTGTTCGTCCGCAGTTAGAGTATGCGTCTAATATTTGGTCTCCAATGTATGCAGTACACATTAACCGTATTGAATCGGTACAGCGTAAGTTTGTCCGATTTGCACTTCGCCATTTAAACTGGAATGACCCTACACGTCTTCCACCATATTGCGACCGCCTTCTTCTCCTAAATCGTCATTCTTTGGAGAAACGTAGGGAAGTATGTGATGTAGTATTCTTACACCAGCTGGTAAATGGTTTTATTGACTCGCCGGATCTTTTAAATAAAGTCGGTTTAAACGTAAGATGCTACAACTCCAGAAATACCGAGATTTTCCGCGTAAATTTCCACAGAACGAACTACGGTTCTAACGAACCTCTTACGCGTATGGCGAAGGAAGTAAATAGTAACCGCGACAAATTTGATTACAACCATAGTAAATTATATATAAAACATAAATTATACGAACGATACTAATTTCTTTGTTGAAAGTGTTTAGTGTAATTTTGACTTATGCGTAGCATATTCATTTTTAGTTCATACTTTTGTTTAGTATGCATTCTGCTTTTTGTTTACTTGTCCAGTCTTTTTGTGTAAGGTGTTAGGCTTTATAAATATTCGCAATACTAACAACTAACACCACGCTAAATGATGACTGTGACAAGCTGGATATTACTTAGTAGCTGTTTTGAGTTTTTCTCTTTCAGTTCAAAGTAATATTCGTCACAAATGCTTGCCCTTAAGCAGTACTGATAGCGTTAAAAAAAGGAAAGTTCAGACGTCCCATCCGTAAACTGGCAGCACTTCCGTCTTAAAGGGAATTCTTTCAAAGGGGGCGGAATGTTGGAGCAGAATATCATAATCATCTCATCACCATCGTCATCAGCAGCATCAACGTAATGTTGTCTTACGTAAATTTTTGTATTTGAATTTGGCGCTTAAATTACACCAATCACCATATTTTTTGTATTGTTCAATTCGCCACAAATTTAAACTTTTATAAAAATAACGTAAATTCTCTCTCAAGCGAAAGAATCTGTTATTTGTAAATTGTATAAAAACCCTCTTCAAAATAAAGCTTTGGTCAATATATAGTCAAAAACCCTTAGGGGAAACTCTGCTCGTTTCATTCCAATTTCGTTCGCATTTTTCGCTACTTTCGTCGTCGCTATTGGGTTAAAACCCAAAGGTTCACTCTATCGTTTTTCGTAGAACTCATCGGAGTTCAAGTTTCGCATCCGTTTGGCAATCGGTCAAACGCAACAACCAGGATCTTCCTATTCCTTGCAAAAGGTCAAATAGAGGTCCCGCGGTTGACGGTCGGAAAAGTATCCGCTCGTTCAGAAGGCATCTGACGTTTAAGTTGAATTATTCAAACAGAGTGGAAAGAAGAAGGACGTGTTTGTAAAGAAAGGAAGAATAAAGATTTGAATTTAATTTAACCGAATAGTATAGGCGTTAAATTCGTTTTTATTTTAGTATTCCTTTTAGAATCTTGTGTTAAAGTAAAGTTGGTGTTTGACAATAAATAAATGATTAAAATACACAAAGGACACTTTTATTTAAACGAACCCCAGCAAGAATATTACACTTTTGTAAAAAGATTTAGCTGTAATAAAAAGTAGTGAACGCAAATCACCATTTAAAGCGAATGTCTTTTTTATTTACAAAAGTGAAACCTTCGGTTAAGAAGTTTTTATACGATTCCTTAAAACATAAAAACTCGTAATAAAACTCGGGACATCCATATACGAGCATAGGCCAAATGAGGGTCATGTAGCAGATTATCTTCACCTTCGCATCCAGTTGGCTGCTATAAGTCTCTTTGTAAGGTCGAAAGCAACTTTGGCTCTGGCCAGAGAAGCATCTACATGTTTGTTAAAATGTAGATATTGATCTAGCCAGATCCCAATGTACCTGACTACACTTCAACTCGCAAGTGCGAAGTGAGTGTACTGCCCGTGCTGTAACACGATAGAGAACATTCGCCGGATTGGAACTGTCCTTATCCCTTTTGGGAATGGGCTGCGCCGCCGCTGCTTTCCAATGCACTGGATAATGGGCATTATTTATTGCATTATTAAATATGATGGTGTAAATGTCTACATATTCCTTCAAATGTTTTTGAAGGAATATGTATGCAGCGTCTCCTGCTAACAGAAATTTTTATGAAAACACCGAAGAAAAGCAAACAAACAAGGGTCTCTGAGAAAATCAAGTGGTACAATTTGGACAAAGAAAAAGGCGAGGCTTTTGTTTTCATAATGAAAAATTACCTCTCTCACACCATCAACGGAGCTGAGGATGAAGAGTGCAGAGCACAAAATATGTGGGATTCCCTACAGCGAACTTGCTTAAAGAAGGCCAAATCACTGCTAGGAGCTTCAAAAGGCCACCATCAACACGCCAAAGAAACATGGTGGTGGAGTGATGAAGCTAAGAAAGTGATAAATGATAAGAAAGCGGCTTTCAAAGCTTGGTCAAAGTGCCCCTCTAATAACAGTGACGAAAAAGCTCGCCTCGAAATGGAATACAGATGCTGCAAGAAAAAAGCGAAGAAGAAGTGCGCCCAGCTTCAAGCAGAGAGTACGGAGGGCCTGTATCGGGAGCTGGAGAAAATATTTTCCCCGGTTGCTGATGCAAACCAGGCTATCCAGGAGCTGCGAAGACACAATATGAACAAGACCGCAACTATCTTCAAAATAGCCGCCCAAAGAAGGGAGAATGCTCAGGAGATTCGTTCGCCAAAGTTTATTAGCAATGCTCATGGACAGCTTCTTGTGGATGACGACAAAATTCTGCAGAGGCGGCAGTATTGTGAAGAGCTTTTAAATGAACAGTTTCCGCGGCTATACTTTCCAAGAGCCACCCCTAACTGTGAAGAAATACCCGACATTACAGTCGAAGAAGTTAGTGAGGCGGTCAAATACTCCAAAAAACGAAAAACGGTTGGGCCAGACGAGATACTCTCTGAGTTTTGGAAAAAGATGGAAAAAAAAAATAAAATTAAAATTAAATTAAATTAAATTAAATTAGAATTCTCATCTCCAAATTCGTGAGAGGTGATCCAATGCCGAATCAATGGAGGGAAAGTTACCTTCTCCCTGTATACAAAGGGAAGGGTGATACACGAAACTGTGATAATTACCGTTCGATCAAGCTGATGTCACACACCATGAAGATCGTTGAGCGGGTATTAGGTGACCGACTGCGAAAAATAATACGGCTATCTGATGATCAGTGCGGGTTTGTCTCGGGTAAATCAACCACAGATGCAATCCAAAGTATAAGGATCATAATGGAAAAACATCGTGATTCCTTAAGGGATTTGCATATTGTATTGGTTGACTTTGAAAAGGCATTCGACAGACAACCACGAGATCTGATATGGGTGGCGCTAAGACATCGAGGGGTTCCCGAAACCTATGTACAGATGATCATGGACATGTACGAAGGAGCAAAGACAAGAGCAAGATGCCCCGCTGGAGTAACCGAAGAGCTCCCAATCAAAGTCGGGGTGCACCAGGGAAGCGTTTTAAGTCCTTTGCTCTTTATTACAGTCCTTGATTATCTGTTTGAAGGTAAAGTGATGGACCCCAAGGTACATCAGTTATTCTTTGCTGACGATGGAATTATCATAAGTGAGGATCCTACATCCCTGCAACGAGCACTTGATGTGTGGGTGGACGTTTTGGAGGGAAATGGGTATCGCATTAGTTCAAAAAAGACAGAGTACTTGTGCTGCCCGTTCTCTGATCCACTCAGGCCTATTCCAGACATTTATTTGAATGGAAAAGTGCTTCCCAAGTGCGAAAAGATCAAATATCCGGGATCTATGATCAATAGCAAAGCAACTTGTGATGACGACATCAATCATCGTGTAAGCGTAGGCTGGATGAAGTGGCGAGAAAATTCCGCTATCTTCTGTGACAGAAAAATGCCCCCTAAGTTGAAAGGAAGGTTCTACACCGCAGTTGTACGTCTAGCGCTCACATACGGTTCACAATGTTGGACGATGTACAAAAAGTATGAGAGTAAATTAACGGCAGCTGAGATGAAGATGCTTCGCATGACAGCAGGAGTGACAAAGCTTGATCGAATAAGAAGTTCGAAGATCCGTGGAAGCTTTCACATCAAGGAAACCATCGTACAAAAAATAGAGCGCGACCGGCTCAGTTGGTATTGCCACGTTCAAAGAAGAGATCATTTGAACCCTGTTAAAAAGGCAATATCAATGCACGTTCCAAAGACATCGCGATGTAGGAAAGGCAGGCCTATAAACGCCTGGATCAGACAAATGCGACGACATCGGCATTTCATTGGCCTCAGTAACCGAGTGATCCAAAATCGGCAGGCCTGCCGATATTTTCTGAGGTCAAATAGGCGAACCCCACAGGCGGATCAGTAGAAATGCGGTGAAGTGGGAGGGTTGTGATTCCTCGTTTTCGGATCATAGCCTCGCTGATAAAAGGAAGAAGAAGATGTATGCTGGGGTATGCCGCCGATTCCCACGGATTTCTTTTTCATCAGTTTTTTTTTTCTTTTTTTTTTGCCTAGATCAGGTGAAAAATCTTCTAAAGACACCATAAGAACCGACCGCGCGTGCTTATGGTGGTGTGAGATTTTTACTCGCTAAAAAAAAAAAAACACCTCTCTTCAAATTAATACTACAACTAAGCCGACGCTTATCCAGCAGATTTATTTTCGCTTACGAGACACGTGATTTTTGGAAAAAAAAGAGAAGATGTTCGTATGAAGTTAAAAGAAATGTATCACTTTAAACAGGTTAAATTCCAATGAAAGTTCCTGCGTTTTTCGCGACCGGAATATACTATGACGCGGGTCAAAAGGTTTTGTCCTTTGCAGGCGACGAATTGAGTTATTCGCGTCAAGTAATTGAATGACGGTACGGTTACAATGGCCGTGAACACGATCTTTGTGTTTACGCGCAAATTTTGTTATCTCTTCGACGACGCTGGGAATTCCCAGATCTCGATGAATATCTTCGTTACATACATACCACGGTGCGCTAACGATCGTTCTAAGAACTTTATTTTTAAAAGCTTGTATGATGTTTCTATTGCTTTTCTTGGTACAACCCCATAGTTGTATACCATACGTCCACACAGGCTTAAGCGCTTGCTTATAGATAAGCAGTTTGTTATGTAGGCTCAACTTCGAATGTCTTCCGAGTAGCCAGTACATTTGTCGGTATTTGTTTTCGAGCTCATCGCGTTTCTTTTTTAAGTGCGATTTCCATTTAAGCTTAACATCTAGAGTCATTCCTAGATATTTTGCTTCGTTCGTGTACGGTATTTGAGCCGAGTTAAGATATACAGGTAATCTATCCACTTTTTTATAGGTAAAGTTGACGTGAGTAGATATGCTTTCGTTCAGCACAATACGCCAAGAATTCGTCTAATCGTGGACTTTATTAATAGAATGTTGCAGCTTTCCAGTTGCTTGTTCAATAGTTTCGTCGCCGCAA
Organism: Brachypalpus laphriformis; assembly: GCA_945910035.1. Classification (NCBI taxonomy): domain Eukaryota; kingdom Metazoa; phylum Arthropoda; class Insecta; order Diptera; family Syrphidae; genus Brachypalpus; species Brachypalpus laphriformis. Next base: position 109,155,824 of record OX246754.1, on the reverse strand, counting down.
AGAGTACGCACGCGCGTAGAGTACATATAGAAGTGGGCCAAGGACACTTCCTTGTGGAACTCCGGCCGCAATCTCCTTGAAGTCAGAATAATCATTTCCGTCTCTCGGTGAGGTACGTTAGTAAGATTAAAAAGAGTTGCCGTGGCAGTAGTCGTTGCAATTTATACTCCAAGCATTCGTGCCAAACCTAATCGAAAGCTTGTGAGACGTCAAGAAATACACCACAACAAATCTGACGCTTTCTCAATCACGCCAGTTATTTTGTGGACTTGGTCGATTGTAGAATGTTTGGTTCTAAATCCAAACTGATGGTCAGGAATGAGACGTCTTTCGTCGATTACGGGTTGTAGACGTTTTGAAAGTAGTTTTTCGAATATTTTTGAGATAACCGGCAATAGGCAAATAGGCCTATATGATTTCTTCTCATACAGAGGTTTGCCTGGTTTCGGGACCATTATAATCTCGGCGACTTTCCATTGTCTCCGAACGTAGAGCAATCTGAACGAAGCGTTGATCAAATATAGCACTTTGATAAGAGCTTTATTCGGCAATTCCTTCCAAAAAATAGAGCGCGACCGGCTCAGCTGGTATTGCCACGTTCAAAGAAGAGATCATTTGAACCCTGTTAAAAAGGCAATATCTATGCGCGTTCCAAAGACATTGCGATGTAGGAAAGGCAGGCCTATAAACGCCTGGATCAGACAAATGCGACGACATCGGCATTTCATTGGCCTCAGTAACCGAGTGATCCAAAATCGGCAGGCCTGCCGATATTTTCTGAGGTCAAATAGGCGAACCCCACAGGAGGATCAGTAGAAATGTAGTGAAGTGGGAGGGTTGTGATCCCTTGTTTTTGGATCATAACCTCGCTGATAAAAGGAAGAAGAAGAAGAAGATTCACGGCGTCGAGAATGTTATAGCCTCTATCTCGTAAATCACCTACAACTTCTTCTTTAGCGCATGATGGATGAAGTCCTCTAGCTACGATCCTCAAGGGTCTCTCAAACTTGTCTTCGTAACTATGCAATTGAATTTTTTCGTTGTTAAGCTTTTGAGATACAGCCCGATAGCCCTCAGCGTCATTAACCTTGATTTTCCGTGCATCGTTTCGCAAGGAAGTTACTTTAAATTCAGTAGTTTTTTTTTTTTATTTTCCTCAAAGAATTGTAGTCTGCAACGCCTGTAATATCATCCTCAGTGATTCGAAGATCGCTTAGAGCTCTGCCTTAGAAATGAACGGGGGGATGTACGCTTTCATCGGCGACGGCCATATTTCTTTCATTGAACTAGTGAAACCAGTGTTCTCGCCAGATCGCCAGTGCTCTATGTCATTTTGAAGGTAGAAGTTGTGCACAAGGACCCGATTCCCCAGATTGTGGTTCGGGCAAATACTATCATTCACCTTATACACGTCCTTCAAAGTTGCTCCTATAGCCTTTAGCTTCTCCTGTTGATCTTCGATCACAAAGAAATTGTCATCCTCAACTGTATTCGGATCTATACCTGCTGTCACTAGTATTTGTACATTGTTCGTAGTTCGGGGATTTAAAGACGTGGAACATTGTTTTGATTATTTCGCCGAAATATCTTGTTTATTTGCGGGAACATACTCGTACTCGGTTCCTGTCTCAGTGCAAATTTACACAAAGTCTGTAATTCTCTTTAATTAACTTTGAGAAGTTTCTAATCAACGACTTCAGCGTCCTAACCTCCCTCGAGCTCTGTCTGTCAGTAAACTGTGTGTACAACATTTTTAATGTCGACAGCAGCCTACTCTTACGTTCGTCCAGTGCATCAATTGTTGCATTGTGGTATATGTCCACGTTGTCAGTGTGTGATATCGAGATATCGTACTGTCCTTCGTTCGTTTTATTGTTTCGTCCAATTGTTTTAGATATATATCAATCTCCTCGTTTGACAGATTCCTATTGGACGGTGGGTTGAGAATGTTCGTTAGTGCTCTCGTCAACTGTCTGGACAAGCGAGTCCAACGCGTTCTAGTGCAATTGTAGGCGTGCAATTAGACAAACTCCTCCTATTCCGAAATTTCGTTGGGTATAGTTATTTCGACACTGTCATACACAAAGTTTTTAAGCAGTTTATCGTTTGTCGGTCCATGTCGGTCAGTTGTAACTGTACGTCGAACACCATTAGATCCAGATAAGATCCGCTTCTGGGATACGACGGACTATTCGTCGCTTTTAAATCTAGTCGATACTCAACACTGTGCAGACCCCACCAATTAAATAGTAGTAGGTTCCCTCTAGAATTTGGTGTGTTATTTCCCTAATCTCTTGGTGTTTAAATCACCGGCTAAAATGAAAAAGTTCTCCTCCGACTCCAGCCCTAGTATTCGAAAAAGTGCCTCGAGCTTTGAAATAAAACAAGTGGATTGAGTAATTTCAGGAGCATAAACCGAGACCATATACATCCTCTTTCCACTATGGAGGGGGATAAACACGATGCATGCTTTCAGCTCCTGGAATCTGCGCACTTCAACTCTTTTCTAATGAAGATCGCGACACCTCCTCCTTGTAGAGTTGGATCGGTCTCTTCTTATAATATTATAACTACTGTGCCTCAACTTGTGTTTCTGGGATAGCTTAGTTTCACTAAACAAAAGCACATCGGGAGGATGGTTGTTGAGATAGGTCAGTTCCAACCAACTGCATCGAGTGATGACAAGCCAACGGCCTCACAATTGAAACAAGAAACGTATTCGTTCTCTTAATTTTTGTACCATGAATTTAGTTTATTTTATTTTATCCAACGTCAGCACTTCATGTTGAATCGTTCACCTTTTAATTTTTTGCAATTCCATCAATATTCTTATGCTTATTACCTTTGTTTATTTGTATGCTTATTACCTTTTATTATTCTTTGTAATTTTGTTAATGTCATCAATATTTGTATGCTTATTATTCTTCTCAATACTGTTAATTAGTGCTAAGTTAGCAATTTATATGTACAGTAGACTCCGCTTAACTGAAACACCAATTTGCCACAATTATTTTTTCACTTAAGCGGTATTTTCTCTTAAGCGAAGTTCGGATAACTGAAAAAAAATTTCATTTAACCGGAGTTCGGATAACTGAAAAACAATTTAACTTACACAACCTGAAAATCAAAAAAATACCAAGAACATAATTTTTAATATGTCAATATTTTATCAAAAAAAAATCGATAACGTGTAAATAAAGAAAAACAAAAATAGAAAAAATAAATATTTTTATGCTACACGGTGACTCTTGAGTCATGACTCTTTTCTCTATTCTGTTTTGAAATTTCATTCTGTGAGGCTCGCGCTATTACACGTTAACTCTTTTCCATGACTCTAATTCTCTCTCTCTCTTTTATTTTTTCTTTCGTTGTGAATTGTTTAGAGCTCTCTAAACAAACATTTTTAACATTTGGCTATGAAATGTATGAATACCGACAGAATAATGTATAGAGAAATTGTTCTTGAGTTGTGAAACATGAAAAAAAAATTTTGGAGACATTTAATTTGATTTATTCTGTAGTTTCCATGTCTACGCTCTACATGCAACGAAAAGAAATAAAGTAAAATAGAAAAATAACGAACAAGGAAAATGAGAAACGTCAAAAAGAGTCACCGAAATTCTAACCACGACTCTCCGGGTTGATGTTATTCTATCTCATCTTTTTTCTCTTTTGCGCTTGTGTGATTTCAAAAGAGTCATGACTCAAGAGTCACCGTGTAATAGCGGACTAATTTACAGGTCACTTTTAGGGATGGGCGCATTCAGTTATTTGATTTCAGTTTTGCGGAGTAGTTTGAGTATAAATTAATAATTTCTATTGTAAAAGTTTTTTCAGTTAACCAGGTTTTCCAGTTAAGCGGATTTTAGTTAAGCGGAGTAATTTGTATGAAGATTGTGAAAAAATGCTCCATGATAAATTTTGTGTTTCAGTTAACCGATTTTTTCAGTAAAGCGTAGTTCAGATAAGCGAAGTTGACTGTATAAATAACGAGAAATAAAATTCTATTATCACTTCTTTCCCGACAGCCAATCAAGACTTTTATTTATCTTTCCGAGTCTGCTTGGAAGCTGTTCTGGTATGGTATTCTAGTTTATGTACTGGAAATACCACTGATAGACACGGTACAAGAACGGCAATTTATCCTAAAATCTTAGTACAGTTAAAGAACTGCATTAATTTTTTGGTGAACCCGACGTGATTTGTTTCCCACCACCAGAAGTAAGGAGCAAATCACGAATAACGTTGAACGTTCAAACACAGCGTTCTATTACGACTCCAGTTGCTGATGATGTCCTGAGACAAGTCCGGAGACAGCAGGCACTGATAGCCACGGTTCAGAGAATCTTGTCAAAGGTAGATTCAACTAGCAAGGACAAACAGTCATAACCAGGGTTAGGATTTTGTTGACATAAAAAAGTAAAAAAAGGCAAAACAAAACACTTAAAAAGGCAAAAAAAATATGAAAAGGAAGGTAAATGCACATTTAGTTATAGTAGCATTGAACTACCAAGAGCTTTTTGAAATTTTCTGCTAATAATCTTCTCCGGTTGTTTGAAGTTTGGAATCCAAGTCGCCGTTCATTACAGAATTTATCTGCTCAATAGTTTTCAGTCCCCTATTTGCATTGAAAGCGGCAGTACACTTCTTCAGGACTTCCTTTGCAATCGGCCCTTTTGCTTTTTTCAAGTTTTGCTGAATGTTCTTTAAAACCGGCAACACTTCGCCAATTGATGTTTCTTGATCAGAATAATGCTAGTTAAAATTATAAGTACAGACTCTCAAAAATACCTGTTTTTTGTAAGTCTTCGAAAATTCGTTTTTTTGGGTCGACTAAAAACCTAAAATTGACTTTGATGTAGGCCAGTTGCGCTTGTACTGCTTCATCTTCAATGAATTCCTTTGCAAACACAACACAGCTTGCATCGTCTTCAAGAACGCTGACGATTTTTTTAATCCGAGCGAAATAATCCACTTGTATTCAAACAAGAAATATGTAATAGAGTTATACACAGTAACGTCTGCGGTCACATACATGTGCAAACCGTCTGTGGTCATGTACATATTTGCATGTTGACTCTCCCAACAGACTAGACGTTTTAAATTTTAATGCGTCTAGGAATTTAGGTATGCGTATTACGTAGTGTGAGTAAGAAGTATGTTTGCACAGATATACATACATGCAAGCGCGCATTTTTCTACAATTTTTTAGGGAACAAACTTTGAGAAAAAAGCAAAATAGGCAAAAAAGGCAGAAAAAGGCAACAACGGCAAAAAAAGGCAAAAAAAGGCAAAAAAGGCAATAATGATATAAAAAGGCAAAAAAAGGCAAAATAAAATACATATATTTGGAATCAGGAGGACATGAAACGTGTTTGTATAAAGTCGATACTATCTTCCGATTAAGCAAAAAAAAGAGGCAGTTAGCAAAATCCTATCCCTGGTCATAACACTATTATTAGGTACAATTCTCCACACTGGAAAAACACTGGGACGAGATAGACGGCTTGCATCATGCAATATACGAGCATCATGATGACCCCAGTCAATTAAACTACAACATTAATCAATTCATTAACATTGAAGCCAGCGCTCAGAAGGGACTGGTCAACCTACAAGAACTAATCCATTGCTTCCCTGACAGTGCAATCATAACAAATCCAACAGCTACCATTCAATTGCCCAAAAGACCGCTGCCTAAGTTTGACGAAACATATTCGAGCTGGAAACAATTCCACGACCTTTTTGTGCAAATGATTCATTCACAACATATCGGAGCTGTTCAAAAGATGTGGTATTTAAAAATAAATATTACTGGCGAAGCGCTTCGACTAATCAGCCACCTTTCAATAAGCAACAATAACTATGACGCAGTCTGGAACATTCTAAAGGGTCGGTTTGAGAATAAGCCATTATTGGTAGCCTTATTCGTGGAAAAGATGTTAGCTCAACCCCAAATTGCAGTTGACACAGGGTCAGCACTGAAGAGCCTTCATGACACTACTGAGTGCATACAAGGATTAAATAGTCTTGGCGTAGACACAAGTAATTGGGATCCATTATTATTACATATTCTCATCAAAAAACTGGACAGAAATGCACATACAGTAAGAGAGCAATCGCTTAAGGATCCAAGGGTACTCCAATCGTTAGATGCCTTCTTCAAATACATTGAAACCAGATTCCAGTCACTACAAGCATTAGAAAAAAAGGTAACCTGCATTGAATTCAACAATCGTCAATCATCGAGTGCACATAAATTATTCACTACCATAGCGCAGGCAAAAATGCATTGCCTATGTTGCAAGGACAATCATCAATTATTTTATTGGCCGACATTTTTGCAATTATCTCCCTCTCAACCGCTCAACATAGCCAAGGGATCTAAGGTATGCATAAATTGTTTGAAAGGCATTCAAACAACACAACACATTCTTCAAGTAAGTTCCCATACAAATAAGGGCTACGTGTTCCTGTCATCTGTAATTGTCAGGTTAATAAACCGTGAAGGAGAATCCGTTAAGTGCAAGGCTATACTGGATTCAGGTTCCCAACTCAACTTCATCACTGAAGGAATAGTACGGAAACTTGGTCTCACTACAACTCCTCTAATAACGACCATTGAAGGTGAACATTGAGTTGAGATCACGTATCAACTCCTTCTCCACAAATATTGAGGCGCATGTATTAGCCAAGATAACATTAAACCAACCTGGGAGAATTTTTGACACATCGAAATGGAAAATACCAAACAAAATTCCATTAGCTGACCCTGAATTCAACACTCCCAGTCCAATAGACTTCTTAATTGGAGCCGAGATATTCCACTCACTATTATCGGTCGGTCAAATAGGGTTGGGAGATTCTTTGCCTACACTTCAAAACACAGTCCTAGGTTGGACAGTTGCCGGAAAGGTAAGGGATGCAGGAACTGCACGCTATGTGCGAAATATGCAGCGCTAACGAGACCTGGATCAACAAAAAGAATTTTGGAAGTTGGACATCCTGAAACACAAGAGAGGGGTATGACAGCTGCGGAAAGGAGTTGTTACACTCATTTTAACCAAATTGCGGCAAGGAATTCTGAGGGAAGATTTATAGTCAGCCTGCCATTTGTGGATCATCTAAATGTCTTAGGAGAGTCAAAAGATATAGCTTTACAAAGGTTCATGTCGGTGGAACGTAGACTTGCTAATTCGCAGGATCTCAAGAATTACTTTTTGCAATTTCATCAATATTCTTATGCTTATTATTCTCCTAAATACTGTTAATTAGAGCTAATTTAGCAATTTATATGTATAAATAACGAGAAATAAAATTCTATTGTCACTTGTTTCCCTACAACCAATCAAGACTTTTATTCATCTTTCCAAGTGAGTCTGCTTGGAAGCTGTTCTGGTGTGGTGTTCCTGTTTATGTACTGGCAATACCACTGATAGACACGATACAAATTGTTTTGAATTATATTCAATGGTCACCAAGCAACTTGAAAAGTACGGCTCTTCGTTCGATCCTAATCAGTGAATTCACATTGCGGTGCAAGGATCTTTAAGGGTTGCCCCGCCATGTTCGTACCCATTACGATTGGTGATGCGTAGATCTGGTCCACCCGCGTCGCCTTCTCCTGAATTTGTCGCTGAAGTTGGGGCCTCTGCCCCTGTATAGATCAAGATAGCCAACAAATCATATTCATTGTCTGGTGCTCTCAGCTTTGGGGCCTGCGGAACAACCTACGGCTGCGACTGTACCATATTCCCCCGATCTGACGCCATTTGGGCGCAGGTCAACTTGGGGAGTGACGGATTGTGCAGGAACACTTAGAACGGACGGACGCTTGACTTCCACCTTCTGCTGACGAGCCAGATTTGATTTACTTTTTTTTATGTACTGGAACTTAGGGCACCTCAATAATTTGCAGTGTGTCCCGTGCTCCTACATAATGCACTGACTTTTTCAGTCGCGCCGTTCCGACCTAGCGCGCATTCCTCTGCTTTGTGGTCTTTTCCACATTTCATGCATAGAGGCTGCATATCGCATTTCGACGCGGCGTGCCCAAACCTCTGGCTGCGAACGCATTGTAACATGCCTTCTCTCCTCCTCTTTGCGTTTTCCCAGGTGACAAGCTGGTAGGCTAGGTAGTCTGATACTCCTCAGACCATCCAGTTTGCTGTGGGGTGAGAGCAGAACTGGAAAGAACGGTACGCTTCTCCCGTTTGACCTTAGCTGTGATGAATGGCTTGACCCCTACGAAAATGAGCCCACCGCACGCTTTATCTTTAAGTAGCTTTAAGACCTCCTCCGGTTCGGTAGACGGTTCCATCCCCTTCAGTAGCATGATTTGGAACTTTTCCCATGGTTTAAAGCAGAAGAACTCCATCGTTGATTCCCTCAGCAAGTCTTTAATCTTATGGTACTGCTCCACTGTGTTGCAGTAGATAGCATGCCTATCTACGCTGTCTTTTAATATAAAATGACTCCCTATGGTCAACTTACATAGTTCAATTCGATCTTGAGGATGTTGCCGCAACAGGGTTGCCGCTATGTGACTTTAATCGCAATTTGACCCTTTTTTGACGCAAAGAGACTATGATCCGACTTTAAAAAAACACCTCTTTTGACCTTTTTTACTTTATTTTGAGACTATTTGAGACTTTTTCGAATAAAAAATATTTTTCCAACAAAAATTCTATTCAGTTGCTCATTACAATCTTTCACAACAAAATTGTACTGATTTATTAATTTAATTTAATTTATTATTTTTTCTATAATCGAATGCGTTCTTTTTTTGTTGAATGGATATGGAGTTCTAACCAGAGAACTGCAGCAAGTAGCTCATTTTGTGAGGCAGTCGACAAATTCACTGCCTTGGCACACATTCACATTCATTCCACTGCAGCAAGTAGCTCATTTTATGAGCCACTCGAAACATTCACTGCCTTCAAACACATTAAAATTCATTCCAAGAAATGATTAGCTACCACCACACTTTATTGCCTCCATAATATGTATGTATCCTGATAATTTTATTCAATACGAGCTACTTGAAACCATTCGAAGGCTCGTGAATCGCATGTGTGAATGCTCTGATTAAGTGAATACTTTGAGTACAAGTCTACTACGCATTCAAATATTCATGAGTATCGATTCATGTTTGCTTGTTATCTTTGTGCGTGAGACTGTGTTTTAGCGAATGATTCACAACTGCAAATGAGTGAATTCATGCAGTTCTCTGGTTCTAACGTCGTTACAATTGTTTACATTATTTGTTTATGTTGCTAAAAGTCGTGGCAATATTAAAATTATCGATGTGTTAATTGGAAAAAAAAAATTTGGTTTCTCAAAGGAAAATAAACAGAGCCTCAAACACAAGAAAAAAATGTTTGATTAGATGAGCCGTTTGATTTTTAGAGCTCTTTAAAGTTGAATGACTTTGATTTTCCGTAAAAAAAAATTATATGATGTCTCATGTTTCCCCGTACGAATTTCACATATTCACCAAGCAATATACTTTTCTTTAATTACATTTCGGTTGTGTTGTTCTTAAGATAAATTAAAATATTAAAAAAAAAGAAAAGAAAATATCGCTTAAAATCTTAAATAAATTTTGTATTATAACATATTTTTAAGTAAATTTTTTTAACTTTTCATTGAGCTGCAAGAAAAAAGAGGACTAATCTTCTTCTTCTTCTTCTTCCTTTTATCAGCGAGGCTATGATCCGAAAACAAGGGATCACAGCCCTCCCACTTCACCGCATTTCTACTGATCCGCCTGTGGGGTTCGCCTATTTGACCTCAGAAAATATCGGCAGGCCTGCCGATTTTGGATCACTCGGTTACTGAGGCCAATGAAATGCCGATGTCGTCGCATTTGTCTGATCCAGGCGTTTATAGGCCTGCCTTTCCTACATCGCGATGTCTTTGGAACGTGCATAGATACTGCCTTTTTAACAGGGTTCAAATGATCTCTTCTTTGAACGTGGCAATACCAGCTGAGTCGGTCGCGCTCTAATTTTTGTACGATGGTTTCCTTGATGTGAAAGCTTCCACGGATCTTCGAACTTCTTATTCGATCAAGCTTAGTCACTCCTGCTGTCATGCGAAGCATCTTCATCTCAGCTGCCGTTAATTTACTCTCATACGTTTTGTACATCGTCCAACATTGTGAACCGTATGTGAGCGCTGGACGTACAACTGCGGTGTAGAGCCTTCCTTTCAACTTAGGGGGCATTTTTCTGTCACAGAAGATAGCGGAATTTTCTCGCCACTTCATCCACCCTACGCTTACACGATGATTGATGTCGTCATCACAAGTTGCTTTGCTATTGATCATAGATCCTAGATATTTGAACTTTTCGCACTTGGGAAGCACTGTTCCATTCAAATAAATGTCTGGAATAGGCCTGAGTGGATCAGAGAACGGGCAGCACAAGTACTCTGTCTTTTTTGAACTAATGCGATACCCATTTCCCTCCAAAACGTCCACCCACACATCAAGTGCTCGTTGCAGGGATGTAGGATCCTCACTTATGATGGCTCCATCGTCAGCAAAGAATAACTGATGTACCTTGGGGTCCATCACTTTACCTTCAAACAGATAATCAAGGACTGTAATAAAGAGCAAAGGACTTAAAACGCTTCCCTGGTGCACCCCGACTTTGATTGGGAACTCTTCGGTTACTCCAGCGGGGCATCTTACTCTTGTCTTTGCTCCTTCGTACATGTCCATGATCATCTGTACATAGGTTTCTGGAACCCCTCGATGTCTTAGCGCCACCCATATCAGATCTCGTGGTTGTCTGTCGAATGCCTTTTCAAAGTCAACCAATACAATATGCAAATCCCTTAAGGAATCACGATGTTTTTCCATTATGATCCTTATACTTTGGATTGCATCTGTGGTTGATTTACCCGAGACAAACCCGCACTGATCATCAGACAGCCGTATTATTTTTCGCAGTCGGCCACCTAATACTCGCTCAACGATCTTCATGGTGTGTGACATCAGCTTGATCGAACGGTAGTTATCACAGTTTCGCGTATCACCCTTCCCTTTGTATACAGGGAGAAGGTAACTTTCCCTCCATTGATTCGGCATTGGATCACCTCTCACGAATTTGGAGATGAGAATTCTGAGCCATCTGAACCCGATGTCTCCCATCTTTTTCCAGAACTCAGAGGGTATCTCGTCTGGCCCAACCGCTTTTCGTTTTTTGGAGTATTTGACCGCCTCACTAACTTCTTCGACTGTAATGTCGGGTATTTCTTCACAGTTAGGAGTGGCTCTTGGAAAGTATAGCCGGGGAAACTGTTCATTTAAAAGCTCTTCACGATACTGCTGCCACCTCTGCAGAATTTTGTCGTCATCCACAAGAAGCTGGCCATGAGCATTGCTAATAAACTTTGGCGAACGAATCTCCTGAGCATTCTTCCTTCTTTGGGCGGCTATTTTGAAGATAGTGGCGCCCATGTTCATATTGTGTCTTCGCAGCTCCTGGATAGCCTGGTTTGCATCAGCAACCGGGGAAAATATTTTCTCCAGCTCCCGATACAGGCCCTCCGTACTCTCTGCTTGAAGCTGGGCGCACTTCTTCTTCGCTTTTTTCTTGCAGCATCTGTATTCCATTTCGAGGCGAGCCTTTTCGTCATTATTATTAGAGGGGCACTTTGACCAAGCTTTGAAAGCCGCTTTCTTCTCATTTATCACTTTCTCAGCTTCATCATTCCACCACCATGTTTCTTTGGCGTGTTCATCGTGGCCTTTTGAAGCTCCTAGCAGTGATTTGCCCTTCTTTAAGCAAGTTCGCTGTAGCGGATCCCACATATTTTGTGCTCTGCACTCTTCATCCTCAGCTCCGTTGATGGTGTGAGAGAGGTAATTTTTCATTACGAAAACAAAAGCTTCGCCTTTTTCTTTGTCCAGATTGTACCACTTGATTTTCTCAGAGACCCTTGTTTGTTTGCTTTTCTTAGGTGTTTTCATAAAAATTCCTGTTACCAGGAGACGGTGGTGCCGAGCGATTGCCTCTCCCAGGATCACTTTGCAATCTTTTACCCGGGGCTTCATGAAACTGCCTACCAAATGGTAGTCAATCTGAGTTTCATCTCCACCACTGCTGTAAGTGATCAGGTGTCGGCTTTGTTTGATGAACCCATATTTAACACGATAAGACCGTGTGATTTGCACATGCTTAGGATGTCTTCACCAGGAAGGGTCCTGGTGCCATATCCTAGTCCTCCATGGCAGTCTTCATAGTCTTCGTTTGATTTCCCGACATGTCCATTCAAATCTCCTCCAACAAACAGAAATTCTTCCTTTGGGATGTTCTTAAGGAGATTGTGGAAATCTAGCCAAAATGCATCTTTATCTCTCTGAGTGTACCCATCGTGGGGAGCATATGCACTGACAATATTCCACACCTCTCCTTGTATTACTAGTTTGAGAGACATCAGACGGTCGCTGGACTTCGAAATGCTCAAGACGTTTTCAAGTAGCTCTGCCGCAAGGATGATACCGATTCCGTTCTTAGACTTTTCCGTTCCGTAGTAGAACATCTTGTAGCTGCAGTGATATTCTTAGCCCGTCCCTGCTCGGGAAAAATAAAAAAAAGAGTACTAATGCAGGGAACAAATTTAACAGGATCTTAGAACTTAACTATTTATTTCATTTCATTTATTTATTTCATTTCATTTATTTATTTAAGTTTAAATCTTTTACATTAGACCAATTGATCTCTTAAATTGTAAAAGTACAAGTTAATCATTTCACAAATTCAATAAAAAATGAAGCTACAAAATCGATTTAAGACATTAATAAGAAAATAATACATAAGTAATAACATTATAAAAGCAAAACTTGACAATTAAATCCATAAATAAACCTTAATTCTAATATAACTCTAATATAACTCACTAGACAAATACGCGAATAAAACAGCATCAAAATTATCCGCACAAAAAAGTCTTCTTACGTCGAGAGGTAACGAATTCCACAGACGAATGGCATTTACGAAAAATTGACGCTCGGAAGATAAACATTTAAAATTAGGATGAATAAGAACAAGTGAACGTGAAGAGTTTAAGAAATGCAATTTATTATAAAGGTATGCAGGTTCTCTTGTTATAATTACTTTGCGCAATAACTTTAAACTACAGTAGTCAAAATAGGAATTCAAGCTACACCCAAGTATTGTTTTTACGTATCTGGAGACATGATCGTAGCGCCTGAAATCATATACGTATCGAACTATATTGTTGAACGCCACATTTAGCTTCCGTTTGGTGTCTGCACTATGGTTACAAAATATTTCGCATCCATAGGATATCATAGGAATTATGAGGGCTCTCACGAGCATCAATCTGGTACCAAAAGGCGTATAATGCTGAGAAAGGGAGAGGTTCCTTAAACAACCGTAAACTTTGCCAATCACTGTACGGACGTGATTATCCCAGGAAAGCGTTCTATTGAACCAGACGCCGAGATTTTTGACCTTATCAATATATTCAATTGGGGTGGCTCCGAGAGAAATGGTAGGGAAGTAGCTCAAATCAAGTTTGTTTCTAAAAATGACTAGGCATTTAGATTTGGTTGGATTTAGCCGCAAGCGATTACTCTCGGACCAATTTAAAATCCTTTGCAAATCATGGTTCAGTTTACTAGCACCATCCTCTATAAGTCCTAGCCGGCAACTCATATAGAGCTGTACATCATCAGCATACATATGTACGGATGAAGTTTTTATACAGCGAGGAAGGTCATTTATAAAAATAGAAAACAGCAAGGGATCTAAAATAGAACCTTGCGGAACCCCGCTCAGAATGTTAGCTAGTTGAGACTTACTGTTGTTTATGACGACTGTTTGTTTCCTTTCATATAGGTACGACTGTATTAAATTCACTGCGGACGACGAGAATCTGAAATCAGTTTTAAGCTTATCTAATAGTTTTACGTGATCCACAGTGTCAAATGCCTTAGAGAAATCTAGGAGTGTCAGAAATGTGATTAAATCATTATCGATTGCAATTCTTATATCATCACTTACTTTTAACAGAGCAGATATACAGCTGTGCTTTGGTCTGAAACCTGACTGGTTATTACATATTAGCATATTCGAATGCAAGAAACTCGACAATTGATAGAAAAGTAGTTTTTCCATAACTTTTGACAGATACGGAAGAATTGAAATTGGCCTGTATTCTGGCGGTGAAAGTCGTGTTCCTGGATTTTTAAGAATTGGAACAACTTTGGCCAACTTCCATGCTATGGGAAAATATGATGCCGAGATCAACGAATTGAATGTATGTGTGATCACTGGGAGTATATGGGGAAGTATAATTTTAATGAAGAGTGGATGAATGTCATCAATACCTACTGACTTCGATTTTATGCTGAGAATAGCTCTAACCACATCTGTTTGCTCAATTCCTGAAAATTGAAATTCATCTGCTCCAGCCGCTGCTATGTTTGAGATATTTGAAATTGCAGATGTTGACCTTGTTGTTTGAAATTTTAAAAATTCAGCATTTAAGGCTTCCGGATCTACTGCACCTAAGCTTCGTTTTTTCTTTCTTCCTACACCAATATCGCCCAAATTTTTCCATAAGGTAGTGGATGGGAGATTATGATTTAGCCTAGCCGAATAAAATATTTTCTTGGCCTGTTTTATTTTGGAAACAACCTCATTGCGCAACAAGCGGAAATCGTTATACAAGTCAGGAAGATTGAAACGCTTCCATCTTTTGTATGCTAAGTCACGTTGATTTCTGAGCCGAAGGATTTCAGAGGTGAACCAAGGATTGTTTGGATATTTAACAATTTTGCTTTTAAGTGGAACATGATTATTGAACAAATGTCGTATGTTATTCTGCAAACATTCTACTTTTTCCTCGGAGCATGTCATAAAATATATTTGTTGCCAGTTAGTGTCAAGCAGATCTTGCTCCAGAGCACTATTATTTATACGTTTGAAATCCCTATATGTGTATTTCAAAGGCATATTACACACGTCTCGTTTCAAGGTTACGAAAATAAGATCGTGCTTGGAGAAAACTGGAGACGACAGTTGACTGTAGAGACTAACGTCTTTATGGTCACTAACAAAAAATAGGTCCAGTAAGGTGTTTGTGGTATTTGTGAAATGCGTGGGCATCGATATGTTAACTGGACTTAGGTTAAAAGTGCTCATTGTCTGAATAAACGGTTCAGACATTTCTTTGTTCAACAAGTTACAATTGAAATCCCCGCTGATTATTATATCTGCGAAAGAAGTAGAAATATTTTCGAGGATTGTGTACAGAGGAGTACAGTCTATGCTACTATTTGGTCGATATACAACTCCGACTAGGCTTTTATTTCTCTCAAGTGTAATTTCTATAAAACAGAAAAATATTGCACAACTAGGACAAGAAGTAGCAACAAGTCTACAGTTTATTCCACTTCGAACATACATTGCCACTCCACCTCCGATCCTACCATGCCTATCCACGCGAAACATTTTGTAACCATTTAGATTGTATAGATCATCACAATTCTCAACTTGAAACCATGTCTCCGATACACATATAATATCAATACTTGACTCCAAAAATAATCTTCTAAATTCATCAATCTTTGGGTAAAGGCTCTGTGCATTTATGTGACAAATGTGCAGGCCTCTGTACTGTTTACATAAAACATTTAACATAACACGTAAATTATCGTTAATACCTTCGCCATGTACTACATTTTCATCAGTCGTACTCATAAAAAATGATTACGATTGAGGAACGATAAATATTGTACGACGTAAGACACCATGAATACGGACAAACGGATAAACGTTTAATTATTTTATTTAATGATTGTCTAGTGAGTTTTAAAAAATTAATATAAAAATATATTGCTTTGAAAGTTTTACTAAAAATGGATAAATATTTGCTTTCTACAAAACTAACTTCGATATTAAGAAGAAACGTACAAAAAGACGACTGCATTTGCAGCTTAAACAAGTTATCTTTTACAAGCTCACGCATGATCAGCTGGTTCATCACTCGATGCAGTTGATAGTCTTTCATCTCTCTCGTACTCCTTCGTTGCAATTGAGTTCAAGCACTCGGAAGAATTCACCACAGCAGCTTTACCAAATGGTGTTTTGCGCACATAAACCTGGCCATTGCGCGTGAAGACTGATGTTAGTTTCTTTTGGCGTTTAAGGTGAAAAGCTTCGCGAAAAATTATATGATTTCGTGCTGTTAGGCTTTCATTAACATAAAAGCTTTTGTTAGACGCCAACCCAATATCATGTAAACAAAGTGATTTTTTTGTTTGCTTATATCGATGGTGAATTGCTTTCAATAAATTGTATTTGTCCGTCCTGTTTTTAAACTTTATTACAATAGCAGTGTCCACAGATGCTCCTTTGGGCTTTATCCGAAAAATTTCCCGTGGCACAGGTGTTGGGGTGCAATTTATTGATGAACATAGTTTACTGAACATTTCATGGAGGTTCTCTGTGTTCGTTTTAGGGATTCCATGCATTATGGCATCGGAAGAAATGCTTTCACGCTCCAGCTGGTCAATTTTTGATGTGAGAAATGTTACATCTACACTCACTTGGTTTGCTGAGGTAGAAAGGTTTGAGCGTTCGAGCACTTCTATTCGCCCAGTAAGTTCAGATACGGTGTCACTTATTTTATTGAAGAGTTTGGTAAAATCGGAAACAATTTGATCAAGTTTCTCAATCTTATTAGTTAAATTTGCGTTGACGTTCATTATCAATGTTTTTATTTCATCAGATTGTTTTTGTATGCGTAACTCGAAACTCTTCAAAAGCTCCCCATCTCCCCGCTTTTTCGAAATCGCCGGTGAATTTTGTTGTTGGCTGTTTCTCGCTACAAAGCGGGCTTCACGGCTCGATTGTTGTTGTTGCAGATGGGACATTTTGGCACTATTATTTGTTTTATAAAAATTTTATTTCTGTTTTATGAATAAAAACAATGCACCAATCGATGGATGATTATGTTCTAGCGTATTTCAAGGTTTTATGAAGGAATTAAAAGCACTTTTATACAACTTGGAAAATTATTTAACAAGTTAGCTTGAAAACAAAATTGCTTAGCCGAACTACGTCTTTATCTTATAAGCTCCATTTCGCCATCTTGTTAAACGTTGTGCAAAACTGCAGCTGCCAGATATTGCCGATTTACAAAATAAAGGGATTTGTTTAAAACAAAACCCACGTATATCCTCTCTCCAGAAATGATAAGTTTATTAGACATTACCCCGGATATTGACGAAAGTTTCCCAGAAATCTAATTTTATTATTAAAATTTCATAAGCCTGTGAATTTCCTTTAAGCAGAAAAAACCCTGTCTTGATATCTAACTTGATATCTTTATCCGTTTAAGAGATTTGAAAGCAAAAAAGTCAAGAGGAGCCACTGTGCGCTGTTGTGGTTGCTGACAGCAGAGCCCCACAGCGTCAGACTTGAGACTTGGCAGTGTCTTCAAGTTTCTCAGAAGAGATTTTAACATTTGCAGCTCCAAATTGGGCAATTCCTCTCGGAACTGACGTCGTATTCGATTTATCTGAGTTATAAATAAGCTTTTGTAGGTTTGTAAGGTTTTAATGTCACGGTTAATATAACATTCAATTCCGTCTTTGGATTTAATCTTCGGAACTGACGACTCCATAACTTGTTATACCACCGTATTTAGATTCTCAATATAGGAATCGCACTCCTCATTAGAAAGATTCCTATTAGTAGGAATATTAGAAGAGGAAAGGAAATTCCGATATTTTCTGATCACACAACGTTGGAATTTGCACCAATCAGTCGCCTAAAATTCAATTTACGGACTTCGTGCTGCGTTGCGAAGTTAAACGTACTCGTAGAGTCCCTGTCAAATATCATCGGCATACCTTTTGCATTATGGTCGCTATTTATATTCGTAGACCATTTAAATTTGCAATCACGCGTCCGCAATGCAAATGTCGAGATAGGAATTTCCAGAAGGATAACTCGGTGTAACTGGGTTGTACGGCTTCATCTTATATGTGATCTGATTTTCCTCAATAAAGCAATATAGGAAGCTGTTCGCTCTTGAGTCTTAAATCTCCCGCTCGGACGAAATAGTTATTTAAGCTATCTAGTTCTAGACCTTGGAAACATTTTTCGATTTAGGCTTTAACTTGACTAACGATTCCAGACGCAGCATACACCGATATTAAATATAGACAACGATTATCCCTGAGGCAGCGAAATAATGGTTGTCTCAAGACAACTAAAGATTCTAATATCATTACGTTCGACCGTAGCGAAATGAAGTGGTTTTCGGACCAAGATCGCCATACCCCCACCTTGAGTGGAGTTGCGTCCATCTGTTCGTATTAATATAGTCTTTTATTTCTAAGGTATTTCTGTTCTTTAGCTTTGTCTCGCTTAAAAAAAGTACGTCAGTTTATGATCCACCACAAAACGCAGAAGACCACCGCGCCTATCAAGGGAGATAAGAGAGTTCACATTCAGAGCAATTATATTGAGAGATGCACAATTTGGTCTAGTCATTTTGACGACCTAGGATGTTGAGAAGGGCATCTACCTTCGCCGATAGACCTACAACAGTTTTAGTCAGATTACCAACCCGAATTTGCAAAATATCGTTTGCAGAACGCACAAAACTCTTGGACCCAACAGTGTTGGGCTCTTTACTCGCATCTTTTTGCACTTGGCACTCACCAGTCCCACGCGTATTTTGGAGCTTAACGCACCTTCTTATCATGTTACAATTCGGAGAAGCATGTCCGAATCTCTGTCACCGGTGACATTGAAAGACACCGTTCCTCCGAATTTTTTCGAATGACACTGAATGACCGCTATATTAGACTGGACTCTATTTTTACGTTTTAAATTTGCCGTAGCATACATGAATGCCCCAACGAAGTTCAGGTTTTCTAAGTACCTTGAGCTCGTTAAGCTCCATCAATATCTCTTCTGGGTTAAAGCTAACGCTGAGACCCGTCAGTGAGAATAACTGCAACTTGCCTTGTTTGCTGGTATATGAGAAATATTGTGTATCTATTGTATTTCATCAAGCAGTTTTGTTGCAGTGATCCTTGTAGTGTAATGTTAAGGATACTTTATTATTACTGAAATTTTTAATTTTAAAATTATCTCTACCTATTTCTTGCTTTAATAATTTTGACAATACTTGGCTACCTTCTATTAAAACTTTAATTGGTGGTGGTTCTTTCTTCGCCATTACGGTACGCTTCTCCCCTTTGACCTTAGCTGTGATGAATGGCTTGACCCCTACGAAAATGAGCCCACCGCACGCTTTATCTTTAAGTAGCTTTAAGACCTCCTCCGGTTCGGTAGACGGTTCCATCCCCTTCAGTAGCATGATTTGGAACTTTTCCCATGGTTTAAAGGAGAAGAACTCCATCGTTGATTCCCTCAGCAAGTCTTTAATCTTATGGTACTGCTCCACTGTAGCATGCCTATCTACGCTGTCTTTTAATATAAAATGACTCCCTATGGTCAACTTACATAGTTCAATTCGATCTTGAGGATGTTGCCGCAACAGGGTTGCCGCTATGTGACTTTAATCGCAATTTGACCCTTTTTTGACGCAAAGAGACTATGATCCGACTTTAAAAAAACACCTCTTTTGACCTTTTTTTACTTTATTTTGAGACTATTTGAGACTTTTTCGAATAAAAAATATTTTTCCAACAAAAGTTCTATTCAGTTGCTCATTACAATCTTTCACAACAAAGTTGTACTGATTTATTAATTTAATTTAATTTATTATTTTTTCTATAATCGAATGCGTTCTTTTTTGTTGAATGGATATGGAGTTCTAACCAGAGAACTGCAGCAAGTAGCTCATTTTGTGAGGCAGTCGACAAATTCACTGCCTTGGCACACATTCACATTCATTCCACTGCAGCAAGTAGCTCGTTTTATGAGCCACTCGAAACATTCACTGCCTTCAAACACATTAAAATTCATTCCAAGAAATGATTAGCTACCACCACACTTTATTGCCTCCATAATATGTATGTATCCTGATAATTTTATTCAATACGAGCTACTTGAAACCATTCGAAGGCTCGTGAATCGCATGTGTGAATGCTCTGATTAAGTGAATACTTTGAGTACAAGTCTACTACGCATTCAAATATTCATGAGTATCGATTCATGTTTGCTTGTTATCTTTGTGCGTGAGACTGTGTTTTAGCGAATGATTCACAACTGCAAATGAGTGAATTCATGCAGTTCTCTGGTTCTAACGTCGTTACAATTGTTTACATTATTTGTTTATGTTGCTAAAAGTCATGGCAAAATTAAAATTTTCGATGTGTTAATTGGAAAAAAAAAATTTGGTTTCTCAAAGGAAAATAAACAGAGCCTCAAACACAAGAAAAAAATGTTTGATTAGATGAGCCGTTTGATTTTTAGAGCTCTTTAAAGTTGGATGACTTTGATTTTCCGTAAAAAAAAATTATATGATGTCTCATGTTTCCCCGTACGAATTTCACATATTCACCAAGCAATATACTTTTCTTTAATTACATTTCGGTTGTGTTGTTCTTTAGATAAATTAAAATATTGAAAAAAAAGAAAAGAAAATATCGCTTAAAATCTTAAATAAATTTTGTATTATAACATATTTTTAAGTAAATTTTTTAACTTTTCATTGAGCTGCAAGAAAAAAGAGGACTAATGCAGGGAACAAATTTAACAGGATCTTAGAACTTAACTATTTGTTAAACGTTGTGCAAAACTGCTGCTGCCAGATATTGCCGATTTACAAAATAAAGGGATTTGTTTAAAACAAAACCCACGTATATCCTCTCTCCAGAAATGATAAGTTTATTAGACATTACCCCGGATATTGACGAAAGCTTCCCAGAAATCTAATTTTATTATTAAAATTTCATAAACCTGTGAATTTCCTTTAAGCAGAAAAAACCCTGTCATGATATCTTTATCCGTTTAAGAGTTATGATTTTTGCAAGCAAAAAAGTCAAGAGGAGCCACTGTGAGCTGTTGTGGTTGCTGACAGCAGAGCCCCACAGCGTCAGACTTGAGACTTGGCAGTGTCTTCAAGTTTCTCAGAAGAGATTTTAACATTTGCAGCTCCAAATTGGGCAATTCCTCTCGGAACTGACGTCGTATTCGATTTATCTGAGTTATAAATAAGCTTTTGTAGGTTTGTAAGGTTTTAATGTCACGGTTAATATAACATTCAATTCCGTCTTTGGATTTAATCTTCGGAACTGACGACTCCATAACTTGTTATACCACCGTATTTAGATTCTCAATATAGGAATCGCACTCCTCATTAGAAAGATTCCTATTAGTAGGAATATTAGAAGAGGAAAGGAAATTCCGATATTTTCTGATCACACAACGTTGGAATTTGCACCAATCAGTCGCCTAAAATTCAATTTACGGACTTCGTGCTGCGTTGCGAAGTTAAACGTACTCGTAGAGTCCCTGTCAAATATCATCGGCATACCTTTTGCATTATGGTCGCTATTTATATTCGTAGACCATTTAAATTTGCAATCACGCGTCCGCAATGCAAATGTCGAGATAGGAGTTTCCAGAAGGATAACTCGGTGTAACTGGGTTGTACGGCTTCATCTTATATGTGATCTGATTTTCCTCAATAAAGCAATATAGGAAGCTGTTTGCTCTTGAGTCTTAAATCTCCCGCTCGGACGAAATACTTATTTAAGCTATCTAGTTCTAGACCTTGGAAACATTTTTCGATTTAGGCTTTAACTTGACTAACGATTCCAGACGCAGCATACACCGATATTAAATATAGACAACGATTATCCCTGAGGCAGCGAAATAATGGTTGTCTCAAGACAACTAAAGATTCTAATATCATTACGTTCGACCGTAGCGAAATGAAGTGGTTTTCGGACCAAGATCGCCATACCCCCACCTTGAGTGGAGTTGCGTCCATCTGTTCGTATTAATATAGTCTTTTATTTCTAAGGTATTTCTGTTCTTTAGCTTTGTCTCGCTTAAAAAAAGTACGTCAGTTTATGATCCACCACAAAACGCAGAAGACCACCGCGCCTATCAAGGGAGATAAGAGAGTTCACATTCAGAGCAATTATATTGAGAGATGCACAATTTGGTCTAGTCATTTTGACGACCTAGGATGTTGAGAAGGGCATCTACCTTCGCCGATAGACCTACAACAGTTTTAGTCAGATTACCAACCCGAATTTGCAAAATATCGTTTGCAGAACGCACAAAACTCTTGGACCCAACAGTGTTGGGCTCTTTACTCGCATCTTTTTGCACTTGGCACTCACCAGTCCCACGCGTATTTTGGAGCTTAACGCACCTTCTTATCATGTTACAATTCGGAGAAGCATGTCCGAATCTCTGTCACCGGTGACATTGAAAGACACCGTTCCTCCGAATTTTTTCGAATGACACTGAATGACCGCTATATTAGACTGGACTCTATTTTTACGTTTTAAATTTGCCGTAGCATACATGAATGCCCCAACGAAGTTCAGGTTTTCTAAGTACCTTGAGCTCGTTAAGCTCCATCAATATCTCTTCTGGGTTAAAGCTAACGCTGAGACCCGTCAGTGAGAATAACTGCAACTTGCCTTGTTTGCTGGTATATGAGAAATATTGTGTATCTATTGTATTTCATCAAGCAGTTTTGTTGCAGTGATCCTTGTAGTGTAATGTTAAGGATACTTTATTATTACTGAAATTTTTAATTTTAAAATTATCTCTACCTATTTCTTGCTTTAATAATTTTGACAATACTTGGCTACCTTCTATTAAAACTTTAATTGGTGGTGGTTCTTTCTTCGCCATTACGGTACGCTTCTCCCCTTTGACCTTAGCTGTGATGAATGGCTTGACCCCTACGAAAATGAGCCCACCGCACGCTTTATCTTTAAGTAGCTTTAAGACCTCCTCCGGTTCGGTAGACGGTTCCATCCCCTTCAGTAGCATGATTTGGAACTTTTCCCATGGTTTAAAGGAGAAGAACTCCATCGTTGATTCCCTCAGCAAGTCTTTAATCTTATGGTACTGCTCCACTGTAGCATGCCTATCTACGCTGTCTTTTAATATAAAATGACTCCCTATGGTCAACTTACATAGTTCAATTCGATCTTGAGGATGTTGCCGCAACAGGGTTGCCGCTATGTGACTTTAATCGCAATTTGACCCTTTTTTGACGCAAAGAGACTATGATCCGACTTTAAAAAAACACCTCTTTTGACCTTTTTTACTTTATTTTGAGACTATTTGAGACTTTTTCGAATAAAAAATATTTTTCCAACAAAAATTCTATTCAGTTGCTCATTACAATCTTTCACAACAAAATTGTACTGATTTATTAATTTAATTTAATTTATTATTTTTTCTATAATCGAATGCGTTCTTTTTTTGTTGAATGGATATGGAGTTCTAACCAGAGAACTGCAGCAAGTAGCTCATTTTGTGAGGCAGTCGACAAATTCACTGCCTTGGCACACATTCACATTCATTCCACTGCAGCAAGTAGCTCGTTTTATGAGCCACTCGAAACATTCACTGCCTTCAAACACATTAAAATTCATTCCAAGAAATGATTAGCTACCACCACACTTTATTGCCTCCATAATATGTATGTATCCTGATAATTTTATTCAATACGAGCTACTTGAAACCATTCGAAGGCTCGTGAATCGCATGTGTGAATGCTCTGATTAAGTGAATACTTTGAGTACAAGTCTACTACGCATTCAAATATTCATGAGTATCGATTCATGTTTGCTTGTTATCTTTGTGCGTGAGACTGTGTTTTAGCGAATGATTCACAACTGCAAATGAGTGAATTCATGCAGTTCTCTGGTTCTAACGTCGTTACAATTGTTTACATTATTTGTTTATGTTGCTAAAAGTCATGGCAAAATTAAAATTTTCGATGTGTTAATTGGAAAAAAAAATTTGGTTTCTCAAAGGAAAATAAACAGAGCCTCAAACACAAGAAAAAAATGTTTGATTAGATGAGCCGTTTGATTTTTAGAGCTCTTTAAAGTTGGATGACTTTGATTTTCCGTAAAAAAAAATTATATGATGTCTCATGTTTCCCCGTACGAATTTCACATATTCACCAAGCAATATACTTTTCTTTAATTACATTTCGGTTGTGTTGTTCTTTAGATAAATTAAAATATTAAAAAAAAAGAAAAGAAAATATCGCTTAAAATCTTAAATAAATTTTGTATTATAACATATTTTTAAGTAAATTTTTTAACTTTTCATTGAGCTGCAAGAAAAAAGAGGACTAATGCAGGGAACAAATTTAACAGGATCTTAGAACTTAACTATTTGTTAAACGTTGTGCAAAACTGCAGCTGCCAGATATTGCCGATTTACAAAATAAATGGATTTGTTTAAAACAAAACCCACGTATATCCTCTCTCCAGAAATGATAAGTTTATTAGACATTACCCCGGATATTGACGAAAGCTTCCCAGAAATCTAATTTTATTATTAAAATTTCATAAACCTGTGAATTTCCTTTAAGCAGAAAAAACCCTGTCATGATATCTTTATCCGTTTAAGAGTTATGATTTTTGCAAGCAAAAAAGTCAAGAGGAGCCACTGTGAGCTGTTGTGGTTGCTGACAGCAGAGCCCCACAGCGTCAGACTTGAGACTTGGCAGTGTCTTCAAGTTTCTCAGAAGAGATTTTAACATTTGCAGCTCCAAATTGGGCAATTCCTCTCGGAACTGACGTCGTATTCGATTTATCTGAGTTATAAATAAGCTTTTGTAGGTTTGTAAGGTTTTAATGTCACGGTTAATATAACATTCAATTCCGTCTTTGGATTTAATCTTCGGAACTGACGACTCCATAACTTGTTATACCACCGTATTTAGATTCTCAATATAGGAATCGCACTCCTCATTAGAAAGATTCCTATTAGTAGGAATATTAGAAGAGGAAAGGAAATTCCGATATTTTCTGATCACACAACGTTGGAATTTGCACCAATCAGTCGCCTAAAATTCAATTTACGGACTTCGTGCTGCGTTGCGAAGTTAAACGTACTCGTAGAGTCCCTGTCAAATATCATCGGCATACCTTTTGCATTATGGTCGCTATTTATATTCGTAGACCATTTAAATTTGCAATCACGCGTCCGCAATGCAAATGTCGAGATAGGAGTTTCCAGAAGGATAACTCGGTGTAACTGGGTTGTACGGCTTCATCTTATATGTGATCTGATTTTCCTCAATAAAGCAATATAGGAAGCTGTTTGCTCTTGAGTCTTAAATCTCCCGCTCGGACGAAATACTTATTTAAGCTATCTAGTTCTAGACCTTGGAAACATTTTTCGATTTAGGCTTTAACTTGACTAACGATTCCAGACGCAGCATACACCGATATTAAATATAGACAACGATTATCCCTGAGGCAGCGAAATAATGGTTGTCTCAAGACAACTAAAGATTCTAATATCATTACGTTCGACCGTAGCGAAATGAAGTGGTTTTCGGACCAAGATCGCCATACCCCCACCTTGAGTGGAGTTGCGTCCATCTGTTCGTATTAATATAGTCTTTTATTTCTAAGGTATTTCTGTTCTTTAGCTTTGTCTCGCTTAAAAAAAGTACGTCAGTTTATGATCCACCACAAAACGCAGAAGACCACCGCGCCTATCAAGGGAGATAAGAGAGTTCACATTCAGAGCAATTATATTGAGAGATGCACAATTTGGTCTAGTCATTTTGACGACCTAGGATGTTGAGAAGGGCATCTACCTTCGCCGATAGACCTACAACAGTTTTAGTCAGATTACCAACCCGAATTTGCAAAATATCGTTTGCAGAACGCACAAAACTCTTGGACCCAACAGTGTTGGGCTCTTTACTCGCATCTTTTTGCACTTGGTACTCACCAGTCCCACGCGTATTTTGGAGCTTAACGCACCTTCTTATCATGTTACAATTCGGAGAAGCATGTCCGAATCTCTGTCACCGGTGACATTGAAAGACACCGTTCCTCCGAATTTTTTCGAATGACACTGAATGACCGCTATAAAAGACTGGACTCTATTTTTACGTTTTAAATTTGCCGTAGCATACATGAATGCCCCAACGAAGTTCAGGTTTTCTAAGTACCATGAACTCGTTAAGCTCCATCAATATCTCTTCTGGGTTAAAGCTAACGCTGAGACCCGTCAGTGAGAATAACTGCAACTTGCCTTGTTTGCTGGTATATGAGAAATATTGTGTATCTATTGTATTTCATCAAGCAGTTTTGTTGCAGTGATCCTTGTAGTGTAATGTTAAGGATACTTTATTATTACTGAAATTTTTAATTTTAAAATTATCTCTACCTATTTCTTGCTTTAATAATTTTGACAATACTTGGCTACCTTCTTTTAAAACTTTAATTGGTGGTGGTTCTTTCTTCGCCATTACGGTACGCTTCTCCCCTTTGACCTTAGCTGTGATGAATGGCTTGACCCCTACGAAAATGAGCCCACCGCACGCTTTATCTTTAAGTAGCTTTAAGACCTCCTCCGGTTCGGTAGACGGTTCCATCCCCTTCAGTAGCATGATTTGGAACTTTTCCCATGGTTTAAAGGAGAAGAACTCCATCGTTGATTCCCTCAGCAAGTCTTTAATCTTATGGTACTGCTCCACTGTAGCATGCCTATCTACGCTGTCTTTTAATATAAAATGACTCCCTATGGTCAACTTACATAGTTCAATTCGATCTTGAGGATGTTGCCGCAACAGGGTTGCCGCTATGTGACTTTAATCGCAATTTGACCCTTTTTTGACGCAAAGAGACTATGATCCGACTTTAAAAAAACACCTCTTTTGACCTTTTTTTACTTTATTTTGAGACTATTTGAGACTTTTTCGAATAAAAAATATTTTTCCAACAAAAATTCTATTCAGTTGCTCATTACAATCTTTCACAACAAAGTTGTACTGATTTATTAATTTAATTTAATTTATTATTTTTTCTATAATCGAATGCGTTCTTTTTTTGTTGAATGGATATGGAGTTCTAACCAGAGAACTGCAGCAAGTAGCTCATTTTGTGAGGCAGTCGACAAATTCACTGCCTTGGCACACATTCACATTCATTCCACTGCAGCAAGTAGCTCGTTTTATGAGCCACTCGAAACATTCACTGCCTTCAAACACATTAAAATTCATTCCAAGAAATGATTAGCTACCACCACACTTTATTGCCTCCATAATATGTATGTATCCTGATAATTTTATTCAATACGAGCTACTTGAAACCATTCGAAGGCTCGTGAATCGCATGTGTGAATGCTCTGATTAAGTGAATACTTTGAGTACAAGTCTACTACGCATTCAAATATTCATGAGTATCGATTCATGTTTGCTTGTTATCTTTGTGCGTGAGACTGTGTTTTAGCGAATGATTCACAACTGCAAATGAGTGAATTCATGCAGTTCTCTGGTTCTAACGTCGTTACAATTGTTTATATTATTTGTTTATGTTGCTAAAAGTCGTGGCAAAATTAAAATTTTCGATGTGTTAATTGGAAAAAAAAATGGTTTCTCAAAGGAAAATAAACAGAGCCTCAAACACAAGAAAAAAATGTTTGATTAGATGAGCCGTTTGATTTTTAGAGCTCTTTAAAGTTGGATGCCTTTGATTTTCCGTAAAAAAAAATTATATGATGTCTCATGTTTCCCCGTACGAATTTCACATATTCACCAAGCAATATACTTTTCTTTAATTACATTTCGGTTGTGTTGTTCTTAAGATAAATTAAAATATTAAAAAAAAAGAAAAGAAAATATCGCTTAAAATCTTAAATAAATTTTGTATTATAACATATTTTTAAGTAAATTTTTTAACTTTTCATTGAGCTGCAAGAAAAAAGAGGACTAATGCAGGGAACAAATTTAACAGGATCTTAGAACTTAACTATTTGTTAAACGTTGTGCAAAACTGCAGCTGCCAGATATTGCCGATTTACAAAATAAATGGATTTGTTTAAAACAAAACCCACGTATATCCTCTCTCCAGAAATGATAAGTTTATTAGACATTACCCCGGATATTGACGAAAGCTTCCCAGAAATCTAATTTTATTATTAAAATTTCATAAACCTGTGAATTTCCTTTAAGCAGAAAAAACCCTGTCATGATATCTTTATCCGTTTAAGAGTTATGATTTTTGCAAGCAAAAAAGTCAAGAGGAGCCACTGTGAGCTGTTGTGGTTGCTGACAGCAGAGCCCCACAGCGTCAGACTTGAGACTTGGCAGTGTCTTCAAGTTTCTCAGAAGAGATTTTAACATTTGCAGCTCCAAATTGGGCAATTCCTCTCGGAACTGACGTCGTATTCGATTTATCTGAGTTATAAATAAGCTTTTGTAGGTTTGTAAGGTTTTAATGTCACGGTTAATATAACATTCAATTCCGTCTTTGGATTTAATCTTCGGAACTGACGACTCCATAACTTGTTATACCACCGTATTTAGATTCTCAATATAGGAATCGCACTCCTCATTAGAAAGATTCCTATTAGTAGGAATATTAGAAGAGGAAAGGAAATTCCGATATTTTCTGATCACACAACGTTGGAATTTGCACCAATCAGTCGCCTAAAATTCAATTTACGGACTTCGTGCTGCGTTGCGAAGTTAAACGTACTCGTAGAGTCCCTGTCAAATATCATCGGCATACCTTTTGCATTATGGTCGCTATTTATATTCGTAGACCATTTAAATTTGCAATCACGCGTCCGCAATGCAAATGTCGAGATAGGAGTTTCCAGAAGGATAACTCGGTGTAACTGGGTTGTACGGCTTCATCTTATATGTGATCTGATTTTCCTCAATAAAGCAATATAGGAAGCTGTTTGCTCTTGAGTCTTAAATCTCCCGCTCGGACGAAATACTTATTTAAGCTATCTAGTTCTAGACCTTGGAAACATTTTTCGATTTAGGCTTTAACTTGACTAACGATTCCAGACGCAGCATACACCGATATTAAATATAGACAACGATTATCCCTGAGGCAGCGAAATAATGGTTGTCTCAAGACAACTAAAGATTCTAATATCATTACGTTCGACCGTAGCGAAATGAAGTGGTTTTCGGACCAAGATCGCCATACCCCCACCTTGAGTGGAGTTGCGTCCATCTGTTCGTATTAATATAGTCTTTTATTTCTAAGGTATTTCTGTTCTTTAGCTTTGTCTCGCTTAAAAAAAGTACGTCAGTTTATGATCCACCACAAAACGCAGAAGACCACCGCGCCTATCAAGGGAGATAAGAGAGTTCACATTCAGAGCAATTATATTGAGAGATGCACAATTTGGTCTAGTCATTTTGACGACCTAGGATGTTGAGAAGGGCATCTACCTTCGCCGATAGACCTACAACAGTTTTAGTCAGATTACCAACCCGAATTTGCAAAATATCGTTTGCAGAACGCACAAAACTCTTGGACCCAACAGTGTTGGGCTCTTTACTCGCATCTTTTTGCACTTGGCACTCACCAGTCCCACGCGTATTTTGGAGCTTAACGCACCTTCTTATCATGTTACAATTCGGAGAAGCATGTCCGAATCTCTGTCACCGGTGACATTGAAAGACACCGTTCCTCCGAATTTTTTCGAAAGACACTGAATGACCGCTATATTAGACTGGACTCTATTTTTACGTTTTAAATTTGCCGTAGCATACATGAATGCCCCAACGAAGTTCAGGTTTTCTAAGTACCTTGAGCTCGTTAAGCTCCATCAATATCTCTTCTGGGTTAAAGCTAACGCTGAGACCCGTCAGTGAGAATAACTGCAACTTGCCTTGTTTGCTGGTATATGAGAAATATTGTGTATCTATTGTATTTCATCAAGCAGTTTTGTTGCAGTGATCCTTGTACTGTAATGTTAAGGATACTTTATTATTACTGAAATTTTTAATTTTAAAATTATCTCTACCTATTTCTTGCTTTAATAATTTTGACAATACTTGGCTACCTTCTTTTAAAACTTTAATTGGTGGTGGTTCTTTCTTCGCCATTACTCTTGGTAACATATTGGTCGTCTTTTTTTCGCTTCCACTCTTGATATTTGATTTTGGTTTCTAAATGCCACTGGTTTCTCTGTTGTCTTTCCTTTCTTCGAAATTTTTTTGCTTCTTTTGTGCAATTATTGTACTTGTTGTTGAAGTGTCCGTATTGGTTTCTACACTTGCTGTCTTGTGAGATTCATCACTATCGATAACCATTTCTTCGAACAGAGCGAATTGGTTCTCATTTTGCTGACTTTTTATTGCATTCTTTTTTCTTTTTTTTCTCGACTTTCGGGAATTTTCGTTGTCACTCTCCTGAATCGATTTAATCGTTTTACGTAGGAGTTAAACTTCTTCTTGATATTTTTCGTAAGTTCCAGAGCGTCAAGGAACTATTGTCTTGTCACTTGCGTGAATTGCACTATCTCGTGCCCCCCTCAAGGAGGGTTTAGTTTATTGGAATTAAACACTGCATTTTTTTTTTTTTACTCCACTTTAGTGTTTTTTTTTTTTTTTTTAGGCTAAGTTCACTGGGTTGAACTATGTCCTCTCTTGTGAAAGGGTCAAGCTGTACCCCGTGCACTGGTTTGGGTTCAACAATGGCCAACGTTATATATATCTTTTTTATTTTTTTCACAGCGAAAAAAGAAAAAACCAAACCAAACCGTCCGACTGAAAAATCAACTACTGAATCATTCAACTTGAATGAAAAAGCTCTTCTCAGCGCCCTCTGAAATTTAGTAGCACAAACTAAGCACAACTTTTTCATACTTTTTAATTCAATTTCAGTTCAATCACCAATCTTCAAGCCATAAAAAAAGCTTTAAACCAGATTGTCTTGGGATTGTTTTGTGGAAAAGCTTTCACTTTGCTTTGCATAATTCTCACCAAAACGCACCATAAATCAAAAATGTCCATAGGCTGCAAGCAAACAAAGCAGCCTATCGATATTTCGGGGACCTGCATTGCGATTGATCGGGAAACTACTGACTGCTTAAAACTTAGATTGGGCCAGTAGCGCAACAATCAAGTTTGTGATGAAGTGCATGCTTTACCTCTTACTGGTGGTTCCCGGGCAACTATACGTATAAACCCTTATACATGTAAGCTAAAATTGCAAGTGCGGGTTGTCTGACAAACATCCGAGACTATTGTTGTCACGAAAAAAGCTCCTCAAATAGCCGTTCGGACTCGGCATTAAACTGTAGGTCCCTTCCATTCGTGTGAAAAATATAACGCACACAACATGAGTGGTTGCGAAAAGCTAGGCCCTGGCACTTTAAAGAGCTATTGCGCAAAATATTTGTTTTTTTGGGGTCTAGGGTTTTGATTCTAGACTAGGTAACGTGGGGCAGCAACCTGGGTTACTGAACCAGCTCGCTACGGAAACCGACACTATGCCTTGGATAAGGAATGATCACATGTTGACGATTTTTGGCTATTGTACCCGGACAAAGATGGGTTTCTGGAATGTAAAGACGCTCCTCGACTCGGGAAGCGAAGGTCCTTACAATGCCAAATTCCTTCAATTGGAAAAATAATTCATGCGATATCAACTGGGCGTTTTGGGGGTAAGTGAAATAAGATGGTTAGAAGCGGGCGAGTACCAGTCCCCAACGCGTAACACTGTACTACTCTATTCTGGAAGACCATCCGGAAGTCTGTGGGAGTATGGAGTCCGACTACTGTTAACAACAACAGCATGCAAGGGCCAAATTTGCTGGCAGCCTCATGGTGATATGATTATGACGGCCAGGTTCCGGACTAGAATACGACGCGTCACCATCATAGACAGCCTTATTTTGAGATTCGTTTTCATTCGAAAGTGGGAAAAAGTCGAACGATAGGTATTTTGACATTCGAAGGAATAGAGAGTTTGTTAACAAATGAAAGTTCATTTTACGAAACAAAAGTTCATTAATCATGTGTATTTTGAGATTCTATTCCTTCGAAAGAACTGTCATTTTTTATAAGTTTACAATCCTCCAGACGAAAGATCAACAAAAATGTAAGTGTATTTTAGATAGTGAAATATGCGTGCTAAAAATTAATAAAATAATTTCAATTTATTGACTCTTAAATATAGGATGTATTCCAATTGGATGAATCGGGAACAAAAGGAACAGTTGATTTAGTGTGGACTTATTGCATCCATTACTCTTCTTCTGCACATGCGCTCTTCATCGTCTAGGAATAAAACAACTGCCATGTCTCTAATCTCTTCTTTTACAACTTATAACTTTTAAAAACTTCACTTAGACCAGATTTGTGGTTAGTATATGGATGGGACAACTTCGTATTCAATCGAATGTATATTGTTTTATTATATTTTGCTTGCATATTTGATTCTAATAATATAGGTATTCAACAGCAAAATAAAAAAAACATTTTTCATAAAAGTTAATAATTGAATTTCGGTTTTTAATGCGTCAAAGTAAACCTATTGTGATATTTAAACATTTCTCTTCTTCTTCTTCCTTTTATCAGCGAGGTTATGATCCGAAAACAAGGGATCACAACCCTCCCACTTCACCGCATTTCTACTGATCCGCCTGTGGGGTTCGCCTCTATATACAATATATATCCATGTATAATAATATATATCTATATACAAATTTATTTAAATTAACACTGTAACTACACATTTTGTAGTATTTAAAATACACAAAATTTTCCAATTTTGAATATTTAAAAACATTTAATAAAATAATAAAAAGACTCCCCACAGAAAAAAAAAATATATAGTCACTATACAAAAAATAGAAATATCAAACGATTTAAAATTCGTCTAAGTTTACTTCACGGTATCTTTCGTTAATGAACCTTATTCCTTCGACTGTCAAAATAGGAAAAAATCATTCGAAGGAATAGAGATGATCGAACGAATCAACTATTCATACGAATCTCAAAATAAGGATGACCGTGTTACGCCCCAACGATTAGTTCGTCTGAGGACGAAAAGGAGAGCTTCTACAATCTCTTAAGTGCAGTCTTCAACACAACACCAAATGGAGACATTGTCATAGTGATGGGGGCAGGCAAGCAACCTCCAACCAAATTGACCATTTTGCTATCAGCCGCCGCTTTAGAAGTAGTCTCCTGGACGTCCGAAACAGGCGAGAGGCAGATGTGGGGATAATACGAGATCACCATCTTATGATAGCTACTCTCCAACTTCGCACTATAGCGGTTCGAAGATCCCACGACAACACAAGAATGCCCAGGTTCAACATCAACAGACTTAGTGATCCCTCAGTGCGCCAACAATTAAGGGAGCACTTTTCGCAAGGTGTGGAAGTAATCAGCAGCTCAATGCCCGTAACTATCCGTGTGCTGCGAAAAATGTTTTTACATCTGGTACTGAAAGAATTGTCGGTCGATCGCAGGGAAGACATAGTGCGTGGCTATCCGAGGATACCTGGAAACGGATTGACGAACGAAAACAGCTGAAAGCTCGCGTTGCAGCTACTCTAGCAGCAGGGAGAAGCGAGTTAGAGTCCCTATATCGCATGAAGATGAGAAAAGTTCAGCGTAGCGTACGACGTGACAGGCGCAACTACATCAACGCGCTGGTCACAGAAGCAGAAGAAGCTGCACGGAGGTGTGACAGCAGGACCGTCTACAGAATCACCAAACAGCTGACAGGCGGTCGCAGCTCCAGCCAACACTCAGTAAAAAGCCTAGACGGTTCCTTGTTTATTTCGGATGAGGACCAGCTCAAGAGATGGAAGGAGCATTTTGCTACGGCTTTGAACGGCGTATTCGCTAGCGATATGCTCCCAAATCAGATTTAGATGCTCGAGGTGTGAAGCTCCCGAATACGCACCACGACTCCCAGTAATGATGAGATCAATACCGCGATCAAGGCACTCAAAACCAACGAGGCGGTAGGATTTGACGGTATTCCAGCAGAGCTCTTAGGAGCAGCGCCACATCGGCTGAGCTTCTGCTTCCACTTATATATAGAGCTTGGGAAGCTGAGAGCTTTCCTAACGAGTGGAAAAAGGGAATGATCGTCAAGCTTCCTATGAAAGGAAATTTAATGGAGTGTGGAAACTGGAGGGGTATCTGCGTGCTACCTGCTGTAGCTAAGATAATAGCTAAAATCATCCTGGAGCGAATCAAACAACATCTCGAAGACACACTCGATGCCGACCACATTAACACCCTGCGGATTATTATCGAACAGTGCGTTGAATATCGATCGCCACTCCACCTGCTGTTCATCGATTTTAAGAAGGCGTTCGATAGTGTCAACAGGGAGTTTATTTGGCGTGCCTTACGCAGCAGAGGTATTCCCGATAAACTAATTGCTATTATCAAAGCTACATATAAAGGCTTCAAATGTCACGCTCTGCACAGAGAAATGTTGTCTGAGGAATTTGAGATCCAAAGTGGGGTAAGACAAGGCTGTATCATTTCACCAAAATTATTCCTATTAGTGATTAGCGATGTGCTTCGTGCAGCTTTGTCGACGGGAAACGGAGGAATTCGATGGACTCTTACATCTCAACTGAAACATCTTGACTGCGCTGACGATGTATGCTTACTATCCCACAGAATTATGGACCTCCACTAAATGACAGCAGATGTGGAGAGGGAGGCAGGCGTCGTCGGGCTGAAAATTAATGTGGTAAAAACTGAAATTATCAGCCTTGGAACTAACTCATCGGCTCAAATATGCATTGCTGGACAACCGGTAGAGAGAGTAGAGGATTTCCAGTATCTTGGGAGTATTATCTCGACCGATGGTGGAACCGAACTGAATATAGCCAACAGGATCGCCAAAGCAAATTCCGCTCCAACGTTGAATCCGTGCTGTTATATGGTTGCAGCGCATGGAGGGTGACCACTACTATCACCAGAAAGCTGCAAACGTTCGTTAATAGGTGCCTACGCAATATCTTAAGGATTTTGTGGCCCAATCGTATCTCTAACGAACACCTTTACGAGAGAACGGGTCAGGTACCAATAGGCACAACCATCTAACGACGGAAGCGGCAGTGGATGAATCACACGTTCCGAAAGGGTGACAGTTCCTTAGCGAACCATGCCATGCAATGGAACCCTTTAACTCAGGATGGCATAAGACATGGCGGTCCGAAGAGAACATGGCACAGAACATTCGAAAAGGAGGCACGACAGTTGGGGAAAACTCATACACATTGCCAGAAACCGTACACGATGGCGCGTTGGTATAGTAGAGGCCCTAGGACCCACAAGGACATAAGTAAAGTAAGTAAGTAAACAAACAAAGCAACTGCAACATTCATTGGAGTACGGCAAACAGGGTAAACACTTTTTTTCTCAATTGCACATTTAACAACATTGGACTTGCTGAAAATAAAAACAAAAAACATCCCTCTTATGTTAATTTGGATGTAGAAACATCATGAGCACAAAAAGTATTTGGTTCATTTCGAAATGTTGAGTTTTAAAATCAAATATTTTCGAAAGTGTAAGTGTTAGGACTAAAATTAATACACGGCATTAAAGATCTTTAAATAATCTTTCAGAATCAGTTGAAATATTTGTAATCGTATACATAGGTATATTCGAAGATATGCAACAATTCCTTATAGAAACCATTGAAAATGCGCATTTTGCTCCGACATTTCAATTCCAGATTCACCAGTTGGTGTACTCGTATACTAGATGATATACCAAAATTTGAGTATGGACAAAATAACTTAAATATTGACGTTTCTGTGTCATGTTTCGGGTACTCTGGCAGGGGTTTGCGACCGCCCAATCGCTCTGGCAATTACACTACACAATATGTTTTTCAATTGCTATTCTTCAAGCAAGGATTTATAGTTGACGCTATACATGTATGTATATATATATTGTTTTTCAGTAGTTTTTACAACTTCAGCCCCCAAAGCGCCCGGCACAGGTGCGCCAGAATCTCACATCTGTGATGTATCCGACCACGACAACCAAAAAATAAGCAACATTTTGTTGACTAAATAATCATGAAAAAATTTCACCAGCTCTTAGTCCATACGAGTTGTAGCTGAAAGTTCACTTTATTATTCACCCAGCCACAGCACATAATCATCGAACCCGTGTACAGACGTCGAACAAAAACAACAAACGAAAATAAGATAAAGAATGGATGCACTGTGTTTCTGCTTGTGTTGCAATTTTTTGTGTCTTTCTTTTGCTGCACTGTCACTATAATGTCTTTTGGTTATGAAATTTCCAAATCACTTGGAAAGAGTCTTAGTGTTTTGCAGGCCTAGCTTCACGCTATCGAGACTTGCGCTAGCATAAAATTGCATTCAGGCATCAAGGGTGTCACCATCAAAGCATTGCTCTCCCACGTGATCAGTTTAAAATCAGTTCTAAGCTGCTTCGACAGTTTACAAAACTTGGCCAGCATCGGGGCCGTCAACACGTACATGACCGGGCACATTAATTTAACTTCATTGCATCAATGAACCCAATGTTAATATGTTGCCTTGATGCCCAGTATTAGAGATATACTCGTCTGGCAGGACGTAATGGCAGCTAAAGGAAATAACTGTATATTGAAAATGCCGCGAATTTCAAAACAGGAATAATAGGTGTAACCGCTTGAATTTACTAGTACATTATAGAGTACGACCCCTTCAGTAAGAATACATGTGTCCAAGACGTCTTAATTGTAGCTAAAGCCCTGCCAGACACGGTAGAAACGCGTAAAAAATTCGAATTTTGAATAATTTATGTAACTGCACCAATTTTTCCTGAACCAAGTAAAACGTCTTGGACTTACATCTTTGTAATCAGGGCATCTCCTCTATGTTTTACAAGAAAAATTACGTGGTTACATCAATTATTCCAAATTGGCATTCTGGTAATATTGTGACTTCGTCTGGCAAGCCCTTAGCGACATCCAAAACGTCTTGGACCTTCATAATTGTATTCACGTTGTAATATCCTATGGTTCAGGAAAAATTGGTGCATTTGCATTTGCATCAGTGGTGCACTGGGAACTACTCCCTCCGCGGCACTGGATATCTTGTTCAACCTGCTACCTTTAGATATTTTCGGCAAACAGATGGCTGCCTGGGTGGCCATCCGTCTAAAAATCTCCTCTCAGTGGTCTAGCTATCGCTTTGGCCACTCCTCGATCCTTGATCTTCTCAACTTCAAACACGAAAGCACGGACTACACCCCGCCGATATTGGCATTTGACCGTAACTTCCGTACGAGCATCCCTAACCGGGATGTATGGGACATTTCCCCCCCTGTCGATGGTAGTTCGGTTCACTTCTTTACAGATGGCTCTAAGACGGAGGGTGATGGGGGTTGTGGTGTTTTCTCCGAAAAGCTCAATCTGAGCATCTCTTTTCGCCTCCCTTATCATTGTAGCGTTTTCCAGGCGGAAATCATGGCAATTAAGGAAGCCCTGTCCTGTCTGAAATGTAATGTATTATCTGTCAGGGATATTAGCATATTCACTCACAGCCAAGCGGCAATCAAGTCCATGGAATCCGGATCGAAGGAGCAAAGGAAGCAGATTCTGTATAGTGAAACTGCTTCCTCCGCTCTTACGTTACGAATCGCAAGAGCTGGTAATGATCACAAGATGACCGACGCGGAGTGCAAACACTGCGAAGATCGTCTGTGGGACCTGGCTTCGGTAGCAAATGCCTGCATTCAAGTGGAGGGCTGTGCGTAAAAGAGCGGAACCTTCATGGTGAAGTGCTCCTCGCAGCAAACCATTGAATGGCCATGCAATGCGGTGCCGAAAATACCACCCTTGGGGACCACTTCCTTTGTGGTTCTCATGCCTGTCAAGAGAACGCGCGCCCTTTGCTTTATCCCGGGGAAACTCAGGAAAACGGCGGATGTGCTGACGCGTCTCCGCACCCAGAATCCTGGCCTCAACACGAGCGAATGGTTCGTCTACTCTCACGGCAAGTGCAAGAATCGGGAAAATATGGAAGGCTCTTCGCTTGTTGTGGGTTTAGATCTTGGCTCTGTGGAGGTCTTGAAGTCTAGATATGACATGCGTCCTTACCTGCATCTTGGAAGGATTCATTTCCGCTTAATTTCCAAATGAGTGCAAGTAATGAACGAAAACCACAGAATACCATATATCTATGATATTTTCGCAGACTAACCTGCATCACTCCAAGGCTGCTACCGCTCTCTTAAGTAGTAGACTTTCCGTGGTGCGTACAAAACCCCACATAACATCTATCCAGGAACCATATGTGCGGAACAAGCGCATACGTAGCTTTGGAGGTGTTTGTGGAGTAACGGTGCTATGTGACGAGCGATCTGAAAGACCGAGAACTTGTCTAATTGTGCCGAATTTTCTCAGTAAGCAAGCTTGGACAATTTTGTGGTCAGGACTTGGTTGCTGCAGCTGTAAGCTACGAAACAAACGGAAGTTGGAAAACCTTCGTCGTTGCGTCGGCTTACTTCCCTTATGATTCGGTAATGCCTCCACCACCGAAGGCGGTTGCCGAACTCATAAAGTACTGTGACACTCGGGAGACGGGACTAGTCATATGCTGCGATGCTAATGCTCAGAATACAGTTGGGGGCAGCAGCAAATGCAACATACGGGGAAACCATCTCCTAGACTTTATACTATCATCTGGTATGGCAATAAAGAATGTTGGCTTCCAGCCAACTTTTGTTACGGCAAGGAGGCAGGAGGTAATTGACTTGACTTTATCTAATAGGTACTTCAAGTCGATTACTAACTGGAGGGTACTGCCGGAAGTGTCCTTATCAGATCATAGATACATCGTTTTCCAAATCGAATACGAAGCTTTAACTTTGCAGCAGAGGAGGAATCCGAGGAAAACCAACTGGGTTCGGTTTAGGAAAGAGCTAGAGAGATCTGTCAAAACTCCAACTAAACTCAGAACGAAACGAAAGGTTGAGGATGCTGTTCAAAACCTGACCAGTGTCCTTACCAACTGTTTTGAATTGGCGTGTCCAATGACAAAAAAACTCCTACAGAACGCCGGTTCCCTAGTGGAGCACGGAACTGCAGCGGCTTAGGAAAGAATCCAGAAAACTTCTGAATAGATCTTTTAAGACAAATTTAGAAGCTGACTGGGATCTTTTTAGATCGAAGCAAAAAGACTATAAAGAGTTAATTCGGTTGTCGAAAAGTGCTTCTTATAGAGATTTTTGTGAAAGGATCGAGACACTCGGTGAAACCAGTAGGTTGGTTAAAGTCCTCAAAAGAGGTAAGCCGACCAAACCGGAGTCACTCAGACGGTCTGATGGCAAGTTTACTGAGACGAAGGCGGAAACTTTCAGTCTTCTGCTGGAGACTCACTTTCCTGGCAATCGGATAATCACTAGGTCGCAGCTTGGCCCGCTTACCCAGGCTGAGCTTGATCTAAGTCAGAAAACTCGGCGCAGCTGGTATATTGCATCAGCCGTGGTAACAGATGAGGCCATCAAATATGCTGTGGCATCTTTTGATGGTTTCAAATCGCCTGGCACCGATGGAATATATCCAGCTTGCAGCATAAGAGGGTATAGACCAGTTGCTGCCAACACTGAAAAGAATTTTCACCGCTGTTCTGGCGCTGGCATATATTCCTACACCTTGGCGGACAGTCAGAGTAGCTTTCATACCGAAAATTGGTAAGGAAGACTATTCGTTCCCCAACAGTTTCAGACCTATAAGTTTGACATTCTTCTTACTGAAAAGTATGGAGAGACTGGTAGAATTTCACGTGCGCAAAGTTGCTTTGAAACTACATCCACTATCGGAGATGCAGCATGCCTATCAGCGTGGGAAATCCTGTGAGACCGCACTTCAAAATCGAGTGGCCAGAATTGAATACGCGCTTGATAGGAGAGAATACGCGATGAGTATCTTCACCGACATTGAGGGTGCTTTTGACAAGGCGACTTTTGACTGCATGTTCGACTCTGCCAGACAACACGGGGTAGATGAAACATTAGTGTTGTGGATTAAAGCAATGCTAATGAATAGAACTTTGGTAGTGGATGCGGATTGTGGCCAATATGTTATGACAGGGGTAAACAGGGGCTATCGGCAAGGTGGCGTTCTGTCTCCATTGTTATGGTGCATGGTGGTCGACTCTCTGTTGAACACTCTAAATAGTTCTAACGTCTACGCTCAGGCATATGCGGATGATGTCGCCGTACTTTCTGTCGGGCCATGCCTGGCGACGGTCTGTGCTAACGCGCAGGCGGCGCTGGACATGATCGATGAATGGTGTACTAGGAGTGGGCTTTCGGTGAATCCTCTTAAAACTGAGGTTGTTCATTTTACGAGAAGGAGGATTTTGACCGGTCTGACTCAGCCAGTGCTAAAAGGCGTCACCATTCGCATTTCCAATGAAGCCAAATATCTGGGAGTGATTTTAGATAAGAAACTTCATTGGTCTAAACACGTCGAGTCGAAAACATCCAAGGTGCTCTCAGTCTTCTGGCAGTGTAAGGGTGCTTTTGCCAACACTTGAGGCTTATCACCGAATAAGGTTCTCTGGATCTACACGGCTACGATAAGACCATTCCTCGCATATGCGTCGGTTGTTTGGTGGAAGGGGCTCTCACAAATCCAGAGTCGACTTTCCTTGTGTCCAGGACTGACTTCGGTCAGAGTCTGTGCCGGGAATGGAATGTAGTCGTATTTTCACGGATGGTTCCAAAACTAGTCAAATGTCTGGCGCTGGGGTCTTCGTGGAAGTCGACAACGTTAGACTTCACTTTTCGTTAGGCAAACATGCGTCTGTTTTCCAAGCGGAAACTTATGCAATCCTAATGGCCATGAACTATGTTGTGAAGAACAGGTGGAAGGGACGTAGCATTTGTGTCTGTAGTGACAGTCAGGCTGCGCTTAAGGCCTTGCTTAACCCTTTAACCACTTCCAAAATAGTTCGTGAAACCAAAAACTCTTTGAACTCGGTCACAAGGCTGAATTCTCTGTCTCTTATCTGGGTCCCAGGTCACACTGGGATCTTGGGGAACGAGATCTCCGATGAGATTGCTAGACAAGGCTCAGAGGAGGCTTTCTCAGGTCCCGAACCCGCGTTGGGTCTTCCAGCGTCCTCGGTTAGGGCTTCCATTGACGATTGGGTCTCTCACGAGCACAATTGTGTGTGGCATGACTCTCCAGGATGCAGGTTGACTAAACGCATGCTCCCGGACGTCTGTAAGAAATCAGCGGCATTCTTGCTGTCTCTCAGCAGAAAAGACTGTAGACAACTTATCGGCGTCTTGACAGGCCACTTCGCTTTTGCCAAGCACCTTAACGTGTTAGGCTTAAGTGACACTACAATCTGCGACGCTTGTGGAGAGACCGACGACACAGCGGAACATTATCTCTGTGAGTGTCCGGCCTTTGCTCGTATCAGGTGGCAGAACTTCGGTGTGGTGAGTGCTGGTACTGTAAGCTCCTCATCACTGAAGTGCTTGCTTAGCTTTCTTTGAAAGTCAGGGTTTGCTCTCTGGCAGTACAATGGACCAGTTGTGTCTGAGTGCTCCAGTCGAGTATTTCCTATCCCGACAAAAAAAAAATAAATAAAAATTTCCATTCTCGTGTGGACAGCCAACTTAACCTATAGGAGCTGAGCATTCGAGGTGTAAGTGACAAAAAGGGGGCCAAAACTATTTCCATCATTAAAGGATGATTACACTTATGGCTGGCTTATTGGATTTAAAAATAAAACAAGAACAACAAACAAGATTCATTTGCGCTATAAATCATTCTTCTGTGTTGTCCTGAAACTGAGCTGTGCTCAAAACAATTTATGAAATCATCGTTAACAATTTTCCATCGGTGGAGACCACAGCCAGCGGTCATGCAGCAGTGGCTAGCATTGCCATCGTGTGTCTGTGTTTTTTACGCTTATATATGTATAATTAAGGAGTGATGAGATGAGAATGATAAGAATTACATATCTAACTAGGAAAAATAAGTTTGATATATGGTACAATAAAACAAGCTTTTTAGAATCGAAAGCAATAGAAGTGCAGAAATTGTTAATTTACACCCACAAACCCACGGTAGGTCGATCAGTTACATGTACGAGTACATAGATTGTAGTTTTGGCGCCATGGCGCAGTGGCTAGTGTTTCAGACCACTGCGCGTGAGGTTCCATGTATTGAGAGAGAGTATTGTTGTCACGAAAAAGTTTCTCAGGAACAAATTGTCCTTCGGGTGCGGCACTAAACTGTAGGTACAGCCCGTTTGACAAGAGCGTGAACGGCAAAACTTTTTCTTAGAAGCCGTTAGACGGATGGTTGAGAAATGAGCAGATAGCTAGCCCCTTCTCCTGAGATGCTTTGTATATAGAGTCTTAGTTGTCGTTCGATCTTTGTCAGAAAAGGACGCATTTCGTCATGAGTGCCACGTACGCATCACGTTACGAAGCCGTGTTTTTGTGTTTGTATCCAAAAGGACAAAAAAAAAAAAAAATCATACGGAGCAGCTGCAAATACATACAAGAAGTCAAAGACATTTGTTAATAAGTGAGTGAAACGCTATTCTGAAGTAAAAAATGTTCATGATCTGCTGAAGCGTGGCTATACGCAAAAAACAACGAAAAAGGAGGACAGGATGATGGCCTAGTAAAATCAAAACGAGTTGTTCAGTCCAGTTGACTTTATTCCCTGATGCCCGTATGGCTGTTTAAATCTGGCGGTGGAACCTTTCGACCATGCCATTAGCCTGTGGGTGGTCAGCAGTCGTGAGGATGCGGGTTGTTCCCAAGAATGTTGTTAGTTCCTTAAACAATTTGGTGATTGGTGGTGGTGATTGTATTGGGTACACCAAATCTCGAAACGTGCTCGCAGACATATTTTCTCGCAATTGTTTCGGCGAGAATGTCACGAATGGGATATGCTTCAGGCCACCTGGAAAATCTATCCACTATGGTCAGAATTTATCTGAAGTCATTCGAGGGGGGAAGCGGGCCGACAATGTCCATGTGTAGGTGTTGAAATCGACCAGCCGGGATTTCAATTTGATCAGGCTGTAATTTTGTATGTTTCTGGATTTTTTCTACCTGACGCGATGAACAATTTCTCGAGTTTTCGATCGCCTCGACTCGATCGTGTGATGGTTGAATATCATCTTTTGAAATATCGAATCCTAAAAACTGTAACTTTGGCACTCCAAATACGCATTTAGAAGCTTTTATTCGAAGACCATACTCTAACAAGCGTTTGATAAGGATTTTCAGACGTTTTTTATCTTGCTCTTGCGACTTGCTATACACCAGGAAATCGTCTATGTAGACGAAAACTAAATCTAGCCCCCTCGTGACTTGGTGCGCGAAGCGTTGAAAAGTTTGTGCCGCGTTTTTTAAACCGAAAAGCATGCGATCGAATTGCACAAGTCCAAGGGGGGTTATCACGGCTGTTTTATGTACATTTTCTGGTGCCACAGGTATGTGATGAAAAGCGCGTACTATATCGATTTTCGAAAAGATGATACAACCGTCAAGGTTAACAG
Source organism: Brachypalpus laphriformis (assembly GCA_945910035.1). NCBI lineage: Eukaryota > Metazoa > Arthropoda > Insecta > Diptera > Syrphidae > Brachypalpus > Brachypalpus laphriformis. The sequence continues at coordinate 109,112,334 of OX246754.1, read as the reverse complement.
AACAGTCCTGGATTTGTTAAATGGGGTATCTGTCTGGCACAGTAATCGAGTTTAAAAATCGGTAGTCGCCGCATGGCCTCCAGTCATTAAGATCTCTGGTAGGAGCCATGTGCAAAGGAGACGAGCATGGTGACGAAGATGGCTTGCAGATTCCCACCTGGATCATATAATCGAATTCATCCTTAGCGATTTTGTATTTGTTCGTGTTTAACCGTCTAGCGTAAGTATACGGTAAAGGTCCTTTCGTAAGGATGTGGTGAACGACTGAGTGTTTAACAGGTAAGTTCAAGTCTGGAGGTTCCATAAGTTCAGAAAACTCTTTTAAAAGAGTTTGGTATTTGTCTTCTACCGCAAAAAAACTTGGGCTTGTAATGTGTTGTTGACAAGAAGTGCCACTGACTCTTGAGTTTGTGAGGGAATCGATTAGTTGCGAGTTTTTGATATCGATAACTTATCCCGTTTTTCGCAGGAAGTCTGCGCCAATAATTGCTTTCGTAACTGAGGCAATAAGAAAGGTGTGGTTGAATACTCGCCGGAAACCTAAAGTCATGCGGAGGTATTTAGTTCCGAATGATTTTATGGTAGAACCATTTGCTGTGGAAAGGAGTTGGTCTGGTTTTAAACTTGTGTGTGTTCTGTATTGCGATGCAGGGAGAGCTGAAACATCCGAACCGGAGTTAATTAAAAAGGTGTTGTTGGAAATCGGAATAAACAGACGGCTTGGCAAGATTTAAGCGTTACTGTCATCTGCCGTTGCGATGACAGCAGAATCAAGTTTTTTTCGAAGCTCCATGGTTTGTTGCACTTTTGTGCCTTTGCACCATGATGCGCGTGGTACCAACACATGGAGTCTCGTCTGTTTGTTTGAGCACTATCATGACTATGAGTTCGAGAACTACTGAATTGGCCTTGCTTCTTTTTTTTATAAATTGCACGCACTCAAAGGGTTAATAATACATTTAACATGGATGGATAGAGAGAAAGATTTTGGTGTAGTGGTTCTTAAAGCTCAGTTGTTTATGCTTCGGCTATTCTCCGGGGGTGGCGTTCAGATAACTGGGGAGATTTTTGTTATTATTGTCTTTGCTTCTGATTCACAGTACTTTTTTCCCGATAACCGATGTCAAGGGCAAATCATCATCAACAGAGCGAACAATTTTTCTTGCCACATGACCAAACTACTGCCAGTGTTATGCCTTCGCAGTAGTGTTCACACAAACTTTCGAAAATGATCGGACTGACTTTAATATTTCATGAGAAATAAATAAATGCTTGCTGACATCAGGATTTGAACCATGAACCATTAGCGTGGCAATTGACGACGTTACCACTACACCATTGCCACCCCCTAATGAAAACTATTTTGCTTTGAACTAGAACGGGGCCTAACACGTGTGGATCTATTGTGGTATGATGTAAATCTATTTCGTGGAGTGTGATTGGTGATGTTTAAGTTTGAAAGCATTGATTTAATTTCATGAATTTCAGTCTGAAGGTTACGGTTTGTTCAGGTAAGTTCGCTTATTGTTTTCTCAGCTTGAGATGTGATAGGAAATGCTGAAGTACTCTGTTGTTGGCAAACTTCGGAAATTTCGTCTGGCACGTGAATAAGTTCTTCGATTTTTGTCTTAGGGCTTGACTTTACCACGACTTGGACTAATGTGGGAAGGCGATGTTTCCACAATTCTATAATTAGGTTTTCTGAAACGATCATGGAATGCCCTGCTATGGTTACGAGTCGACGATAGAACTCAGACGGCTTCATATCCCCCATCTCCTCACCTGACAATAGTGCCCCGATACGCTTCCCCTCACTCATAGAGTGTCTGTCTATGAGCGCTTTTTTTAGTTTAGTGTAAGGGGTTGGTGATTCTTGTATGAGAATGTCGTACACACTTGCAACTACGTCCTGAGGTAACGCCTGAACAACATAATGAAATTTTGATAGTTCAGTTACTATGTTCCTAGTTGAAAATTGAGACCCTACTCTAAAGAACCAGACAGCTGGCATAGCTTTCCAGAAATCTGGTAGTTTTATAGCCACAGCTTCGATTGGGGGAGGTGTGCTACCAGGCGTTGAGGCCGGTTGATTGCTTGTAGGTTATAAGAACCACTTTGGGGCGTTTCTTGGTCGTCACCGTCGCCCATTTTGGGCAGAAAGATTTTGAGTTTAATTTTTTTACGAAGGAAGAAAATGGATTTACAAAACCAAACTTTGGGAGAAAATAATAATGGCGATGTGAGTAGATTAGACTTAATTACTATTTAATCTAATAAATAATAAAAAGTAGCACAGAAAAAATGTTGAAACAGTGGAAACAATTTAGATAAATGAAACTTAATTATTATTTAATCCAGTAAATGACGAAAAGTGCCAAGGAAAAAGATTCTGAACAGCAGTGAAAAAAATTTTATGTTTGATGTATCTGGGCACAATTGTCTCACGTAAAATTGTGGAGATAATATACTTCAAAAATTTTCCGAATGAGTTACTTAAAATATAATATAGATGAAATATTTATATAAAAAATAACATGCAACTATCGTAAGAATGTAGGTGAAGTATTTCTTTAATATAAAAGCACGTATAGCTACTTAGGTTTTCCGTTAATTAGCCGGATATGAACTGGGTCGGTGGAATGTCTTCGTGATGATTGTGTGACTTCGCTGAGCTCGTTGCTTCCTGGATTCTTGAACGATTGAAGAATCGTGCGCACCGTTTTCACTCTGGACGTTGAAATCACTATTGTAGTTTCATAGCTGTACCACAATTGATGCCGTATGTGTTGAGGTTAAAAGCCGCTACGTCGATGTTAAACTGCTACGATCACACGCGTGTCGTTGGAGGTTATGTCTGGCTGAAATTTGGAGTTTACAAATTCTCGTCGTGGAACCTTCTAGAAATTTTGTGTGGAAATTTAGCAGCTGTTGTTGCTCCTTAAGCGTGGTAGATGATGAATCGCAAGTCGCGTGACTCGTAATGGTGTGATTCCACGCTGTCCGAATCGAGGTTAGATTGGCTCCCTCTTGTGATGCCAAATGACGCAACAGAATTTTTTCCTGAACTTGGCTTGTGCGATCGCAGCAGCTTAAACAACGTAAATAGGTTAGGGGTTGGAATGCGAATGTGGTGAAAAGTGCGTAGCCTCGTGGCGTGATGGTGTGATTTCGGTGTCTGCAGCGTTGTATAAGGCGTCGCTTAGGTGTTCTCCTCTTCGTTCGTGCGGGGTCACCAATATTGTGGTTTAATTGTCGTCCAAATAAAACACAATTTGATTATTCATTGAAAGTACTTGTTTAAGTACTTTATCTTTAATACTACTTTAGTCTACAAATTAAATTCTTTGCCGCCAAACCAATGTGGTTTGTACCAACGTCTACTAATGCCATCTCTTCTTCTTCTTCTTATTCGATTCTATTCCTTCTTTTCTTTCTGCTTATTTTAACCGGTGACCTCTATGAGTCACATTGTGAATGAACATACATAAAGTGGGATGCCATCTCACACTGACCTCAACAGACGTTTACTGGTTCATACAGGGCTATCGTGAATTAAATTCCCCCCGAAATGTTTCGTTTTTTTCGAAAAATAGGTATCGGCAATGAATTTCGAACGAGGGAAAAAATTGGTATCGTGAAAAAAGTTTCCCACGGAATTTTAACGCGATTTCCCCCAGAATATTTCCTCATCAATTTGCTGGAGGAATCAAAAAGAAAAGCAGCAATTCATGTATAGCGTAAAATTTTGTTTGCCAATTTTGTTGTTTTTAAGCGAAAAGTCACGTCACGGGTTTGATGTGCACCAATCGCAAAGGACGTACAATTTTAAAAGTAAAAAGTTTGATTGATTAGATTGACTAAAATAAACATTTACTTATTTGAATTAAGTCTAACTTAACTATTCCTAAAACTGGCCGAAAACAGAAAACAATAAAATGGCACTGGCTATTTCAGGGAATACAGAATTTCCTCTTTAGAAAAAGCCATAATTGAAATACATATGTTGAATCAGTAAATCACTGAAAAGTTTACCGAATAAAATAGGTCCGATGATCGAGAGTCCACTTCACGTCTTCTGGTAGTGAAATGAAGCGATATTGAACCTTCCAAAGATCCATCCCAACTGAAAGTGCACATGAGGAGTACCATATACCATATATCAACCATTCTTAAAACATAATCTCGCCCAGGGGTGGAGCTACAGCCATTGCAATAACTTCACAGCTCCTTGGCTCACCACGCACTTGCAGCGCCTGTGATAACTTCAAAGGGTTGGACTTGTCTATTTCACTTCTTCTTATTTTTATCTCATCTGTCTTACTCCCCGGTTAGCAATGTAAATCTAGGTTATGAATTTTATTATTTTTGCTTTAAAGCAGATAAATTAAAAAAATCCGCGAATGACAACTGTCAAGATATTCAAACATAATTTCGAAAACCATTTTCAGATTCCGCGGGAAATAAACTCCGATGGAAATTCACGATAGGAGGAATAATTAAAAACCAAAACCAAAAATTCGCGAATGACAACTGTCAAGATATTCGAACATAATTTCGAAAACCATTTTCAGATTCACGATAGGAGGAATAATTTCGAGGGAACAAAAAAAATTCCGGGGGAACGTTTTTCCCTCGGAATTGCCGATAACCCTGATAATGTGAAATTTCGTAGCACAATAAAGAAAACACTACTGTCCGAAAACCACGTTAAAAAGAGAATCACTTGAGCGGAGACAAATTTGGACCGCGATTGGGACGTAAGTTCTTCTGTCACTCATACCTGCCGTACCCACATCAATAAATTCATCCGGAGCCTTAAACATCCGGTAAAGGTGCAGGTGCTGTTTTTCAAAACAGGGATTTGGTACCAATTAAATTAGTAAAAAGCATGCCTCGGAGACTCCAGTCAATTATTGATAATGGACGCGACTGGACAAGTTACTAATAATAAAGCGTCATAGTCTACATCATGTACAATATAATCTGTATTTTTTTTCAACTTTTTATTCCAAATCATTTCCGAGTTTTGCCGTACACGCTCTTGTCAAACGCACTGTACCTGCCATTCGTGAAAAAATATAACGCACACAACACGAGTGGTTGCGAGAAGCTAGGCCCAGGCACTTGAAGAGCTGTTGCGCCAAATATTTATTTATTTATTTATTTTTTTTTAATAAATATCCTGCATTAGTTGGACAAAAATAAACGTTTGCAGCTTTTATTATATTTAAGGGTTACCTGCGAATATTCCTTGGTGTTTTTAAAGTATTACCACTGCCACAGAATTTTGATTTTATAGCTGCCATCGATGTAACCCAAGGATGATTTAAGACGTTTTCTGCACTTAAACGCTTCTTAGCATTCTTAACGAGTAGTTTCCTTATTAAATCTTTCGCTTCCTTGCTAACGCAGTCCCATTCAGGTCCTGGAAAATTGTACCGACCTTAAAAAAAAAAAACATGAAATGAAAATACAAACCGAAATGAAGGAAACACAAACCGATTCAAGAATTTATACATTAGATAGATAAGTCAATTTAGAATATAAAAAATCAAAAATCTAGACATCAATCAAAAGCTTAAAGACAAAAGGTCCGTTCGCATACTTTCCGAGCCAAAAACTAATAAATTGTCATATATGACATGATGCGAGTAAGAACTCTCAGAGAGCGGAAAAACTAAGCAAAAGTACGCGAATGGAAAGCGAGCCATTTTGAGCCAACTGTCATTAAAAAAAATATAATGAACAAATTAAACTCGTGTGAAAACTAACAGATTTAAATTAACTTAAAAAGAAATGTTTTGGGGGAACACAGCACAGCATTTTCTTCAAGATACTTTTCATCTATTTTTTATGCCTATTGACTGTTTGAAATGGAATCAAAAACTCCTTGACTCATTTGACAATTATTTGGCAGTTTTTACGTTCGTGCCGGCAGAAATTCTTCGAGCACATTCAAGCACTGAGGGGAAATACTCCTTACTCGTTACTTATCAATTTTTCTTTTTACCTCTAATGTTCGCTCAGTACGCGAATACACTTCGAGTAGTTTAGAGCACATTAAAGCGCTTTAGATTGTGTACGCGAATGGACCCAAAGAATAGCAGTAGTCCTCCAATGGATACCATCACACACAGGTTTTTAACCGGGAATGAAACAGACATACTAGCTAAGCCACATATTAACAGCGGGAAACGAGTCAAAATTCCACCAATTAAAAATGTTTATTACATAAACTTTCGACAAGAGAAACCAAAAGGAACATCAGACGACGCCTAAAAAGATGGGAAAATATTAAAGAACTCGGAAAAACAAATCAAGAAATACCAAGATATCAAGCAGTAGTGTATCTTCGACTAAAATAGGTCAAATTCTGATACTCATCTACACACTAACCCAAGTGCGGCATTCGAATCGAATCCGTTCACAAACTCATAACTAAACCACACATTTACTCTAGGAGCAATATAAAATACACAAGCAAACACACATCAACACATTCTTCGGCAGCAGCAGCACGACTCACCTCTCTCGTTTTTTTTATGTTCTATTGTACTTCTACATGTTCCATTTTTCTCTTCTCTTGCACTCTCCTATCTTTCATACCAAGCGTTCCAATTTGATTACTTTTCTGTACAACATACTTAAGCCACGTCAGTAACGAATACCAGGACTCGGATGTTGTGATCTTCGGTTAGTAATCAGTATTCGCTCCAATTTGATTACTTTTGTGCACAAAATACTCAAACATCGTCAGTAACGAATACCAAGACTCGGGTGTTGTTACGAGTATCTTTGGTTAATAATCAAATCAAGTATTCAGTTTGATTTCATTACTAATGAGTGAATTTACTTTTTTGGAGGTGAATAGACTTGAGTTCAAAATAATATACATAAATACGAGTACTTACATATGAATCGTTATTTTTGAAATTGAATCTATCTTCTATCTGTATATATATATATATATATATATTATATTTATATATTATTATATTATTTTTTATTATTATGTTATTATTATATATATATAAAAATGAAATGCTCTTCGTGTGTCCTTTATAGACTTGCGAACCGCTCAACGAATTTTGATGAAATTTATTGTGTGTGTTATTTATGGTATGTGGAAGCAAACTTAGCATAGTTTGGTTTATTTACAGCAGTTGGCGCTGTTCGAAATTTACCGAATGCGGAAATATATAAAGTTCTATTGAATGGCCGGTCATTTAACAATTGCATTTAACAATGGATGACACGCATTGGGATGATCCTTTTAGGGTTGTTTTCTTTTTTATGATTTGCGAGTCTTTGGCGACTATGCGTCGAAAGCGAATATGGTATGATGGTCGCGACACGTCGGCGTTGACCAGAGTACGAGTCGTTTTTTATTACGTGCGAATATTTAGCGACTGTTGGTCAATTGCGAAAACGGTCAATGCAATGTGCTTAGGGTGGTTATATTTTGTTAAGATGTTTTGCAAAGTGCTGATTCTTTGGCGACTGAGCGTTGCCAAACCGAAAAAAAAACCTTTTAAAACATACTATACCCCTTTCAATCAGTTGGTAGACAATCGAAGAAGAATGGACTTATGCGGACGGGTATATAAAGGGAGTATTGGCGAGGAGGGGATCATTTAAGTGGTGATCTTATAAGTTCGTAAAACTCTATACATAAAGTTCAATGTAGTTATGTACTTATGTATTTATTTTTTATCAAGTGCCTAATATAATTTTTTTTAGAGATATTTATTTTCATTGAAATAAATTTCATTAAGTTTCAACGTAATAACATATTCGCGATCAAAGAGTAATAAGATTCCTTTTACATAGATATAAAATTCCATTGCATATGTAATACATAATATGAATGTACGTTTCATAGTAATTGGAATCAAATGGTACTTGATACTATGGTTGCACAAAATGAATCGTGACTGGGATACCAAGTAGCAGGTACCGAATACTAAATACCAAATACTGAATTTGAAGTAATCAGTACGTATTCGTTATTCAAAAGTAATAAAATTGCACACCACTACTCTGCAACTCAAAACAAATAATGGACAAAGCTCACCTCTTAACATGTAAAGCACTTTCAGCAGACAAGCAAAATACCAGCTATTGGGAAAAGCAAGAAAAATATGTCCTGGAAATGTTTGCGATGGGGTTCCATTTAGGTTAGGGTTGGTTAGGGTGCCCTATATATTTCATTAATTTTTGCATACAGAACAGATTTTTGGGGTTGGCTTTATTTTATTGGAGAAAGTAAAAACTCTGAAAAAAATTGCAAACTACAATATCTGTAACTGGGTGAATCTCATCATATAATTTCGAGTACATTTCCTGTATCATTCCGATTATCATCTCTTGAGTCTTTATACGGTGAATGGCAGACAGATTGAGAACTTACTTTTTCTGAATATTTATATGACAATATTATTAGACAATATTAGTTTCTGGCTGAAAGTTTTATCAATCTTTAGAAATATTTAACTTCTGAATTCATGAATAGATACTTCCGCGCCAATTGCAAGTTTAGCTTTCACCGGGCCCTGAGAGAAAAAACCCTAAGGCCCTATTTATTATTCTACTATCATAATAATCAAATATAATTTTAGTCTTAACTTCAATTAGTCTTCGTCTTAGAATTATAAAAGAAGTTGTAAAAAGCATTTTTTTTTCTTAGATTCTCCTGAGAATTATCCTTTCATTATTTGTCCAGACGAACGATATTTTCCTAAATTGAAAGTCATAAATTTTCATAATTTTCATTAATTAGGTTTTCTTAATTTCGATGAAATAATCAACCAATCATATATATATATATTATATTTATATATTATTATATTATTTTTTATTATTATGTTATTATTATATATATATAAAAATGAAATGCTCTTCGTGTGTCCTTTATAGACTTGCGAACCGCTCAACGAATTTTGATGAAATTTATTGTGTGTGTTATTTATGGTATGTGGAAGCAAACTTAGCATAGTTTGGTTTATTTACAGCAGTTGGCGCTGTTCGAAATTTACCGAATGCGGAAATATATAAAGTTCTATTGAATGGCCGGTCATTTAACAATTGCATTTAACAATGGATGACACGCATTGGGATGATCCTTTTAGGGTTGTTTTCTTTTTTATGATTTGCGAGTCTTTGGCGACTATGCGTCGAAAGCGAATATGGTATGATGGTCGCGACACGTCGGCGTTGACCAGAGTACGAGTCGTTTTTTATTACGTGCGAATATTTAGCGACTGTTGGTCAATTGCGAAAACGGTCAATGCAATGTGCTTAGGGTGGTTATATTTTGTTAAGATGTTTTGCAAAGTGCTGATTCTTTGGCGACTGAGCGTTGCCAAACCGAAAAAAAACCTTTTAAAACATACTATACCCCTTTCAATCAGTTGGTAGACAATCGAAGAAGAATGGACTTATGCGGACGGGTATATAAAGGGAGTATTGGCGAGGAGGGGATCATTTAAGTGGTGATCTTATAAGTTCGTAAAACTCTATACATAAAGTTCAATGTAGTTATGTACTTATGTATTTATTTTTTATCAAGTGCCTAATATAATTTTTTTTAGAGATATTTATTTTCATTGAAATAAATTTCATTAAGTTTCAACGTAATAACATATTCGCGATCAAAGAGTAATAAGATTCCTTTTACATAGATATAAAATTCCATTGCATATGTAATACATAATATGAATGTACGTTTCATAGTAATTGGAATCAAATGGTACTTGATACTATGGTTGCACAAAATGAATCGTGACTGGGATACCAAGTAGCAGGTACCGAATACTAAATACCAAATACTGAATTTGAAGTAATCAGTACGTATTCGTTATTCAAAAGTAATAAAATTGCACACCACTACTCTGCAACTCAAAACAAATAATGGACAAAGCTCACCTCTTAACATGTAAAGCACTTTCAGCAGACAAGCAAAATACCAGCTATTGGGAAAAGCAAGAAAAATATGTCCTGGAAATGTTTGCGATGGGGTTCCATTTAGGTTAGGGTTGGTTAGGGTGCCCTATATATTTCATTAATTTTTGCATACAGAACAGATTTTTGGGGTTGGCTTTATTTTATTGGAGAAAGTAAAAACTCTGAAAAAAATTGCAAACTACAATATCTGTAACTGGGTGAATCTCATCATATAATTTCGAGTACATTTCCTGTATCATTCCGATTATCATCTCTTGAGTCTTTATACGGTGAATGGCAGACAGATTGAGAACTTACTTTTTCTGAATATTTATATGACAATATTATTAGACAATATTAGTTTCTGGCTGAAAGTTTTATCAATCTTTAGAAATATTTAACTTCTGAATTCATGAATAGATACTTCCGCGCCAATTGCAAGTTTAGCTTTCACCGGGCCCTGAGAGAAAAAACCCTAAGGCCCTATTTATTATTCTACTATCATAATAATCAAATATAATTTTAGTCTTAACTTCAATTAGTCTTCGTCTTAGAATTATAAAAGAAGTTGTAAAAAGCATTTTTTTTTCTTAGATTCTCCTGAGAATTATCCTTTCATTATTTGTCCAGACGAACGATATTTTCCTAAATTGAAAGTCATAAATTTTCATAATTTTCATTAATTAGGTTTTCTTAATTTCGATGAAATAATCAACCACTTTGTCTTGCAGACAATTTTAGATTTAGATTTTAGATTAATTTATATTATGTTTGGTTTTGTAATATATCAAATATAAGATTCAATAAACAATATTGTTTCTCTTTTGCAATTGTGAATGTTTTAATGTGAGCATTAGTGATAATATTTCACAAAATTCGCCTGCAATGCTAAAAAAAATGGGCTTCCGCGGGAGCCCCCCACTTATGGTGTACTGAAGGAGCTGTCTCATTGCTCTCTAAAGTTCACTCAGCACTATTCCACATTTGGAATACGATTATTCCCGGAGCTCTGGAAAGAGCGTCTGCAACCACGTTGGTTTTTCCTGGCTTGTGCTGGATTTCGTGATTATACTCCTCCTAAATAGCCTTCCACCGCTTCATTTCACTATGGTTATTTTTGTCACTAAGCGCATATGTATGTTAGGGGTTGGTGGTCGATAAATATTTTCACCTACGCAGAGCCGTATATGTAGGTAAATAATTTCGTAGAGTAGTGAATTCAGTGACCAGATGATTGCCAGCATCTTTTTTTTTTCATTTGCGCCATGATGTTCTGCTTTATTTTAAGTTCTTGAAATGTACGGCTCCGATGGGGTAATGAAGCTTCAGTTGTGAGTATATGTATTGTATATGTGTGAAGAAAATGTCATCCTATCTAATGCTAATAATAATAATAATTTTCATTCTTCTTTTTAAAGCAACCATGACGCAATTAGGAGCAATAAAACCATCTCTAAAACCAGAAACCAAATCTGAATTCGCTGATGAACCCTACTTCAAAAGAATAGCATGTACATTGGCTGTGAAGAGAATTATCTCCAAGCCATGGAGATGACAACCCTCGTGGACAGCCAGAAAGCTCGATCGCATCGCATTTGGCACGATTGCCAACTATAAGATTGCCATCATTCAATGGAGAATATACTTGGTGGGTGCCGTTTAAGGACATATTCATTGCTGTAATCGGTAATCATCCATCCCTTACATGTGTTGAAAAGCTGCAGTATTTAAAGGGATGCTTGATCGATAAGGCAGAAAAGAAACGTGTTTTGGTCTTCTTCTCTATTTGCAACAAAGCCAGTTACAGCCGAGTCATCTTTGGAGCTGGAAACTCTATTCAACCAGAGCAATCAAGCCCTTAGATCTCTTGAGGGACTCGGTCGCGATGTAAACAAATGGGATGAGATCCTTTTAGATATTGTCTCTCGAAAACTTGATGCTGCCTCAATCAAAGAGTGGGAGAAAACTCTAGCTTCATCCACGGAATCACCATCGTGGGCATCATCCAAGGACTTTCTCACCACTCGTATTCGCTCGCTTGAAGCTTAAACCATCAGGTCAAACATGCTCTAACTGCAAAGGTGACAATTACATTTCTTTTTGCCCTATTTACAAATCAAAAAATGTCGAGAGCGTCTCGAAACTCTCAAACAATTGAAGTTGTGTTCTAATTGTCTTGGATATCATCAGTTGGCAAAATGATTTTCCAAGAATAGGTGTCAGTTCTGCAACGAACGTAAACACACCTCAATTCATCCAATTCATCAATCGTGTTCCACATCAAAGGCATCGCTGGAGAAGGCTTCGGCATTATCATCGGCTAAGGAATCAGCCAACAACACTGCATCTTCTCATATGATTTGTATTAACAAATCAAGTGAACAATCTGTGCTTTTGACGACAGCTCTAGTTAAACTTCAATCAAGTACAGGGGAATTCTGCACCGTCCGAGCATTTTTAGACCAATGATCTGAAATCAACTTGGTGTCAGAACATCTAACTCAAGCTGTTCAACTTCCGAGACATCACTCAACGCTTTCCATCACCGGCATCGGAGGAGATTCGTCATCAGCTCATCAATCAAAAGGTACAGTTTCACTAAACCTGTCGTCATGTGTCTACCCATCCAACAACCAATATTTTTACAAAAAATTGGTCTCATCTACAAGGAATTACGTTCGCTGATCCTCAATATTATTTACCTGGAAGTGTGGATTTTATCCAAGGAGTGCAAATCTATGGACAAATCTTGCAAGAAGGCCTGCGAAAGGGTGAAGCGGGTGCTCCAATAGCACAAAATACAAAATTAGGCTGGATCTTATCAGGCTTACCATCGTCATGATCTAACGGAGCGCAGAGTTATCATTGTCATCTGGATCTAGAACTCAACGAGTCGTTAACACGATTTTGGACGCAGGAGGAACCTTTTCAATATATTATACATCAAATCAGATGACATCAGACAAAGCAGAATGCCAGCAAATCTTCAAATCAACCCATTACCGAAATGCAGAAGGACGCTATATTGTGCGACTGCCTTTTAAATCACATCCATCTACATTTGGTGATTCTCAATCTCCTGCGCTCAAGATGCTTCATTGCATGCAGAAACGCTTTCTGGGTTTTGATCCCATCATTTTTCGACGAGTACTCTAAATTCATCAGAGTATGAAGATCTTGGAAACATGCGCAGAACATCATCTGATGAATCAGTCAATCAATCAAGCGACATCTTTTATCTTTCTCATCATGGTGTTGCTCGTGAATCAAGTACAACGACAAAGCTTCGAGTTGTCTTTAATGGATCATTAAAAAGACTGATCAGGGGACTTCTTCAAACAATCATTCACACGAATGAGTTAAATTACAATTGGATCTAGCAGATGTGTTGACTCGTTGGCGAAAATACGAGTTTGTCTTTTTATCAGACGTGGTGAAGATGTTTCGCCAAATCGACATTCATCCTGACGACTGGACTTACCAACGCACTTTATGGTTTGAAGAAATGGATCTGGCCGAGTTTCTTCTAACAACAGTGACAAATGGCACCACGCCTGCTTCCTGTCTGGCTAATCGTGTCATACGACAACTTGTTGAAGAGTGGGGTATCGATTTCCAATCGCCAAGGAATTGGTCAAGGAAAATATCTACGTGGACGACATCTATGCTGGCGCCTCAACTATTGAAGAAGGTAAGAGAAAAATTCAACAAAACATTAATTTCTTCAAAGCAGGTTGCTTCCCGCTACAAATAATAATTAAACGCTGCTAAAAGAAGTTCAGTTAAGCGAAAAATCAACATCACTTACCATAGATGGTCATCCTATTCATCGAACGCTTGGTCTTGGCAGCCAAATTTAGACCAATTCGTTTTTATCCCTGCCGAGTATAAAGAAAATTCTACGTATATGAAGAGAATGACTTTATCGCGTACGGCTCAACTCTTCGATCCATTCGGTTGGATATCACCCGTTATTATCAAAGCTAAAATCTTTATCCAAGAACTGTGGCAATCCGAACTAGATTAGGATGAAGCCATTCCTGCTCATATGCATGCGCGCTGGAAGAACTACGTCAACCAAACAAAACACAAACAAATATTTGGCGCAACAGCTCTTTAAAGTGCCAGGACCTAGCTTCACGCAACCACTCATGTTGTGTGCGTTATATTTTTCACACCAATGGAAGGGACCTACAGTTTAATGCCGAATCCGAACGGCGATTTGAGAAGCTTTTTCGTGACAACAATACTCTCGGATGTTTGTCAGACGCTCGCGAGAGGTGGGGCCGTGAAAAAACTTTTTAGTATTTTCTGTGATTCGAACTTGGAACCTCATGCGTAGTGATCCGACACACTAACCACTTACGCCACGGCGCCCACCCTACATCAACCAGCTCGCTGTTTATCATCGATATCAGTCCCTAGATGGATTGGGATATCTCCGTCGTCGCTATCCGTCGAGATCCACGGACTTGGCGACGCATCTCAAGCTGCAATAGGAGCAATCGTTTATCTTCGAGTGTTACAGGAACATCATACGAGTATCGTTCAAGTCACTATCATAGCATCGAAATCGAAAGTAACACCAATCAGAAAAAAATCCACGGCATCAAAAAGGTCAAGAACTGCTCGAATCACTATACCTCGCTTAGAACTATTGGCTGCATTACTTCTAACAAGGTTTGTTGGTCATGTTAGGAAGGTGCTAAAACTTGAATCAACTCCGATTCATTTGTGGACTGACTCCAGTACGACACTCTATTGGATCCAAGGTCAACCATCAAGATGGAAAGATTTCATCCGCAATCGAGTTTCTCAAATCCAAGATCTCCATCCGCAAGCGCAGTGGCATCATTTACCTGGCGGTGACAATCACGCATCGCGAGGGCTCGCACTACGTCAGTTATCTGAAAGCGAGATTTGGTAGAATGGACCGCCCTGGGTCAGACTTCCTTCTACCACTTGGCCTCAATTAATACCTAATCTCAATGAGACTGTTGATCTTGAAGAACGTCGTCTTATCGTCGTATCGGCAACAACCAGGAATCAATCTTACACCTGGGATCTCATGTATGTACGAGAATCATCAATCAAGTTCAAATAATTATCGCCCGAGGAGTTAGAAAAAGCAAGAATCTTTTGGATTAAATCGACGCAATGACTCTACTTCAACTCAGATATCAATCAGCTGCCTGTTTCAATATGACTGAAGTCAAATAGTCCGCTTTATCGCTTACACCATTTATTGTTTCGCAGGGAATTCTTCTAGTTGGCGGGCGGCTTCGTCATGCAAAAACCGATCCAGATATGAAGCACCCAATAATTTTACCCAGAAACTCGCCGTTAACTACGTTGATTCTAGACGACGTTCATCGATCGACCTTACATGGAGAAGTTCAACTGATGCTGAATACGTTAAGACGAAAATACTGGATTATTGGTGGACGTAATCCAGTAAGATGCTTTATACATCGCTGCGTAGTCTACATACATATGTACGTCATCGGGCAACCAATGCCAAACAAATCATTGGTCAACTATCTTCGAACGCAATCATTTCGACCATCCCTAAATTCAGGTGTGGACCGTTTATTATCAGGACTTGGAAAGGGAGAGGAGCAAAAACATGTAAGGGTTATCTTATAGTCTTTGTTTGCTTCTCTTCATCGGCTGTTCATTTCGAGCTATCTACCGACTACTCAACTGAGGGATTCCTAGCTGTTTACAAACGTTTTACGAGTCGTCGTGGTATGCTCCACGTTATCAAGCAATTGTGGAACTAATCTCATAGCAGCTGACGCAGAACTCAGGAAACTATTTGACATTGCTTCTAAGGATATTCAAACATTAAGTAATTATCTCGCAATCAAAGGAACGAAATAGCAGTTCAACCCACCTGCTGCGCCTCACTTCGGGGGTAAGTGGGAAGCAGCCGTCTTATCAAAGGAGTTGTTGGAGAAGTTATTCTTACTTGTGAAGAATTCTCAACCCTATTGGGTCAAATCGAATCTATACTGAATTCCCGACCTATCTGCCCGTTATCTGAAGACCTGAATGATCTGGAAGCCCTCACTCCTGGGGCCTCACTCTGTATTGCTACTCTGAAGTCAAATCATTCGAATTCGCAGAATTGTCACTCTGTAATTCGAATCGCAAATCCAAATTTATGACAATCAAACTTTTGTTGCCAACTTCAATGTCAATTTCTTATCGCAAATCTGGCACTCTGTATTGCTAAACGAAATGTCAAAGTAACTCGAATTCGCATCATTTTGTTCTATTGCTATTTGGTTTGCGGATGTTGAGGTAAGCAATTGTGTTTCTTTTAAAATGTAAGTATTTTATGACATAAAAAGTTATTTTTAACTTAAAATACAATGAAAGTGATATACATAAAATAGTTTGTAAAATAGAAATTGCTTGATTAAAATGTGTTTTAGAACATGAGGGCAGTCCACCAAAAATCAAATGTAAATGCTCCACCTTAACTTCTCTTGAAGGTAGCAGTGGATAGAATGAGTAAAGTGGGAAATACACGATACAACTGTTCTACGAACGGTTTCACAGCTTTCGTGTTGTATACTATAATTGTGTCGTGTGTATTCACACAACCGACCGTTGTACCGATATCGTATGGTCGCATGGTCCTGACGGTACAACCGCTGTAACATACACAAACTGTATGGAAATTACATGGTGTGTATGTGTAAAATGGCTGAATAAAATGTCTGGTTGTACGTAAGTCGTATGCAATTGTATTTGTGTGCTGCATACAACAGTATGCCGATGCCGGTACGACGGTTGTATCGTGTATTCCCCACCTAATACTCTCAGTTTCGGGTTGAACCTACCACTGCTATATTTTTCTTCTACTTTTTATCACTTAGCTCCATTATATTCGACCTATTTCTAATTCGCCTGCGTTCTATTCTTTCTCCTTGTGTGTCATCTTGATGAAACCACAATTCGACAGCATCCAGTTCCATTTCTATAACATTTATTTAACTTTCTTTCTTAAATATAAATAAAACACAAAATTCTTTGGAACGAAATTTGCATCAAAGTGACATTTCAGCGTTCGATACTCGAAGCAAGTTTTGCACATTTCGTAGCCCCAGTTGGCAATACTTCCATTCGATTCTGTTTTCTTACAGAGTGCTGGCTAAGATTAGAATCGCAAAGCACTTTCGCAAAAATTTGACTTTCGAGTAGCAATACAGAGTGAGGACCCTGGTCATTTTATCATCGGAGAAGCTCTAAATACAATTCCTGAACCATATCTAGGTCACCTATCACAATCAAGACTCTCTCGATATCGGCTAATTCGCCAAATGCTTGAACATTTCTGGAAACGATGGTCAATAGAGTACATTCAACGACTATAAGAAATGGTAAAGTGGCATCGCCCATCATCTAACATCAAGATAGGCTCATTAGTTCTTCTTATGGACGAACGATATCCTCCATCAAAGTGGCCTCTTACTCATGTTATCGACACTCATCCTGGTCTGGATGGATTTATCCGTGTGGTTACTATCAAAACTCAGACTAGTACTAGTCTGAATAATGTCAATGGTGTAGACGTGTTTTTGATTTCGCTCCCGTCTTTCGACTCCTTTTTTAACCGGAAAATTATTAATAGCGGAGAAAAGACAATACAAAAAAAATTTAGTTATTCTGATTTGATCCAAGACTTTATTTCCATATAAACACTGTGTACAAGTGCTCATATCAAGGCTTAATTGAATGAAATAGAACTTAAATCTTTTTTTTTATTCTCCCGCCAATTCTATTTTGCTATTCACCATGTCTCGCACTGCCTCTGAAAGCTCTTCCGCCACTAGTACAATCAACGTCATCAATACTAGCAACTTTAGCAATACCACCAACACCCCTTCTACCTCAAACTCCAGCTCCATCACCAGTGCATCAGCCAACACACGCTCCAAACTGCGAAGCCTCGAAAAGAATGCAATCAACATCCAAACCCCGGACAAAAAAAAGAAGACATCATCAACTGCAAATCAACCTAAACCGAGCTCTTCGTCGAATACTGATAAAACTAACACAGCGCGGTTGCCCGATAACCTGCGTGAGTTTGAGTCTAGCCTTCTTTCCAAATTCCAGAAATTACTTTCTGACCTTGAATTGAAAATGGAGGAAGAAATAAAAAATACTATATCCGCCTTATATAATCGAGTTCAGGAATGTGAATCTGAAATAAAGGGTTTGCGAAAGGAAAACAAAAAAATCAATGATCAACTTGAAGATTTTCATCGTCAACGACGTCTCAGTGACGTCATTGATCGTGGTTTGCCGCGCACCTTAACCCTCATCTGGATTTTATTTTTACATACGAATAAGTTGTTCGAGTGTAAAATTTACACTGTGTCTGAAAAAGCCTATTTCTTTTTAGATTTAAGAAATTAAAGGTTTTTTCTTATTTAAAATAACTTAAAATTTTATTTTCGATGCAAATGAAAAAAAAAGCAAGGAAATCAAATTAGTTTACATAAATAATTCATATAAAAAATCGAAAACTAAAACAAGAGCATAAATTAATAGGAAAAAATCGAAAGAAATTATGATGAGTTCATGGATGCTGCACATTTTTCGCAAATTAAAAATCGATGATTTGGACAAATGTATTTTACATATTTATCACAACGCGTAGAATGATTGTTAGCGTTTGATCTATATACGCATATATGACAACGAGCTCGTTTCTTTGTTGTTGGTGCATGTGTCAATGACATCGTTGAAGTTTGCGATAGTTCTGATGGATCTGATTTTGTATTTCGAATACTATTTACAAGTGCAACAGAAATTGGACCACGCGGATCATGTTTTCGTTGCTCGATGTATGGATAGCACAATAATTGGCCAATATCAATCAAATATAACCTTCTCCTCAAACTCTTTTTTGAAATATTCCATTCCGGATTCAATTTTTTGAAAATAACAAAGGCATTGCTGGCGGAAATGTCGAGCATATTGCAAAAAAGCGCTACAGGCCATCTATTTACTTTTCTTTTGCAACGATACGTTCCGACCAACTTATCCAATACATCAACACCACCTTTGGTTTGATTGTAAAATTTTATGATGTCAGGCTTTTTTTCAGAATCCATGACATCAATGTGAATATTTGAATGATACGTTGTGAGCAATGTTACAAAACGACGTTTTTTGGGAACATATGATAGAATGCAGGCCCGAAGACTGTGATCAAAAACGAATTCAGTATGGTGCAATGGTTTTTTCTTCATGTCAACGAGTTTAGGTGGAATTTCTTTCCGATTTTTACGAAGTGTACCAACCAATGTCATTTGACGTTTTTTTAGCTCACTAGCAAGACGATGCGATGTGAAAAAATTATCACAGGTTACATTTCTACCATTCAAACCTAATAAAACAAGGAAGATATAGTAATTGAACAACAGAAATAAGAAAATTATAATAACTCAAATTATGTACCATCAGTCATTTCAAGAACAATTCGTTTGCCTTGGTTTGTTTCAGGAGCACAATTACGATCGCGACCAACATAGACTTGAATATTTTATGCATAATATGTCTCAGCATCAGCAGCAATCCATAACTTTATGCCATATTTGGCTGGTTTAGATGGAATGTATTGGGTAAACGGTGAACGACCGCGAAATGGTAGCAACTGTTCATCGACGGTGATAAAATCACCTGGTATATACAATACTTTTAGATGTTGTGCCCACTCGTCAAAAATAAATCGGATAGGAGCCAGCTTATCTCTTTGACGATCCCTCTGCTCTCTATCATCGAAGCGAAGGCAACGATTAATTTTTTTGAAACATGCCAAAGACATAGTTGCAGAGAAATTCGGCCGACCATGCTTACTATCCCACAATTTTTCAATGGATTCACCATTTGATCGAAAAACAGCAGCCAAAAGTAGCAATCCATAGTATGCACGCATTGTTGTTATGTCAACGGAATTCCAATCATCTTTATATTGCCGAACACCATACAAATTCGTCATATCAACAATTGTTTGTTCAATCGGTTGTATGAATAGCAAAAATACTGAAACTGTATCATTGCACTGTGCAGCAGCATATGTCGTAGGGCCTGTGGCAACAAATATACTACTATAAAAAAAAAAATAATGAAAACAAATATTTTACCTTGTCTACTAGCGAATGAAAGAGAAGAAAAAACATTCCTACGCGATAAAGGTAACGGCTCAATGGAGTATTGAATTTATTTATCTTTCGACAACAACAACAAATTTGAGTCTAATACACCTGATTCTCTTATTTCCTGCTCAATAAATTCCACATCTGAATCATGGCTAGTGGTATCTGACTCATGTTCTTCTGGTATATACTCGTAGTCTTCATCTTCTTCGCTTTCATAAGGATCACTATCATCACTAGCGAATTGATCAAACCACGAAGAGTCCATTTTTTTTTTTTTTTCAATTTATATTCAAAATGTATACAAAAACACACCGCACACAGCAGATCACAAACTAAAATGAGAACACATGTATAAGGCGCGTCATAAGCAAATAACCGATCAATGCACTTAAATATAGGCCAGTGTAAATTTTACACGAACACCCAATTAGGGAAATTTTTTGCAGAGCTTACCAGGGATACCCAGTAACCAAATTGACATCATATTTGAAAAATCCATGTATGATTTTCACCTTGAGCCAAAATTTCTAATCGATTGGGTAAAAAATAAAATAAATATAAGCAATTGAATATAAAAATAGTGTAAAATTTACACTAAATCCGGATGAGGGTTAAAAGAGAGTCCAACTGATCTTGCCAAAAAAATTGCCGAAAAATTACACCATCCAATTACTCCCCACTTCGATGCGTTTCGCTTACGCTCTCAGAATCCAGGCAACGAAAGTCCATAGTTGACCCATATATTTAACACGGTTTTGATGACATCATGTTTTCCTAGTGCTTGGAAAACTGCCAAGATAATACCTATTCCAAAAAAACAAAGGAAATCCACAAACACCCTCTGAATTTCGTCCTATTTCAATATTACCTTTTCTGTCCAAAGTTTTTGAGAAAATTGTTCATAAACAAATATCATCCCATCTGCAACACAATGACCTACTTTGCAAACACCAATCAGGTTTTCGTAAGCATCACAGCTGCACCTCTGCGCTGTTAAAAGAAGCGGATGATTTAAGAATATCAATAGAAAAAGACCTTGTTTCGCTGTTAGCACTACTAGATTTCTCTAAAGCCTTTGATACAGTAAATCATTCAAAACTTGTATATGAGTTTCATCGCGCAATTTAATTTTTCATCTTCAGCAGCTTCATTGATAGACTCCTACCTGTCTGGTAG
Organism: Brachypalpus laphriformis; assembly: GCA_945910035.1. Taxonomy (NCBI): domain Eukaryota; kingdom Metazoa; phylum Arthropoda; class Insecta; order Diptera; family Syrphidae; genus Brachypalpus; species Brachypalpus laphriformis. The sequence continues at coordinate 109,091,038 of OX246754.1, read as the reverse complement.
AAATCAAGCAGTCGTGGTGGGTAATACTATGTCAAATTTCAATTGTTCGTTTATGGGTGTCCCACAAGGATCTATATTGGGCCCCCTTTTATTCTCAATATTCATAAATGACCTCCCTGAAAGCATTACCTATTCTTCTGTTCATATGGTGTGTATGCCGACGATGTTCAGATGTACTTTAGTTGTAGATTAGGACTAATTTAATATGCCATTTTTAAATTCAATAATGACCTTAAAAGTATCTTTCGATCGTATAATCGAAATCCATGCTTATATCTAAAAATGGTGTAGACCCGAGTGGGTTCTCTAAGGTATGTCTCGGGGACGAACAGATAGAATTTGTTGAAAGTGCTAAAAACCTTGGCATTTGGTTTGACACCAACTTTAGATGGGATCTTCATACTCGTATCGTTATAGGAAAAATATATGGATGTCTTCGTAACCTGTTTATGTCACATAATTATACCCCTGTCAAAACAAAATTAATGTTAGTTAAGTCTCTTATTGTTCCAATTTTATCATTTGGGTCTGAAGTGTCAATGTACTGTAGTGTGGAAACTAGAAGAAAACTTAATGTTGTCTTTAATAATGTTACTCGTTGTGTGTATGGTTTAAAGCGCCAGGATCATATCTCTGCATATAAAAGTAGTGTTCTTGGTTTAACACTGGATAAATACTTAGATTATTGTTTGATAAAATATTTGCATAAAGTTATAATTTCCCGAAAACCAGAACACTTATATGATAAACTAACTTTTTCTAATTCATCTCGTACTCTAACGATAATCCCTCCGCGTGCTACATGTATCACAACCGAGCAGCGTCAGTTTTGTGTTCATGCTATTCGCTTATGGAGTTCTCTCCCTCTTGGCATAAGAAGACTCTGTTTTGTAGATCGTTTTAGTACTTCTCTTTTTTCTTACATGGCCGGCAATTATAGGTGTTAGGGCTCTTAAATATTTGACCAATTATTTTTAATTTTAATGTTAAATTTATTTATTTATTTTTTATTTTTTTCCTCTTGTACAACCCATGCCCGCGTGGCAACGACACTGCGACCTGAAAGATCTATTGTATCGGAGGGTTGGAGTTAATCTAACAGACGTTCTACCTCCCTTATGAAAGTGAGTATGTCCTTAGTAGCGGAGCATTTCAGTTCCACTGAAGTAAGTATCTCCTTGTGGAGAATACGTTTCCTTAACCAGTGTAGTGCCGGGCATTCACATAGAATGTGTTCGGAGGTTTCATCATCCTCTAAACAGAACCGACAGTCCTTCTCTTGGCACAGGTTCATCTTGTTAAGGTGGTATCTCAAGCCGCAATGGCCAGTAAGAAAGCTCACAAACTTCTTAATGCTTTCTCTATCTAAGTTAAGGATTTCCTTATAGGAGTAAGGCTTGATTAATCGTTTGGATTGTCTTAGACCTGGCCCACTAGTCCAGTGGTCTAGACGAAGTTTGTTTTCCCATTCGTCAATCAGCGTTGTAGCTGTCGCCCAACTGACGCCACAATAAGGTTCAGGACCTATGAACACAGATTCTGAGCCCTAGCAAGCTCATCTGCAGATTCGTTGCCCACAATCCCTTGGTGTCCGGGTACTCAACCGAGTTTTACCCCGTTGTATTTAGCAAGGTCTTGTAATGCATCGTAGCAGCATTTCACGGTTCTGGAGTCCATTTGGTTGGACGACAGTGCCATAAGTGCTGCTTGGCTATCTGAGAAGATATGTATTCTAGCGCCTTTGATCCCCTTGCGGAGATTGTGTCTGGCGCAAATCTTAATGGCATGGATTTCAGCCTGAAACACAGTGGGAGTCGTACCCATAGGTACCGAAATCTTTGTGTTGGGTCCAAAAACCCCAGCTCCAACTCCAGAATCCATCTTCGAACCATCGGTGAACCAGACCAGACTTCTAGGGTCCAGTGTTGGAGCACCATTGGACCAGTTTTCGTGGTCCAATATTTCAACCTCGAATAGCCTACCAAAGCAGTGTTGCCTGACCATAATATCTGGTAAAGTGCAAAACATGTCTCTTTTAGGGATTGAGTTGAGTACCTTTAAATGTCCCACAAGGTCACCTGGTTTATACTCGTGATCTAGCTGCAGCCTGATGGCATATCTAGCAGCCATCTTCCTAATGAAGATTGGTAAGGGTGTAAGCCCAACAATAGCTTCCAGAACTGTCGTAGGGCAGGTGCGCACCGCACCTGTAATGCCAAGACAGACAATTCTTTGCAACTTCTGCAACTTGTTTGCCGTTGTCTGCTGGAGAGTTTTTGGCCACCAGACGATGGCCGCGTATGTGATAATGGGTCTAACCATCATTATGTACAACCAATGTATCATCTTAGGAGGGAGACCCCAAGTTTTGCCGTATAGGCGTTTACTGGCCTACAGTGCTCTAGTAGCGCGCTCAGTGGCGGACTTGATAAGTGAATTCCAATTAAGTCGTTTGTCAAGAATTACACCATGATATTTGACCTCGCTGGAATAAACTAGCGTGGTGACTTTGATTGTAATAGGTTCAAGATTGACCTGTGTCTTCCTTGGAAACGGCACTAGAACGGTTTTACTAGGATTGATGGAAAGTCCTTCTTTGTTACACCATTCTACAACTTGAAATATTGCACTTTGCATGACGTTGGAAATTGTCGTGCTGTGTTTACCTCTGATAAAAACCGCCAAGTCATCAGCATAACCGACGGTGGTGTAGCCTGATCTGTGAAGATCTACTAACAAGTTGTCGATGACTATAGACAATAACAGGGGGGAAAGAACTCCTCCTTGAGGACAGCCTTTGGCTGCAGTTATGGACACCGACACTCCCCCAGAGGAGGAGGTAATGAATCGACTTACCAGCATGGCCCTGTTCCATTGGTTGGTCGATTCTTCGATACCTCTGCTACTGATCGCCCTTGCGATCGAGTCGTAACCAGTGTTATCGAATGCGCCCTCGATATCAAGAAATGCACACAAGGCTATCTCCCTTGAACTGAGTGTTCCCTCTATCTTTTTGACGAGATAATGAAGGGCACCTACTGTAGATTTGCCTTTCCTGTATGCGTACTGATTCGAGTGCAGAGGGTTAAACAGATCTAACCGGTCTCTAATATGGATATCTATGAGTCTCTCCATTGTCTTAAGGACGAATGATGTTAGACTTATAGGTCTGTATGATTTAGGCAGCTCGCTAGGCCTATTGCCCGGCTTGGGGATGAAGACCACATTAACCTGCCTCCAGGTGGGTGGTATGTATCCCCAATTGTAGCTGGCTCTAAATAAAGCTGTCAACCCCGGCAGGATGAGGTCAATTGACTTTTGGAGAAGTGCTGGAAACAGACCGTCACCGCCGGGGGCTTTAAAAGGTTTGAATGTGCCTACCGCCCATTCAACTTTCTCTGGACTGAATATTTTTCCAGATAAACTATTAACTCTCCTGTCCACATAAACCCTGTGGTTAACTGTGTTCGAGTACACATGAGATGTGTTAAGAGACGAGCCTGGGAAATGTACCTGAAGTAAGGTTCTAAGTGTATCCACACGGTCCGTCGAGTAGGTTCCGTCATTTTTCTTCAGTAACCCTACAAAGGGACTAGTAGCGCAGCTGGCGAGAACTCTGCTGCTCCTAGTTTCTCTGAGGTCGTGCGGAAGGGTAGCAGGAAAAACGCACACCAACTGGAGAAGATGCTTGTGCGCAATGCTCGGCGGAAGGTCGAGAGTGCTAAGCGCAAGGTCCAACAGTTCGGGGGGTGTGACGTTAACTCCTTGAGTGCTTGGGATATGTTGCAGCTTGATCGGGCTAAGGCAGTCTTAGCCGATGAGGCTGCCAGGAAGGTAGCGGTCGCACAGGCAGGTGAGGCTAGAAGTAGGGAGGAGCTGGGGGCCTCTACGAGTGGAGTAGAGCCTTCCAGCAGAACTGAGGGCACAGGCAGGGAAGGGGAGACTTCAGCTGCGGGGGCCAGTAGGGTGGCGTTCCAAAGCAAAAGGAGCAGGTCCGACGATGTCGTGGAACCGAGCGCGGCGAAAAAGGTGAAGGCTGGTATTTCGCCTTCGGCGCGCCCGAACTACGACCCGGAGGATGAGCTCCTGGTTGCTATTGTCAACGAGCAGGAGCCCTGCGGTCGCCTGACCATGGACCAGTGGATTGCCGTCGAGGAGAAGTTTCAGGATGCTCTGTGGAAGAAGATGTCTTTCACTGAGGATAGTGACCTTCAATTCGACGGTGCTGGATGGGAAGGGGGCCGGGAGGTTGTTGCCTGTGGGAACAAAGCCTCTGCTGACTTCCTCAGACAGTTTATTTCGGAGGTTGGGGAAGTGTGGAGCGGGTCTCAGCTCAAGTGTGTGACTATGGCGGAGTTGGCGAGATACACTCCGCCCAAAGCTTGGGTCTGGGTTCCGCTGCCATACACCTACCCAGAAAAACTGCTTGGTCTCCTCCACATGCAGAACAGGGAGTTGAAGGCCAATACATGGAGGGTGCTCAAGACTGGGCCTAGGAAGCAGTTTGGTCAGCACTTCTTATAAATATTTGGCGCAACAGCTCATTAAGTGCCAGGGCCTAGCTTCTCGCAACCACTCATGTTGTGTGCGTTATATTTTTCGTACGAATGGAAGGGACCTACAGTTTAGTGCCGTATCCGAACGGCGATTTGAGAAGCTTTTTCGAGACAACAATACTCTCGGATGTTTGTCAGACGCTCGCGAGAGGTGGGACCGTGAAAAAACTTTTTGGTGTTTTGTAGGATTCGAACTTGGAACCTCACGCGTAGTGATCCGACACACTAACCACTTACGCCACGGCGCCCACAAGCACTTCTTGCTGGCCCTAAATAGGGAATCGCTGCCACCCCTTGAAAAGACCAAAGGGATGGTGCGATATAGCATGGGGAAGGTCATGCTAAAGATCATGACCAAGGGTGTTGAGGAGGAGGAGGAGCCCAAAGATGATGGAGGTGATGCAGATAAACCTGCATCACAGTAAGGCTGCGACGGCATGCTTGATCAACTATATCATCAAGCATGACGTCTCGGCCATACTGGTACAAGAGCCATGGATCAGCGACAACAACCAGATCCAAGGGCTCAAAAACAGCAATTACACGTTGTTCTACAAAGCCAACGAAGGTAAAATCAGGGCTTGTATACTTTTAAAAAACAACATAAGGGCATTTCTTTTGAATAATTTCAGTGACGGCGATCTAGTAGCAGTCTCCTGTGAAAGAGAGGGAAGTAAACCGCTGTGTCTGGTCTCTGCATACCTCCCGTACGAGCAGGCGGAGATTCCATCTGTGAAGTTGAAGCAGTTGGTAAGGAAGGACAACTGGCTCTTCATCGTGGGCTGTGATGCAAATGCGCATCAGTCACAATGGGGTAGCAGTGATACTAATACAAGAGGTGAGTGTCTTTTTGATTTCATCCTTTCGACCAAGCTCACCATATGCAACAAGGGTTCTACGCCAACTTTTGTAGTAAGGAACAGACAAGAAGTGATTGATATAACCTTAGCTTCTTGTTCTGTTCACCTAACGGTAGAAAAGTGGAGGGTTTTGGAGGAGGCATCTCTGTCTGATCACAGATGGATACGCTTTCAAATTAATTTCGAGACTAGGGTTAGCAACAGCTACAGAAACCCTAAAAGTACAGACTGGGGTATGTATACAGAGCTAGTAAGGAAACATCTTAAGGATGGGCCTATTCGCAACGGCGATCCTCAAGATATAGATAAGGCGGTAGATGACTTAGGCAAAGTAATGAACATGGCATTCGAAAGGGCCTGTCCACTAAGAAAGAAGTCCAAGAGGTCCCAACCTCCTTGGTGGAGCAAGGAAATCAACTCCAAGAAAAAACAGGTTAGGCATTTCTACAACAGGGCCAAAGAAATAGGAGACGGTACCACATGGGATGAATATATGGACCGCAAGCGGGAGTTTAAGTACTTAATCAGGCAATCAAAAAGAAAGTCCTGGAAGGAATTTTGTCAGTCCATTGCGGATACTAGTGAAGCTTCCAGACTTCGCAAGATGCTAGCCAAAGACACTTCTGTCCCAAGCTTCATCAAAAAATCTGACGGCTCGTGGGCAGAAAGTAGCGAAGAAGTTTTAGAAACGTTAATTGAAGCTCACTTCCCAGGAAGTAGATCTCCAATGGATTCTACTACTAATAGCTACTCGTACAATGGTAGGTCAATAGGGGACGACGTAGAGAATCTCATTACATGGAAGAATCTGCGATGGGCCATTATGTCATTTGCACCATTCAAAGCACCAGGCCCTGATGGAATTTTGCCAGCTATGCTGCAAAAAGCTCCAGCCAAGGTCAGAAGCAGGCTTAGGGAAATTTTTAAACATTGTTTAAGGTCATGTTACGTACCAGTGGCATGGAGGGAAGTGCGGGTTATATTCATACCTAAAGCAGGTAAACCAAGCCACACTTCAGCGAAAGACTACAGACCCATAAGTCTCTCGTCATTCCTCCTCAAGACACTTGAAAGACTTCTTGATATTCACATCAGAAGTAAGTGTTGCAACGGGATTCTATGCAAAGCTCAGCACGCATATCTGAAGGGGAAATCGGTGGAAACAGCTTTACACGACGTAGTAGGGAAGATAGAGACTAGCCTTCACCATAAGGAATATGCACTAGCAGCCTTCCTAGATATAGAAGGGGCGTTCAATAACGTAGAAGGAAGGGCCATCAAACAGGCCCTGGAAAGAAAGGAACGTCGAGCATAGCATTACCAATTGGCTCTGCAATATGCTAGGCACTAGAAACATTAACTCCACTATCGGAAACAGTTCAATAAGAAAATCCGTTACCAGGGGGACTCCCCAGGGAGGCGTTATCTCACCCCTCCTCTGGGTTCTAGTCATCGATGAGATACTTAAAGAACTAAGCAACACAGGCATAAGCGTCACTCCTTACGCAGACGACGTGGTGATTTTAGTTCAGGGCAAGTTCCTTGACACATTAAGTGAAATTATGGAATCAGCTCTTAATAGTCTAGAAAAATGGGCTAGAGGGTGTGGACTACACGTCAACCCGGACAAAACCGAATTGGTACTCTTCAGCAAAAAATACAAGATACCACCCTTCAAACTGCCTAAGCTAGCAGGGGTGGAGCTTTCCCTTTCGGATCGCGCTAGATATCTTGGGATAATGCTAGATAGGAAACTAAATTGGAAACTTAACATACAGGAAAGGGTCCGCAAAGCTTATAATGCTATTTTCATCTGTAAGCGGACCGCGGGGAAAAAATGGGGCCTGAAGCCCGCAATGATGCACTGGCTATACATCATGGTAGTCAGACCCATACTCACGCATGGGGCTCTGTGTGGTGGAAGGCAACGAATACGAAAAACACACGGGATATGTTGGCCATGGTACAAAGAACAGCTTGCATTGCCATCACGGGTGCTCTACGCACAACACCTACGGCTGCACTCGAGATCTTTCTGTATCTTTTACCATTAGACCTACAAATTAAATTTCAAGCGGGCAATAGTGCGCTTCGGCTCACTAACGTTGGTCTCTTCAGGACTAATAACATAGGACACAGCTCCATTCTCAAGGAATCTTTTCCCGGTATCCCTGACGAATCGGACGATATACTTGGCACCTTAGACTTCGACACACCATACGAAGTACTGTATCCAGTTAGAGAGGACTGGCGAAGGAAGACAGTCTCTGTCCATAACGAGATTGCAATATACACAGATGGTTCTAAGACCAACGAGGGCACGGGGTCAGGTATTTACTCGAGAGATACGAACCTACAGGTGGCCCTGAGACTTCCGGACACATGCAGTGTGTTCCAAGCAGAGGTTCTAGCTGTACTTAAAGCTGCGGAATTACTTGAGATGGGATCAATATCCGATAAGAATATCGCCATCTACATTGACAGTCAGGCTGCGCTAAAGGCGCTAGAGTCTTACGTCACCAAATCTGATATAATCAGGAACTGCCGCATAATGCTTAGGGCATTATGTACGCAGAACCGAGTCAGATTATGCTGGGTACCTGGACACTGCGATATTGAAGGCAACGAGCAGGCCGACGCGCTGGCTAAAAGAGGAGCGGGGCTCCCACGTAGCGATATAATTGGTAGCATTAAGCCACCAGGGTGCGTGGCCAAGGGAATTATTCGGGATAAAATCATTGGCACGGCTAATCTAAGATGGTCAAACATAGATGGTCACAGGGTGTCTAAGACCTTGTGGCCTGTGCTAGATCGCAGAAAATCTGGGGAGATAATCAAGTTAGATAGATCGCGGTTAAGAACAGTGATAGGAATAGTCTCTGGCCACTGTCTCCTAAGGAGGCATGCCATGAGACTAGGGTTATCCGATACGGATGTTTGTAGGTACTGCGACGACCTACATGTCTCAGAGGATATAACTCATATACTCTGTGAATGTCAAGGAATTGCCAGGACAAGGCTAAAGCATCTTGGAAGATACTTCTTCGATAACCTTGAAGAGGTGAGGTCCCTAAACCATAACAAGGATCTTTTCAGATTCTGTAGGGAGATTAATTGCTTGGGAGAATGGGTTTAGGTCTTCTGCCGTGAAGGTTCCCTAGGGATCGCGATGGGCCCACTTTGGTGCCTAGTGTTTTATGATAACCTCATAACCCTACCTAACCTAACCTAACCTAAACTAACCCTATACAGTTGACATGATCGTTTACGAGTGATTTATGGATTCGTGCCGCTGTAGGCATGTCAGCGATTGTTTCGCAGCATTTCCTCCAAGCAGCTCGCTTAGATCGTCTCAATACTAGATTGTATTCTGTGAGAGCAAACCTGTATTCGTCCCACCTCTTCGTTCGCTTTGCAGAGTTGAAGAGTTTTCTGACTTTCTTCCTAAGTTCCGCCAGTTGGTCATTCCACCAAGGCACTTTGCGTTTGCTAACATGTGTCTTTGGGACACAGCTGTCGTGATAGGAATCAAGCAGTATATTGTTAAGCTGGTATGCAGCTTCATCCAGGTCTTCTATGGACTCGATAGATGTGAGAAGCATATCTTTTTTTGAGAACACTAGTTCACGATAGCGATGCCAATCCGTAGATTTGGGATCGTATCTATTAGAAACATATGAGAGTTGGCCAGACCTGATGTGCTGATGGTCTGACAGAGAGGCCTCATCTGATACGTGCCAATTTTCAATAAAATTAGAAATAAATGGACTAGTGAGGGTGAGGTCAAGTACCTCCTCGCGAATCGCATTTATGAAGGTAGGTTTAGAGCCTTTGTTCAAAATATCTATTTGTCTACTTACAAAGTATTCTAAAAGACACTCACCCCTTCTGTTGATGTTGCTACTACCCCAGAGCTAATGATGTGCGTTGGCATCGCATCCAATGATGTAGTGGAGGTTGTTCTCCTGACAGTAGTCAACGAGGCTCTGGACGTCTTTCGGCGGGATATCACCACTATCGTGAGGGAAGTACGCTGAGGCACACACGATGTTCTGTGTACCTCCTCCAGTGGGGATTTCCAGTAGTAGGGCCACCAAGTCTCTTGTTATAAATTCTGGAATAGGGAGAAAGTTTAAATTATTGCTAATTAAGCAGGCTGCTCTCGGCGCTGGCTCTCCACACTTGGAAATCAACTTACTTGCCCTATTCCGGAGACCTTTAACCTGTCCGCAAATAACCCAGGGTTCCTGAATGAGACCAAGGGTTATATCTTCTTCGGCGAACCGCTTGTTAAGGGTAGCGGACGCGCCCTGTAGCACCTTGATTGTGCTCATAGGTCCTCCGTTGAGGATCGAGCTTGTCGGAGTAGTTGGGCCTTTTTGGGATCTCTTTCCTCTACGGCAAGCGGTTAGGTTTTGATGACCCAGGGGTCTGTTCGCAACCGACTCCTCGTATCTTCGAGAGACGTGCCCAGGGGCATCGCTGGTCGTTAACGACAAACCGGCCACGTTGCCAGTCTTGGGAAGTCTAGGAACTAATGTGCTGGGGCGAGCTGGATCCTTTCATCGGATTCCCGCAGTGCTGGTACTAGCTTTAGAACCACTGGTGCTACTTAGCAACTCGCTAGTCGTGGCAGCGGTTTTAGCAGTGGAACAGGTGTTCGGAGCAGGCCCGGACGCACTGCTGGTGGACACGGATGATGAGGGGTCCGTCGCAGTAGCAGTTGTAATGCCAATTGCGTCCACCTTCTTTGGACTACCGTGGCCAGACTCCTGACCCTTGTCAGTGGTCTTTGGGATCAGTTTGATCTGACCAAAACGGTAGTGCACTTTGTTATTTAGGGCCTTCAGTACCCTCAGGGAAGAGTTATCAATGGCCAGCACAAGATGGAGGACCTGCACCTTCTTTCACCCTTTGCATGACCTTCCATGAAGTTGCCATTAGGCCTTCGTTTTGAGCTTCCAATGAAGCCAGAATTTTAGTCGACGGGAGCTCGAGACTTTGTGGGAAGAAACCGCGGATATGATATGATATATGGTGATATCCACCAATAAGATGTCCAATTCACTTTTGGCTCTTATTGTCTCAAAATTCGAGCTCATCCACCCAGCAGTAGCACTGTTTGAGCAGACGAAAACCAGCCATCCCGCCTTGTGCTGTGAGCCTGAGAATTTCGGCCATACTCCTTTATTCCTCAGCTCGATTGAGACATCGATGACGGCCTCTTGGATGAGTGTCATCTGCTCAGTTGATAGGGGCTTGTTCTCCAAGTCTGCTGGGACGATACCTAACCTGACAACACTAGCCACCTGACTGAAGGTGGGAGCATCAGGTGTAGGTCCTGCCTTGGCTTTCTTGGCGGCGGGTGCTGGTGGGGTATGATCCTCCGATCTACCTCGTTTAGCATCTTTTGCAATAGGAGGGGCTTTGGCATAAGCTAGGGCACTCTCCCTAGTATCGCCTGTGCGAATGGCAGACTTGAACCGCCTCCTTTCGGCAGAATTGAACCGAACGAAACCATCCGGTTGAATTTGCAGCTCGTCCAACCTCCTCCCAATGGAGAAGCACCCAGATTTCTCTGTGGCGACGCTGCACGTATCCATGAAAGTAGATGTGTCAGAGTCAGAGACGGCGGTATCCGCTGCTTCTGGTTGCACACATGTGGACGGCAAGGATTGGGCCCGCTTGGCTCCGTCATCCAAACCATCCGAAGACTTGGGTTGCTCGTCAGCAAGCCGAGTGGTTATGGCCGAAGATTAAGTGGCCGTCGGAAGCTCTATAGCATCGCGACTAGGTGCAACTGTATGCTCGTCAGGAGTAACAGAAGCTGGTGTGATTTGGGATATACCTGTCTCATAGTTTTTTTTATGTTATGAATTGTGGACCCACGAGTAATCGGGAAATGGATATCACCCATGGCAGAGCCCGATGTACCATGGAAAGGCTGGATTGAAACCGAAGGTCGCCAGGGTATTCGGAGTCCGCATACTAGCGACTAAGCACTCTCTTAGCCATGCATCCCTCGGCGTATGCTGTTCCACCTTGGATTAGAGATTTTTTCTAGAGGTTTACTCCTCACGTCGCTCACTTCAGCCGAATACTTACAGTCGTGAATGCAGGCCGTGCATTGCAAGCAGGCGCAAAAGAATACAAGAATTCGACTGAACAAGCAAGGAATGCTAGGCCGGTTATCTCACTGTAGCATTCGTTGCCCGGTGGCCGCCCCGTGGAGCCAGTGAGTCTTCTTGTTGCGGTTACCCAATAGGGATCGTCCAGAAACTTTACCCTAAGGGTCCGAAAGCTCTGCTCTCTGCATTCAAAACGAACAATGGTCTGACAGTCGCTCAGCTATATGATGGCATCTTCTCTACGGCTAGCTCCAACAACAGCAACCCCCGTATTTACATCAATGAGAGCCTCACACCACAAAATAGTTCTTTGATGCGACATGCAATTGAACTTCGAAGAGAGGGAATTTTATTCTCAGTCAGAACGAGAAATGGTTTCGTCTTTGTAAAAAAAAGTAGTGACGACACGGAGGTAAAAATTCAGGCAAATATGCTCTCAACTATAGCCGACCCAAAAACTTTGAATGTCATCGGGAGCAGATCTTAAATGTATATACGTTTATTTATATTACACACACTTTTTTTCTTATATTATTACTTTATACTATATATTATTATTTTTATTTTTGTACTAATATTCTCGGACTGTTGTTTGGAGGTTAATTGCTATTAGTGTTCCTTTTGTTTTTGAAGTCTTTGGTTAAATTTAAATTTTTTTTTGTATTATTTTTCTTTGTATCATGGCAGGTGGAGATATTCTCTCTGTTTCCGCTCGATCTGTTATCAGAATACTTTCAGGTGCACGTGAAGGATTCAAAGTATGCTGTATTAACGCTCGTAGTCTAAATATAAATAAATAGGACTTCATCAAGTATATCTTTGATGGGTCGGGGGTCGATGTTCTATGTATTACGGAAACGTGGTTTAAACCCGATATTCCCAGTAGTGTATATGCTATAAATAATTTTAACTTATTGAGAAATGACAGAATCACTGACACTATTGGAGGTGGGGTTGCAGTATATTGCAATGCATCGCTTTCTTGCAGAGTTCTAGGTAAATCGGAGGATAAGGGTATACAATTTCTTATTCTTGAGGTAGCTGGCGGTAACAGTAGGTGTCTTCTGGGTGTAGGTTATAACCCTAATAAAAGTTTTTCTCCTGAACCCTTTTTCTCAGCTTTCCGGGAGTTTTCTGCATCATATGAGTATATTATCGTCTGTGGTGATTTTAATGCAGACCTATTGCAATTCGATACTCGAGCTAACCAACTTAGAGATGAAATTTCAACGACCGGGTTTGCAGTGTCCAACTCATATGCCACCCGTTTTGCCCCAAACCCTACTCCTAGTCTCCTTGACTTGATGATTGTTTCTGATCTATCATATGTTCTTCTGCAAGACCAATTATCCTTAGATGGTATATCTGACCATGACCTATTATTTTCCACTTTCGATATTGATACATGTACCTATTCCTTCGACATTCCAATTCAGAGACCTAAAGTCTATTAACAACCTTGAGCTGCAAAATGATGCCATCGGGTACCCCTGGCATCAATGCCATGTTTTCTCAAATGCCAATGATAAAGCTAACTACTTTCAAGCTCTAGTTCTCGAGCTATTTGATAAACATGTACCTCTTAAAACTGTAGCAGTGCGTAGCAGGAATTGTCCTTGATTTACTTCAGAGGTTCATAGGGCAATAAAAAATCGAAGAAAACTGTATTCAAAATGGAAAAATGACCCTAATAATCGGAACTGGGAGCTGTTTGCCGTTCTCGCAATGAAGCTACGTTTGTGACTCGCAGAGCTAAAAAAAAGTTTTTTTATGTCAAAGCTGGACACAAACCAACCTGCTCGCAGGCTCTGGAATAACCTACGCTCCATTGGGATAGGCAAAAAGGAGGTAGTTCTTAATTTTCCTGACCCAAATGACCTAAATAAGGCATTTATTCCACGTGAAATTTCTTCAGAACTCGTTTTACCCAGTAACAATGCTCTTTATGAATCAACAACGAAATTCCAATTTGAGGTAGTGTCAGAGTATGATGTATTTGAAAGCATGCGAACGATTAAGTCTGATGCAGTTGGAGAAGATGGGGTGCCTTTATGTTTTATTAAAATGATTATGCCTCATATCTTAAGTGCATTTACACATGGGAGCAATTTTTGTATAGCCTCTTCATCATTTCCTGATAGTTGGAAATTAGCAAAGATTATCCCGCTTGCAAAAAAATCGAATCCTAGCTCTTCCTCTGATTTTCGTCCCATCAGTATTTTACCCTGTCTGTCAAAGGTTTTTGAAAAGATTCTGGCAACCCAAATAACAAATCACCTTAATAGGTTTAATTTACTGTCCCCACTTCAGTCTGGATTTCGTACACAGCACAGTTGTCAAACTGCAATGATCAAGGTCTTTGACGATATTCGGATTCAATATGATTTGGCAATGTGACTGTTCTTTGTTTGCTGGATTTTTCAAAGGCTTTTGACAGAGTAAACCATAAAATACTTTTTAAAAAACCGAAGCTTTACTTTGGTTTCCATGATAGAGCGGCGAGTCTCATAGGAAACTATTTGAATAACCACAGCCAGAGAGTTGGTCAGGAACTCTCTGAATCCTTAAACCTGACGATGAGAGTGCCGCAAGGATCTATTTTGGGACCTATTTTGTTTTGCCTCTTCATAAATGATCTTCCAAATGTCTGTTTAAGCGTATCAGTTCATATGTATGCTGATGATGTGCAAATTTATCTGTCCCGTCCACATGGTTTACAAGAGGACCTAGTATATAGAATAAACGAAGATCTTCTTGCAATCTTTAATTGGTCCTTGAAAAACGGCCTAACCCTTAATCCAGCTAAGTCTCAACTGATCGCGACAACAAAGAAGCAGATTAATACCTTATGTTTACCTCCGATTTTTCTCTCGCACGTTAAGCTTAAGTTTGTGGATAGCGTTACCAGTCTAGGTTATAGGGCCAACTGCTCGCTTTCGGCCGAAAATCATGTTAATTACACTGTTAGAAGAATCTACTGTGGATTACGTAAACTTTGGCAATTCTCCAGTATAACTCCTGTTAAAACCAAACTTAGACTTGTTAGACCATTGCTTGTTCCTCTTGTTGACTACGCAAATGTTGTTTATTGTAAATCGGATTCTCGTTCCCAACATAAACTTCTCGTAGCCTTCAACGACATGCTTAGATACATATATGGGTTTCAGAGACATGAACATATATCATATTACCACAAACTGTTACTTGGATGCACTTTCCAACAATTCCTAGATGCCAGGTGTTGTATGTTTCTGCACAAGATCATTCAGCATAAGAAACCACCGTACCTTTACGAAAAACTGCAATTTACCCAATCTGTAAGAACTTTGAACCTAGTAACAGCATCATGCAACTACTTACTTGAATTCTTCACGCCTCTTTATTGTACATGCAACCAAACTTTGGAACTCTCTCCCAATAACAATTAAAAAAATAATTGGAAACGCAAGTTTTAAAAAAGCAATCACCCTGCACTTTCGTTAAAACCGAAAACCCTTAAAAAAAAAAAAAAAAATTATATATGTATAACGGGTGGGCCATCTAGTGATTTATTTTTAAGTCATAGATTATTTTGACACTGACAGCTGTTTCCCGCTCGAAATCTTGACAGAAAGTCAGTATCATACCTCCGCGGAACGAAATGAGACGCTTTACGCTTGAACAACATTGGGAAATATTGAAAACTTATTTCCAAAGTAAGTGCTGTGTAGCCCAAACAGTGCGTTTTTTGAAAACAGAGCTCGAGCACATCGAGCGTGCTCTGAACCGAGCGTACTCAGAGCACTCTGATTTGTTTATGAAACACACTTGAGCACTCTGATGTCATTTGATTAGCAATTACAGGCTGAGCTGTCAATATCTATTGATAGTTATTTTTTATGTTATATTTACCTTCTGCACCAAAACTATAAATTTCGTCCGCGATTTCAATCGTTTTGGAATTTTTTTTTTTTATTGTCCTCTCCTGTCAAATATGAAAAATGGCTTTGCTCAGGATTTTGCTCTGAACGTTCGGTCAATTTATTCTGAGAAAAGAAAAACGAATTCAGAGCTCTGACGTGTCTGAGCTAAAAAAGAAACACGAATTTTTTTTTGACAACTCAGGCTCTGCTCTGAACACAAAAAGAAAAACGCCTATTGAGTGTTCGATCGTATAGGTCGGCCGTTTGTTCAATTACTGTTGCTTCTGTCTTGACATAAATGTCTCATAAGTCTAACTGGACACAACACGCAAAATATTCTAACTGCATGTTTGTGATTAAAAAAAATACGGCCATACCAACAAGTCATTTCTCAATTGAAAGACAATTTTATATTGTTTAATTATTTATTACAGAAAATTAAAAAAACTTAAACTGTTTATTCAGTACAAATAAATAAATAAATATAAACTTAAAATCAAAATTCTATGCCACACGACATAAATGTTTCTTATAAATCATTTCAATAAGTTGTGGTAAATCCCTCATTGGCTATGACGGATTCCAGTCTTATTGGCATAGAATTTTGACAATTCTCAGGCGTTATGGAGTTTCAGGCCCTTAAAAGTACATAGGGGTACTGAGTGTACCCCTAGTTTGAGCCGTTGGAGCATTTTCAACTGGTTCTGCCTTTAATTGAAGTGGTTTGGAGAAAACTGCATTAAGGAATTAGTATAGTTGGGATTCTGGTTTGGGTTTTGTCGCAGAACGCAATTGGGTTATATCGCTTTGATGGTATATACAGCGTGCAGATGTTTCAACCGAGGCTGTTGATGGAATGGCGGTCTATATTGGGGCTGTGCATGATTATACCTATAGGACGAGTTTCTGCGTGGAGATAAAGGCTTTAAATTAGAGCCACCTAATTCGCATGTTAACAAATACACGGACTACACATGCATTTAAGCTTTTGCGTGAATTATCACGTGTACTTCGGACCGTGTATCAATTGCACATGCCTACGATTTACAAGTGCATTTATTTGATACGGTTCGATCTGGTGTTTATGTAAAGTATGAATTTATTCATAAATATTTTTTTTTTAAATCTAATTTTGCAATATGCATTTGATGAATATCATTTGGCCTTATGCCGCTTTCACAAAGTGACATAAGGCCAAATTATTTTGATACATTATACGAAATGCGGCTTTTATTTGTTCAGTGGCAAAAACTTGTTTTCACGCAACTTCGTTGCTCCGCTAAGGGTAAGTGCTTATTGCCTGGCATGTACATATGCATATCTTAGCGATACTTGAGTGGACCAATTCGCGGTTCAAAAGGATTTCACACTATGGGACCGAATTTTTTAACTATTACCTTCCTCATCCTAACCCTCCACGTGTGTGCCAACTGGTAATAACCACCACAGTAGCCTTGTGCGTTGCCAAGATGAGGTTAGCTAAGGTCAGGAGCATTGTAAACCTTAACTTGTTTAATCCTCTACACATGCTTTTTGACCATTGGATCGAGGTACGTGATTTCAGTGGTGATGTCAGTGCTCCAATGCAGGAAACCGTGCCCAAGAATGCAAGGCTGGGGGCTAAACCAGTCTCCAGCGAGCTCCTTCAGACGCAAATGTGGGTCCGTCGTATTTTAGCCTTATCCCGATAAATCGGCTCTGTCGGGATCGAATAATTTCCGTAATACTCGTGGGACTAAAAATTAACAAATGAATCCAATAAAAAAAAAACAAACAAAAAAACAGAAAAACAAAAGAAAAATTAAAACCCTCCAGTCAGGAGACCCTAGTGGGAAGCGAGAACCTTGAGAGGAGTTCCAATCAAGGCTCGCTCCCCGCAAACTAGATTGTTATAGGCCAAACTAGTATATCCTGACATGCGTAGGATAAACCGGTTTGTCCTAGGATAAACTAGTTTGGCCTAAATACTTTAACTAGATTGATCTATTCACTAATTACGCGCTATTGTGTTGTGACTTGTGGTCGTGCAATTTGTGAAGCTGCATTAATTTAATTTTTTGACAGTAGTTTAAAAGTTTTGTGTTGTTTTTATATTGTTATTATGGATGAGCCATCGTCTAGTGTTGCAGTTTATCAGTTATAATGGAGAGAGCGGTTTTTAAAAGAAGCACATCAGCACATCAGTCGCGGCGTTTCTGATGGCATGTTGGCAGCGTTGCCACTGGTCTTCGGCACTTGATGCTGGCGGCATAGGGGTGATTGCGAGATTTCGGGATACGCATTCAGCGAAGAGTCTGGCGGTCTTTTGCCATTGTAGCTTTTCGACGTTAAATTTTCTTACAGTGATTCTTCTTTGTTGCTCAGATTGGGATATCCGCATTCGTACCTTGGCTACAACAAGGTAATGATCCGAGTCTATGTTGGCCGCTCGGAAGATCCGGACATCCAAAATACTGGAGACATGTCTTGCGTCGATCGCAATATGATCAACTTGGTTGATCGTTACATTACATTTGACCATGTCTGCTTAGCTTATGAATATTGAGATGAGGAAACCATGTGCTTGCTATGGTGACATTTCGCTCAGCGCACAGCGAAATAAATTACCGTTAATCCGTTATCAGACGTTGTGTCGTGTAGGCTATGCTTACCGACTGCCCTACCAAAGAAGTCCTCCTTTCATATTACGGCGTTAAAATCGCCCAATACGATTTTAGCGTCGTATTTGGAACATTGCTCGTATGTTTTGTCGAGGAGCTCGTAGAAACAACCGCCAACACACTTAAAGCAATAATAGGTCCATTGTGATACCACGTGGATCATGGGAGAAAGTTTCTCTCTACCTACTCGTTAAACCATTTTGAGCTTCTTACGAAGCGTAGGACGCTCTTAATATCGATATGTATCAGGTCGACTATATCGTTGTAATAGGGAAATTATTCCCATCTTCACTGCACAAATCACTCTTAACACAATTAACACTATTCATAGACCGAAAGCAATTTCCGACCTTTCGCAATTATTGTTTCGAATTAAAAAGCAATAATTTAATAAATACATGCTGTTTTTAAGAAATACACGTGTACCCGTATCTGGCATGAATTATACGTGTTTTTAAGATGTACACATGTACCCATGTATATCGTGCCATGTAACAACACGTGTCACGTGTACACGTGCAATTAAGTACGTGCTTAGAATCTGGAGCTCTAGTTTAAGTACGCATATTAGGACCTAAATTTGTGCTTTCTGCGGTAAATCCTTTGGGAGGCAAGGTTCAAGGCAAATAAACCAGAGGAATTGAGCTGTTTAGCAGCCTTTCTCTAAGACCGTCCATACGTGGTGAAAGCCACATCCTGCTCGAGGTGTCCCTGTTGTATACTGAATATGGCGGATCTAAAGAGGAAAACTTGATAAAACCCGTAATCCCAGGTGTATAACTACCGTGCCCATGGGATGAATTGCACTGCGTTAGTGTGTCTTCTAACGGTGAACTCCAGTTTATTGGGCACCTCTGGTTTCAATATAAGTCTCCGCCGCTGGTATGCGGGGCTCTGCATTCGGTGTATTTCTTTCCCTAGCTTCTCGTGGGAACAAAATTTCAAACCCAAGAGCAAGATGCTGCTCTAGACTCATGCACACCAATGGACATTGGTCTCCCAGAAGACCTCTCCTCAATCGCTAGCGCGGAAGACGACGATGTAACTATCGGTCCAATTGAAGAAGCGGCCCTTCTACTCGAAACCGCCCCACCTCTGTCGGCTGATCCTCAGTCATCCACCTCAAAAACTGCACAAGAACGACTTAGCGCCGGGGGTCGCAAACGATTGAAATGGCTCCTCTCCAAATGCGTAACTCCTGATGAAGCCAAAGAGAAAGCCAAAATCCCTTGCGGCCGCAAAAGAGACCGCTCTAATTCTTCTCCTCTGGCTTCAGAGGCAAAAAAGACAAAAACTGCACCCCATGCAAGAGCAACAATTGTGGCTCCCACATCTATCAAGCCTGCTCCTATAGTGCCACTTACCACCTTTAAGCAAGCTCTGGAAGTTTTCAAGATAGGGATCATCGACTCCAACAAATGACTTCCATCCAAGACTCCATCCTTGAGCGCATTATCAGCCTCAGGGACGAGAAAGTGAAACCCAAATTCCGCGGTACATCTTTCCGTCCAGGATGGCTAGTCCTGAATTGCAAAGACCGGTCTACGGCAGAATGGGTCAAAGGCATTGTCCCTAGTTTCACTCCATGGGAGGGTGCCTCACTGAAAGCTCTTGATGAGGATAATATTCCTCGGGAACAAATTTTAGCGGGACACTTTCCAGCAAATCCTTCATTCGGAAACGAGAAGATCCTGAGGGCTGTTTCTGTCCAAAATTTAGATCTTCTCGCTTCTGAATTGCGGGTCTTAAAACGTGAGGACAAGAGCAACGTTGCCATACTGACCCTCTCCATAGACCACATATCCATGGCTTGCTTGAAAAGGCTTTCTCTCTCAAATGCAACATTGCAAGGCCTGTCCAGTCTCCTCACTCTGGGACTCCACGTTCAACGTCTGAGGCTGCTCGACTACCCAATAAAGCCCGACCACCTATTGGTCCAATCTCCACTAGCTCCTCCAGCAGCTCTGTAGCAGCACCTAGAGCTACACAACATAAGGACCGAGGAGTCAAAGGCAAAGCCCGGCAAAAACTCATAAGAGCTCCCCCAGGCTTCACCTCTTCCCCGAAGTCCCAATGACCAGCACCTTTAAAATTTTGCAAATAAACCTGCACCATGCAAAAGCGACCTCTGCGGCCGCCTGCCGTAGGTTTACAAAAAACAACCTGGACCTTATCCTAATCCAGGAGCCATGGCGCCGAGATGGCAGAATATGTGGCCTCCCCACTAATTCATGTAAGCTAATATATGACAACAGGCAACCCCTTCCCAGGGCTGCCATTCTAATAAGTAACAGAATCAACTTTCTTCCTATCCCAAAGTTTATTAGCAAAGACCTTGTAGCCATTTCAATGGATATAACTACGAGCAGAGGACGGCAATCCATCACCATCGCTTCAGGATACTTTGCTGACGACCAAACTCCAGCTCCACCTGACGAAGTCGCCAAACTGTTTAGATACGGTAAGAAGACTGGACAGCAGATCGGGTTAGGCTGCGACGCGAACGCCCATCACACGATCTGGGGCAGTTCCAATATCAACAAAAGAGGTCAGTGCCTTCTTAGCTTCCTTATTGGCTTAAATATTAATATTTTAAATGGAGGAAATTAACCTACTTTTGTCAACTCCATCAGACAAGAGGTTCTAGATCTTGCCCTATTCAGTTCCTCTATGTCCGATCTCATTACCAATTGGTATGTCTCCAAGGAGCTCTCGTTGTCTGACCATGTGCACATTAGGTTTGACATCGAAACTACTCGTGACCCAATCACTCCTAGCAGGTCTCCCAAACACACGAATTGGAATATCTATGCAGAAATCCCTAGGGGCGAATTTATTCCTTTCTGTTCAAATATAGACTCTTCTCATTCTCTTGAAGAAGAAGCCTCAAAACTTAGCTCTCAGATCACCTCCGCATATAAAGCCAGCTGCTATCCCAAAAGCAGAACTAAATCCCGCGATGTACCATGGTGGAACAAGGAGCTCGACACCCTCAAAAAAAAAGGTTAGAAGGCTATTTAATAAAGCCAAAGCAAACAAGAAAGCCCTCACAACTTACAGTTCTGCTATTAGGAGATCAAAAAGACATACATGGAGATCTTTCTGTGAAAGCATAAATGATCTCCCTTCAGTTTTTAGGGCCCAGAAAACCCTATCCAAGAACCACAGCAACTGTATTGGTCTCCTACGAAAACCTGACGGCAGTTTTACAAAGGGATACTACGAAACATTAGGTCTTCTTCTGCAGACCCACTTCCCTGACTCACTAATTACTGACCCTCACACATCTCTTCTGCATAAGACATGCCACTCCCTCCTTATCGACGCACTAGGACTCTGAGCAAGAAAATCTTCAACCTCGATTCCATAAGATGGGCCATCTCCACGCAAAAACCTTATAGAGCTCCCGGTGGAGATGGAATTTTCCCCCTCTCTTACATCATGGAATCGACACTCTCATTGAATCCTTAGTGCCCATCTTCAGATCCAGCTATGAACTCAGCTACATCCCATCAATATGGAGAAAAGTTAATGTAGTGTTCATTTCTAAAGCCGGTGCCAGATCACAATCAGACCCAAAGGCCTTTAGGCCAATCAGTCTCACCTCTGTGTTTCTTAAGGTAATGGAAAAAATCTTTGATCTTCACATAAGAAATTCCGCCCTTATAGAACACCCCCTAAATAATCTTCAATTTGCATATCCATCTGGCAAATCTACGGTCACAGCCCTTCACCATCCAGTCAGTACTGTTGAAGAAGCTTTGTCAAAGAAGGAAATAGCCTTATGTTCCTTCCTCTACATCTCTGGCGCCTTCGATAACACATCGTTTCAATCAATTAAGTATGCTGCTGATGTCAAAGGCATTGACACGCAAACTACCAAATGGATATACTCCATGCTCAGAAGCAGACTTATCACTGCCAAGCTTGGACAAATCTCAATCTCCGTTAGAACTACTAAGGGTTGTCCCCAAGGGGGTGTCCTATCTCCTCTTTTATGGTCCATTATAGTGGATAGTATCATAAATGACCTCAATAGTTCTGGATTTTTCACCCAGGGCTACGCTGACGACGTAGTCATTATTGCTAAGGGCAAGGAAGAATCCAGCATTTCTGAACAAATGCAACATGCCCCAAATAAAGTAAATAACTGGTGCCAGTCAGAAGGTCTAACGATTAACCTTGCAAAAACCGTAATCATTCCTTTCACCAGGAGGAGAAACTTAAGCCTTCAAGCACCTTCACTAAACAATACTCAAATTGAGTTCTCAAAAGAAACAAAATATCTTGGGACTACTCTACACCACAAATTAAATTGGAAACCTCATACAAACAGAACCACTGAGAAGGCGACTAAAGCCTTCTGGGCCTGCTCTAGGATTTTCGACAAAAAATGGGGATTAAATCCAAAAATGATCCACTGGACCTATACCACAATCATCGTTCCGATAATAACTTATGCTTCGCTAGTATGGTGGGATAAAGTTAACGACACCGTTACACGCTCCGCCCTCCAGAAGGTGCAGAGACTAGCATGTGCAGGTATTACGGGCGCTATGCGCACCTGCCTAACAGCTGCGCTGGAAGTTCTCTTAAACCTTCCACCCCTACACATAAATATTATGAAGACTGCGGCTGCCAGTGCTGTAAAGCTTCACCTTTTATGCAACAATACAAATTCCGAATTAGTTAGTCACATGAAGATCCTTGAGAAAATTCCGCTACTAACTTGTCCAGCAGTATGCATCTCAGACTTCATGCCCAAAAGAATCCACCTCAATCACCCCTTCACAGTAAACATACCTGACCGCAGTTACTGGGACTATCGTCAAATCCCGCAATCAAGATCTCAAATCAATTGGTACACTGATGGTTCAAAAATGTCAAATTGGAGTTGGAGCTGGTATCTTTGGCCTCAACTACAAACTCTTTACACCACTAGGTCAATCCACTACTATCTTCCAAGCAGAGGTCTATGCCATCGAGCTCTGCACCAGAGAATGCATTAGACGAAACCTCCGAGGATCACATATTAATATAATGTCAGATAGCCAAGCAGCACTCAAGGCCTTCACGTCCTTTGACTAAGCTGGTTTGGAACTGTCTCCAGACGCTTTTGCAGCTTGCTGCACACAATAATATCTCACTAATGTGGGTCCCCGGTCACAAAGGTATCCCGGGTAATGAAGCGGTTGATAAGCTTGCCAGACTAGGTGCCCAATCACCTTATATTAGACCTGAACCCTTCTGCGGTTTACACACCAGCCAGATTAAAATTGAGCTACTCCGCTGGGAACGCGAACAAATGCTCTCTCACTGGAATGTTCAAACCGGCCTAAGGCATTCCAAGAAATTTATTAACTTCTCAAAAAATAGAACTAGAGACATTCTATCAATGAGCAAACATTGCTCTCTCAACTACCATCTCAAGAAAATGGGCCGTGTTCAATCGGATACGTGCCGTCTCTGTCTTGAAGACACCGAAACAGCCCATCACATTCTCTGTGATTGCCCGGCCATAGCCAGACTTAGGATAAAGAACTTTAATAAAGGCGTTACATCACCTTCTGACGTCACC
This sequence comes from Brachypalpus laphriformis, assembly GCA_945910035.1. Taxonomy (NCBI): domain Eukaryota; kingdom Metazoa; phylum Arthropoda; class Insecta; order Diptera; family Syrphidae; genus Brachypalpus; species Brachypalpus laphriformis. The sequence continues at coordinate 109,067,354 of OX246754.1, read as the reverse complement.
TCTTCTTCAGCTCGAACTATTCTTAGCTTCATTAATGAACTTGAGTTCAACTAGTTGACAAACTCAAAATCAATTAACCAGGGGTTAGCACAAAAGATCTTTTTAGGTCGCAGTGCTCCAGGGGTCAGTCTCTGCCTTCCTCCCCATATACCTCAAAAAAAAAAAAAAATCCTTTGGTTCTCGGATTTCGACCAACCCCGTTAGGCCAGCTTTGAAATCCGGAATAAATGTGTCAATGGCTTTATCTCTGTATGTCTCAGTCAATAGCTTTGCAGACTCTTTATTGATGACCATACAACCTCTTTTATTTAGTATTAGAGAGAGGTTGCTGTACACTTCTTGTAATAAGTTTTGAATGGTTTCATCCCCTGCACGAGAGACGTCATTTGGTACTCCAAGGTACCTAAATCAAGTTTGTCTGCGTAATGCATGACAAGAAGCAGGACATCCTTGCACAATTTAGAGGAGTGTTGTACGACTCCAAAGCCTTATCGGCATTTCCCACTATTTAACTACTTATGACACTGAAAATGCCGAAGTACGAGTATTTGGGTGTTCCTTTTATAGGTTCGTGCATCTGAAGTACGCGCTCTATACTTTTCCATGAATTGAATTGGCCTGAATCGCCGGTAAAATCCCTGAAGCAGCGAATCACCTCAGGTATTTTATCCAAATCTGATAACTTACCCATGTGCTCTAGTGCAATATGCTAATCTGTACCAGAGAAATGGTCGACATTAGTGTTTAGTACGCACTGTAATAGATCTGGTTCTTGCTTTGCAAGGATATGACAGACAATCTGTACATATAATAAAACTATACATTTTGTCTTTTTGTCTGTTTATTTCATCACATTAAAACTACTAACCCAATCCATATGGATTTTCAGGAGAACATTGGTCTTGACAACGAGAACGGGTAACTTGTTTTTTATTGCAATCGGCCCACTCATTCAAGAGATATGCGAAAAAATTAAAAAAAGATTTGAATTTTACGTCACTAAAAGATAATTAATCAGCCCTAACTCAATAATGGCTTATCAGATTAAGAAACAAGAAAACAGGTGGATTTAGTAAATCTCCCCATAATTCATTTAAGATATAAAACATCCTTTTGCGTTGTACTGAAGCGAGCAATGTTCAAAACAACTATTGAAATCATCGCCCACAATTTTCTTTCAGTGGAGACCACTGCCAGCAGTCATACAGCAATGGGTATCGTTGCTATAGTTCGTTTCAAATCACTATGCAATTGGAAAACTGCGCAGAGAGAGCATGGAAATATTTGCCACGCATTTGCTGCCTGGAAAATGGTATTTACAAATCGGCTGAACTTTCTCCATTTTCATTGATATTTTATCATAGCGATTTTTACTTACAGTACTCAATGGGTAAGCGTGGGCTTTTCCTGCGCGTTATCTATTTGACAAAATTTAATTACATCCTGCAGTAAATGTATGGATAATAAAATTAGCCCTTTTTTAAGTTTTACCCAAATAATTAAGCTGAAATATCCCTTTCTTATGTATGTATGTATGTGGGTTAGGTAAAAATAATATTTTCTAACTATTTTTTGCGTATATATAAACGCGTACATGTACATATAAGTGCATTAAAAAAAAAGCATCTAATAAATAAATATACATATTTAATTAAAAAAAACACATGCTTTAATTCTTTTCAAATTTTCCATACCCATATTTTCAAGCCAAATTCATATTAGCAAAACATTCTTTCTTCTCCTTAACACAATAACTGAGAACTAACCATTCTTTCATAAAATCGTCATTACCCACTTCACTAAAAAAAAATGAATGCGTACTCCGCACATTCTCTTTAGACTCATTTTTCACATTTGGCAACGGCGGCTTCTTATTTTCTCTATACATTTAACACCTTATCGACCAATCGTATTCAAGAAATTAATCCGTCTGCGTTGAGAACTCACGCAGTAAACATGAAAGTAGTTTTAGAATTTAATTCTATGTGAGTCAAAAATATAAACACAAGTAAACTTTTGAGAGTTCTTTATTCCTTGAGTGATAACTTAAGACTAACTTATTTTCTGTGTCTTTACAATATTTATATTGGCAAGAGGTTCAACCCTAATTACTGAAGTGTTATATGACATGTGGGGTCTTAAGTGTTATATGATTGTTTTATGACATAAGTGATTGTTTGGTTAGGACACCATTAAGTGATTGTTTAGGTATGACATCATCCGATGACATAACTACACCATTAAGTGATTGTTTAGGTATGACATCATCCGATGGCATAACTTTACGTGATTGTTTAGGTATGACATCATCCCGATGACATAACTCCTCCCGTCTTTAAGTCAAACCTTTCCACAGGTTGAGTATTAACAATTTTAATTTTTGATGATCTATTTCCCTTACATTTGTATTTTAGATAAATGATTATCATTACAATTATGATTACAAGAGTTCCACTAACATATTGGTGTGCTTTCTTTTGGTACTTAATTTCTATTACTTCTTTTAGATTGCTGGTTTGATTTAAAACCAGTTCTTTAAATGATATTTCTTTTTCATATTCTATTTTATCGGTTTTGACAATGGTGATGATTTGGTCGTTAAATTCCTTTATTTTATTATTGAATGTTGTATCATGAATATATAGTGTACAATTATAATTTCTAATAAGTATATGTTTGTGAGTGGGTGGTTGTATATTACAGTTACTCTTAATTCTGCTTTGATTATAATTTTTTACAATATAACAATCAAGCCTTTCTCTATTTTTTGCACCTCTTCTTGGTTGTTGACGTTATTAATGCATTTATATTTACAAAGTATGAACGATTTTAATTGTTTTACATCAGTTTCTTTGTTATATTCAAATTCTTTATTGTTAATGTTGCATATTTTAGTAATTTCTCTTTTTAATTCTAGTTGTTCCGAGTTTGGAATTGGGATTATATATGATAAAGTACATTGTATAAATTTTATAGGTATACTAATTATAAATATTAGAGTATCATTACTTTTCATCACTCCGGATGTCATCTGAAGTTTGCTTAAATCTATTTGTTACATATCAATTTCTTCGTTAGTTAGTATGCTAGTGGTCAATGTCCTAAATACGACGTTAAGATCGTATTGGGCGATTTTAACGCCAAAATAGGAAAGGAGGACGTCTTCGGTAGAGCAGTCGGTAAGCATAGCCTACACGACACCACGTCTGATAACGGACTAAGGCTAATTGATTTCGCTGTGGAGCGAAATGTCACCATAGCAAGCACATGGTTTCCTCATCTCGATATTCATAAGCAGACATGGCGGTCCAATGATCATGTCACGATCAACCAAATTGATCATATTGCGATCGACGCAAGGCATGCCTCCAGTATTCTGGATGTCCGGACCTTCCGAGCGGCCAACATAGACTCGGATCATTACCTTGTTGTAGCGAATGCGGATATCCCATCTGAGCAACAAAGAAGAATTACTGTGAGAAAATTTAACGTCGAAAAGCTACAATCGCAAGAGACCGCCAGACTCTTCGCTGAACGCGTATCCCGAAATCTCTCAATCACCCCTATACCGCCAGCATCAAGTGCCGAAGACCAGTGGCAACGCTGCCAACATGCCATCAGAAACGCCGCGACTGATGTGCTGGGTCTCGCTCGCCCACCACCGCGAAACCCCTGGTTTGACGAAGAATGCCGGTGAGTGCATGCAGCAAAACAAGAGGCATACAAAGCGGCGCTGCAAAGGAAAACGAGAGCTGCTCGTGAGCTCTACGAGCAAAAGAGACGGGAAGAACATCGGCTTCTCCAAAAGAAGAAGAAAGAGCATGAGAAGCGCGCGTTTGAGAATATCGAGAGTCTATACTCCAGGAACAATGTACGGAAGTTTTACCAAAAGGTAAAAAGAACGTGTCAGAGAAGTAATACCCGTACAGAAACCTGTAGAGATGAGAATGGAAACCTCGTAGTAGAATCACAGTCGGTGCTGAGAATATGGAAAAACTACTTCTGCAGACTGTATAACGGCGACGAAGACCATCATCCCGCTGTCAAGCAGAATGAACCATTCAACATGGACGATGATAGTCAAAATTTCCTTCCACCTGACCAAAACGAAGTGAGGATAGCAATATCCAAGCTAAAATCGAACAAGGCTGCTGGACCTGACGGTTTACCGGCCGAACTTTTCAAGGCAGCTGGGGATGAATTGGTAGAGTGCATACACCAACTCATTTCTAATATTTGGTCAGAGGAGTGTATGCCTGATGAATGGAATCTCAGCATCGTTTGCCCGATCCACAAGAAAGGAGACCCCCTCAACTGCGCCAATTATAGAGGCATCAGTCTCCTCAACATCGCGTACAAGATCTTTTCTGCGATATTGTGTGAACGCCTGAAACCTTTTATCAACAGCCTGATTGGACCCTATCAGTGCGGTTTCAGGCCAGGAAAGTCCACCATCGATCAAATCTTCACACTTCGCCTCCGACAGCATCTATAGAGAAGAGCTTTATAGAGCCATGTCTAGTTTTGACATCCCTGCCAAACTTGTCCGCCTGTGCAGGCTGACGATGGAGAACGCTCGCTGCTCCATCAAGGTCGGTAATGACCTCACCGAGACCTTTGATGTCAAAAAAGGCTTTAGACAAGGTGACGCACTGTCATGTGACTTCTTCAATATTGTACTTGAACGGATTGTGCGGAACTCACAAGCCAACACCGGAGGCACAATCTATTACAAGTCTGTACAACTGCTTGCATACGCCGACGATATAGACATTATCGGAAGATCTCAGCGGGCTGTCACCGGTGCTTTTGCAAGCATTGAGGCGGAAGCGGCCAAAATGGGTTTGGCGATAAACGAGGGCAAAACCAAGTATATGCTGTCAACTAGAAGGGAAAACCAACATCGACGAATTGGACAAAACGTCATCGTGGGCAGCTATAACTTCGAGGTAGTAAGGGACTTTGTCTACCTTGGCTCTGCTATAAATTCAGCAAACAAAATCAGCGCAGAAATCAATCGAAGAATAACTCTTGTCAATCGCTGTTTTTTTGGGCTTATAAGGCAATTCAACAGTAAAGCCCTCTCTCGAACAACTAAGGAGACTCTATATAAGACCTTCATCATCCCAGTCCTGCTTTACGGCGCTGAAACATGGACTTTATTAAAAGAGGATGAAGATATCCTTGGTCGCTTCGAGAGAAAAATTCTTCGTAAGATTTTCGGTCCCGTTTGCGTTGACGGGTTTTGGAGGAGAAGATTCAATCACGAACTATACGAGCTGTATAGCGACATCGACCTAGTCAAAAAACTGCGTATTGGACGTCTGAGATGGCTAGGACATGTAGAGCGAATGGACACCAACGCTCCGGCCCGCAGAGTCTTCGAATCTAACCCCGAGGGACGACGCAGTAGAGGGAATTATCGCCGTAGGTGGCGCGCACAAGTTCAAGGGGACCTCGACCAACTTGGAGTGCGCAACTGGAGGCAATTAGCTAAAGACCGAGCTAAATGGAGAGGCTTGTTGGTTGAGGCCCATGTTCACCCCGAACTGTAGCGCCACCTAAGTAAGTAAGTATTATTTTGTTTCTGGATAAATTTACACAATTTTGTATTGGGTTTATATGATCTTCGAGCATAGTTAATTGTAATAACATTTGGGTTATGATTAGTAGTTCTTGGTGTAGTTTGAATATACTTCTATCTGTTGATCCTAATTTTTTTAATATTAAGAGTCTATCTTCGTCTACTGATTTCTTTATTGCCTGTATAGATGCATTGAAGTTATTGTTAATGATTATTTGATTAATAAGGCTTGTTATTGCTTGATGATTGTTATCCTGTATGGATTTAAAATGTTCTTCTATATCTTGTCTATCATTATCATCCATAGTTCCATAGAGCCATTTCAGTCCTGTTCCTAGTATATTTATAAGTCCTCGTTTGACTCTATGTGGTATTAGCGTTTTGATTTTGTGTCTAATTGTTAGTATTTTATGCTCTATTGTTGTCGTTAGTTGAATAGGGTTTTTGTTTAACTCTTTAATTGAATTTTCTAGGGTTTTTAAAGTATCAATTTTTTTTTGTGGTTCTATAACATGTAATATTTTTACTCTTTTTTTTACTAAATCTATTTGACTTGTTTCTAAATTAATGTAACCTGATTCTGAGTTAATTGCTTCCATTGTCAGAGCTGCAGTTGTCATCTGTGGTAGGGTTGTTAGTAGTATTAATATTGTTGTCATCAGGTGGGCGACCTGAAATTGGTTCATATTTCTTAGGTCTTTTGATATTACATATCGCTACTTCGCCTAGTTTTTGTTTAATGAATCTTGGCATTATTTTACGATTTTTCTTTTTCAATGTGTTCATATTTTTTACTAATCCTTCTTCCCTAGTCTCTATATATTCTTCTCTAGTTTTATTTTTTTTTCTCTATAGTTTTATGTTTCCTCTCTTCTATTCATTCTTCAATAATTTTTGGTTGTATTCTTTCTAATTGTACATCTATTGGTCGTTCCCCTATTGTACTATGTATTTGTCTGTTGTAAAATTCTACTGCTTGTAATAATTTTTCGTTCGTAGTTTCTCTTTTTAGGATATTTGCAGTTCTCATTTTGTCGGCTAGAGTTTGATGTAATCTTTCGATGTCTGAATTGCCGGTGTGGCTATTTGGTTTTGCTATGTGTATTTCTATATCTTTTTCCTTATATAACTCTCTTAGTAAGAATTTATCAAATTCATGGTCAGCAACCATTTTCTTTGGTCTTCCCATCATTGCAAACCTTTCTAATAGTGCTTCTCGTAGTGCCACCATGTCTTTTGTTTTTATTATTCGTGCAGTGGCATCAAGGCAGGAGGAGATGAGTTGGTAAGGAGCATGCACCAGCTCATCTGTAAAATCTGGTCGGACGAAAGTATGCCCGATGAATGGAACCTCAGTATCGTTTGCCCGATCCTGAAGAAAGGAGACCCTCTGAACTGCGCCAATTACAGAGGTATAAGTCTCCTCAACATCGCATATAAAATCCTGTCTGCCGTATTATGTGAACGCCTAAAACCGATCGTCAACAACCTGATAGGTCCTTATCAGTGCGGTTTCAGGCCGGGAAAGTCCATCATTGACCAAATACTCACACTACGGCAGATCTTGGAAAAAACCCATGAATATAAAATCGATACGCACCACCTCTTTATCGATTTCAAAGTTACCTATGATAGCGTGTATAGAGACGAGTTATACAGAGCCATGTCTAGTCTTGGCATCCCTGCCAAGCTCGTCCGTTTGTGCAGAATGACGATGGAGAACTCTCGCTGCTCCATCAAAGTCGGTAAGAACATCACCGAACCGTTCGATGTCAGGAAAGGTCTTAGACAAGGCGACGCGCTATCATGCGATCTCTTTAATATAGTACTTGAGAGAATTGTACGAAACTCACAAGCCAACACCGGAGGTACAATCTTTTACAAGTCTGTACTACTCGCTTATGCCGATGACATTGACATAATCGGAAGAACTCAGCGGGCCATCAATGGGGCATTTACGAGTATTGAGATCGAGGCAGCAAAGATGGGTCTAGCGGTCAATGAAAGCAAAACAAAATATATGCAGTCTACAAAAAAGGACACCCAAACATCGGCGTCTTGGACAGAACGCCACAATAGACAGATATAATTTTGAGGTAATAAAGGATTTTGTCTACCTAGGCTCTATGGTGAACTCCGCAAATGACATCAGTAGGGAGATCACACGGAGAATTACTCTTGCCAATCGTTGTTTCTATGGGCTAAAACGGCAATTGAGTAGCAAAGCCCTATCTCGAACTACTAAGGTAACTCTTTATAAGACATTAATCATCCCAGTCCTGCTGTATGGCGCAGAGGCATAGGCTTTGACAAAACCGGATGAGGATGCCCTTGGTTATTTCGAGAGAAAAGTTCTTCGAGCGATCTTTGGTCCCGTCTGCATAGACGGTGAGTGGAGGAGAATTTACAATGCCGAGCTATACGGCATGTACAAGGACATTGACTTAGCCAGAAGAGTTCACATACAGCGACTAAGATGGTTGGGTCATTTAGAGCGGATGGAGCCCAACGTTCCCGCTAAGAAAGTTTTCGAATCCACCCCGGACCGTAGCGCCATCTAAGTAAGTAAGTAAGTGGCATATTTGAATAATTTGTCTATAGTGGTTAGTACAGCTATTTCTCCAACAAAAAATATGTCTGTGTGTATGATTTCGTTTACTTGCGAAGGTGTTTCCGTAATTTTAAACTGGGGTTTGATTGGATTCCTGTCTATTTTTTGTTTGTCGCACGTTTCGCACAAATTAATAAATTTCGTTATTAGTTCTTTTAGCTTTGGGAAATAAATTTTACCTTTTAATCCTTGATCATTTTCTTCTATCCCTGCATGGCATGTTTCTTTCGTATGATATTTTTCTATGGCTTTTATAGTGTCTTCCTCGTTTAACATATCTTCCGTCATTTTGGTGCATTTCACAAATTTGACTTTTGTGGTGTCAAACGTTTCTAGTAATCTTCCTTGAATATAATTATATTCTGAATCACTTTGTTCACAATATATTCGTACGGTTCCGGGTTTATTGATAAGTCGCCTAAAGTGAGCTATACCTTTGAGTCTGAGCTGTTTTCTTGTTATTACTGTTATACAGGGTGTCCGCCGGGAACGTATACTACTTTGTTTGCCGCCATTTTGGTAAACATTAGTCTTGACAGTTCATATTTGGCAGTCGTGAACTAGACACGTGGCAAATTTATTATGGAAAAATATTCGATAAACCAACGTGTTTTAATCGTTAAAACATTTTATCAAAATCAATCATCGATTACTGTGACGATGAGAAAGTTACGTGAAATTTTTGGGAGAAACAACGTGCCAACAAAACGCACTATTTATCGTGCAGTGAATGATTTCGAAGAAAGAGGGTCTGTAGGTGATAGGTCCAAGCATGGGCCACAACGTACTGCAAGATCGGCTGAAAACATTACTGCTGTTCAAGGAAGTGTTCAAAACAATCCATCAACCTCAATTCGACGCCGTGCTCAGCAGCTTGGTCTTCAAAGAACGACTTTGGCCACAATTTTGCACAAGGATTTGCATTTGTTTCCATTTAAGATTCAGTTGACACAAGAGCTTCTTCAAGTCGATTAACATGTGGTATCAACAAGACGGTGCCACATCGCATACAGCCAGGATTACAATGGAATTACTGCGAGACCACTTTCCACAACAAGTTATTTCAAAAAATGATGATGTTGATTGGCCTCCACGGTCGCCTGATTTGACTGCTCCTGACTTCTTTTTGTGGGGATATCTGAAAAGCAAGGTTTATGCAAACAAACCAGAAACGCTTGAGCAACTCAAACAAAATATTCGTGATGAAATTAATGAAATACCGCGTGAAATGTGTGAGAATGTAATGAAAAATGTGCTCAAAAGGGCTCGCATTTGTGAGACTAGCAGAGGCGGACATTTACCTGATATTGTATTCCATACATAATTGCCGACATTAAATAAAACATTTATCAATATAAGATCCATTCTTTTTCATTTAATCAAAAATTATAAACAAACAAAGTAGTACACCTTCCCGGCGGACACCCTGTATATGCATTTTTGAAGTTTCTTTTCTTCATTGGGTCATTGCTTAGTATGATTTGGGTTTTAAATTTATTAACTATAGTCTCTTTTATAGGTATATGTTCTATCTGATTTTCCGATTGTGAATGTCTTGTTACCTGTTCAGATTGTTGGTCTAGTAATTGTCTTCTTTCATTATTGTAGGTAGTTTCGGTACCATTTCCCTATATGTTTTATTCGTGTTTCTAGGTTTTCTTCTGAAAGTGTTCCTTTGGCCCTGCTTGCCAAAGTGTATCTATCTTGTCTTTTGTATTGCTTCGGGGCTTTCGTGTTTAATCTTGCGTTTTCTGTTAAACTTTTCTTTGTTTCATTTGTTTTGTTTTCAGGGTTAATTATTTCAATTTTCTGTTTGGGTGTTGTCGGAGTAGTCATACCCCTTCCCTGAGACTTAACCGTCCCGGTCATACATATTTCTGAGCTCTGTATTCTGCTTAAGAAATCGGCTGTAACGTTTTCTTTTCCTTTCAGATATTCTATTTTAAAATTGTACTTTCCTAGTCGCAAGAGCCATTGTTGAACACGTGGGTTTATGTCCTTTCCTTTATGTTTGGCTTGAAGCCATTTAAGAGGTTGGTGATCAGTTATTAAGTCAAATTCTCGGGCATAAATGTATGGTCTGAAATAACTCGTTGCCCATACTATCGCAAGAAGATCTTTTTCTGTCGTGGAATAATTTCTTTCACTGTCATTTAAAGTTCTTGATGCGTAGGAGATTGGGTGATTTTTTTGTTGTAGGACAGCTCCTATTGCGAAATTGCTTGCGTCAGTGACTAGTTGAAAACGATCTTTAAAGTTTGGGTATCCTAATATTGGTGGATTCATTAAAAATGTTTTTAGTTTAATAAATAAATCTTGATATTCCATATCTGTGATATCAATAGTTGCTCCTTTTCTTAGATACTTTGTCATAGGTTGAGCTAGTTTAGAGTAATCTTAAATTTACGGATACTACCGTAATTCCGAGAAATCCCTTTATTTGTTTTTCGGTTTTTGGTATTTGAAACTCCTGGATTTTCTTGATTTTTTCCGGATTTGGTTTAATACCTTCTGGGGTCAATATATGTCCTAAATATTCTGTCTCTTTCATAAAGAAATTGCATTTGTCCGATTGAATTTTGAAATTATTTTCTCGTAGTTTGTTACATATTCTTTGTATTGATTCGACATGCTCTTGTAGCGAAGTGCTAAAGATCAATATGTCGTCCAAGTATACTATACAACTTTTGTTAATTTCTTCCCGTAGAACGTTATTAATCAACCTCTGAAAGAGGGTGCGTTCTTAAGGCCAAAGGACATCCTAACGTACTCATAATGTCCCATTGATGTAGAAAAACCCGTTTTCTTTATATCTTCAGGTGACATTCGAATATGATGGAATCCCTTTGCCAAGTCTAACGTTGTTAAGTACTGTGCTCTACCTAGTTTGCTTAGTATGCCTTCTATATTAGGAAAAGGATATTTATCACTGATAGTATATTCGTTTAATCTTCTGTAGTCTATGACTATTCTCCACTTCTTTTGGTTAGAGTCATCTAATTTTTTAGAAATAATCCACAATGGACTGTTATATGGTGAATTAGATTCACGAATTATGCCTTGACTGAGCATATCTTTTATTTGTTTACTTATTTCTTCTTCATGTACTGAGGGTACCTATAGATTTTTGAATATATTGGACTGTCATTTGTTGTCCTAATTTCATGCGTTATTTTATTGGTGCATGAGAGAATATCTCCTTCTTTAAAAAATAAGTCTTTATTTCTTTTAATTAGTTTTATCAGTTCTAGTTTTTCCTCCTGATTTAAATCATTCATTTTTACTTGTCCTTCGTTGATTTCCCTTGTATGGATGGATATACTCAACTTCATATGGGCAATATGTAAAATATAGTTTTTCATTGTTTATTTCTAAACAATCAGTTTCCATATTTATTATTGCTTTTAGTGGTCTTAATAGGTTCTGCCCTATTAAGCAATCAAAGTTTTTATCATTTTTTATTTCTACCAATTTCCATACCATAAACTTATTTTTAATTCTGAATTCATGAGGTAATTCTGTAACTGTTTCTTCGTCTATTCTTGTTGTATCTACTAGCGTACTAATGTTCCGGTTTTTTATCTGTCTACGTTTAAAAATCTTTAGTCTATCTTTGTTCATAATGGACACCGTGGATCCTGTATCTATTAAACAACGTAGTTTTTCAGTGCCCACCGTAATTAATATTATAGGTAAGTTTGTTTTAGAGGCATTGTGAGAAAATTTACTTCTTCGTTGTTTTCATTTGATTTTTCCTCGTTGTGTAGAATATCCATTACTTCTGGTCCTACATTATGATTTTGTCTTCTTACCTTGTCAGAGTTTGTTTGTTGTCCGTATTGTCTTGTCCCATAGTTAGGATTGTAATTTTGTCCTCTATAATTAGGGTTAAAATTCCCGAATTTAGATATCTATTATTTTGACCTCCTAATATTTGATCATTATGTTTTCTAATTTGTTCGGAATTCCCCAGATTTCTATTATTATTATAATTATTTCTTAGTTTGTTACTAAAGTTTCTTTGAATGTTGTTATCATTATTTCCTACGTTATTATTTCTATTGCTTCTAAATTTCATTTCCTGCCTATTGGTTAATTGAGGATTCATATTTACTATCTGTTCTGTTTCTAACAATCTATATGCAGATCTAAAATCCGTAATGTTATTTACTTTAATGACGCCCTTTTGTATTGGGTCGATATTATTTAGGAATAATCTAAGGAACATGCTATCTGTATTTACTGGATTATATTCCACCGGAGAAGTGGCATCAAAAATCCATTTATTATTAATTTCATTCAATATATTTTCTAATTTAATAAAATATTCTCTTACTCCAAAGCTCTTGATAGTTGCTGCTTGTTGGTAAAGTTGAGAGTATGATGCCTTGGTCACAAATTCATTCGCCAACTCTATCTTGATCTGGTTCCATGTTGGTGAAAGTCCCAAGATGTGTATCACCTTTGCTGCTCTTCCTCGTAATCGATTGACTATAACTGCTGTACAATGTGCTCGAAGATGTACTTTGATATGAGTCATCTTGGCTTCTATCTCCCTGATGAACATCTTCAAGGTATAGTCATCTTCTCCACTGAAGCATCTGTTTTTGGATAGTTCCTTCAATAGCTCATCCTGAGGTGTATCCGCCAAGTTGTAAAGGGCCATGTTGTTTCTTCGACTTGATTAATTTCACAATCAAATCTTTGTATCTTTTGTCCTTTAATTAATTCACTGTTTCAGATTTTATACGGTTCTGAGTAACCTTTATTTTGCGTAATGTTAACACAAAATTTTATTAAATCACTTGATTTAAGACTGTATATTGTGTAGTAGACACACAATATAATATACGCCTTTATCACTGATTTTACTTTTTAGAACGAAGTTACGTTTCACTGGATTTGTTTTGTGAATCCTAAACTTGAAAAAATAACTACTTTTTAATTTAAGTTAAGTGGATTTCACCAGATCCTACCGACTGCGCCAGTTTTAGAATTTAATTCTATGTGAGTCAAAAATAAAAACACAAGTAAACTTTTGAGAGTTCTTTATTCCTTGTTGATAACTTAAGACTAACTTATTTTCTGTGTCTTTACAATACTTATATTGGTAAGAGGTCCATCCCTAATTACTGAAGTGTTATATGACATGTGGGGTCTTAAGTGTTATATGATTGTTTTATGACATAAGTGGTTGCTTGGTTAGGACACCATTAAGTGATTGTTTAGGTATGACATCATCCGATGAAATAACTAAGTGAGGGTATATGCGATTTTTCTTTTGTTTTGTGTGGAATTACTGGAAAAGAGAAAACATGCGCGAACTTACTGCATACTCATTTGAAACGATCTATATAGTGTATGTGTGAGTATATGTGCACGCTCTAACGTGATCGTTTTCTTATATCGTTTTCCATTGGGCCAAAAGGAGTACTCTTTTTCTGTCCCGAACAGAGAAAGCACTCCCGATCATGTTCCATTCAACATAGATATAATAAACAAATTGATAATATATTAATAAAAACATGATGGAATCTAATATCGTTTTCCATTGGCCAAAAAGAAGCCATTTTTTGCTTTGTTTTCCTGTGAAAAATGTAAACAAAAAATCAGACATTCACCAACACAGTGAAACCAATGGAAAACGACACTATTCTTCGGTTTCCTTTTCTATTATAACTGCACAACCCGTCAAGTTGTGTGTTTTGTGCAGGTTTGTGTGCGCTCTGGTGGGGATTGCCACTGATTTACACATTTTTAGTATTGTATGTATGTATACAGTTGGCAATTATATTTCATTAATGTATGTTTTCCACTGGGGATTTTTAATAATTGAGTTATTCCTAGCAATATGGGTCAAAATCTGTGGACTATACATAGAAATGCTTTAGAAGAAAATACTTCTTTTTTTTGTTTAAAGCGGCAGGCGGGCGAAGCAAGACGAGCACGGCCCAGCTAGTAGATGAATAAGAGAGTCCAATTCTAGAGTTGACCTTACATCTTGTTTACTCCGTGTTGGAAGAACTGGACTGAAAGAACTGTTCGCGCTTTTTGCTAACGCGTTTAATGTATCAGTATTGGAAGGACGCGAGTTACGTCCGTCCATTGACTCCCTTCACGCCACACACCCCCTCACCCAAGGCTACGTCCGTTCATTAACCCATGATCATCATTCCCTATGCAATCCACATTGACCGCCGTGACCCAGAAGTCATAATATAAACGTCTGGATGATTGCCCAAGATTCCAAGGAAATACTTTCAAGACTGCATATACGCAATTAATCAGCAACCTACTTATTATTGATGTTATTGTAATTCTTAGAATTGTAAATGTACAGGCGATACACTTTTGCAAGTCAATTAATCGGTACCAAAACAAATTTTTGTATAGATATTGTCATGTTTAAATTAAAAACCTTATCCCTTTTTTAATGCTAAACTTATACAACTATTTTATAACTTTATTTTTTTTTATTCGCTTTTCAATAAATTTATTTAAAAAACAATTATTTAACTTTATCTCATTTGTTGTTAGCGTTATTTCTTTTATATTTTTTTTATTTTTATCTGGTTTAGGTTACTATACCTTTTATTTGTTTTTTATGTTAAATTACTAAATATTAATTTTAATTTTCATTTGTTTTAAGTTAATAAATTCTTTTTTTGATTTTGTCTGTTTTATATTACTAAATTGTCCTTTTGATTTTATATAGTTTCCCTCTTAGCACTATGCTTACAGAACTATAATTTTCAGGAGGCCCATTAGATTGTTTGTCAGTCAGATCTGAATGTGCGTCTTCTAATGGCTACTAGGAGACCGACCCTTGATCAAATTCAAATTCTAACGCTCGCGATCACCTGGGAGGTTTTATACTGTACTTTTTACTCTTGAAAAAAGAATTAACAGTTTCACTACTTGAGCGTTCACTGTGTGGCACCTGCTCGGGTAACAGTTTAAAATTAATGTTATATTAGATTTAATGTTCTAAAAACAAATTAACTTCATTCAAAAACTTCTCACTTAAAAAAGACTAACTCTAAGAATGGGTTCGATACCTAAATAGATATTCCATTGCTTGCCACCCAACCCATGCGACGACAGCGTATTCTTCGGTGTCGGGTGCATTCCTCATCAAGGCAATGCGGTGATCCAGACGCAGCGTTAGCAAATTTCGGCACGTTGCAATAATCATGTTCAACGGCGATGTGAACCTTGGGAACATGACTACAACTTGAAGTATGTTGATTCTGTGGGAACATATATTGAACCGTAACTTAAAATGTATTTGCTTACATACATACATTTTTTTTCCGAGGGTGGCACTCTGTAGGATTTGAACGAAATGATCAACTTCGACTTCGAGTTCATAAGGCGTCTTCAGTGACACGCTCAATTCGAAATTTTTTTTCAAACCCTCCCATTAGGGCTTCGCTCATCATCAGAATAAGTGGAGAGTGATCGGAGGAGAGATCAAAACTTTCTTCAACTTTTATACAGTTCTCTGATATTCCTTTTACAACAAAGAAATCGATCAGGTCGGGTATTTTATTTCGATCAGTCGGCCAGTGTGTTACCCGTTGAGTGAAAGTCGCAACTGTATTCCACTCCCGCATTGTAAGGCGCTCTGTCTTTTTGCGAGATACATCTTGAACCCCAGAAGATGTGTTTCGCATTAAAATCACCACTAATAATGAAGTTGGGTCTAATGGAGCCAAAGACATTTGTGATATGATATTTTTCAAGCTTGTGTCGCAGTGGACAGCAAATAGACGAACTATTGAAGGAATAATGTCTACTTCTTACACGTACCGTGCTCACTTACATTCCTTCAAGCTCTATCTTTATTTCTGCCGAATGTTCGATGCAGTCTTTTATGAATAATGATGATCCGCCCCATGGCAGTTGCGACGGGTGATAAGCGTGTTGTAACGATTCTTTTATCGTTATGTCGAAACAGACCAAGATAATTGTATCTTGACTATCAGTGGTATTACTGATGGTACATCAGAACACATAAGAGATATGAGAAATGGTTTTGCAGCTTCTAAGCAGACTCACTTGGAAATAATTAAATGAAAGTCTTAACAACTGCTTAACGATATTTGAAAATTCAGTCCTTATTTCTATACTATTTATACAAAATTATTGCTTAGCCTAGCATATTAATTGAACTAACAAATGCAAAGATACTTATTCTAATATTGAAGGAAAATTGCTTACCCGACATAAACTAGAGGTACAAATTAATAAATCGAAGAAAGAACAAAAAGGTATATTATGTTACTGGCAAGGTGTGCAGTGCATGGTGTAATGTGAGATATTGAATTGTGCGAAAGGTATGTGTGTGCTGTGTATATAGATAAAGTGCATGACAAATTTAATGATTTTATGTTATCAACGAACAATTCTTGTTGTATCTTGTGGTGTAGTTATAGTTTCCGCATCGAACTTCTTTCAAAAAATAGTTTATTTCGTGCAGAAATTGTGCTTAACTCTTGCCATATGCATCCTGAACAACATTTGTTTCTTCTGGCGTACAACTTGTTATTGTTTTCATTCAATAATTAGTTATTTAAAAGTATGAATTATTTTTTCCCCTCTTTTCCATTAGAATTTCACAGCTGAGTTCATTCAAGCCGAGTTGCCATGCGATTTATTTTCCCTTATAAAATTCAGAGAATATGCGATATTTTTCTTTTACTGTATGTTTTGTTGATCCTTATTCATTCAAATGGTGTATATTCACTCAATAATTATTAATTTGAAATCATTAGGAGTAACTCGGATAAGTATTTACTATCAGATACGCTTTTATGTGCATAATTCCAATACAAAGAAAACATAGAAATCATAGAATAATATTTAAAGTGCAGAAAATACTTCATATTCTAATTTGGCAGCATGTGTTTTGACAATTGTCGACAAAAGTGCAGCCTAGCAAGGAATAGGCGAACTAATTTTCAGATCACGAAAATAGATCCAAATGAAAAGCAAGATCTCGTATTGTTATTGTAATGCATACATACCAATGATCTGATCTGGATCAGATCAGATAATAAAACACGGCTTTGTTAAATCTAAACAGTACGTGCAACAATAAAATGGTAAATTCTTAAAGCTAACAGTATGTGTGACAATGAAATGTTAATGTTCTTAAAACTAAACAGTATACATATTCCTAAAGCTAAACACGTGTAATGATCGCACTGTTCACTGTACGACATATGCAATCATTACATTTGCACCAGTGCCCCCAGTACTCCCTCGTATTCTCACATTCCACACAATGTATCGCTTCATATTTCACACTGACCTGCATCACTTTTTGATAATATTACCTTCGGCGCCACAGCGAAAATAAATCAAAACAAAAACATGCTATACCTGCCATACACCCTCAGTTGTATGCATTGTAATTTGACACCACAACGTACTACCAATATTACGGAGCGTTGGGTCATTGAATGAATGAAATGCCGATATTGCACATTGTCGATCAAGTGTATTTGGATCGTCGAGTGCATGAGATGTCACTGCACGGTAATAGTATACATACTGTCGGTCAAAGACATGCTGATACTTATGGTATCAGTGACCATCAACGAACCGTATGAAGCGACTACTCATTTTGGGTCAATTGCAGGTCGGTGCATCTAAGTGTCAATGGACACAAAATGGGAGTTTCTGCAAGAGGGTCCGTTGGCGTTTGCTTCATATTTTCTTTAAAATGCGCGTGTTATGAGAATTATTCTCAGGCTTAACTAACATTTCGGCTGCAAGATTGTTTATTTTAGATTGCTCCTCAAGAGGTTCGGCAGAATAATGGAAAACACTTAAGATACAGGATCTTGTGAACTGTTACTTTTACTCTTCCCACATTTCGCGGCTAGAGCGTATGTCCGAGCCACGACGTCCGACGGCTTTTCTTTTGCAGCTTTATCTACAATCGTCTAGGGTGATTTTAACCCCAAAATAGGAAAGGAGGACGTCTTTGGTAGGGCAGTCGGCCTACAGGATACCACATCTGATAACGGACTAAGGCTAATTGATTTCGCTGTGGAGCGAAATGTCACCATAGCAAGCACGCGATTTCCTCATCTCGATATTCATAAGCAGATATGCCGGTCCAATAATCATGTGACGATCAACCAAGTTGATCATATTGCGATCGACGCAAGACATGTCTCCGCCAGCATCAAGTGCCGAAGACCAGTAGCAACGCTGCCAACATGCCATCAGAAACGCCGTGACTGATGTGCTGGGTCTCGCTCGCTCACCACCGCGAAACCCCTGGTATGACGAAAAATGCCGGCGAGAGCATACAGCATAACAAGAGCCATACAAAGCGGTACTGCAAAGGAAGACGAGAGCTGCTCGTGAGCTCTACGAGCAAAAGAGACGGGAAGAACATCGGCTTCTCCAAAAGAAGAAGAAAGAGCATGAGAAGCGTGCGTTTGAGAATATCGAGTTTATACTCCAGGAACAATGTACGGAAGTTGTACCAAAAGGTAAAAAGAACGTGTCAGAGAAGCAATGCCAGTACAGAAACCTGTAGAAATAAAAATGGAAACCTCGCAGTAGATTCACAGTCGGTGCTGAGAATATGGAAAACCTACTTCTGCAGACTGTATAACGGCGACGAAAACCAACATACCGCTGTCAGGCAGAATAAATCATTAAACATAGACGATGATAGTCAATATTTCCGTCCACCTGATCAAAACGAAGTGAGGATAGCAATATCCAAGCTGAAATCCAACAAGGCTGCTGGACCTGACGGCTTACCACCCGAACTTTTCAAGGCAGCTGGTGATGAATTGGTAGAGTGCCTACACCAACTCATCTGTAAGATTTGGTCAGACGAGTGTATGTCTGATGAATGGAATCTCAGCATCCTTTGCCCGATCCACAAGAAAGGAGACCCCCTTAACTGCGCCAATTATAGAGGCATCAGTTTCCTCAACATCGCATATAGTAAAACGGTTGCCTTGCACGCAATATATATTAAAAACACAGTCTTTCGCTTTTAAAGTTATTTTTACTTTTTTATTTCTTAAAAATTAATACGAAAACAATTCGGTACACTTGTAATCCCATGGGTAGTTTAAATGGAACTGACAAGAAGGTGAAAACTCGCGTACCTCGGGAGACAATCGACGTGAGTCCGTGTGGGATTCCGTTTACGGGGCACATTCATAGCTGCTGCACATGTCGGCACGTCGTGTTATTTCTTGACGTACAGATGGACTGTACACTGCCAGGGGGGTATTCGTAAACAGCTGCACATGTCGGCGCGTCGTATTATTTATTGTTGTTCAGATAGATTGTGCATTGCCAGGGGGTATTCTTAACCAGCTGCACATGTCGGCGCGTCGTGTGCTGATTGTGTTACTGCCCAGGTAAATATAGACTGTACACTGCATGGGGTGTATTAAATATCACTCGCCCCTCCTCAAGACCGATGCTCTCCTGAGTATCCTTAACGTCGTCTTTAACTGTTATAGCCGTTCTTTTTGCCTTAAATTTGAAGATCGCAGCCACTGCTAAAGCAATTACGATGATTATGATGAAGTTGTATGACACTCCATGTTTAATATTGTTTTCATTTGCTTTCTTCTATTTTCTCCCGAGTCTGGATATGTTTAGGTTTATATCTTCAAGTTCTATTTTAGCGTTAACAATTTCTAGCTCATTATAATTTGATATACTTATATTTTGGTTAATGATAATTTGTTTATTAACGTATAATATTTCATTTATTCTAACACTACAATTATTAAAGTAAATCAAATTATTTTTTAAGAGCTGGTAGTTTATATTATTACTAGTGTTTATTAGGTTCGTTTTGTAAAATTTTGTTGTGAATATTAAGCCATCATTTAATTCTATGCCCCCTTCAAGTAGGGGTTAGAATATACCCAAGGTAGGCATGCCTGTCGTAAGAGGCGACTAAAATCCACCCTCCGTATACCGAGCGTAGGGTATACACAAAATGCAATGAACAAAACAAAACGATTGATTACCCCAGGTGGCAGCCCAGGTTCACTGGAAAATCCACCCTCTTCGGAGGTCGGCTCTACGGATTCTGGGGAGAGCCAGTTATTGCAACTAATAAATCCCTTCCTAAAAAGTGCAAGGGTATGTCGATCTCCTCCATCAAGATCGAATAACTCCGGGAAAAGAAGTCCACCGGAAGCGCCAGCGCGCGAAATTCAGGACTCAGCGAAATACAAAAGGCTTGAGGAAGAAAATAAAACACTCCGAATCAAGGTTAGCGAAATGGATCTACTCTATCAAGATCTTAAGAAAGAGATAGACTTATTAAAAGAAGAAAATAAGGTCCTAAAGAACACGTATTTCGAGAAAGAACGCGAATATACTCCAGCACGCTTAGCTAGTCTGGAATATCACACAGATGAAGAAGAGCTAGCACGCGAAACGTATCGGGTCCCAAAGAAAAGACCTAGTAAAAAACGGAAAGCCGGTTCATCGCCCGAAGTCGAGCCCGTGAAAGAAGAAAATCACAAAGAACCGCAAGTAAAGCAACTTCAAGCGCAATTTCGTCCACCCCCACCAATAAACATCGTCGGGATAACGAAATATAATAAGTTGCAAAGCCTCCTTAAAGGAATATTAACATCAATGTTTAAGGTTACGTCTTTGAGGGATAATGCGAGGAAAGTTAACGTCGATGACTACAATGACTACCGAGCTGTGTCCCAAAAGCGAAATACCGAAAAGATTCAATGGTATACTTTCGAAATCAAGTCAGAAAGGCCACATCGTGTTGTTGCAAGGGGACTCCACCCCTCATGCACCAAAGAAGAGGTTATGACTGATCTTCAAGCCAAAGGCTTTAAAATTCTTGATGCCGTTAATATCATCAAGAAGGAGAAGCAACAAACGGAAATAGATAAAGACGTCTTGGTAAGGCGCGGACTTCCGCTTTTTATGCTTACCTTCGATAAGTCTGATAATATCAGCGATATCTACCGAATTAGAGCTATACTAAATATCGTGGTCAAAATCGAGCCCATGCGTAGAAATTTAAGGATCATTCCGCAGTGCAAACGTTGCCAAGGATTTAACCATACACAAATGTACTGCAAAAAAAAACCGCGATGTGTGAAATGCGCCGGAAACCACCTCTCCCAAGTCTGTGGAGTAAATAAACAAACCTCGTCAACATGTGCTAATTGTAAGGGAAAACACCCGGCAAATTATAGAGGCTGTGAAGTATCTAAGGAGTTGCAAAAACGAAGAGATGTGCTCCTTAAGCCCCTAAATGCAAAATCTAAGCTGAAAACTAAACCAAAGCGTAAGAATGCACAGGAGAAACTAGCTAAACTAAAACTACCGGGTTCAGAGCGCAAAAAGGTGAGGGAAAGAGTGGCAACAGAAAAGTCCTCGACCTCAGTTCTTAAAAGAAACGGCACTGAAAAGCTAACATCGAAAACGCCGCCGGGTAATGGCCCTCGGACAGCAGGAGTGCAGACTTACGCTCAGGCTGCGGCATCCGAAAAACCAAAATACGTTGAAATTTCGACGGACTTTGTCTCTCATGTTTTGTCGGTTATTCTCGAGAAATTTGAAGAACAAAGCAAAATAAATAAAATTATTGTCGATAGACTGGTTAAGCTTGAAAATAATTCTCAGAAAATGTGTACTTCAACTAGAATGTGAATATCAAACGAATGTTAAAAATATGTACTTGGAATGCAAACGGACTTTTGCAAAAACTTGACGAATTGGAAATACTCATGCGTGAAAAAGATATTGATATTTGCTTGATTTCTGAAACCCACGTAAAAAAGGAATCGCATTTAAAAATAAAAGACTATAATGATTACCACGCTTGTCACCCTTAGGGAAAAGCGAGAGGCGGATCATCCTTGCTTATTAAAGACTGCATCGAACAATCCGAAGATCTAAAGATAGAGCTTGAAACTTTGCAACTGTGCACGATTCGAGTTAAAAATAGTCAGTGTACTCTTAAAATCTCATCTATCTACTGTCCACCGCGTTCCGCGCTTGAAAAATCTGATTTTACTAACTTGTTTGAATCGCTGAAACGTAATTTTACCATCGGCGGCGACTTTAATGCGAAACATACGTTCAGGGGCTCAAGATACAGCTCGAAAAAAGGTAGAATGCTCTATGGGGCAGGTATGGAGTACAGTTGTGATTTCCATTCGACGGGTAAACCGACTTACTGGCCAACTGATACTTCGAAAATACCTGACCAGATCGATTTTTTCGTTGTGAAAGGAATATCTATCAACCACATAAAAGTCGAAGAGAGCTTTGATCTGTCGTCTGATCATTCCCCGGTTATTTTAACAATCAGCGAAAAACTAGTCTTTAACCTAGAGCCAGCGAGATTAACTGGTCGAACAACTAACTGGGAAGGCTTTAGGAATGAAATTGAAGATACACCCCTATTATGGTTAGCGAATCGAACGTTCGACTCAAGTCGAACTGTCAGTGGATTGCTTCTGTCGTGATATTGCTGTTAGCAAACATTTTCATTCGAATAAAGAATAATTGCTGACAAAGGAAATAACAATTAAATGTCAACTGTCAAGTGTATAAAGCGACAGAAGTAATTCGCCAGGAAGTTCGACTTGAGTCGAACGTTCGATTCGCTAACCATAATAGGGGTGATAATGTTGAACTGAACGTTCCACTTACGACACCCTATAAACTTGAGATTGAAGTTGATCGCTTCGTTGAGATCGTACAACTCGCCTCTTGGAATAATACGCCCAATCCAAGGAAAACGCCGGACAGATATGGTTTACGATATCCTCCGGAAATAAAAGAATTGGTCAAGGTAAAAAGAAAAGCTCGTAAAAAATGGCAACAGAGGCGTGCTCCGCAGCATAAAGCACACTTGAATCGTCTGTGCAATTTGTTGAAGAAGACTATTAAGGATTTTAACAATCGTGCAATATGGTGCGTTTTGGTGAAACGTCACTTCTCAGTGAAGTAAGATTTAATACGGAGTACAACAACACAAAGTGACTTGGAACCACTTTAACTTTGTTTCTCAGTCGAAAATGAGTTGCGATGGATGGGAAGAGCTTTTTCCCTGAGAAAAGCTTTTCATTCAACTGGAATGATTCAGTAGTATTTCATACATGTAGGATATGTTTATTAAATATATAATGGAATATAATTGTAGGGTAAGAAAGTAAGTGAAATACAATATAAAATCAAAAGATATCTCTAGCACGGCACGCCTCAGCACAATACGTCTTCACTCACTGGCGACTGGTTAAGGAGTGTTGTTCTTGTTTCTGCATCTTCTCGGTCTTCCTGACTTCGTCGTCCTCGACGTCCTCGCTGTCGGT
The DNA here is from genome assembly GCA_945910035.1 of Brachypalpus laphriformis. Classification (NCBI taxonomy): domain Eukaryota; kingdom Metazoa; phylum Arthropoda; class Insecta; order Diptera; family Syrphidae; genus Brachypalpus; species Brachypalpus laphriformis. The sequence continues at coordinate 109,043,803 of OX246754.1, read as the reverse complement.
TGATTCACACTGATCGTAGTAGTGACTACTAGTAGACGCATACGGCTTCATATTATCAGCAGAACAGCTCGTCTGATTTGGTTCTTCATGGTCACCTAGCTTTTCAACTAGATAACGGTCGTTCCTTAGCTTTGATGTAACACTATAGGGCCCCAGAAACTTCGGCTGCAGCTTTAGTCCTGGACCAAACTGCGTCCTTTTGACTGCGACCAAATCTCCAACTCGACACTGCTTTGCGGTTTTACGCTTCTGGTTGAAGGTACGTCGATTCTCTTCCTGTATCTTTTTGATTTGTGTAGCGACTTTGGCACGTAATTCAGTACGTTCACGATTAAGTACTTCCACAAATTCTTTTTCGACTAGTTCTTTAAGCTGTAAGTCTTCTTTTAATCGCATCACCCTTCCTGTCAGGACTTCGAATGGAGTAGTACCGACGCTTCGACAGTACGTGGCATTGATGAATTGTTGAACCTTAGGAACATGCTTGTACCAATCATCAGCCTTAGATAAAGATAACTTGGTAAGAATTGGTATGATGGTTCTATTCACCCTCTCGATTTGGCCGTTGCCACGCGGAACTCCAGTCGTTGTTAGTACATGTTCGATCTTCTCGTCATCGCAGTATTTTCTAAAAATAGTGGAACGAAAAGCTGACCCACGGTCGGAGACGATTCGTCTGGGATTACCAAATGTTGAAGCTTGATGTTGCAGACGTGCGATCACTTCGTCACTAGTTGTCGATTTGGTGGGGTACAACCATACAAATTTCGAAACTGAGTCCACGACTGCAAGAATATGGTTGTATCGCTTCTTCGTATTAGTCATCGGTCCCAAATGGTCAACATGGTAGGTATCTAAAGGGACATCTCCTTTGTCGATCGGGTTGAGTAGTCCTTCAGATTTGCCCTTCTTTCGCTCGGCCAAAATACACTGGATACAGTTACTGACGAGGAAACCAAAACTCTCGCTGAACGATGTGCTCGGTTTTCTGCCACCCAAAATGACCTTGCTCATGAGCCTGGCGAATAACATCGTGCTGCATCGCCTTCGGAACAACAAGTAAAATGTCTCCTTCCTGCGAACGATACAAAACATTATTTTTAAGAACAAAATTACAAGACTCGCCTTTTCTGATTGCTTTTCTGATGTCATCCAAGGAAACGTCTTCTTCTTGAGCCCGACTTATCCGTGCCGTCAGCAGATCAAATCGTCTATCGATGTTATAAACGCAAACAGGATTCCGGCTCAACGCATCTGCGTGACGCATTGCCTTGCCGGGACGATGCACCATCGTATACTGAAACTCTTTTATCAGCAACGCCCATCGAGCAACCCTTAAACTGATGTCGGTTTTTGCCATCGTCAAGGTAAATGCTTGACAGTCGGTAACTATCTTAAACGGTATTCCCAACAAGTATACTCGGAACTTTTTAAGTGATTTCACCACTGCCAGAATTTCCAATTCCTAGCTCGTATACTTTTCTTCGGCTGGCGTCGTCGTCCAACTGGCATAGTACACTGGATGCATCAAGCCGTCTTCTGAATTTCTTTGAAATAATATGGCACCAAGTCTTTGTTTTGCAGCATCCGCATGTAGCTCCGTCTCAGCTCCCACGGCGTATATTTTCAAAACAGATTCGTTGGTCAAAATGTCTTTAAGTTGTTCAAAAGCTTGTTGTTGTCTCGGTCCGAATTCAAATTTACTATTGATCTTGACAAGCTCAGTTAACGGTCGAGCTATCGTCGCAAACTGAGGGATAAATTTCCTGAAGTATCCGGCTAAACCGCAGAAACTTTGAACGTCTTGAACTTTCTTCGGTTGTGGGAAACTCGCCACTGCTTGCACCTGCCTCGCTGCTGGTCTTACCGTTCCGTCTTTAATCACATGTCCAAGGTACTCTACACAGCTGTTCAAGAAGACACATTTCTTCCAGTTAAAATTTAGCCCAAACCTACTAGCAACTTTCAGTACACGTTCTAGTTTAGCCAAACTTTCTGATGTATCTTTGGCTGGCACTATAAGATCGTCTAAGTATAAGAGTACTCTTCCATCAGAAATCAAACTACTAAAAACAGCTCTGATATGTCGCTGAAATACGGCCGGTGAATTACAAAGACTAAATGGAATACGTAGGAATTCAAAGTGTCCGTCCGGAATAATAAATGCTGTAAACTTGATGCTTGCGTCGTCGACCGGAACATGGAAAAAACCGTTTTTCAAGTCTAATGTGGTATAGACCTTCGCTGCCTGTAACCGATCAATTTGGTCCTCAATCAAGGGAAGAGGATATCTATCCCTAACAATCTTTTTATTCAACTGCCGGTAGTCAACGCATAGTCTCATATTGCCATCTTTCTTCGGGACTAGTACGATTGGACAGGCGTACTCAGAAACACTAGGTCTTACGATTCCATCTTTTAACCATTCTTCTACTATGGAATTGACTGTAGCTCGATGATCAGCTGACAACTGTCGGAAGTTCTGATATACAGGAACGTCATCTTTGAGGATAATACGCATTTTAACACCACTATCTTCAACTGCGTGCGGTACATAACTTTCTATCAGGTTTTGCAACTGTTCCTTGACTGTCGGATATTCAATGTGGTCGGTATTGACTTTTTCTTCCTGGTTACAAATTTCGATGTTAAATATTTCAGCACTACTAACGGTTTCGTCTTCTGGGAATTGGCCGGAGTCCTGAACTGAATCATTTATCTTGATACAACTTGCATGTCCTTTTTTTAAACGAAGCTCCACAAAATCTGTCAATTGACTACCAAGTATCAGGTCATGTTTGATTAAAGCGTCTGGAATCACATGAATTTCGATGCCGTATGCCGTCCAATGTGGCTATAGCTTCAAAACCACCCATCGTTGCCATTTCCTCCGAACCAACACCCATAAACGGAATAGGATTCCTTTGCAGTTTCGGTGAACCCAGCACTACGTATTTGGTAGCTGAAATAAGATGAAGATCACTCCCTGAGTCAATTAAAGATTTAAACTTTTGTCCCAATATTACAACTTCTTTAAATATTTTGTTAGTTGTCGTTGACACCGCTTCACAGCTTTTTTTCTGTTTTGGACATTCTTTGGAGCGATGTCCAAACTCACCACATGAAAAGCATTTAAACCCTTTACTTTTATTAGGACAGTCTTTGTTCAAATGGTTCTTCTCACCACAGTTGAAGCAATGTTTGGTCTGCATATCTTTGCTGCTAGTTGGGTACTGCCTATTCTGCTTCATTTGGCGTAGTTTATAGCTAGCTGTTTGTCTGGTCTTACTTCGGTTCTTCATCGCTTCATACTGCATTAATCTTTTACGTAGCTCTTTGATATCGGTTGCCCCGTATAAAAATGATTTGTTAACATCATCGTCTTGCACACCGTCAACGATATATTGTATTTTTGCCTCTAGCTCAATATTGGCATGACTCGCTATTTCAAGGACACGATAGACAAATTCCTGGTACGATTCGTCATTTCTTTTTTTACCAGAGCTTAGTTGTCGGTGGACTTCTTTACTATTTAGGGTCTGTGAAAATTCAGAAACCAGCGCATTTTTAATGTCTGTCCAGGAATAGATATTAGTGCATTCAAAATTTATAAAAAGTTTCGCTGAACCTCTGAGTAACTTTTTTGCATATACTATCCTCTGTGGATCGGTCCACTGACAAAGGTTCGCAGTTTCTTCAAAATCCTTCGTCCACTCTTTCACATTTTGCATGCCGTCTCCACTGTATGTTTCTAGTGCTTCTTCTACATCCTTAAAAGACAAAATCGGTTGGTATGACCTCGATGGCAACACTCGTACGTCCTCAGCCTGCATCGTATCGTCGCTCACATTGCTTACGTCGTCTCGTCGAAGGGCATTTCTTAACCTAGTACATAATTCTAATTTGTTACCTGTAGTTTTCAGCTTCAAGGCACGAAGTCTCTCCTTTAAATCCACCACCGTCAACGCAGCCAAGTCGTCATCGTCTTCTTGGTCTGATTCAGCAGCATCGTCTTCAACCGCCAGTCATCCTCGCAGCCGCTCACGCTGATCAGATTTGCTTCCTGTTGTCGGCAGATTCAATTTGAGGAGTTCCTCCTGTATCTCCTTCATGGACAATTCATCCACGTCTACGCACACGTCAGGTCCATCGCCCACACTACTTGCATTACTCATTTTATTTTTCGAAAAGACACAAACGTACTTTAAAAATATGAGGATTTTAGAATTACTTCACTTTAGGGGAACGCAATTTGAACTGTGCGCTATTCACTTCGACCATCCACCACAGACGCTAGTGTAATACTCGTCGTTTCTTGTTTATCTGTAAATATATCTACTCCACAAGTCACGTATACCCTTTTGCTGGTATCTCGTCGTTGATCACTGCAACGGATCCTTCAGTTTCGTTGCTGTGTGTTCGTCGTCGTCCTCAAGTATATATGTAGATACTATTTACTTCGTCGTCGCATTTGAGTTTTATGGGTTTATTTTTCGTCGTCGTCTTCGAGTTTTATGGGTTTATTTTTCGTCGTCGTCTTCGTACATATGTATTTATTTATCTAAGCTTAATACAAGCATTTTCAACTTAAAGCTAAAACTTAAAAACTAACAAAAAAAAAAGGGACTTAACGCTAAGCTTAAAACTATTATTATTTATTATTATTATTATTTTTTTTTAACACAAGCTTAAACTATCTAACTAACTTAAAACTAACAGAGGATGGAAGAGCTAGGAAGAGAAGGGAGAGGGTAGAGGTGAGAATTTGGGTGTGGGGGTGGTAAAATCAAGACAGGGCTAGGTGGAATTGAGGCGGAGCTGAAGATCGTTTCTGCTGCAGTGGAAGTCAAATGTTTTTTCCATATAGTTAGCCAAGCGCAACATTCTGGACAGTGGTGCATTATAACCATAATTGGTGCGATGATAAGAGAGACGGAAGAGGGGAATGGACCTTAGGTTACGGGGATTGGTGTTAAATGAGACTAATTCAAGAAGCGCGGGGCAATCAATTTGACCAGTGATTAGCTGATGGAGGAAGAGTAAGTCGGCAATATCGCGACGAGTTTCGAGAGACTGAAGATTGATGAGCTTTAAGCGTTTAGAGTAGGGAGGTAAGTCGTATCTATCAAGCCAAGGGAGACCGCGTAGGGCGAAACGGATAAACCTGCGCTGGACGGCTTCAATACGTCGGATGTGTACAGCATAGTGTGGCGACCAGGCTTGGCTAGCATATTCGAGGATAGGTCTAACGAAGGTTATATAAAGTGATTTGGTGACGTATGGGTTCGAAAATTCCCTTGACCAACGTTTTACAAAGCCAAGCGCAGAATTGGCTCTATTTATTATGTGGTCAATATGGGAACGGAAGTTAAGTTCCCTATCGCAGATAACACCTAAATCACGCAAAGAGGAAACTTGTGGGACAAGCTCGTTGCAGAGTAAGTAGCTCCTATGGGTTGATGGAAGTCGTTTACGGGAGTAGGTGATGAATTGGCATTTGCTGACGTTAAGTTCAAGATGATTTTTCTGGCACCAGAGAGAAAATCTGTGTAGGTCATCTTGAAGTGGGCGGGAGTCATTGGGAGAAGATATGTATCTAAATATTTTCATATCATCGGCATAGACAGAGAGATACGAGTCTTTGATAATGCAGTCGACATCGTTGGTGGTCAGGACAAAAATTAAAGGCCCAAGGTGACTGCCTTGAGGGACACCCGAAGTGGCCTTAAAGGAGTTAGAGACGGAAGATCTAAATATAACCTCGTACTGCCGACCTTCCAAGTAGGATTTGATCCAGTTGATAAAACCGGGTTGAAAACCAAGAGCTTTCAACTTAAGAATAATAATTCCATGGGAGATTTTATCAAATGCTTTACTGAAGTCGGTAGCAATTACATCGATTTCGCTGCCATCCTCAAATGTACACAGCGCCTGAGAAATGAATTCAGTTAAGTTGGTGGTTGTTGATCTACCTTTAAGGAACCCGTGTTGGTTGGAAGAGAATAAGGGTTTGCAATGAAAAAACATCGAGTCGTAAACGATGCTCTCGAAAAGTTTGGGTATGCATGATAGTTTGGCGATAGGTCGGTAGTTAGATATTTCATTTTTAGGACCTTTCTTGTGAATTGGGATAATAAATGAGTTCTTCCAAAGGATAGGGAAAGAACCTTGGGAAATGGACATAAGAAAAAGAGAAGTCAATGGTTGGGCTAAGTGGGTCACGCATTTTTTTAGAACAATTGGGGGCAACCCATCAGGACCGGAAGAATAGTCATCTTTAAGTTCATTAATCTTCTCTGCGACAAGTAGCGAGGTGATACAAACCGAAACTAATGACGTTTTGGCGCAATTGTCCATATAAGAGAAGTAATCGTGGTCGGGCTCAAGAATGCAGTCAGTGAACGACTGGCTAAAAAAGTGAGCGAATAGGTTTGCAACAATTTTAGGGTCGGGCGAAGAGGTGTTGGCGAGTTTAAGGGTAGAAGGATAACTATCAGATTTTCGTTTGGCATTTATGAAATGATAGAATCGCTTAGGATCAGTAATGAGACTGGATTGCATTCGATCAAGATAATCCTGGTAGAGAGATTCGCAGAGTTCGGCGAAGTGTGTATGTGTGTGCTGATAGATGGAGTAGTCATAGCCAGAACGGGATTTTAGGTATGCTCTCCAAAGTTTGTTCCTCTTGTTACGAAGTGAACGCAATTGTTTATTATACCAGGGTGGGGATGAAGTACTGTTTTTTTGGAGCGAAAAAGGAACAGCTTGCAAAAGACAATCGAACATTGTAGTATAGAAGGATGCAAGAGCAGCATCCACAGTAACGCGTGCGTAGTTAAAATTAGCATTACTGAGCAGGATGTTAAGTTTGGTGAAGTCAGCTTTTCGAAAGTTAAAGCTATATGAGTTCTGAGAATGAATACCAGAATTTAAGTCACCGTAGGAAAACGATACAACGAGGGGAGGATGGTATCTGTCTAGAGTAGAGAGAAGATGGTTGCTTGCTGTAACAACACAATTATCAGCATCAGATGAAAAGATAAGATCAAGTTGTCTGCCAAGGCTGTTGGTTATGCCACTGATTTGATGGAGGCCAGAGTTGGAGAGGCAATCTGTGAAGACGATTTCTTTGTCTGAGGTTGCATTTGAAGCGGTAAAATGAGACTCATCCTCAGACTGAACCCATTGGAGAAAAGGAAGATTGAAATCCCCTAAGATAATGACATCATCGTTGGGATCAGTAGCATCAAGGAGAGAGTCTATAGCATCTACAGCAAGTTGGTAGCCTTGAATTGGTTGAGAGGGGCGAATGTAGCAGCAAAGTAGATACAGATTACGTTTTAGGATTGTAATTCTAGCGCAAATAAATTCAAAATTAGCGGTATGCGAGGACTTGTAAAGTGCGGAGTCATAGCGCTTATGTATAGCCAGGAGAACTCCGCGGCCAGAAGAATCATCGTCTTTGTCAAGACCGTCATCGCGGAAAACGTTAAATTCAGGGGTAAATAACTCATTACTATTGTAGGCGGGGGAGAGATTAGTTTCAGTAAGGGCGAAAACATCTTTTACTTACTTAGGTGGCGCTACAGTTCGGGGTGAACCTGGGCCTCAACCAACAAGCCTCTCCATTTAGCTCGGTCTTTAGCTAATTGCCTCCAGTTGCGCACTCAAAGTTGGTCGAGGTCCCCTTGAACTTGTGCGCGCCACCTACGGCGATAATTCCCTCTACTGCGTCGTCCCTCGGGGCTAGATTCGAAGACTCTGCGGGCCGGAGCGTTGGTGTCCATTCGCTCTACATGTCCTAGCCATCTCAGACGTCCAATACGCAGTTTTTTGACTAGGTCGATGTCGCTGTACAGCTCGTATAGTTCGTGATTGAATCTTCTCCTCCAAAACCCGTCAACGCAAACGGGACCGAAAATCTTACGAAGAATTTTTCTCTCGAAGCGACCAAGGATATCTTCATCCTCTTTTAATAAAGTCCATGTTTCAGCGCCGTAAAGCAGGACTGGGATGATCAAGGTCTTATATAGAGTCTCCTTAGTTGTTCGAGAGAGGGCTTTACTGTTGAATTGCCTTATAAGCCCAAAAAAACAGCGATTGGCAAGAGTTATTCTTCGATTGATTTCTGCGCTGATCTTGTTTGTAGAATTTATAGCAGAGCCAAGGTAGACAAAGTCCCTTACTACCTCGAAGTTATAGCTGCCCACGGTGACGTTTTGTCCAATTCGTCGATGTTGGTTTTCCCTTCTAGTTGACAGCATATACTTGGTTTTGCCCTCGTTTATCGCCAAACCCATTTTGGCCGCTTCCGCCTCAATGCTTGCAAAAGCACCGGTGACAGCCCGCTGAGATCTTCCGATAATGTCTATATCGTCGGCGTATGCAAGCAGTTGTACAGACTTGTAATAGATTGTGCCTCCGGTGTTGGCTTGTGAGTTCCGCACAATCCGTTCAAGTACAATATTGAAGAAGTCACATGACAGCGCGTCACCTTGTCTAAAGCCTTTTTTGACATCAAAGGTCTCGGTGAGGTCATTACCGACCTTGATGGAGCAGCGAGCGTTCTCCATCGTCAGCCTGCACAGGCGGACAAGTTTGGCAGGGATGTCAAAACTAGACATGGCTCTATAAAGCTCTTCTCTATAGATGCTGTCATAGGCGGCCTTGAAATCGATAAAGAGGTGGTGAGTATCGATTTGGAATTCTTGGGTTTTCTCCAGGATCTGCCGAAGTGTGAAGATTTGATCGATGGTGGACTTTCCTGGCCTGAAACCGCACTGATAGGGTCCAATCAGGCTGTTGATAAAAGGTTTCAGGCGTTCACACAATATCGCAGAAAAGATCTTGTACGCGATGTTGAGGAGACTGATGCCTCTATAATTGGCGCAGTTAAGGGGGTCTCCTTTCTTGTGGATCGGGCAAACGATGCTGAGATTCCATTCATCAGGCATACACTCCTCTGACCAAATATTAGAAATGAGTTGGTGTATACACTCTACCAATTCATCCCCAGCTGCCTTGAAAAGTTCGGCCGGTAAACCGTCAGGTCCAGCAGCCTTGTTCGATTTTAGCTTGGATATTGCTATCCTCACTTCGTTTTGGTCAGGTGGAAGGAAATTTTGACTATCATCGTCCATGTTGAATGGTTCATTCTGCCTGACAGCGGGATGATGGTCTTCGTCGCCGTTATACAGTCTGCAGAAGTAGTTTTTCCATATTCTCAGCACCGACTGTGATTCTACTACGAGGTTTCCATTCTCATCTCTACAGGTTTCTGTACGGGTATTACTTCTCTGACACGTTCTTTTTACCTTTTGGTAAAACTTCCGTACATTGTTCCTGGAGTATAGACTCTCGATATTCTCAAACGCGCGCTTCTCATGCTCTTTCTTCTTCTTTTGGAGAAGCCGATGTTCTTCCCGTCTCTTTTGCTCGTAGAGCTCACGAGCAGCTCTCGTTTTCCTTTGCAGCGCCGCTTTGTATGCCTCTTGTTTTGCTGCATGCACTCACCGGCATTCTTCGTCAAACCAGGGGTTTCGCGGTGGTGGGCGAGCGAGACCCAGCACATCAGTCGCGGCGTTTCTGATGGCATGTTGGCAGCGTTGCCACTGGTCTTCGGCACTTGATGCTGGCGGTATAGGGGTGATTGAGAGATTTCGGGATACGCGTTCAGCGAAGAGTCTGGCGGTCTCTTGCGATTGTAGCTTTTCGACGTTAAATTTTCTCACAGTAATTCTTCTTTGTTGCTCAGATTGGGATATCCGCATTCGTACCTTGGCTACAACAAGGTAATGATCCGAGTCTATGTTGGCCGCTCGGAAGGTCCGGACATCCAGAATACTGGAGGCATGCCTTGCGTCGATCGCAATATGATCAATTTGGTTGATCGTGACATGATCATTGGACCGCCATGTCTGCTTATGAATATCGAGATGAGGAAACCATGTGCTTGCTATGGTGACATTTCGCTCCACAGCGAAATCAATTAGCCTTAGTCCGTTATCAGACGTGGTGTCGTGTAGGCTATGCTTACCGACTGCTCTACCGAAGACGTCCTCCTTTCCTATTTTGGCGTTAAAATCGCCCAATACGATTTTAACGTCGTATTTAGGACATTGCTCGTATGTTTTGTCGAGGAGCTCGTAGAAACACTCTTTGGAGGCAGGGTCCTTTTCTTCTGTGGGGGCATGAACACATATTAGGCTTATGTTAGCGAATTTAGCCTTGATCCGGATAGTCATAATACGCTCGCTCACGTGTCGGAAGCTTAAGACTTCTTGCCTAAGTCTGCCGCGTATGACAAATCCGCATCCGAATAAGCGTTGCCTGTTGCCTCTGTAGCAATCACCGTAGTAGATGTCACAGTTTTTCATCCTCTTTTTGCCTGGCCCATCCCATCGCACTTCCTGGATGGCGGTAATATCTGCTTTATAGCAGTCTAGGGCCTCTGCTAGTTGTTCGGCTGCACGTGGTCTGTAAAGGGACAGAACATTCCACGTACAGATCCGAAGGTCGTTGTCCTTATTTCGTTTGCTGGGGTCGTCATTAGTTGGGTCATCCTTATCCGAGGCTTTTGGTTGTTTCGGAACCATGCGTTTTTTACGTGGTAGGGAAGTTACCCCGACGGCACAACCCCCAACCTGGAGGGCCAGTTCCTTAATTATTCCCCTAGGACGAGGGGCCGGGTACACCGGTGCCAGTAGTCCACTACGGGAGTATGAGCGCTGCCGTTGGCCCATTAAGGGCTCCTCCGCCACCATCTCTATTCCAATGTCCTGACCAACATTGGAAATTCCTTACCGACCTGTGATCCGAATACGTCGAAGCAGCTCGCGCAAGGTATTCACTAAGTTCAACCTAACTGGAACTATAGACGCCACCGTTGACTCCGTCTAGGGAATTCGTCCGCTGCCGCCTGGAACAGGAAGAAGTGCTCTAGTGAGAAAAGCACTCTTCCCCCCCTCCGGCGAAAACATCGTAGGGCAACTTTTGCGAATTAAGGAAAACAGAGGAGGTTTTAGTGCGTAAACCGCGTACGTTCTGGTAGTAAACGGATAGGTATTTAGCTGTGCTATTATCTACGCTAGCAGGGCATGGCATTGAGCTATTTGGAGCGAAAATGCGTCTGTCGTTAGGAGCGGTAGAAGTTTTTAAAGTCAGTACGCGATCTCTGAAGATGGGAAAGACGTTTTGAGCTAACATAGGAAGCAAATGAAGAGAGATCGTTAGAGACATCAGTGGGCGAGATGTTGAAGCACTCATGAAAGCGGATGAATAATTGCCTTAACTCCTTGGGATTAGTAGGAAAACCTTCCTGGTTGATTGAGACCATTACATTAGTTTTTGTTTTACCATCGATACAAATGGAATCAGGTTTGTTGTGCAAGTATGCAAGATACAAACGAACGTTCTCGTAGATTTTACGATCTCTCAAGCGAGACATTACGTAACGGCCATCATCGCTCTGATCAACTAATTGCTTAGTTAGTTTAACCTTAGGGGGAAGCATTGGATCCAAAAAGGTAGATGGAGCGTCGGGAGAAGCTACTTTAATAGAGTTGGAAGCGCTGGTGGGGTCGGTTGGGTTGCCAACGGAGGGTAACGGTGGAGATGGTCTAGGGTTAAGAATGTGCGAGTGAGAAAAATTAGGATACTTGGTTTTAGTGTTGGAAGAAGTTTGCTGTGACGAAGTGGCAGGAGCAGGTGTAAGGTTGAAAGAGACGCGGTTACGTTTAGGATGAGGAGTAACATTAGAGGGAGTATTAACTGAAGGAAGAGAAAGAGACTGGATTATTCGGGGGGGAAAAATAGGAAAAATGTTAGTTTTAAAACTCCAGTTAGGGTCAGGATTTGTCTGAGAGTAGGGCTTAGAAGTGTGATTCGGCTTAGGCTTGGACTTAGACTTAGTGTTAAGTTTAGGCTTAGAGCTAGTGTCATTGGTTTTGGCGATCCACTTTTTGAAGGACAAATCACCTAAATTGAAAGCATCGTCAGTGGGGCTCGAAAATAACCAGTCGTATCTCGAGGGCATCGTGAACTTAAAAGTGCTAGACTTACTGGAATTTGCTGGTAAGATTTTGTGGCAGTCCGTAATTGTGATGCCAAATCGTTGGTGAAAGAAGTTTCGTAGCCATGAGGGGTCGACGAGACGAGAAGTAACTTTTACGGTAAAGGTCGAGAGATTGCTTTTATTTAATTTCTCAAGCCTATCGTTCCAATCGGATGGGGTCCAAAAGGCTCCATGTCGTTTGCTGAGGCGAGGTGGTGATGGGAGACTCCGTGATCCATCGGTGGAAGGTATGGTGGTAGCGGAAGTTGAAATAACTTGAGCGGCAGGTTGAACGGGCGGTTGTTGGATCCTTGGAGGCGAGTTAGCAGCGTTTTCAAGTTCAGTGAGTATGGATGTGTTGTAAAGCACGTGCGATTCTTTACAGGATGGCTGTACGTCATCGATTTTGCTGTTGATCACCCGTATTTCTTCACCCATATCACCGATGATAAGCTGAGTGGATAGTACTTGGTTGCTGATACTCTCCATCGTAGTTACCAGCTCGGCAAAAAGTGGATCGGGTTGTCCAGATGATGAAGTTACAACGGATGGGCTTTGGAAAAGGACTTCGATGTCGGACCGCAGGGAGTTGATACTCTTGCAAATGCTCGACTTGATTGCTTGAGAGTAAGATGAAAATTCTCGCTTAAGGTCATCAAGATGACTCGATTTGCTGAGAGTTTCACAAGGGGGTTTGTGGTCGATTTCACTGATAAGTTTTAATTGTTTTTCAATGTTTTTTAGCAATGGCTTTCGTGTAAGTTCGGAGGATTCAACGGTTTTGTTAAGATCCTCGACACATTTAATCACATCATCGAACTTGGACGAAAGCTCGAGAACCTTTTTAGAGAAGTTTTTATGGGATGCAAGCACGTTATTCGTAGAGTCATTTTGACACTTGATCGCGAGCAAGACATGGGATAGGGTGATCACTTTGCACTCATCGCAGTAGAAAACAAAGTTCTTAAGATAGTCTTTGACATAAGTCGCAGCTCGTTTTGATAAGCCGGTGCATGAAGGGTGAAAGAATTTGCCACAAAGACCACTGCAGTTAATCAGTTCCACGTTACTCATTTCACTTGAGCAATTTACGTTTCCACAGATATAAGCCATATTAAGTTGAAAGTGGGAAAGGTCAGTGTTGAAATGGGACACGAATAAACAAAAAAAAAAAAAATAAAACTTCTCGAGGGCACTAATTGAAATTGAAATTACGACACAACTTGGGTGAATAAGCCGAAAACTGCTGATCAGGAAGATTGCAGAAAATGCACGAAAAGTAGGTCGACTAGCGAGTGGTAAAGAACAACCGAGAAAAAGAAAAAACTGGGAAAAATTGCGGTAGAGAGAGAAAAAAATGCGTGTTAACGGTTAGGCGGTCGAAAGACAAGAATGTACCTATATTTCGTCGTATTATCGTCGTTCGTCTTACAGAAAGATATTTTTGTTTTTTTATATGCAGCGTCGTCAACTTATGTTTAATTTTTGTTTACTTATCCCACTTCTGACACCAAATTGTAGGATATGTTTATTAAATATATAATGGAATATAATTGTAGGGTAAGAAAGTAAGTGAAATACAATATAAAATCAAAAGATATCTCTGGCACGGCACGCCTCAGAACAATACGTCTTCACTCACTGGCGACTGGTTAAGGAGTGTTTTTCTTTTTTCTACATACATTTAAGCACAACTTTTTCATACTTTTTACTTCAATTTCAATTCAATCACCAATCTTCAAACAATTAAAAAAGTTTTTAACCAGATTGACTTAGAATCGTTTTGTGGAGAAGCTTTCACTTTGCTTTGCATAGTTCTCACGAAAACACACCAATTGGCTCTTACCTTAAAAGTTTAACAGCGAAAAAAGATTCCAATTGTTCACTTTGGAAAGCTGCAAAAGGCACCAAAAAGCCCAAAGTCCCCGTGGCGCCAATCAAATTAAATCAAAATGAATGGGCGAGGGAAGATAAAGAAAAGCGGACGTTTTTGCGGCCCACCTGGAAGAAACCTTTAAACCGTACGATGGTCAAGTGGTTTACGACAGCCGCAATAGGCTGGATTTACCATCTGACGATTTGACGCTCACAAGTGCAACGCTAAGGGAACTCAAACATGAGATCGAGAATCTAAAACCTAAGAAATCTCCTGGTTATGATTTGATTACCGGAGAAATTCTCAAAGTTTTACCTAGAAAAGCATTGATTAACCTTTTCCATATTGTAAATGCTGCACTCAGGTTAAAACACGTGCCGAGCCAATGGAAAGTTGCGGAAGTCATAATGGTTTTAAAACCAGGAAAATCGCCAAATGAAGTAAAATCGTATAGACCAATTTCGCTTCTTCCAATCATATCGAAAATTTTCGAGAGAATATTATTAAGGCGTCTCCAACCGGTTATAGAAGAAAATAATCTTATCCCTGACCACCAGTTTGGGTTCAGAAGTAAACATTCGACGATTGACTAGGTGCATAGAATTACTGACGTAATCGAGAAAGCACTTGAAGAAAAAAAGATTTGCTCAAGCGTATTTCTTGACGTCTCGCAAGCCTTCGAGGTGTGGCATGATGGCTTGAAATGCAAACTACGACAAGTTCTCCCTGTATGCTTATACGATATTTTAGAATCATATCTCGGAAATAGACTCTTTCGTGTTAGACATGGAGTCGAATACTCCGAGCTCAAGGAAATTTCGGCCGGCGTACCGCAAGGAAGCGTTCTTGGGCCGTTTCTCTATTTGCTATATACTCGTGATATACCGAACGAAGATGGCACTATCCTTGCTACGTTTGCCGATGACACCGCTATCCTAGCAGTAGGTAAAACAATCGAAGAAACGAGTGCAAAACGCACTGAATAATGTAAATGAATGGACGAGGGGCTGGCGGATCGCCCTCAATGAATCTAAATCTGTTCACGTGAATTTCACTTACAAGAAAACGAATGACTTGCCAATTTTTCTAAACTCGGCCCTAATACCCTTTGCAAACGAGGCCAAATATCTGGGAATGACACTCTACGCAAGGCTGAAATGGAATTCGCACGTGAAAATGAAACGTAAAGAACTCGAAATCAAATATAGAGAAATGTACTGGTTACTCGGAAAACATTCCCAGCTCAGTACTGAGAACAAACTGCTTTTATACAAGCAAGTGTTAAAGCCGGTGTGGACCTACGGTATACAACTTTGGTGTTGTACCAAGAAAACAAATGCAAATATTTTACAAGCTTTTCAAAATAAAGTGCTAAATTGTCCAAGCACCGTGGTATAGTAGAAACGACGATATCCACAGGGATCTCGGAATTCCGACAATCGAAGCTGAAACTAGATGCTTCGCGAGAAAGCATAGAAACTGGCTAATCGGACATGTCAACAATACAGTCCTACAAATCTTGTATGAGAGCAATTTATTGCGCCGACTACAAAGGACGAAACCTTTCGACTTGGCGAGATAATGATTAACCGCGTCTAGATTGCGGAATATGCAGGATCCTTCAGTGGAAAGTAACCTGCCAAACGTTTTTTTTTCATGATAGAAAAATTGTTTGATAAGTTTATACTTAGTTGCGATATCTAACAAATTTATATTGAAGGGTGGTGTTTTTTTAGTCAGTAAGAATTTGACACTACTATGAGCACGCGCTTGCTATTCTCATAGTGTCTATGGAAAATTTTTCACATACCCTCGAAAAAAAAAAAAAATGTAATTCTATAATTTCTGGTTCTTTGTTTATAATAAATTTACACGTTTTGTATGAGTTTTTTAATAAATTTTGGATACAATTTACACTTTTCTTAAATTTGTTTGTGTATCCTGCTTGGGTGTTTACTTCCTCTAGTCTAAAATCAATAATTATAGTTATTAATGTTTTCTTAATTTTAAATATCATTCTGGTATTTATTTCGTCGCCTAACTTGGTTTTTATAATACCTGTTTTTAGGATTGTCACTATCTACTATATGATTTTGTTGGGTATTATAATTTTGAATTTTTTGGACCTGGGATCTGATTTTCCTCTTCGGTTATTATTGACATAGTCGTTTCTAAAATCCGCTACACCTTTCCTATTTTTGTTCATAAGGTTATTTCTATTCACCTTTTCCAAATGTAAACGGTTGGATAATTGTTAAATAACGTCGTTTGGCATACAATTATTAATAAATTCGATGGGTTTTATTTTTGTGGTAGAATGAATTGAGTTATTATAATTTATTATAGCTTTAAAAAAATTATCTTTTAGTTCATCTTTAATGTTTTCATCGGCACTGAACAGCCTCATATGTTCATTAAATGTAGAATGCAGCCTCTCTTCATCCTAATTGCTTGTTTTTAAATACGGAGTTGTTAAATGTAAGCTTATATTATTTTGTATTAAAAATTGTTTAATTATACTAGTACCTAATTCGTTACCGGTTACTATTAAACTTGGTTTTCCCAGATATTGAAATCTGAACTTAAGTGCTTCTAAAATGGATACCCATGACCTGCCTTTCAAAGGATGCGCGGTTGCATATTTTGTTAGTTTATCTATAGTTGTCAGATACATATCATTCTTCTGTGGAAACCATATATCTACATGAACTATTTCATTGTGTTGCTTTGGGGTCTCGGTAAGATTAAACTTGGCCATATTGCAGATTGCACAGTTATTTATTAGTTTATTTATTTCTTTTTGGAAGTTGGGATAATAGTACTTATCCCTTAATTCTAGGAATACTTCATTTATTCCCCTATTATTAAAATGCTCTTTCTCTATAATTGATAATAATTTTCCTTTGTCAGCAACATCCTTTAAAAGTATGTTGGTTTTAAAGATTTTCAGATTTTTATTTCTTGCAAAAAACTGTCTATAGTTTCCTGGAATTTCAAGAATAATTACGCATCTGGACAATATAGAGCTATTAAACCCTTCTCCAATAATATATTTTTCATAATGATAACTAAGTTACTTTCCGGACCTAACTTTACAATATTTCTAACTTTTTTAATCAATATTTTCATAGTAATGGATTGCCTGTCATCTTTTTCTAGTATAATCTAATTCTTAAATAGGTTTAAGGCTTTTTCTGTTATAGGAATAAAATCTGAACTATGAGTATCAGTATCTGCACTGTGTATGGTGTTGGAATCGAAAAGCTCATTAAGATTTATCAATAGTTCGTTTTCACTATTGGTTTTTTGATAATTTATTCTACTCAGTCCGTCTGCTACTACATTTTCCTTACCTTTGACATATTCCACATTAAAATCAAATTCTGTTAATTTAATCTTCCAGGGTTGGTCTGTGGTCCGTTTTAATCGTAAATATTCTTCCGAATAAATGCGGTCTAAAGTACTTTGTGGCCCAGACTATGGCTAAAAGTTCTTTCTCAATGGTACTATATCGTTGTTCGCGACCATTAAGGGAACGGCTTGCATAACTAATTGCTTTATTATTCTGCATCAATACTGCTTCTAATGCATAATTGCTTGCAACAGTGATCAGCGTACATTTTTTACTGAAGTCTGGATGTACTAAAATCGGGTCAACTTTTATGAGTTCTTTAAGTTTGTTGAAAGCTTCTATATAATCTTTATCGTTCGTATTAATTTTTGCATTCTTTTTGAGGTATTTCGTAAGATGGTAAGCAATTTTGGAATAATCTCTTATAAAACGTCTATAATATCCGGTGATGCCTAAAAAAGAATTAATATCTTTTTGATTTTTTGGAATATCGATTTTATCTATTGCTTCTACTTTTTTTGGATTAGTTTTAATACATGACCTAAAAAAACGGTTTCTGTTTTAAGGAAGCTGTATTTTTCTAATTGTATTTTAAGATGGACTTGGTTAAGCCGTTTAAGAATTAAACGTAATGATTCGATATGTTCTTCAATACTTGTCGAAAATATTAGGATGTCGTCCAAATAAACGAGACATATCTTTCCAATATACTCCTTCAATATATTGTTGATAAGTCGTTGAAATGTGGCAGGTGCGTTGCGAAGACCAAAGGGCATACGAATGAATTCGTAATGTCCATTCGCAGTGGAAAACGCAGTTTTATGTCTATCGCTAGGATGCATCTCAACTTCATGGAAACCTTCCGTGAGATCAAGGGTGGTAAAATACTGGCATCTTCCTAATTTATCAAATATCTTTTCGATATTTGGAATAGGAAATCGGTCTTCTATCGTAATCTCGTTAAGTTTACGATAGTCGATGACGATGCGCCATTTTTGTCTGCCTGATGCGTCTATCTTTTTGTGGACTATCCATATTGGGCTATTGTACGGGGGTGGTTGATTCTTTGATTATGCCTTGTTGGAGCATCTCTTCGATTTGTTTGTTAACCTCCTCTCGATTACTTGAGGATTACTATACAGTTTTGAATACACCGGTAATTCGTGTTTCGTTAAAATACGATGTTTAACTTCGCTCGTAAAAGTCAAATCGTCATTTTCTTGATAAAAGGCATTTTTGTTTTGTTTCATTACCTGAAGTACTCGTATTATCTTCATTTTTACTAAACTCTTGAGCGGTTGATATTCTACACAATGTGTTTATAAAAGTCTCTACCCATTACCCTTACAGGTACTGCTACCTCAGTTTTCCACTTGGGATGACATATGTACATCGTGGTTAATTATACTAAACTCAGCTCCTGTATCTACTATGAAATAAAGTGGTCTAATGTGGTTTTGGATTTTTATATAGGGTAGTTGTTTCCCGGGGCTCTTTCTGAAAAAAAAAAACATTGCCTATGCCCCTAGGGTTTTGTGAATCACGAGAATTCATATTATTATTACTTCTAGAATGACCAGAGTAGTTCCCTATATCTCTGGGAGCTGTTCTATTCAAGTTCTGATTGTTGATATGTGAGCTCCTATTTCTGCTTAGATAATTACTATTCCTTATTTCTGTGTTACTGAAATTATTATTATCATGAGTGTTATTAAAATTTGCATTTTGGTTTGTAATTCTGTTTCTATTCCAGTTGCCTGAGTTATTTCCCTCATTTCTAAACTCTGGCCTAATTATTCTATTAATTTAATTATTATTATTATAGCTTGTGTTTCTATATAAAGTTCCATTTCTCTTCCAATTGCTTGAATTATTTCTTTGGTTACCTATTTTTTGTTGATTTAACAAATTTAAACTAGTATTCGTGTGCCTAATTGCGTTTCCTAACTTCGAAAATTGATTCATCTGGTGTTGTGCTTCTAGAATTATTCTATAAGCGTCTTCTAGTTTATCGGGATTACGGGCGAAAATCATCGCTTTTGTAGGTTCTGGGAGATTTTCCTTGAAAATTCTCAAAGTGATGGAGTTCACTTCAGTAGAACTAAATGTCTCGTTACTGTGAGTCAAAATTCTGTTATGGACCCTATTAGCTAGACTGTTTAATTCAGAATAATATTTTTCGATTGTAGACGACATTCTGCATGATTTGAGTTTTGCCATAAGTGAAATACTACTCTCTGTTAGGATATTTTTGAGTTCTGTCCAATTGCCAACCGAACCGTGTCTGTGTATTGCTTGTCTTGTCTGCCCTACGAACTTGTTTTTACTATAGTCAAAAAGCATTTTTTGTCCATTCTGATCGAAAGTACATATATGGGTGATAACATTTTCTACTTGCGTAATGAAATCAGGTAGGTAATCTCGGTCACCATTAAGCGGGGTAACATTTTTTATGCTATTAAGCAAAAAATTAAAAACTTCGATCGCTTCGTGATTCATTTTTATTTTTAATTTATGAAAACAATCACTAATTCACCTATCACTTGCTTAAATATTAACTTTCTTTCTAATTTGTTTTCTTAGCTAACGCACTTTTCTTTCACAGTCTTAACGTAACTTAAACATATGTAAACAGCGGGTTCTCGTTGATAATCGTTGTTTCCTTTCCTGCTTTTCTTCTAGTTTCTTCCGGGTAGTTTTCCTTTTTCCTAGTTTATTCTTCTTTAGTTTATCCTCGTCGCCAGTAAAACGGTTGCCTTGCACGCAATATATATTAAAAACACAGTCTTTCGCTTTTAAAGTTATTTTTACTTTTTTATTTCTTAAAAATTAATACGAAAACAATTCAGTACACTTGTAATGCCGTGGGTAGTTTAAATGGAACTGACAAGGAGGTGAAAACTCGCGTACCACGGGAGACAATCGACGTGAGTCCGTGTGAGATTCCGTTTACGGGGCACATTCATAGCTGCTGCACATGTCTGCACGTCGTGTTATTTCTTGACGTACAGATGGACTGTACACTGCCAGGGGGGTATTCGTAAACAGCTGCACATGTCGGCGCGTCGTATTATTTATTGTTGTACAGATAGATTGTGCATTGCAAGGGGGTATTCTTAACCAGCTGCCCATGCCGGCATGTCGTGTGCTGATCGTGTTACTGCCCTGGTATAGATAGACTATACACTGCATGGGGTGTATTATATATCACTATATAAGATATTTTCTGCGATATTGTGTGAACGCCTGAAACCTTTTATCAACAGCCTGATTGGACCCTATCAGTGCGGTTTCAGGCCAGGAAAGTCCACCATCAATCAAATCTTCACACTTCGGCAGATCCTGGAGGAAACCCAAGAAGTCCAAATCGATACTCACCATCTCTTTATTGATTTCAAAGCCGCCTAAGACAGCATCTATAGAGAAGAGCTTTATAGAGCCATGTCTAGTTTTGACATCGCTGGCAAACTTGTTCGCCTGAGCAGGATGACGATGGAGAACGCTCGCTGCTCCATCAAGGTCGGTAATGACCTCACCGAGACCTTTGATATCAAAAAAGGTTTTAGACAAGGTGACGCGCTGTCATGTGACCTCTTTAATGTTGTACTTGAAAGAATTGTGCGGAGCTCACAAGCCAACACCAGAGGCACAAGTCTGTACAACTGCATACGCCGACGATATTGACATTATTGGAAGAACTCAGCGGGCTGTCCCCGGTGCGTGTGCAAGCACCGAGACGGAAGCGGCCAAAATGGGTTAAGCAATAAACGAGGGCAAAACCAAGTATATGCTGTCAACAAGAAGGGACAGCAAACACCGACGAATTGGACAGAACGTCACAATGGGCAGCTATAACTTCGAGGTAGTAAGGGAATTCGTCTACCTTGGCACTGCTATAAGCTCCAAAAACAAGATCAGCGCAGAAATCAAGCGAAGAATAACTCTTGCCAATCGTTGTTTTTTTGGGGCTTATAACGCAATTCAACAGTAAAGCCCTATCTCGGACAACTAAGGAGATTCTGTGTAAGACGCTGATCATCCCAGTCCAGCTTTATGGCGCTGAAACATGGACTTTATTAAAAGAGGATGAAGATATCTTTGGTCGCTTCGAGAGAAAAATTCTTCGTAAGATATTCGGTCCCGTTTGCGTTGACGGGTTTTGAAGGAGACGATTTAATAACGAACTATACGAGATGTACAGTGACATCGACCTAACCAAAAAACTGCGTTTTGGACGTCTGAGATGGCTAGGACATGTAGAACGAATGGACACTAATACTCCGGCCCGCAGAGTCTTCGAATATAACTCGGATGGACGACGCAGTAGAGGACCTTCTCGCCGTAGGTGGCGCGCACAAGTTCAAGGGGACCTCGACCAACTTAGAGTGCGCAACTGGAAGTAATTAGCTAAAGACCGACCTAAATGGATATTATGGATGTTATCCAAATAACAACGCGGCAACGGACAGGTGGAACGTATGAACTCTATCATTAAAGCTATGCTGATCAAAATGTCGATCGATAATCCCTTAAAATGGTTCCAGAACGTTCCACGGCATCAAAAAACAATCAATGCAACTGTGTCAAGAGCGACGAACTGATCACCATTCGAAATGCTAATAGGCGTTCCGATGAGGACAGAACGAGATGCTGAAATAATTAAATTGTTAGAAAAAGAAATAAGATGACAGTTCCAGGCAAAGAGAAGGGAAGCCAAGCAACAAATCCAGAAAATTCAAACAGAAAACAGGAAGACATTCAACAAAGGTCGGAAAGCGCCACGCAACGCAAGTATGCAGTTAGCGAGCTAGTAGCAATCCAACGCACTCAATTCGGTCCTGGACTAAAAGCACATCCAAAGTTTCTCGGACCCTACCAGGTGATTAAAATAAAACAAAATGACAATACAATGTACAAAATAGGAGACCACGAAGGCTCGCACAAAACATCATCATCCACTGATCAAATGAAACCATGGGTACATGACGACTGCACTGATTCGGAATCAGATTCAGTCGGAGCAGAATCAACTCAGGATGGTAGGATGTGGGATGATTAATATGTGTCAATCCACCCCATATGTCCGTACTTTACAAGTACCATTACAACTATGTACCTCGACAACATCCAGTTACCTTTCGATAAGTGGTTCTTAATAAAGACCTATTTGGAGAGAGAGCAATCAATTATTATATATGACGAGTTACGGTTTGGACTTCGACACGATCGCCACATATTTCGAGACGTCTCTCCCGCAATCATACGGCAACGCTAAATTGGTGTTAACTTTTTCTTAAAATACATTGAATTTACTTATTATACCCTTCACATGTTAAATTACTTATGCAGAGTGAATTAAACTTATAAAACCTATTTGGAACTGTTTTAATTACTTTGTCCTAGCCCCTAACATCTTTCTTTCAGATTTATTTTCAAATGTGTACCATTTGGCTTTCTCAGTATTTAGTTTGCGAGATAGGAAACGGTAGCTTTCGGAGTCTTTGACATTTTTTTTCACTTATTATTGTTGAGCGATGTTAGTCTAAAAACAGATGCCGACAATGACTTTAATATAGCATGCAGCTTGTTATAATCTGCGATCACAATCACGTTTATTGGTGGCGGTGACCTTTTTTAAGCCTGTCGATTTTTTTCTCCGAAATGTGTAATTGTCTTGCCTTGTTTTTTTTGCTTCGGGCTCATTTGGTGTGTCTTTATGCTGAGTCACGATTTCGGACGAGGAATCGGCTTTTTGTTTCTTTCTCGGACCTTTCTTCAAAATCCAATCTGTTCAGATCTTCACAGAGTATTTCCATGTTGCTTAGCCTGGTCCGGCGTTCGTCATTTTCCTCCTTAAAGCCTTTAGATTTCGCTGAAGTCCGTTCAACGTGCGCCGACAGTATCAATGTCTTCAGATTTTTATTACACGTATTGAAGGAAGGTGTTGATGGTGGAGAACCTGTTACCCTTGTTCCCCTTTAAACGAGGTCGCGTAAACGCAATAAATGGCTCGCCCCAGAATCCGTAAAGCCGAACTCTGAAGAAGGTGGGTTTACTAGTGTATCTGGACTTCCACCTGGGGTATTTACATCTTTTGTTTTGTTCATTGCATCAATCGGATTTTCTACGTATTTTTTTACGCGTACATATTTATGTCTTTTTATTTACTGCACTCATTAAGACTACGCAATAACAGCAATAAGTCTTTTCACGGCCTCTTTCATTCCTCAGTAGCTGGACTACACATTTTGTATTGCATGGTATCTCGCTCCCACATACGTGGAATGCAGATCTACAAGATATTTCTATTTGCTACCGGACCAGAAAAAATAGAAAAACCCAATGGACCGATACCCGGAAATCCTTTTTTGTGTAACTAAACAATATAGTATTTTGGCGAATGGGTGCAAAAGGGTTGTTAATTATATCTATTCTTTGCGAATCATTAGCGATTGTGTGTCAATACCCGTAGTGTCGGTTATTAGACGACACATTTCCTGGGGTTTTTCCCGTTTCATGATGTTATGGGAAGACGCGATTTCTTTCTTAGCCGGCGAATGAGAGTAAATGATTGAATGCATGTCAAAAAATACCTGCATACATACCATATGTATTTTTTTTGCAAATATGCACGTTGTTCTAGCTGCTGTACATGCTTTTTCGGCAAAAATTCTACAAGTGAAATGATTTGGAAAAGAACGATTCATATTTTCGTGTCCGGGTAGCTATAGACGTTTTTCTTTTTTCGAACAGAGCTCGAGCACATCGAGCGTGCTCTGAACCGAGCGTGCTCAGAGCGCTCTGATTTGTTTATGAAACACACTTGAGCACACTGATGTCATTTGATTAGCAATTATAGGTTGAGCTATCAAAATATGAATAGAATATCTATTAATAGTTATTTTTTATGCTATATTCACTTTCTGCACCAGAACAACAAATTTCGTCCGCCATTTCAATTGTTTTGGAATTTTTTTTTCTTTGTCCTCTCCTGTCAAATATGAGAAATGGCTGCGCTCAGGATTTTGCTCTGAACGCTCGGTCAAATTATTCAGAGGTCATTGAGTGCGCTCTGAGCATACTGTGAACGAAAAAAAAAACCAAATTCAAAGGTCTGATGTGTCTGAGCTAAAAAAGAAACACGAATTTTTTTTTTGACAACTCAGGCTCTGCTCTGAACGAAAAAAGAAAAACGCCTTATATTTACATATTCTCTCGTTCAACATAAATTTCAAATGAAAATTTGTCAAAAGTGAAATGGTTTGGAAACGAAACGTTCATGCATGCGCCGAGAATTATATTTGCAAATGGATTTTCGGTGGACTTTTGATGAAAGCAACCCTTCTCTTTTCTACTCACTTAAAATCTACCTGTCTCACTGGACATGACTTTCATTCCCATGAACGTGTGACCAGGCACTTTAAGCGGCCCTTACACGATCAATCGATTGACATCATGCATCGTGTATGTGTAGATTGATGCTACCCCTTACACACATCAATCGATTGACGGAAAATTTTTAGTTTTTGTGAGTTCTCGTGGTGTACAGATGTGCGATGAGTGAAACGGACGATTGTATTTCATATATCGCTCTTGCACTTTGCGTAAAGAGAAAAAAAATGTCATTAAAAAAGAGAATTTGGATGAAGGATTGGTTGAAAAAAACGGAATCAGTTCACACATGAAAATCTTTTGAATGAATTAAAAATATCTGCACAGGACGATTACAAAAATGTTATGAGAATGGATAACTCTATGAGTAATTGCTTAAAATAATTTCTCCTTTGATTGTAAAAAAAAGATACATTCATGCGTGAAGCGATTTCCGTAAACCAGCAGCTTTCTACAACGTTGCGATATCTTGCCACAGGGAATTCATTTGAGGATTTACAATTTTCAATTTGCCGCTAGCAACAGACATGTTTCCTTTTCCACGAAAAAAACACAATGAAGTAATTACGTCAATCCAACCCTCACACATCAATCAGCATGACGATGGTCATGCAAAATCAAACTCGTTTTGATTTTCGTCAATCAGCCTTCACCTAATGTATGTGATGCATACGGACACATTTTCACATACACATGTAAGTGATTGACGTCAATCGATTGATCGTGTAAGGGCCGCTTTAGTAAGTTTTCTTACGTATTAATGATGTTCGAATTAAGGAAAGAGACGATACACTGCAAGAATAGATCCATTACAGTCCAACTACAACATCTTCAATAGGGACATTGACCACTTAAATGTAAATGTAAGCGAAACCACCACTAGCATGAGCAGAAAGTTATAGCAAAGGTTATTGAGTTCAGTACACATTGTATATAAGATCAGCTGTAATTCGTATATAAACACAGATGTTTTCTTTAAAATAGTTCAAACAAATTTTGTCACTCTTTTTTTTCGATTTGCCATCAAATGTATTAATTGTCAGTAGCAAAGTGTGTAATAACTAATTATAAAGTCTTATAAATACAGTGTTAAAGTTTCCCCACTCAACGCTTCTCAAACAGAACTTACGGTTGAAAAGTCTACCTTTTTTCTGGTTTGGACTAACGACTCAAGTCACTTTTCAACCAGAGCTTACGATTGTAAAGTTTTCGTGGTTTGGACTAACAAATTAAATCCGAAACACCTTTGTTGAAAAACAGCGTAGGTAAATCGCATTTCGGATTCGATAGATTCGTTACTACCGGAGGTTTAACGTTCAATCTTGTCAAGCACTTTAAAAATGAATATGCATTTTGTTGAAGTGATCGATTTTGATGGTGTTAAATGTGGAGTTCCACGAAAATATACCATATTCTTTTATACGAACCGAAATATTAAATACTGTAAACGCTTGTTAGCGTGAACTATGCATTATGAACACAGAAATAGAGTTAACAAAATTTTGCTAGCGAAGGGCGCGACACATTAGATTATTGATTTACCGACTAAAGCAGCATATACACAGGTCAAAAACTCATCAAGCATTTGAGAGTGTGTTAGTAGACATTGCATATACACACATCAAGCATGAGTCTTCAATCATTCATTTTTACGTAAATGTTGGGATGAAAGCACGTGCGGTTTCTGGTGAGATTTGAGCGATAAACACTTCAGTTTTTAAAAAATATAAAAAAGAAAATATGAGTGACACGGACGATTGCTGCATCGCCGTGGGATGCGTTTCGTACTGCTCATTTTTTAAAATACGGTTGCTATACTCTTTAGCTTTTACGTTCCACAACGCTGGTAGAGAACGATTAACTTCTATAAATTCTAAAGTAAGAATATGCATGATCAATCAGTCAATCACCCATATACACAACGTCAATGCTGGTTACATGATTGAGTAAAAATCCAAAAAAATTGATTTTGCTTCAAGCATACACACAACCCATACGTTTGTCATTTTCACTAATGCACTCTCACATGCTTGATGAGTTTTGACATGTGTATATGCCGCTTAAGCAGGATATGTAACATATATTGTTCGGAATGTAGTCTCAATGCACAAAATGAAACTGCTTCGAGCCTACATAAACAAATACATTTAAAGATAGGTTTATTAGTGGAAACGAAGAACAACACGCCAACATCACGGATGGAAAAAAAAATCTTCTTGCATTTTTCCAGCGCGTCTTTGAACTTGTGAAAGCTGATTTTTCCTTCTTCTCATTGGTGTGGTGTTCATCATGGATTAAAAATATCTTCATACGAAGTAATCTAGAGCATTTAGATCATATGCAAGCTTCCATATCTGCCGGTAATAACATTATTTTAAGTCTGGGATACCTAGCATTTACGCAACCTTTCTAGTGCCGATGGTAGAATCATCCTTTTCTTTTTCAAGGATACATTCCATAAGATTAATGCTATTCCATTTATATCTATAAATTATATGAAAACAAGACAAAAATTTTCTTTCTTTGCTGTAATTTTGCATCAGGTTGTCGGGACGAAACGAGAAAATGACTATTTTATATATTTTTACTTATAGCTTAAAACTACCTTAATTACGTTTATACCCATATTGCTGAAACTCCCTGTATGTACCAGTGTAAGGTACGTCTATGTACCGGGTCCAACTGTACTGGCAGAAACTGTGACGGGAGTGCTAAGCTACCTAGCTATAAGGCAGGACACGGATGCTATAGTTTTCTGCCAAAGTAAAAGTGTCTTATCGTTTTGAATCTGCCAAAAATGAGAAACAAGCCGAGTGGTGGTCAAGTTGAATCTAAATTTGTTTTTCAAAAATCGATCTTTATATACTGATTTCCCCATCAGCATTCCCAATGCACATTGATACAGGGTGGGTCGCATACTCATATTTCGGCGTCCTAACTATGTTCCGAAAGATATGTTCCTATTCTCAAATACTTGTAGTGATCGTGCACAGAAGAGTCACTTGGGCAGTGAACATTCTAATGTTTATGTTCAAATTCTTTCTGCCTGTCTTCTTATGGTGTCAGCACTTTGGTGTGTGCCGTCAAGTGTTCTGTAACTGTTGACTTTCTTGTCACACGATACTATTATACAATGTATATTATACAATGTAGGAAGTGTAGTTTGGATTGATTGGCGGCCAAGTGACTCCGAGAGGACTTATAAAATTCAAGCTGACGACGAATGAAGCCTGGAACACAGCGAATGAGATCATCACCAGCATGATGCAACAACTACGTCTGGAGGAACGAGCAGCCGCGAGAAATGAGGATCCTACAAACACTGGAAGGTAGACAAAGTTACACAAAAACGCCCACATATGCAATGTAACGCAAGTGACATGTTAAAGACACACAATGAGAAGTAAACTCACGTAGTAATAGAAATTTGAATGTGCAAATTGAGAAGCATAAGAAACAGCAATTGCTCATGCGTGATGAATAGCATGACATGCTAACCAGCCCCGCAAAGTAATACCTAACGGCAACCCCGCGGGCAGAGTGGTAGAAGTGTGCAAGGTGTGGATTAGTAGGTAGGCGCATTCCTGGTATCGATTATTCGGGTCTGCGAATCGTGCATGCTAATAGCCCGGGCTACTAGTATCTTTAAAAGATTACCACACCGCTTGGCGCAACCAAACAAAAAAAAAGTTTGGATTGTTTTGGTACATATATGATAACTAAAGTATATTTTTTTTTTTGTAAAAACCCGAATCTGTGGTGCATCGACCAGCACTCCAATCGCTTCGACCGACTTAACTCGAATGCGATCACAGATCCTCCCTTATCCACTCAACCAATTAGTGACTCAACTGGAAAAGGGTTTCACTCAACCATCCTGTACTTAAGAGTATAATCTCTTGGTACTCTTAATAATAAACGCTTTTATGTGCGATTTGTTTTTGCTCTAACACGGCCATCCTGCAAGTTCATCGCTCTCGATGAATTAAAACA
The DNA here is from genome assembly GCA_945910035.1 of Brachypalpus laphriformis. Taxonomy (NCBI): domain Eukaryota; kingdom Metazoa; phylum Arthropoda; class Insecta; order Diptera; family Syrphidae; genus Brachypalpus; species Brachypalpus laphriformis. Next base: position 109,015,138 of record OX246754.1, on the reverse strand, counting down.
GTCTCTATCAACAAAACTTCACTTATTTATTTAATTTAAAAACAAACACATGGTTAGTTCAAAACTCAAAAAACTTTTTCATTTTCATTTTTGTTCCATTATTCATTGTCTGTTTTATTCCCCATCTATCATTCCGTCACATCAGGCATATTCCTTCATTCAGAAACCTGCGAAATATAGAACTTATCAGTCCAGGCCAAACCGCCAGCATAAACTTTAACTATATCAACTGAATTTTGAAACTTGCTCTTCTTCCGCAGGCCAAACCCAGGATGGAATAGCTCAGAGGCACTTTTAAGCTTGTCCACACCACCCGAGCAAATTTCAGTGGAAGAGTTCAGAGGTTTCAGGTTCTATCTTCTACACTTTATTCTAGCAGCTCAGAGGCTCTTTTCAGTAACTTTGCTTGTTCAAGTTTTCATCCGTCAAGGTATAAACCCACAACTCAGAGGCAATATTAAGCTTGTCTATAAATCTTACCCCGACTTCGGACTGAAAACACGACTCAGAGGCTTAGTTCAAAAGAAAGCTTGTTTGCAAAAGCAAGTACAAATTTAAAAATAATATCAAAGCTCAGAGGCGCCTTTTACCTACGCTTGACTACTAACCTGTTCCATAGTCTCTCCCTCAACAATTGGGCGTATTACTTCTCTAGAAGCAATTGTGACGGTTCTTCCTTCCTTCCTTTTTAATTTGTAGCGGTCATTCTTTAATATCCCAATGACTTCATAGAGTCCACGGAAATGTACTTCTAGTTTCGATTTTCTGATTTGAGGGCTTTTATATACCACTTTTGTCCCGATTTCTAATCGCTTAGGAGTACACTTATTTCTGTCAAACCTAGTTTTCATCCTACCCGCATTTTCCCTTATTCTTTTGTCTGCCAACGCACGTATGGAGTCGATGTTTTCGAATTCCAGTTGTATGTTCAACTGTGAAAGCAAGGCACTGACTTCTGGAGTTCGTCCATCAATGCCAGTAAGCACTTTCAAAGGTAATAGTGTAGTAGTTCTATTGACAGTTGTATTTAATGCCAACTGAACACGGCTGATATAACTTGTCCACTCAATGTTCACTTCTAAATTTGTTCTCAATAAATTTGCGATTGTGTCTACATAACGCTCGACCTGGCCGTTCGCTCGACTTATCCCAGGTGCAATGGTATGGTGTTCTATGCCCAACGACTTGCAAAAGTTTTGAAAATGTTCGCTGGTAAAGTTTGTCCCTTTATCGCTAATAATCCTAAGCGGTACTCCAAATAGCATTGTGAAATTGTTCAAATGACGCACGGTCTCGTCTGCCTTCAAAATTTTACATGGTAATAGTAAGGAAAATTTAGTAAAAGCATCTATTATGACCAAAAGATAACGACTGTCCTCTTTATCTTTTCCGTGAAAGGGACCCATGCAATCTACATGAATAGTGTGGAACGGTATTGCTGTTTTTTCGATTGGATGTAGTTCGCACTGTTTCTTTCCTGATGGCCTTTTAGCAACGATGCAGATCAAACATGACTCTACAAATTTTCGTACGTTTCTGGTCATCGTAGGCATCCAGAAATGTACACGCATCTTCGCCAATGTTTTTTTCCCATCCGATGTGGCAATTATCCTCGTGATAGCGCCTCATTAAAGCCAATCGACATTGCCTAGGAACAAATAGCTTTTCTCCGTCCTTTGTTTTCCGATATAATAGACTACTTTTAATTACATAATTCAAATTGGAGTCCACGTCATTTTCTTTGATTTTGTCAACAATCTCGCCAGTTTCGGGATCTTCAGATTGTTCAATTTGCAACCAATTTTCAGCTAGACTATTAAGATGGTAACATTTTTTCAACGGAGGGTTGCGACTTAAATAATCGGCATGCTGCATGGAGTTTCCTTTTTTGTACACAATATTGAAATCAAAATCCTGAAGGTAGATCCACCACCTGGCAATGCGCGGTAAAAGATCTTTCTTTTCCTTGGCCGCTTTCAACGCATTGCAATCCGTAGCCAGAGTGAATTTGATACCTAATAGATACGTTCTAAAGTGCTTTATTGCATTTACTACAGCAAGTGTTTCTAGCTCATAACTGTGATACTTTTCTTCGTACGTCTTCGTTGCTTGACTGTAGTATGCCACTACATGCAGCTTGTGATTAATTCGTTGGAAGAGTATAGCCCCGTATCCGATCGAGCTTGCGTCAGTGTGTAGTTCTGTAGGTAAATCCGGGTTGAAAATAACCAGTAATGGTCTTTTAGTCAGCAGCTTTATGACATACTGTCTTGCTTCTTCGCATTCGGTTGTCCACTCATACTGTGCATTCATTTTTGTCAGTGCTGAGATACATTTCGTTTTTGTTGAAAACTCTGGTACGAACTTTCTAAAATAACTAGCCATAACACCATAAATTGTCTGACTTGTTTCACGTTACTGGGAATGGGTGTATTTTTAAGCGAATCTATTTTAGAATTGCCAGGTCGTATCCCTTCTGCAGAAATCTCTCGTCTAAGGTATTCCAGATGATTTTGCAGAAATCTACATTTGTTAATATTTAAAGAAAATCAGTTTACTGTTAATGCATGAAGGACTCTATTTAAGCGTTCTATTCCTTCTTCAATTGTCTTAGATGGTATAAGAACATCATCCAGGTAAACTAAAGCAATAGTGTCTTTTAGCTGTCCCAATGCTTTATTTATGGCACACTGGAATACTGCCGGTGCATTAGCAAGCCCGAATGGCATACGCAGGTAGGTATTCGTATTGACCATCTGGAGTAACGAAGGCAGTTTTCTCGATTGAACCTTGTGCTATCGGGATTTGGTGAAAACCTGAGGCCATATCCAATGACGTAAGGAAGCTGGTCTAGCTGATCCTCAATTCTTGGCAATGGGTACCGATCTTTAATTGTGATACAGTTCAGGGCCCTATAGTCATCGCATAATCTATGCTGCCCATTCTTCTTTGTGACCAATACAATTGGGCTAGCAAATGGAGAGCTGCTATCGCGAACAATATTGTGGGCTTTCAAGTCATTTATTATATCTTTGACTACACTTCGCTCCGACATCGCTAAACGGTATGGTCTATAATGTATTATAGTTTCTTTTTGTAATCGAATTTCCAACGACCCGGTTTTAACTTTCTCAGTAGGATATCCATTGACGATGAATTTACAAAAGTTTTGGAGAGTCTGTTCTAACTTACCCTGAAGTTCAGGCGGACAGTTACTTCCTGATAAATTTAGAACAGCGGCTGAGTAACAACTGAATGTTTTTCTCTTTAGCGTTGACCCATGACTATCTGTCCGTATTTCTAACAATGGGTCATTGAGGATATCTCTCCCTACTACCATCTCGCTTTTGAAGTAGACACGGTCAATTATATAAAAAGATACAGCCGTAAACCCTCGGGTTAGTGCTAGTTATATATTAACTTTGTAATTTACTTTATGAGTTAATAAAGTCATAATAATAATAATATAAAAAGATACCTCCACTTTTACTGCCTCGAAGTGAACAAACAAAACTACTTTCTCTGTAAGTAGAATGGGTTCTTTACTGATACCCTGTACGACGATCGAGTGATTAGTTTTACGAACGAGCATCCCATTTGCTATGTCAGATCTAATTAAGGAACAATCTGATCCCGTATCCAAAACACACTTATAGGATTTTCCATCCACAGTAACCATGGTACTGTTATCAGGTACTATTACATTGTTACATAAAGCAACTTTTTTCTTTTCCACCCTAAGCTTCGACCAACAAGAATCTTCTTTGTGTCCGATTTTACCACAAAAGGAGCATTTTATATTTGCTTTTTTTTTTTGAGGACTCCATTGTTACTGGCGACTCGTTTGCCGGAGAATTTCTGTTTGGACATTTCGCTCTTAAGTGACCTAGTCCGCTAGTCCGCAGTTGTAACACCGCTTTTCATTCTCCATCCGGGGACGTTTAACTACATTTGACGACTCTTCTTTTCTCCTGCCAGTGTCAAACTCCCTAAGTCTCTTACGAGGTCTTTCGCGTATAGACGTCAGGTGTTCTATAAGATCTTGGATCGATTTAGGCATTACAAAAGTGAGAGAATTCCTCAAACTAATATCTGTAATACAGCCTATGACTATTCGTACAGTTTTGTCCTCCGGAACGTCGAAAGGTAAACTATTAATTTGTGCTACTTTTTCCATAGCAAAATCAGCGTAGGACTTAAATGGCTCACTTTCCACGTTTGCAACACTTCGAAGTTGTTCAATTAAATTTGTTCCACTAGAGAACGCATGAATTAAGGAAGCAGATAGATCTAGCCAAGTGTATTACCCCGTTTATATGCAGAGTCGAGTAGTCGAGTTAGGTTCGAGTCCAGATTTCGATCTGAGTATTTCTACACACCGAGTCGAATGGTCCAAAAGTCCAAATGTGGTCGATCTGACAGATGAGCGTAGCAGACAAACTGGTTTTGATTGTGTTAGTGTTCTGTTTAGTTCTATTTTTTGGATTCAATAAATATGAAATAACTGAACAGACAACCTTACCCGCAGCTAACCATGAACTCAATCAAAACAAAGCGATTTCCCACCCCGAACAAAAAAAAAAAAACAAGAAAGAGATCTCACAAACACAGAGACAACATGTCAGTTCAACCACTCGACCCAGGTATACATGCATTTTTCGGACTCGACCCAGCTCTGTTAGCTGAGTCGAGTCCAGTCGAACCCATTTGGACTCGAACGGTGTTTATACGCATTTGGAACCAGTTCCGACTCTGCATATAAACGGGGTATATATCTGGTAGCCATGCTCTTCATACCACACTTTTCGCCTACCAAGTAGAGCCGCTTGTACCCTTGGTATGACATCATAGTCTTGTAGACGATCCCGCTCGACTCTTGCTTGGATGTCAGTACACCATCTATTGACATCAACCCTAGAATGGTCAGGATCGAAGCATGGAAAACCAACTGTGTCATCTCGTTCTTGGCGTTGAGCTGCCTGTATTATTTTGCTTATGGCATCTGCAGTGATAAGCATAGTGGGACATTACACACTGGTGCAATTTTACCCCGGGTAACACTGGGGTAACACCGGGGTATCTTTTACTTCAATTGCACACTGGCTGAATAACGCCGGGGTAAAATTGTGTATACATGAACCGATTTTCATTGTAGTGGTGTGAAATACTCATTTTTTCGCATCTCGAAATTGAGAAGTTATGTGTGTATTGGTTTACCCCGATGTTAAACCGCCTAATATCTGGTTGAAGATTTTGCTCTGTTTCATTCCATTTCATTTCATTTCTTACTGTACACTTCACCTCCCTCTCCCATAAACGTGGTTTAACCCCGGGGTAATTCCCCCAGTGTGTAATGGCCCAGTGTCCTGATTTTTTTCTACTGCAACCCCTTCCCCTACAGTGGCCGCAGATTCACTCTCAATATCTCCAGGCATTTTATGTACGGAATAGAGGAAGAGAAGCAAAACAAGAACTCACCCTTCCCAATAGTTTGAAAACTAACACAGGTAGAAAGCACTATACTTCTCTTTGTTTAAGTAGTTGCCTTGCACACCGCACAGTTTCCAACTGCGCACTTACAATGACGTCTTCGTTTGATTACTTTTTCAAACCAGCATAGACACGCACACACTTAGATACCCGTTTTGCGCACAGTACGGACATACAATAAAATACGACGCGACGAGACATGGTTTTTTTTTCTCTTATCCGTTGTGTTCCAAAACACAACAGGCTGGGGTGACACTATCGAACACGATTAGACCTGCACAACACTGTTTTCTTATTTGTTGTGTGCCAAAACACAACAGGCTGGGGTAGCACTGTCGAACGCGATTTGACCTGCACAACACTGGTTTCTTATTCGTTGTGTGCCAAAACACAACAGGCTGGGGTAGCACTAGCGAACGCGATTAGACCTGCACACCGATGACCTGTTCTTTGTATTCCGGGCAAATTTTTTTTTTTTTTTTTTTTTTTGTTTTTAACTTTAACTCACAAAACTTTAAAATTCACAAAAAAAAAAAACAGACCAAATAGTGTTAAAATTAGGACGCGAGCTGAGATCCCACTTCTGATGATAACTAAAGTATATTTTTCTTTTTGTAAAAACCCGAATCTGTGGTGCATCGACCAGCACTCCACACCAGCACTCCGCTTCGACCGACTTAACTCGAATGCGATCACAGATCCTCCCTTAGCCACTCAACAAATTAGTGACTCAACTGGAAAAGGGTTTCACTCAACCATCCTGTACTTAAGAGTATAATCTCTTGATACTCTTAATAATAAACGCTTTTATGTGCGATTTGTTTTTGCTCTAACATGTATGTACATATATATACAGCACAGCGACTATGGCCTCTTTTGGATCGGTTCTGGTAAAATTGATGAAATTCAACCAAATAACGAGTTCAACGATGAAGAATGAAATATTAGACGTGTCGTACTGTTCTATCTCTTACCTTGCATGCGAAATTCACTAGACATGCTCACAGAATACGTGTGCGAGCTGATAAAGAGATAAAGGTTTAGAAGGTCATTTCCCCAAGGAATCGGCTAGCTAAACAAATTGGTTAAATCTAGAATCATAACCCACAGACGCACAAAACTTACAGAGAGGGTACTAAAAAATGCTCAACATAATTTCAGTGTGAATTGAGCCAAAGAAGGGCAAACAAAGTACACGCGTTTATATTTTTTTATAATTCATTCTTTAATCTAACATTTTTCTTAAGTACGAATTTTAAAAAAAGAAAATATAAAAATCTCGAAAGCGGCTGGAAGGATTTTATTTTAACTTCGCTTCTGAGTTAGTTTAAGCATGTGTAATAATACAGCATACTAGGTTCTTCCCACAAAATATGTACATATGTATAACGGTTGTTTACTTTTACGTCGGTTGTTGAAATTCGGATTTTACCCCTTTCTTCTAAGTTGATTTGAATCAAAATTAATACCGAAGCAAGGCCAGGTACTCGTATATTTAAGAGCGTTTCGTATTAAGTTTTGAGAAATGGTAATTTTTCCTTACTTTCGAAAGACAATGTTAATATATTAAAGATTTTGCTTTAATCTCAAATTTGAGTAAACTTGAATACTTAAATCGAACAACATATATGTAGGTGCCTTGCACTTTATTTACTTAAGTACTCAAGAGTTTTCCTTTTAAGTTACATGTGTTGTTTATGTGCCATTGCGGCGGTATATGTACCACACTATCGACTTATTCCTACGCGTCAGATGATTTCGTTTATCCACCTACAATATTTACAAAACATATTCCCTTACTTCTTGAAAAACAACAAACTAATTTAAAACATGTTTAATAGAAATGCATTCTTACCATCCTTTATGGACTCGAAAAGAAGTTGCTGACAATGACCACAATTTTCGCCACGAGTCCACCCGCAATCAGTTCCGCAATTTCCAGAAAACGGTGGATAGCCACAAAGTAAGATGTATACAATAACTCCTAGGGACCATAAATCACAACGTTTGTCATAATAGTTTGCTTCACCTAAGAAAAGTTGCACTACTTCCGGAGCCATAAATTCTGCACTTCCAACCTAAAAAAATAATATAAAAAACGGTTACTAAGAAATAACACTTCATAACGCGATATACATAAGTTAATAGTGTACATTTCGAATTCTATAGAGATATTAATTTTCTCTAACGGAGCCTACCCCGTAAGCTGCATCAAGCTCAGCACGCTCTTCCTAAGCTGTTAAAAGCACAGCTCTCTGTAAGATTATGGAAAATTACTGCCGCAGTGATAGTGAGTCAGGTTTTGGATCAAGACTGATTTTATTGGAATTGTGGTGCCCACACTACATGGACCACACAACATCACTCCCATAGTCCTATAACGATCACTTTAAACCAAATTTAATTATTTCATTTTCTCTTCCACACATTCTTCTACAAACCATTTGTAATACAACACGTACACACTTGTCTATACGGTACTCACATACCGCTACGCTCGTGTTACAGCAAAAGATCAATATGATCGCCAAATGCACCACTTTTCGATCACTGTCGCATGCAAATCGTAAATAATATGAGTAATGGCTATACCCGAGAACCCATACAAATGTGACGCAGTCAAGGGAACTCCACTGCATACACCATAATGCCGACAAAGCGATTAATACTTCGAAACAATAAAAGAACATTGACATGAATATGAATATGCTGAAAACGCACTACGATGCACTAGGGTAGACCGACGACATGCTGTGACATAACAAATATTATGACATATGGGAAGGTGTGTTTTGGGCCTCTTTGACCTACTGAGCGCCGCGACACACTTACCCAATTTTGCTATTAAAAATAAATGAAGAGTGCGTGCGAATAGAGGGGATGAACATGGAATTATACCGAAAGTATAGTATAAAAGGAGTAGAGAATTCAAAAAGAAAGTAGAGTCGAACTAATAGAATCAAATTAAAAGGTCGCCCATCTCAGACAGTGGACCTATAAACGAATAAACAAAACATAAACTATCAACTTATAAATACCATATATACTAAAAGGTCGCAGCCTCGCTTAGACAGCGGGCCTAAATAATAAATAAACATACTCAAATAGCTTAAATACTCGTTTTTTATTTCAATTCAAACTCTTCCCTCGATACACTGAGGAAGCACGGTTTTGCGCGTAACATTTTGGTGGCAGCGGTGGGATAACTCAAAAATGATCCTTACTACCACGAACAAGAGGTCGTACCCTCTTGATGCGTACGGGGGCTATACACCAGTAATAAAATAAAGTAAAAGTGAAGTAAAGTGTTCAAACTCTCAAGACTGTAAGACCTGGTGGATTCCAAAAAGCGACGCATGAGGCAAACATTGAGCGGTGGATAAAGACCAGGCTGTAATTGTCAGCTCTGGGGCGAGAAGCCTGTCTGGCAAATCACTATTGGACATCATCAACAAAAGCAGAAAAAAAAAAAAAAACACATCACCACACACAGAAGGAAGTAAATAAAACATTATGTATTGCTTAAATATATTATACATTATACACACATATTATAAGCCGTATAAACAAGAGAGTTTCATACACAATTTTTTTTTCTCAACCGTTAAAATTCTAACGCGAAAAATAAACTTATGGTAAAGCTCTTCGATGCCCTACCCTTTTCTAACCACAAGTCCCTAGAACCTTCCCCAAAAATGGTAGACGCGAAAATAACGCGTCCAAATATAATGGTCCCGGAATTCGACGGAAAACCAGAGAACCTAAACAAATTTGTTTCGTGTGAGAACATATTGTTCTTACACATCAAGAACGACGATCCCCAGTACTCCATTTTTCTTGATGTAGTCAAAACCAAACTTCAATGCCCCGCGTTCGAACTAATTCAATACAAGACCATCCCGAAATGGGCTGATCTTGTATCCGAATTAGAAACTGAATATAAAGAGCAGAATTCGCGGTCCGCGGCACACAATGAGCTTACTTCCGCCAGACAAGGCGGAACTGACTGAACTGTACCACCAGCTTGATAGGGCTACGTACGACAACACCCCTGAACCGGTAATAAGGGACTACCTTATTAAAGAGAATCAAAAAAGTGCGGTACAATCTTTTGAGGATGGTTTGAGAAATCCAAACCTCAGATTATTGGTGAAATACACCAACGGCCAAACACTGAAATCAGTGATAGCTTATGCTGTAGGACAATCTGTGCGTTTGGAAGAAAACAATCTTCCCTCGACTTCTCCACGAAGTCCGAAAATCGTATGCCAAACTTTAACCGAGTAGGCCACACTTCAGCCACTTGTTACATGTCCGCAGGTCGAAATCGACCAACAATTTGCCAAACAGGTAACAAAAGCGGGCATACTTCTGCGACATGCTATGACAATACCAATTTTCCCAGTTGCACCCCACCACCACAAATAAAGCGAGAGGTACAATGCCTCCAATGTACATACTGCTATAGGTACAGCCAAATCCCAGTTCCCCGAATTCATTCTCTTACAACAAAAATCACGACGTATGGTTTAACATAGCACGGGCAGTGGACAGCGGCAATTCCTCCCGGGCGCAGGCAACTGCCGTCGCACACCTTACCCCCATATAAATTTTAACATGGTAGTATCATTCTGCCCTGAGCTTTAGGAATCGGTGATACGTATCATGTTCAAAGCATCGGTAAGAGGTACAGAACATTCCTCATCGACACAGGCGCTGATATTAGTTTGATAAAGGCAAGAAACTTCTCGGTGGGAATAACTCAAGGCGAAACGCAATGTATTATCTCCACCATCTCAGGAGACTCATTTCATACGCTTGGTGAAATCGAAGGGAGCTTGGAATTTGAAACATATACTTACACCATCTCCCTCGACCACTCATTCCAAGTACTAAATAGTAACATAAATCTCCCATATGACGGCATTTTGGGAAACGACTTCCTAACTAAATTTCAAGGCAAGTTTCAAATTCTCAAGAAAACAATTTAACAATAATTAATAAAGAAAAATTACCGGCAGTAAATAAGACTGAGGCAAAGATCCCAGCACACAGTAAACCCGACGAAATGAAAAATAATAAAACAAAAGTAGAAATCCCAGCAAAAAGGACTGAGGAAGAAAAAAAATAAAAAAATTATTAGAAAAAGAAACCCCAAATAAAATTAAGAAAAATCCCGTCATAATCGAGTCAAGAACAAGAAAAATAATAGATATCCCATTCAACAAAGAATCCAGTGATATCATTATTAAAAAGAAAGAAATCATGCCGGGCGTATATATAGGTGACACAATCACCAAGCCAGAAAATTTCAGAGTCAAAGTACTCTTATTAAATGTAGTAGATTCAGATCAAGAGGTACATCTAAACGATGCCGACCTCGACTGGGAGAATTTACACGAGTTTAACATCGTTGAAGCAGATGGGCTAAAGGACCCAGTGAAAAACCGACTGAAGAAGTTGGAATCACATTTAAATTTTCAACATTGCAATTCCAAAGAAAAGAGGTCTATTCTTTACATCTGCCGCGAATACAACGACTTATTTTATTTAGATGGTCACCATCTTACGCGAACGCTATGCAACAAAAATTAGTTACAGAGGAAGGAAAACCACCCTTGTACACGAGACCATACCGACTTCCTGACAGCTCAAAACAGGAAATACATAAGCAGATAGACGAAATGCTAGAGGACGGTGTGGTACAGCTTGGCTACAGCCCTTGGAATTCACCATTACTTCTGGTCTCCAAGAAGGCAGGTCCGGATGGCACTAACAAATGGAGAGTAGTCGTAGACTTCAGAAAATTAAACGAACTAACTGTCGGAGATGCCTACCCATTACCAAAGATTACAGACATTTTGGATCAATTGGGAAGAGCAAAATATTTCAATACTCTCGACCTAGCTAAAGGTTTCCACCAAATCCTCATGGACGAAGCGGATAGGCACAAAACAGCTTTCAGTACCCCATTTGGACACTACGAGTACAATCGTATGCCATTCGGTCAAAAAAACGCGCCTGCTACATTTCAGAGGCTCATGAACAATGCACTCATGGGTCCTCAAGGGATTGAATGTTTTGTTTATGTAGACGATATAGTCATCTACGGATACGATCTTAACGATCACAATAATCGACTGATAAGGGTTCTCAATCGTTTAAGAGAACACAACCTGAAGCTTCTACCTGAAAAATGCCATTTCATCAGGAAAGAGCTAACTTATTTAGGGCATGTTATTTCACAAAATGGAATAAAACCAGATCCAGAAAAAACAAAGGCAGTGAAAACATTTCAATCTTAGCATATTTCTCTCAAGAATTTCTAGTCACTGCTGATGCAAGCGATATTGCATTAGGGGCTGTATTATCCCAAGGACCAATCGGTCAAGACAAGCCCATTTTCTTTGCAAAGTTGTACGTTGAACGACGCAGAAACACGTTACACAACTTCCGAGAAAGAATTGCTAGCCATCGTATATGTGCTAACACAATTTCGACCATACATCAATGGAAAGAAGTTCACCATTGTTACCGACCACAGTTCACTACAATGGTTGATAGGTCGTAAAGATCCTACGTTCAGACTTATGCGATAGAGAATTTTGATGGAAGAATATGACTACAAAATAGTGTATAAAAAGGGAAAGTTCAACACAAATGCAGATGCTTTTAGTCGCATCATTAGTAGCTATGCAGTAGAAACAAAGAAAAATGTTCTGGTAACTACACGTAGCCAAAACAAAAAAAATGAGTCACCTCAAGAATCATCTGCGAACCTTTCAGATGATATACAAACCCCATTTAGTTTCTCTTTCCAAGAAGAAAAAAAAATCAATATACCTATTCCGATAAATTAGTCGAATACAAAATAATAGTACTGCCGATGGAGGAAGAAATTTTAAAAGAAAAAGTTCAGAATAGACGAAACCCCAGGTGCACTCGAATTCGGCGACCAGATAGTATTCGGTACAGCAGAAGCAAGGTTCGAGGACGATTTAAGTCCTGTCTACATCTTAAGGAAAGCACAAGTGAACAATTACAATGCCTTTATATACTCACCACCCTACAGCCCAGAACCTACCATAGTAGATCTCAATTCAGATCTGGAGTATGGAAACGAATCTGAAACCGATGACTAACACCATCCACACAACATCTGAACGACTCCAAAAATATTATAAATAAAATGCTTATTCCCCTCCTCTTAACGAAAATGTTCACCTCTACAAAGTCATACCCTTACCAACTCGTTACAAAGACAACCTCGTCTTTATAAAACCTACAACACAGTACGTTATTATCGACTTTAAAAAGGAACATTACTACGACCTAAACGAGTACGAACTAGCACGTTGCAAAACAGAAAACAAACAGTTTTTATGTACAGTGACGCACCCACTCTTTAGCACCAATACATACCAACCGCAATGCGAGATACAGCTACTGCAAAGAAGGAACACATATCCCACCAACTGCGACGTAAAAGAATCAAATATTTCCACGGTTTGGATACAGTTAATGCAACCAAACACTTGGTTATTTTCCTCTCTAGAAAACTACATGATTGACGAAATCTGTCAAAACACACTAGTAACACACACTTTAAAGGACACAGCTACACTAGAAATATCAGGAAATTGCTACCTGAAAATAAAACACTTGATTATACGTGCAAACAACGAAAAAACCACATACATCCATAACGCGTTTATTCCTCCACTTAACATCTCCAATATCTTAACAAACCGTACGAGTAAAATTACAACTAAGACCGACAAAGCTACGTTCATAAAATTTTCAAGCCAAGATGAGCTCAAACTAGTCTCCGAAAGCATAAACTTACTCAAAAACGAAGAAACAAAACCCTTAATACAATTTTGGATAACCACAATCTCCACCACTATTCCCTAATCCGGGCGGGGACCTGCATTGCGATTGATCGGGAAACTACTGACTGCCCAAAACTTGGCCAGTATCGCAACAAACAAGTTTATGATGAACTGCTTACTTTACCTCCTAGTGGTGGTCCCCGGGCAACTATACGTATAAACCCTTATACGTGTAGGCTAAAATTGGAAGTGCGGGTTGTCTAGGGCCTTGATTCTAGACTAGGTAACGTGGGCCAGCAACCTGCGTTACTGAAACCAGCTCGCTACGGAAACCGAAACTATGCCTTGGATAAGAAATGATCACATGTTGACGACTTTTGGCTATTGTACCCGGACAAAGCAGCCTGCGTTACTGAAACCAGCTCGCTACGGAAACCGAGACTATGCCTTGGATAAGAAAAGATCACATGTGACGACTTTTGGCTATTGTACCCAGACAAAGATAGGTTTCTGGAATGTAAAGACGCTCCTCGGCTCGGGGAGCGAAGGTCCTTACAATGCCAGATTCCTTCAATTGGAAAAAGAATTCATGCGATATAAACTGGATATTTTGGGGGTAAGTGAAATAAGACGGTTAGAAGCGGGGGAGTACTTGTCCCCAACGCGTAACACTGTACTACTCTATTCTGGAAGACCATCCGGAAGTCCGCGGGAATATGGAGTCGGACTGCTGCTAACAACAACAGCACGCAAGGGCTTAATTTCCTGGTAGCCGCATGGTGATAGGATCCATCATACAGTGTTACTCCCCAACGAATAGTTCGTCTGAGGACGAAAAGGAGAGCTTCTACAATCTATTAAGTGCCGTCTTCAACACAACACCAAATGGAGACATTGTCATAGTGATGGAGGATTTCAATGCCAAGGTAGGCAACGACAACGAAGGGCTCAAACATGTAATCGGGAAACATGGACTAGGCAACCGCAATGACAACGGCGAAAGGTTTCTGGATATCTGCAATATCAACCGCCTTGTGATAGGTGGCACCATGTTTGAGCACAAGACCTACCACAAAGTCAGCTAGGTTTCCAACGACAGGCAAGCAACCTCCAACCAAATTGACCACTTTGCCATCAGCCGCCGCTTTAGTAGTCTTCTGGACGTCCGATACAGGCGAGGGGCAGATGTGGGGATAGTAGGTGATCATCATCTTATGATAGCTGATCTCCAACTATGCACTGCTGCAGTTCGAAGATCCCACGACAACACAAGAATGCCCAGGTTCAACATCGATAGACTTAGCGATCCCTCAGTGCGCTAACAACTAAGGGAGCACCTTTCGCAAGGTGTGGAAGCAATCAACAGCTCAATGCCCGCACCCATCCAAGACCATTGGTGTGCTGTGAAAAATGTTTCAACAACTGGTGCTGAAAGAATTGTCGGTCGATCGCAGGGACGACATAGGGCGTGGGCAACGCAAAAAGCCAGAAGACGGTCGTGGCAACGCTTCTGCGACGAGATTAAGGGTACAACAGAAACGGCCAGATTGAGGAAAATCCTCTCCAGAGAATCGAAGACTCTAGGTTCCCTAAAGAACACTGAAGGAAACTGGACCGAGTCCTGCTCGGAATCCCTTGAATTGCTTATTAAAACGCACTTCCCGGGGTGTACTACCGTACCATGTAGCAGTACTAATAACAATCACAGCGAATCGGAACCCCCTGCGGATTTGGTAACAGAGGACAGAATAGAGTGGGCAATAAGATCGTTCTCCTCCTTTAAATCCCCAGGACTTGATGGGATTATACCGATCATGCTGCAAAAAACTGCACCAATCATCATTACCCCAATTCTCAAAAAGCTATGTGCCAGTAGTCTTAAACAATGTTACATACCAAGAACATGGAGGGAGATAAAGGTGGTTTTTATACCCAAGGCGGGCAAGGCTAGTCTAGTCACACCACCGCGAAGGACTTCAGACCAATTACCCTTACCTCTTTCATCCTGAAAACTTTTGAAAGATTGCTCGACATCTACATACGTAGCAGAATACGCCCGGGAGACTTATCCCCAGCCCAACACGCATACACGAAGGGTAAATGTGTGGAAACTGCCCTACATCATGTTGTCGGCTCTATAGAAAAATCACTTAAGGATAAAGAGTTCACACTAGCTGCTTTTTTGGACATTGAAGGAGCCTTCAATAATGTAAATACCGAAGCGGTTAAAAGAACCCTAAGAAACCTAGACATCGACATCAGTCTAATTAACTGGATTGTTAGCATGCTCGAGGAACGACATATAACCACCGAACTTAAGGGTTCAAAGCTCGAAGCATACGCCTCGAGGGGTACCCCTCAAGGCGGGGTAATCTCCCCACTGCTCTGGGTCATTTTTCTTAATGAGGTACTACAACAACTAAGGTACAGCGGGGTCAGAGCTACAGCGTACGCGGATGACGTCGTGCTGCTTGCTACAGGTAAATTCCTGCCTACCCTCAGCGAACAACTTGACGGAGCCCTTAATACTCTTAGCATATGGGCCAGGAGCTGCGGTCTAAAGGTTAATCCCCAAAAAACCGAACTCGTACTTTTTACGAACAGGAGGAAAATACCGGAGTTCAGTACACCTTCTGTTGATGGTATCCCACTCAGATTGTCCGATAGCGCAAAATACCTGGGCCTTGTACTTGACAAAAAGCTCAACTGGAGATTAAATATAGAGGAAAGAATCAAGAAAGCAACAATAGCCTTTTACTCATGTAGTAGAATTTTTGGTAGAACCTAGGGACCCTCCCCCAAAATCATACTATGGATGTATACGGCTATAGTTAGACCCATACTGACTTACGGCAATCTAGTATGGTGGCCAGCTGTCAACAAATGCACCAACTTAAAGGCAATCACCAAAGTGCAAAGACTAGCGTGCATTGGCATCACCAGTGCAATGAGGACAACCCCAACCGCAGGACTCGAGGCTATCCTCAACCTGCTGCCGCTAGACATCTTTACACGAACATCAGCAGCCATTAATGCTATGAGAATAAGTCAGTCAGCGAACTGGAAACCAAGCAGAACAGGTCACTCGATGATCCTACTCGATTACTTTGGCCTCATGCCCGTAACGGATTACATGACGCCATATTTAGACTTTACAAGGCCTTTCTCTACCGCCTACCCTAGCAGGGAAGATTGGAAAAGCGGTCATATACCTAATGCCGAATCTATAGCCACCTACACGGATGGTTCAAAAATGAGCACTGGTGTAGGATCAGGTATCTTCTCCGACCCTCTAGGTGTATCAATATCCATACGACTTCCAGACCACAGCAGTGTTTTCCAAGCAGAGGTCTTAGCAGTGGCAACAGCCGCCCGTGAGTCTGCGATAAGGGCAACACCGCCAGAAGGTATCACCATCTTTATCGACAGCCAGGCAGCTATAAAAGCGATTACTGCCATAGAAATTAAATCGAAGCTTGTGAAGTGTTGTCGAGAAGAGCTCAGGGTTCTTGGAACACAGCACAAGGTATCGCTCTGTTGGGTCCCTGGACACGAGGGTATCCCAGGCAATGAGAAAGCCGACGAGCTGGCGAGAATCGGCTCAGCAGCGCCAACAGAATAAGTTGACCCCCCTGTGTGTATCCCGCCTTGCACACTCAAGCTCGCTGCAGGGAATAAAGCCACTGAGGAGGCGAACACAAGATGGAACTCCATGGAAACTTGCGCCATCACTAGGAAGCTATGGCCATCTTTCGACAAAGCAAAGACCGAGAGAATCATCCGTAAAGAAAGGAAATCCCTTTCCACCCTCGTGGGCATCATCACGGGACACAACACTCTGCGGTACCACTTCAAGAAACTACGCCTGACGGAGGAGGAACTCTGCAGAGGCTGTGGTGACGAGGAAGTTTTTGAGGACACAACCCACTTCCTGTGCCACTGCCCGAGTCAACATTCCAGGAAAAAGTTCCTTGGTAAATTCTTCTTCCAGGATCTTGAGGAACTCTAAGGCGTTTCAACGGAAAAGATGTTGAACTTCATCAAATCATCAGGGTGGTTTGTATGCAGAAATGAAGTAAGTGACTGAGTAGTTTTTAGTTTCATTGGGTAAGGGATCACTTTTCCCCCATGGGTACCACAATGGGTCATCGCTGACCTGAGTGTGGCAGAGAGCGTCGCTCCCTGCCAGCCCACATACCTAACCTAACCTAGGGCGTGGCTTTCCGAGGATACCTGGAGACGGATTGACGAACGAAAACAGCTGAAAGCTCGCGTTGCAGCTACTCCAGCAGCAGGGAGAAGCGTGGGACGTGACAAGCGCAACTACATCAACGCGCTGGCCACAGAAGCAGAAGAAGCTGCACGGAGGTATGTCATAGCTCCAGCCAACACCCAGTGAAAAGCCTAGACGGCTCCTTGCTCATTTCGGACGATGACCAGCTCAAAAGATGGAAAGAGCACTTTGCTACGGTTTTGAACAGCGTATTCGCTAGCGATATGCTCCCAAATCAGACTGAGATGCCCGAGGTGAGAAGTTCCCGAATACGACCATGACTCCACGTAAAGATGAGATCAATACCGCGATCAAGGCACTCAAAACCAACAAGGCGAAAGGACTTGACGGTATTCCAGCAGAGCTCTTACGAGCAACGCCAACAACATCGGCTGAGCTTCTGCTTCCACTTATAGACACAGCTTGGGAAGCTGAGAGCTTTCCTAACGAGTGGAAAAAGGGAATGATCGTCAAGCTTCCTAAGAAAGGAAATTTAATGGAGTGCGGAAACTAGAGGGTTATCTGCGTGCTGCCTGATGTGGCTAAGATAATAGCTTAAATCATACTGGAGCGAATCAAACAACATCTCGAAGACACACTCGATGCCGAACAAGCAGGTTTCCGCTCTGGATCCTCCTGTGCCGACCACATCAACACCCTGCGGATTATCATCGAACAGTGCATTGCATACCGATCGCCACTCCACCTGCTGTTCATATTTTGAGAAGGCGTTCGATAGTGTCAGCAGGGAGTTTATTTGGCGTGCCTTACGCAGGAGAGGTATTCCCGATAAACTAATTGCTATTATCAAAGCTACATATGAAGGCTTCAAATGTCACGTTCTGCACAGAGAAAGGTTGTCTGAGGAATTTGAGATCCAAAGTGGGGTAAGACAAGACTGTATCCTTTCGCCAATACTATTCCTATTGGTGATTAGCGATGTGCTTCGTGCAGCTTTGTCGACGGGAAACGGAGGAATTCGATGGACTCTTACATCTCAACCGAAATATCTTGACTACGCTGACGATGTATGCTTACTCTCTCACAGAATTATTGACCTCCACCAAATGATAGCAGATGTGGAGAGGGAGGCAGGCTGAAAATGAATACGGCAAAAACTAAAATTATCAGCCTTGGAACAAACTCATCGGCTCAAATATGCATTGCTGGACAACCGGTAGAGAGAGTAGAGGATTTCCACTATCTTGGGAGTATTGTCTCGACCGATGGTGGAACCGAACTGGATAAGACAAAAGGGACGGCAAAGCAAAGTCCTCATTCGGGATGTCGTCCAAAATATGGCGAAGAAATGCAAGCAGTTTGAACACCAAAATAAGACTGTTCCGCTCCAACGTTGAATCCGTGCTGCTATATGGTCGCAGGGTGACCACTGCTATCACCAGAAAGCTGCAAACGCTCGTTAATAGGTGCCTGCGCAATATCTTTAGGATTTTCTGGCCCAATCGTATCTCTTACGAACACATTTACGAGAGAACGGGTCAGGAACCAATAAGCACAACCATCCAACGGCGGAAATGGCAGTGGATTGGTCACAAGTTTCGAAAGGGTGACAGTTCCATAGCGAATCATGCTATGCAATGGAACCCTTTAACTCAGGATGGCAGAAGACCTGGCGTTCCGAAGAGAACATGGCGCAGAACCGTCGAGAAGGAGGCACGGCAGTTAGGGAAAAGTTGGGGAGAACTCAGACACATTTCCAGAAGCCGTACACGATGGCGCGTAGGCGTAGTAGAGGCCCTAGGACCCACAAGGGGATACAGGACAGGTGGAACCGAACTGGATATAGCCAACAGGATCGCCAAAGCAAAGTCCGCTTTCGGTATGTTGTCCAAAATATGGCGAAGCAATGCAATCAGTTTGAGCACCAAAATAAGACTGTTCCGCTCCAACGTTGAATCCGTGCTGCTATATGGTTGCAACACGTAGACAGTGACCACTACTATCACCAGAAAGCTGCAAACGTTCGTTAATAGGTGCCTGCGCAATATCTTAAGGATTTTCTGGCCCAATCGTATCTCTTACGAACACCTTTACGAGAGAACGGGTCAGGAACCAATAGGCACAACTATCCAACGGCGGAAGTGGCAGTGGATTGGTCACACGTTCCGAAAGGGTGACAGCTCTATAGCGAACCATGCTATGCAATGGAACCCTCTAACTCAGGATGGCAGAAGACCTGGCGGCCGAGGATAACATGGCGCAGAACAGTCGAGAAGGACGCACGGCAGTTCGGGAAAGGTTGGGGAGAACTCAGACACATTGCCAGAAACCGTACACGATGGCGCGTTGGTGTAGTAGAGGCCCTATGACCCACAAGGGGATACAGGACATAAGTTTTTTAAGTAAGTATCTAAAACTGTTACAATTACAAATTATTTATATTATTACAATAAGAACTAAGTAAGTTATACACGTAGGATATAAGTATACACAAAATAATTCCACTGTAAAAATTTAAATAATTAGTAATAAGAAACAAACTTTGTAGCAAAAAAAAAACTATAATACGTACAAACCTAAAAGCAAAACAATATTGTAAGCTCTGAGATTTACTCTTGAATACTCCAAATTGAACGCTCCTACAGAAAATTAATCCCTTCAAGCTTAATTTTCTTTTTCGAAGGGGAGGAGGATGTAGTACCCACACTACATGGACCACGCAACATCACTCCCATAGCCCTATAACGATCACTTTGAACCAAATTTAATTATTTCATTTCCTCTTCCACACATTCTACTACAAACCATTTGTAATACAACGTATACACACTTGTCTATACGGCACTCACATACCGATCGTACGCTCGTGTTACAGCAAAAGGTCAATGTCAGCATATGATCGCCAATCACTGTCGATCACTGTCGCATGCAAATCGTAAATAATATGAGTAATGGCTATACCCGAGAACCCATATGTGACGCAGTCATGGGAACTCCACTGCATACACCATAATGCCGACAAAGCGATTCATACTTCGAAACAATAAAAGAACATTGACATGAATATGAATATGCTGAAAACGCACTACGATGCACTAGGGTAGAATACCGACGACATGCTGTGACATAACAAATATTATGACATATGGGAAGGTGTGTTTTGGGCCTCTTTGACCTACTGAGCCCCGCGACACACCCAATTTTGCTATTAAAAATAAATGAAGAGTGCGTGCGAATAGAGGGGATGAACATGGAATTATACCGAAAGTACAGTATAAAAGATATAGAGAATTCAAGAGCAAAGTAGAGTCGAACTAATAGAATCAAACTAAAAGGTCGCAGCCCAACTCAGACAGCGGACCTATAAACTAATAAACAAACCATAAACTATTAACTAATAAATATATTTAAAAAGGTCGCAGCCTCGCTTAGACAGCGGACCCAAATAATAAATAAACATACTCAAGTAGCTTAAATACTCGATTTTTATTTCAACTCATCTCTCCGCTGGAAACTCTTCCCTCGATACACTGAGGAAGCACGGTTTTGCGCGTAACAGAATATTCACTCTTCTTTTATAAACACAAATATTTGGCGCAACAGCTCTATAAGTGCCAGGGCCTTGCTTCTCGCAACCACTCATGTTGTGTGCGTTATATTTTTCACACGAATGGAAGGGACCTACAGTTTTAGTGTCGTATCCAAAGGGCTATACGTTTTGAGAAGCTGTCTCGAAACAACTGTCATAAGAAAACGTTGTTTGTGCTTTGCTGTACGTTTATTTAATGAATTTTCTTTCTTATTCGGCTGTGCCGCTAGCTTTCTCTAAATGCACTTTGCAGTGTGATATGTCTACCTAAGTATAATACTTGCGCCGACATGTGCATCGTATCAGATGTCGGTCGACTTGGTTGCGCCCAATATGCTGGATCGTCTGTACCGTTGATTCAACATATTGTGGCATGCAGCTCGCTAGATCGTGAGAATGTAGATCAGCAAAATCGTGAGAATGAATGAAAATGGGTATCAAGTGCGTAGGCATATCACACTACAATAATATTACACTACACCTCGCTTTTTAGTTAAAATGAATTTACTTTCAATACAATTGAATCGGTGAGTGAAAGAACAGTACATGTACAAAATATCGCTTTTGAGAAAAACAGAAAAAACTAAACGCATTTGTACTGCGCTCCCATACAATCAGCAAAAAGCGTATTCCATTTTTTGTATACATTTGGCTCTCTAATGTGGTATTATTTTGCTGATTGGTAGATTTACATATGTAGAGCATTTTGGCTATTTAAGACCAAAATGCACTTTTTGGCGCTTATACTGTTCTTCCACTCACCGATTCAATTTATTCTTAAATCTATTTATTTTTTTTTTTTTTTCGTTGAAAAAAATGTTATCTTTTATTAACATTTAAAAAAATATATTTCTTTTTTTTAAATTTATTCGTAAGTTTTTTTTATTAAATGTATTCATAAAAAAAGAAATAAAAAATATTTGGCACAACAGCTCTTCAAGTGCCTGGGCCTAGCTTCTCGCAACCACTCGTGTTGTGTGGGTTATATTTCTTCACACAAATGGAAGAGACCTACAGTTTTGTGCCGTATCCGAAGAGCGATTTGAGAAGCTTTTTCATGACAAGAATACTCTCGGATGTTTGTCAGACGCTCGCGACAGGTGGGACCGTGAAAAAACTTTTTGGTGTTTTCTGGGATTCGAACATGGAACCTCAGGCGCAGTGATCCGACACACTAACCACTTGTAAACACAATGTAAACTAAATCTCCTATTTCTACTTGTATCCCATTGAGATTTCTGTCATATATTTGCTTATTCCTGATCTTATTTTTATCTATCATTATTTGCGCTTTGCAATCTAAATTTGACTTCTTTGTGGTAGGCCTCGATGTTGTGTTGTAGCAGTACGTGTAGTACTTAAGCCACTTATCCCAATCATCTCGTTCATTTGATATATTCATTAAAAATTCTGTGGTTTCTTTCGAGTTCAAAGCGTTTGGTGGTGATACGCTGTGGATGTAGCTTTTTCTACATTAAGGAGTTTGAAAAGCTCCTGAAAAATCTGGTTTCTATACTCGGTACCCATGTCAGTAATAATTTTCTTCATGGGTCCATAAACGAGCATACAGTTTTCAAAAATTGATTTCGCAACCACCTTAGCATGTTTGCTAGGTACTGGTATTGTGATTAAGTATTTTGTCAAGTCACACATTACCGTACTCAGTACGTGTATCTATTAGGACTACTCGTACATCGAACGCGTTTGAAGGTGTTGGTGTTAAAATCATGGGTTGTTTTGTATTTTTCTGACTTTTATTAGTTTTACATTTTTGACATGATTTGACATATTTTCGAATGTCTGCAGTCATAGTTTTTCAATAAAAATGCATACTGGCTTATTTTGTTATTCATGCGTTTAAATCCCTGGGTGGCCACCAAAAACAGGGTCACTATGAAATTTTTGTAAAACCTTGAGTTTTTCGTCGTCGCTGACTATTTTAGTCCGGCTACGGAAAAATGCAAGTTCGACTTGCCTTCTTTTGTTTCCTTTGTCTTTTAATTTTTCTTGAGGGACGTCCGCAAATAAATTATCATCTTCTGATAATTGGAACCGTTTTATTCCATTACAGCTAGCTATATTTTCAAGCTTTGAAAAAACTTTATCGAGATTAATTTTTCCATGAACTGTTATGTCGTTCCTTTCAATAGTGCTTACTAATCTTTTCCCCAGTTTTATTTTTATTGTATTTTATCGAATTTGAAAAAAATTAGAAATTTCTTAATTTCGTAGACATAGACTTTTTCAGACGACTTTTCTTCATCTTACAGAGGCTTTAACTTCTCTTGGACTGCCTTTCTATTTTGAAGTCTTCTTGTCATCTTCAAAATTGTATGAGCATTCTGATTTATATTTTGTATGTCTTTAAATCATTTTCCTCTCCCACTGTGCCGTCCACCACTGACAACTCCTCATTAACGAGTGATGCGGTGTGCAATCGTGCAGCTAGCTCTGCCATTTCGGTAGCTAGCTCTGCTATTTCGGCAGCCAACTTGCCGTCATCTCATGACAGCACTTTAAGGGTTGTTCCACCTCCATTTGTTGTGTTCTTGTCTCGTTTAGAATACGGAACTAAGTCGACGGATATAATGAATTATTTGTCAAATAAAGGCATTGAAACTAATAATATTAGGTGCCATAGTTTAACACCAGCCAATCTAACTGGACGATTATCAGCATCGTTCAAAATAATTGCTCCGTCTTCGGTTGGGAAGACAATTGTGAATCCAAGTTTTTGGCCCATTAATATGATAGTTAAGGAATTCACTAACCGTCCAAGCACTAAAAGCAATAAGCCAAAAAACTTAATGAAATAGCCTTCTATTACCAGAATGTTAGAGGGCTAAGAACTAAATGTACTCGGTTCTTATTAAATATGCTTTGCTCTTCTTCAGACATTATTATACTCACTGAAACGGGCTTAGATGACTCTTTCACCAATGCCGTTATTTTTCCCCAAAATTTCAATGTTAATCGTTGCGATAGGTCACCAGATAATAGTGATTACAAAAGATTTGGTGGTGTTCTAATTGCAATCAAAAATGCCTTTCAGTCTTTTGAAGTAGATCTCAATGATTTTTCAGATATTGAAATTTGTTGTAGTAAAATTGTCTTGTCAACCTCGACTAACATTTTTATAGTATGTGTATATATTCCGCCTAAGTCCTTGTTACCTGTTGTAACAAGGTACCTAGAAGCATTTCGCTTTATTGAAGGTCTCATATCCACGTCGGATTTATTTTATATTTTCGGGGACTTCAATCAAACTAAAATTGATTGGGCCTCAGGAGATGCAGATTGCACTTTTCTTAATCCTGTAAATGCCTTATCTGTGATTGGGTCGGAAATCATTGATACTGTCCAATCCCTCGGTCTTCTTCAACTAAATCCGGTTAAGAATCATCAAAATCGTACGTTAGATCTTATCTTCTCTAATAACAACGATGAAAGTTTTGTTACTAGAAGTTTCTCACCTCTCGTTTCCGAAGATATTTATCATCCTTCCCTAATCCTTTTTTGCAACTTGAATATTAATGAAGCTAAATCCTTTAACTTTTATAAATTCGATTTCAAAAATGGTAATTACATTGATATATGTGAGGAGTTGAGCAATTATAACTAGGTCCCACATCTATCGTTAGATATTGATGATTTATGTTCAGAATTCTATCGGGTTATTACTAAAATAATTTTTAGTTTTATTCCTGTAGGTTTAGTCAAAAACTCTACTCTGGGGTCTTGTCCATGGGACAATGAGATAACCCGCAATTTAAAAGTACTTAAAAATAGAGCTTATAGGATATGGCGCTGTAGCATGGAGGATGAGGACTTTGTGTTATACAGAAAACTAAAATCCGAATTTAAAATTTCTTTACACAATTCGTATTTGATTTATTTAAATGAAATGCAAAACTCTTTTAAATCGAGTCCTAAAAAATTGTGGCAATTCATAAATACTAAAAATAAAAGTGACGGTTACCCTGCCTCATTTTCATTTAATGGACAGGCAATGGATACACCTATTTCTATCTGCAACTCGTTTGCATCCTTTTTCCAGTCAGTCTATTCAAAAGTGGACTCAAATATTGACAATTCATTTTTTAGTTACCTTGGGAATGCACCTCTTTCCGCGTTCCATAACATTGAGATTTCTCCCGATAGTACTTTAAAAAGCCTAGTCGAAATGGAACTCAACTTTAATCCTGGCCTTGATGGCCTGCCTTCTGGTTTCTTAAAAATGTGTGCTATCCCATTACATGGAATATTATGCCACATGTTCAATTTATCACTAAAATCAGGTATTTTCCCATCTGTATGGAAAAACTCTTTTATTATACCACTTTTTAAAAGTGATAGGAAAAACAAAGTTGAGAACTACAGGGGTATATGTAAACAATCGTCAATCCCTAAATTGTTCGACAAATTAGTTTCTGAAAATTTGAATTTTTATTGCAAATCTTTATTGTCCAACAACCAGCATGGTTTTGTAAAGAAAAGATCCACAGTGACCAATCTGCTTGAGTTCACAAATTTCGTGATATCGGAAATTAGTAAAGGAAATCAAGTTTACGCAATCTACACTGATTTCAGTAAAGCGTTTGACCGTGTTGACCACAAAATTCTGCTTTATAAACTGGACAAACTAGGATTTCCATGTTCCTTTTTACGCTGGTTATCATCCTTTTTATCGGAAAGATGCCAATTTGTCAACTTTCGAAATCACATTTCTAGTAAAATTTGTGTGACATCTGGGGTTCCCCAAGGTAGTCACATTGGTCCTATTTTGTTTATCCTCTTTGTAAATGATGTAGTCTCATTTTTGCCGGAATGCAACATTCTAATGTTTGCTGATGATTTTAAAATTTATTTATCAGGCAATGAGTATCATACATTTCAACTCTTAAACGAGTATCTTTTTAAATTTCATCTATGGTGTTCAAAAAATTATCTCTCCCTTAATGTTGGCAAATGTTCAGTAATTACTTTCTCACGACGTATTTCGCCCATTTTATATAATTACTCACTTGGTGGTGAAGCCGTGTCTCGTGTTACCTTAATAAAAGATCTAGGTGTATTGTTAGATACTAAGTTATCATTTAACAATCATATAGACCACATTATAAATATGGCTAATCGATCTTGGGGAAGAATAAGGCGTTATGCCGGTGAATTCTCCGACCCTTATGTTATTAAATCACTATACCAAGCATTTGTTAGGTCTCTGTTGGAATATGCATCAGTTATTTGGTGTCCGTATTACAAGTTCCATATAACCAGAATCGAAGCTGTCCAGAAAAGATTCTTGAGATTTGCTTTACGTGGGCTTCCATGGTCTGACATTTACAACCTCCCGTCCTATCAATCAAGGCTAAAGTTAATTAACCTTGACTCGCTTGAGGATAGGAGGATGGTTGCTAAAGTGGTTTTTGTTCACAGAGTGCTTACAAATGATATTGATTCCTCCGGAATTTTGAACTGTATTAACATTAATGTCCCATCGACCAATCTACGTAATAATAGATTTTTTACTATTACACATTCGCGCACTAACTACGGTCGCTCATCCTCTATTAATGGATTATTGATAACTTACAACGCTAATGCTATTTTGATTGATTTTAATATATCTTTGGTATCTCTTAAAAAGAGATTGATAGGTAATATTCAGTCATGATTGCTAACTCTACGGATATGCTTCAAAATGTTCTTGTATTTATAACATATCTTATTTGATTCGTTTTGTATATCACTTTATTATTTTTCTTTTTTTTTATTCATACTTTTGTAACTAAGTCTAAGAAAGAAATTGCTCTTTGTTGACAAAATAAATAAATAAATAAATAAATAAATTCTATGCGAGATAAGGCATCGGCTGCATAGTTTTCTTTATCCCTCAGGTACTCTATGGTAAAGTTATATTCCTTCGAATCGAGTCTCATTCTTGTGAGCTTGGACGATGGATTTTTCATCGCAAAGGGGTATGACAATGGTCGATGACCGCTTCTTACAAGAAACTTTTTACCATACACATACGGCCGGAAGTATGTTATAGCCCAATGTATAGCGGCTAGTTCCTGTTCAATTGTAGACTTGTTGCTTTCACCCTTGGTGAAAGACCTTGAAGCGTATGCCATGGGGAGTTGCATTCCGTTTTGACTGAGTACAGCACCACATGGGTATCTACTAGTATCTGTGGTTATACAGAATTGCTTTTGAAAGTTTAGATATTGCAGTAGGTTGGGATTTATTAGTGTTCTTTTAAGGTAGTAAAATGCATCTTCACATTCCTTTGTCCATTTGAAAACAGCGTTTTTCTTACAAAGCCTCGTTAAAAGGCGCAAGTGTTCAGCAAAGTTAAGAACGAAACGTCTATAATAATTGCAAACAGCAACGAATCGTTTGGTCGCATCGCCATTTGCAGGAGTCGGATAATCTATGATAGTTTGAAATTTACTATTACCCGGCAGAATGCCTTTATCCGTACATTTATGGCCAAGGTAGGTCCGTGACCGAAAAAAGAGCATTTATCAGGATGAAGTTTTAGATTGTATTTTCGGTATATCTCAAGCACATCTGTCAGATTATCTAACATATGCTTTTCAGAACAACCCAATACAACTACATCATCCATATACAGGAATGTTTGCGCTGGTTAAGCCCGCAAATGCTTTTGTCATCATTCGTTGGAATGAGTTTGAAGCAATCTTCAGACCATATGGAAGACGTTTAAAACAGAATGAACCTTTGTCTGTTGAGAAGGAAGTGACGTCCCTTGAGTTTTCATCGAGTTTGATGAAAACCTGACGTTTAGTCACGACAAGAGAAGTATTTTGCTCGGCCTAGTTGGTCGGGTATATCAAGTATTCTTGGCAACGGAAATTTGTCTGCAATTAACTTTTTATTAATTCCCCTATAGTCTACAACGAACCTCCATGTTTTTTCAGTTTTACCTGATGGAGATTTTTTCGGTACTAGCAGTATTGGACTGTTGTATTCAGAAGCAGATGGTTCAATTACATCCTGTTTTATTAACTTATATACTTGCTGTAAAGGTCTTTTTTGTCGAAGGCTGAGGTGAGCTCGCCGGCTCCAGGGTCAGCCCAAAGAAATACCCTAAAACTTTGGGAAAGAGGTACTTTATTAGAAGAGTAGGACTATTATTACAGTGTTTCTTTTAACAATGCAATCGTGTTCTAATAACAAATTTTATACTTAACAATATGTCGATAACCTTAATACTAAACTAAGATACTCGGATAATACTTAACCCCGAGCTCAGGCTCGGACTGGTCCCCTTGGCGGGTCTCTGGGGTTGCGGCGTCTCGGGAACGGCTTGACAGGGCGTGCGGTCCACACGCGGTAATAGTTCGGGCTTGTCCGTGCAGGGCATGGGCAGGTTGGGTGTCCGTGCAAGGCACGGGCCGGCTATCAGTCCGTGCAAGACACGGGCTGACTGGCTTGTCCGTGCATCTTTATGGGCGTGTGGTATTCTGTAATGTTTTATGTATGTAGGCTCGTCTGTTTGTAAGCGTAGTTTTTGCTTATAGAAATTGTTAACTGAAATTGGTTCAGTTTCGGGCGCAAAGACGTCTATGTATTTTTGACATATTTTTTTAAGCTTTGTTTTCACAAAAAAAATTGTTTGGACAGTTTTTCTAATTTAATATTATTTCTATAGTACAACGTTTTCGTTAGTAGTGTTGATTACCCGTAAGTATGCCTGAGTGCTGGTTACAAATGTGTTTGCAACGAAAATACCGATTTGAAGTTCCTTTTTCAGTTGAATTAACTTTTATAGATCTGACGACTTCAGACCTTGCTGGAAGATGTATTGAATTTATACGTAAGGAATTTTCCATATGTACTGTAATATGTTGGGGAAAGTCGTTTGGGCTTAAAACAAGCTAGTCTTGATCTCGTTGATAACAATGAAAACAATTGTATTTCTTGAGGAAATCAAAGCCGACAGATGGAATAGGAAAATTGTCTTGCACAACATGGAAGTTGTGTTGTATCAGCAAGTTTTTGATTTTTAAATCGGCATGAACTTTTCCTATCGTGTGTGTTATACCTTTGCCTATGCCATTAAAGCAGCCCATACACAATTCAATTCGATTGTAAATTGAGTTGGCAACCGAATTGATACTTGGCCACACACTACGTCAACTGAATTGAAAGACTTTGCTTCAACTGTCAAAAATATTATTATTTTTTTGGAAGTGGTACGACGCGACGTAAAAAAAAAAACACACTACGAGCGCATGTGCAGACGATTTGTCAATGAATATCTACTGCAAATTCTTAAATTTGACAGCTAGTCAAATGACTTGCCCACAGACAGTTCCATTGAGTTTAAAGGCTTGCCAGTCAACTTCGAAAAATCAAAAACTTTTGATTTCTCTTCAACCAACTCGTCAACCATCAAGCTGATCAATTGACAAAGCCGCACACGGGTTGATTTCACTGTGAGTTAACTGAGTTGATGATTAAATTGAATCGTGTATGGTCTGCATAAGGCTTATCGTTGCCTTAGTATCCATGCGTATTCTTTCGATCTGCCCTTTTTTAATTACCGAGATATCTGCGCCACTGTCGATTAACAGCGTTGACAGTTTATCATTTAGTGTGGATTTTGATGAAATATAATTAGCAAGATACATGGTCGATTTTACCGTTATTATTAGTAGTTATTGAGTACCCGAGGTTGTTGCGTTTTCCGTTCTTTGTGTAACGCGTATATTTCTCTGTGTTCGCGGTAATTCGACCACTTTCAAAAATATATTTAAAAACAACACAATACTGTCGGTAAAAATATAGAAGTAAAAAAACTCCGCAAATAAAAATGCTGATACAACATACAGAATCTACGCTGACAAAATAAACAAATGGAACAAACAGTGACAATGATATCGCTGTCCCTGTTTGGTTCCTAGAGTGAATTACGCAGTCGTTGTACTGTATGGACTACTCCAGTTCAAGTAATCCATTCATTCATGGAGGTATCCATCGTCGGTGTTGTTTTTTTTCGTTCGGTTCGGTGGTGTTGCTTGCGAACTTTTTTTTTGTAGTGTGATGTTCCTGATTTGAAAATTGGATTCCAGGTGAGTTTTGTTTATGTTTATATTATAATTATGGTATATTAATTTGTTGTGATTGATTTCTTTATGTGGCTTGTGTGTGCGTTTATTTTATTGTTTTTCGCGGCGTGTGTGGTTTTCGCGGTCGGTGTGTGTGTGTGTGTATGTGGTAAAGGGTGGGTCGTATCCAAGTTCGATTATAACGAGTGAGTTCCGCGTTAAAGAACCGAATGAGGTTATTTTTGTGTTTTTTATTATTATACAATTTATTGTGATTATGGTGTTGTTTAGATGTAAGTGGACTGTTGTTTTGTTGTAAAGTGAAGTGATGTGTTTTAATTAATTTGGTGATAGTATAAGTGAACTGTAGTAATGTAAGAAAGAGTTGTGTTGTGTTGAGAAATTACAAGAATAAATATGGTGTATTGTGTTGTGTGTGTGTTAAATGGTGGTAGACGTGCGTAATACCGATTGAGTTCGGTGATAGGGTTTTTTACTCGTTGTGTGTTGAATTGTTTTTTGGCTGAGGTTTCCATTATGCGCACTAAGCAAATTAATTTTTTTTATTTTTTTTTGTTTAAGTTGACTTATTATAAGATGTACTGTAAAAGAATTTTTCTGCGGAAACTTTTTTTTCAATTTTTTTTTTACTTTTAAAATTTTCATTTTTTTTTCTGAATTAAAATGAAAAAAAAAAAATTACCAAACAACGGCAACACTTACAATAGAGTGCTTTACGGATTTTGAAATCTAGAAACCTATTCTTTAATCCCAAATTTAAATTAAATAATTTATCTCAATAGTTTTTGAAAAATGTACATGCAAACTCAAAATTTTGATAATAAAATGAAAAAAAAAAGTTTATACCAATTTTTTACAAAATTATGAAGTGCTAAATTGGCCTTTTGTGGTCAATGCTTGCATCAATTCTGAATCGAGCCCAAAAAACCGAATGGTTTTACGTCTTTTAGTTTTTGAGAAAATTTTAAATTACTAAAATTACTTTTTATGAGAATTTTTTTATTTTTGTATTGGGATGAGTACTGTACTGTCAATGAAGAGTATTGATGACATAGGCGCCTGCCTGACGAAAAGCACCTACCCCAAGCGGAGCAACGAAGTTGCCTGAGCGGGACCTGCCGCATGCGAAAAGAGAGTTAAAATCCCTTAATCCCGCGAAGCGGGCCACCCGGGTACTGTTCATTAAAAAAAATTGTTGATATAGGCGCCTGCCAGACGCTTAATCTATTATTCATTCGCTAACTTCAAAGAAAAAAGCGCCAGGTGATTTTCACTTAAACTGGCAACACTATTCTCAAGTATAAACAAATGAAAAACATGCAAAAAATGTAACGGTTTACTTTTGTAAACTGTTGTAACAGTCAATTATCATGATCGACAGAGCTAATTTTACTGCATTTTTGCGATCCACTTCACTAAGTTGTTTTAAACCAGTGCGATGTCCGATAATTCTGATAATACGAGTACGTTAGACTTGAAACCAAGTACTTCGGGTGAGAGTCCTTATGTAAAGCGTCGGTTGTACTCTGAAGAGGTGAAAATGCAGTGGAATATTGCTCGGTTGATAAGAGATCTTGGTAATTTATTTACATTCTTTCAATGTTGTTCATGTTTTAAATTTTGAAATAAAAATGATTGTAGGTAAAGACGAGCAAGCGCTTGAATTTGCTGTTACATGCGGTTTATTGCTGAAATCGAAATTGTGCCGGGTACATAGGATTCCAATGAAGATTTTTGTGCGCGGAAATCCAATTGGCGAGTTCAGGTGCACAAAATCAAGTTGTGCAGTAAGAATAAGTCGCGCTGTTGGCAGTTGGTTTGAGCAAGCTCGAATGCCTTTGCCAAGATGTTTTTTATTTAATGTACTGCTTCGCTAGGAAATATTCCTACGAAACGGTAAAGGTAGAGGATTTCACTTCGAATCAGTGTCTGTCCCAACGGACTATTGCTGACTGGTATAATTATTGCCGTAAGACAATAGTAATCCAGTTTTTAGAAACTTTTGAAGCGAAAGGAAAGATAGGCGGACCAGGCAAAATCGTCCAGATCGACGAAAGTAAATTTGGACGAAGAAAATGTAATAAAGGAAGGCGTGTGGACGGCCACTGGGTTCTAGGTTTAATTGAGGATGGGTCCGAAGACTTGAGGCTGGAAGTCTGTCCAGAAAACGAGCGCAGTGCTGAAGTGCTTGTGCCGATAATTAAAAAACATGTTAATCCAGGAACGATAATCCACACCGATTGCTGGAAGGCGTATGATTGTTTGGGTGCTCATGGGTTTATCCATAAAAAAGTGAACCACAGTGATCCTGATAATCCCTTTGTTGGCCCTGATGGGATACACACGCAAAGAATTGAATCACAGTGGCGTGCGGTTAAAAGAAAATTTTATAACGACAATTATTCCAATAATTTCGCTGATTGGATAGTCGAATACCAGTGGAGGAGGGAAATTGAGAAAAAAAAAATTAGATCTTTTTGAAGAGTTGCTTCAAAGAGTGCTGCATGTCTATGGAGATTTCAGTAAAACATGATATATTAAATATAAAATTAAAAAAAAAAAACATTAAACATTTTTTTTTTTCATTTCCTCAAAAAAAAAAATTATTTTATTTATGTTGATTTGGTCATTTTAAACCAGAAAAAAAAAAAATTAAAAATTGCTCGGTGCGCATAATGGAAACCCGCGTTATGTTGGGTTAAATGAAATTTATCTAAAGTGTTGTGTTGTGAAAAGATACGTACGAGTATTTGTGGTCTAGATCTGCGTTAAATCCATTGTTTTATTGTTGGGTAGGGGACGAAGTTTTGATGTTGGACGCTTTAGTAACGTGCTGTCGGTTTTGACTGTTACCACACGAACCAAATTGTCCGGTCCTGGGTGTAAAGCGGTAGCCCGTGCTAAACTCTATTTTAGTGGTGGCAGTCTTTCGTCTTTTATCAGAACTAGGTCCCCTATGTTGACTGTCATGGGAGTGACCTTAGTCCACTTCAGGCGCTATTGGAGTCTGGACAATTACTCGTTACTCCACTGCTTCCAGAACGACTGGAGTAGCATCTGGACACGTTTCCACCGGTCTAGGTGGGTAATTTTCTTCAAGACATATTCTGGTCGTGGTGGGACTACTAACGGCTCTCCTACTAGAAAGTGCCCAGGCGTGATTGGTTGCGTGTCGTTGATGTCGTCTGACTGAGGACACAGCGGTCTGGAGTTCAAGCACGCTTCTATTTGGATAAGGAGGGTGGTGAGCTCCTCGAATATCAGGCACTGGTTTGCAGCCACGCGCTTAAGATGAAACTTTACCGACTTCACACCAGCTTCCCATAAGCCACCAAAGTGCGGGGAAGCCGGTGAAATGTACATCCATCTCGTTCCTTCGTTGGCCAGCGACTCTGCTATCGTCTTCCAATCCACCTTCGCCTCTGTTAACTGCCTTTGTAATTCTACATCTCCTCCGACGAAATTTCGCCCACAATCGCTAAACAGCCCCCGGCATAACCCCCTTCGAGCAAGAAATCGCCGAAAAGCTGCCAAGAATGCATGGGTTCTCATGTCACTGACAAGTTCGATGTGTACAGCCTTCGTTGCCATGCACACAAATATGGCGAAGTAACCTTTTAGGACCTTCGCGTTTCGTCCCTTCCAGGTCTTCACGACAATTGGGCCAGCGTAATCCACTCCAGTGTGTGTAAAGGGCCAAGAAATTTGCGTCCTTGCGGTGGGAAGGTTCCCCATTAACTGCGCCAATGGCCTTGCCCTAAACTTAAAACAAATTGTGCATCCGTGTATGACTTTTTTAACCGCGTTCTTTAAGTTAAATATCCAAAAGCGTTGGCATACGTATGCAATTACTGTCTGGTTTCCTCAGTGTAGCGTTTTTTTGTGTACGTCCTTGATGATGAGCGTCGCGATCCCGTGGTTCGATTTCAGAAGCATTGGATGTTTCCAATCATAAGAAAGCTGTGCATTGGATAGCCTTCCCCCAGCTCTCAACGTGTTGTTTTCATCTCTAAACGGGTTCAGGGCTCTGTATCCTCTCGTGTTGTCCTTTTCTTCGTCTTCCTCGAACATCTCCCGCTGAACAATGCTGACGATACGTATCAGTGCCCCTTCCAATTCTTCTGATTGAAGAATATCTGCAACTCCTCTTACCATGCCCTTATTGCGTCGAATTCGCAAACAGTACGCTACTACCCTAATTGCCCTAGTTAGTGTTGAATATTATCCTAGCAGATCGTTCATAAAACTACTACCCCCTTCTTCTACAGTACTGCAGTGGTGTACCACGACCGGACAGGCTTCTTGCTGAGTGTCCAGACAGACAGGCTGTTCTGCAAATGTGGCATCCCACTGAAGCCTTAGAAATTTCGGTCCTTGCCACCACAATTAGTTTTGGAGGTTCATCGACGGAAATAATTCCCCGAGATGCCAAATCCGCTGGGTTGAGCTCCGAAGGAATGTGTCTCCATAAGGCACCGCTGGTAAATTTTTGAATCTGCGAAATCCGGTTGCAGATAAATGTTTTTCACTTTGAAGGCAGGGCTCTAATCCAGCATAACGTGATGACTGAATCGGTCCATGCCCAAACATCAACTGCTCCTAACTTCAGTATTTGTGTTGTTTCGTGAAGCAACTTTGCTAACAGGACAGCTCCACGAAGTTCTAGACGCGGCAGCGTAATTGTTTCTAGCGGAGCGACCTTTTCCGAAGCATTGCTGTATCCATGGACTTCGATCTTCCTGCTGCCTTTATCGGTGTTTACCCAACGAGGAATTTGCAGCCTTTCGATTGATGGTAGACCTGAACGGGAGGTAAGCTTCTCGTGCTTCAGCTCTGTTGGAATCGGTTTGTCACAATCCAATCCTCTGCCCCATAACTGTTGCATCATGATTTTTGCCTTAATAGTGCAGGGTGCGATCCAGCCCATTGGATCGTACAGCCCAGCTATGGACGATAATATTGACCTCTTCATCACGTCGCCTTCGCTGAACTTTGCTAGCCGAAATGAGAAGACATCAGATATTAGTAGCTTTAAAAGAACTCTGATTGTCAGAAAAGGTGCCGATGCTGTCCCGAACGTTACGGTTTCTAGACGAAAGATCTTCAGGTCCTGGCTGGGATGATCTCTCCACAGAATCATCTGTTAATTCGCGTCTGGGATGTCTATACGGATCTGGCGGTACATATTCCCCACATCACCAGTGAAGGTAAACCTACATTTTCGCCATCTTAGGACAATATCGATTACGTTTGTTTGCGTCTTAGGGCCCACCATCAACATGTCGTTTCTGGAAGAGCCAAAAAATGGTTTGAAAGTTGCGTCGTGGTGGTACTGGATTCCTTAACGACGGCGTGATGGGGTATAAAAAAAAAATGATATGGAGTTTTAAGTACATATGTCATATGACTCCTCC
Source organism: Brachypalpus laphriformis (assembly GCA_945910035.1). NCBI lineage: Eukaryota > Metazoa > Arthropoda > Insecta > Diptera > Syrphidae > Brachypalpus > Brachypalpus laphriformis. The sequence goes on along the minus strand of OX246754.1, from coordinate 108,979,481 downwards.
ACTGGGGTCATATGGCCGAGTTGGAGATATTCGTTTATGCACTTGGCATATTCAATGTGTTGTTTCGAGTTATTTTGGAGTCGTTTCTCCAACTGAAGAAACCTTCTGACCGCACCTTCTCGTGTTGGGCCCATGCTTGGGTATTTTCCACCTTTAAATGGCAGACAGACCTGGTACCGGCCATCAGGTAAGCGCGTCGTGTGGTTTTTAAAGTGTTCTTTACACTGTTTATCCTCCTCTGCTTCAAATTTTTCATAGGGTTCTTCCTCTATTTCCCAGAATTTTCGAAGAGTTGTGTCGAGGTCCAGTCGGTTGACGTAGCTTTGGACTTTTCTTGGTATTTCCCAAGGAACCTTCCATAGCAGGATCCATCCCAGTTGCATTTTCTGTGCTATCGGCCCCAAGCAGTCGCTGCTTCGCACCATGTCTCCCAAGCTGATATCGGAATATATGTCGCTGCCAAGGAGTAAATCAACCTTTGCGGGGATGTTGAACGTTGGATCCACTAGCAGTAATCCATTCAGGTAAGTCCATTTACTGAAGTCAATTTTGTGGGTCAGAAGAAGCCCAGTCAGGGATCTGAAAACGAGGGCTCGCATTCTACCTGCGAAATCGGAGGTCATTGATCGGATTTCTAGATCGACGATCTTCTGTGATGATCCGCTGCTGACCCTCCCCAGTCCATTAACTTCAATAAATGTACGCTTCGCCTTTAGATTTAACCGGTGTAGTGCTGTTTCAGTTATGAACGATGCCTCAGATCCAGGATCGATCAAGGCCTCAGCGTTAAACCACCTCCGCTCGATGTTCGTACTCTAACCAAAGCCGTGGCCAGCAAAACCTGGGTATCGGCGTGGATGTGAAAGCTGCTCACATGGGGGTTCGATGAAAGTTGTGTGGGTTGCAGTGGTTGAAATGCTGGTGTGTTTGGATTGACTGTCGAAACTTGGTACGTGTGAGTTTGAGTGTGTGGATGAGTGGTGGCTATTTGGGTCCAACTACATTGAAAAGTGTTGTGTTGTGTTGGTGTGGTGTGTGGCGCTGGTGTTCTGTTGTTTTGGTATGGGTTGTGAGAATTGTCATGTTGTAGTGTGTGGTGACGTTACTTTCAGTAGTAGCAACACTTCGAGCTGGGGCACCTCTGTTTGAAGTGGCTATATGCGAGACAATTCTCACATACCTTTACGTTGTAAGTGCGTTCCATAAACCTATGTACAGATGATCATGGACATGTACGAAGGAGCAAAGACAAGAGTAAGATGCCCCGCTGGAGTAACCGAAGAGTTCCCAATCAAAGTCGGGGTGCACCAGGGAAGCGTTTTAAGTTTTTTTTTCCATATTACAGTCCTTGATTATCTGCTTAAAGGTAAAGTGATGGACCCCAAGGTACATCAGTTATTCTTTGCTGACGATGGAATCATCATAAATGAGGATCCTACATCCCTGCAACGAGCACTTGATGTGTGGGTGGACGTTTTGGAGGGAAATGGGTATCGCATTAGTTCAAAAAAGACAGAGTACTTGTGCTGCCCGTTCTCTGATCCACTCAGGCCTATTCCAGACATTTATTTGAATGGAACAGTGCTTCCCAAGTGCGAAAAGTTCAAATATCTAGGATCTATGATCAATAGCAAAGCAACTTGTGATGACGACATCAATCATCGTGTAAGCGTAGGGTGGATGAAGTGGGGAGAAAATTCCGCTATCTTCTGTGACAGAAAAATGCCACCTAAGTTGAAAGGAAGGCTCTACACCGCAGTTGTGCGTCCAGCGCTCACATGCGGTTCACAATGTTGGACGATGTACAAAAGGTATGAGAGTAAATTAACGGCAGCTGAGATGAAGATGCTTCGCATGACAGCAGGAGTGACAAAGCTTGATCGATTAGAAGAAGTTCGAAATTCCGTGGAAGCTTTCACATCAAGGAAACCATCGTACAAAAAATAGAGCGCGACCGGCTCAGCTGATATTGCCACGTTCAAAGAAGAGATTATTTGAACCCTGTTAAAAAGGCAATATCAATGCACGTTCCAAAGACATCGCGATGTAGGAAAGGCAGGCCTATAAACGCCTGGATCAGACATATGCGACGACATCGGCATTTCATTGGCCTCAGTAACCGAGTGATCCAAAATCGGCGGGCCTGCCGATATTTTCTGAGGTCAAATAGGCGAACCCCACAGGCGGATCAGTAGAAATGCGGTGAAGTGGGAGGGTTGTGATCCCTTGTTTTCGGATCATAACATCGCTGATAAAAAGGAAGAAGTGCGTCTCCGCCAACATCCATTTGCAGAACTCCTTGCACTCCTTCAACGCATGTTGCCCTTTGTGGCACACTCTACAACTCACGTTCCTCGTTTGGACATCTTACTTACTTACTTAGGTGGCGCTACAGTTCGGGGTGAACCTGGGCCTCAACCAACAAGCCTCTCCATTTAGCTCGGTCTTTAGCTAATTGCCTCCAGTTGCGCACTCCAAGTTGGTCGAGGTCCCCTTGAACTTGTGCGCGCCACCTACGGCGATGATTCCCTCTACTGCGTCGTCCCTCCGGGTTAGATTCGAAGACTCTGCGGGCCGGAGCGTTGGTGTCCATTCGCTCTACATGTCCTAGCCATCTCAGACGTCCAATACGCAGTTTTTTGACTAGGTCGATGTCGCTGTACAGCTCGTATAGTTCGTGATTGAATCTTCTCCTCCAAAACCCGTCAACACAAACGGGACCGAAAATCTTACGAAGAATTTTTCTCTCGAAGCGACCAAGGATATCTTCATCCTCTTTTAATAAAGTCCATGTTTCAGCGCCGTAAAGCAGGACTGGGATGATCAAGGTCTTATATAGAGTCTCCTTAGTTGTTCGAGATAGGGCTTTACTGTTGAATTGCCTTATAAGCCCAAAAAAACAGCGATTGGCAAGAGTTATTCTTCGATTGATTTCTGCGCTGATTTTGTTTGCTGAATTTATAGCAGAGCCAAGGTAGACAAAGTCCCTTACTACCTCGAAGTTATAGCTGCCCACGGTGACGTTTTGTCCAATTCGTCGGTGTTGGTTTTCCCTTCTAGTTGACAGCATATACTTGGTTTTGCCCTCGTTTATCGCCAAACCCATTTTGGCCGCTTCCGCCTCAATGCTTGCAAAAGCACCGGTGACAGCCCGCTGAGATCTTCCGATAATGTCTATATCGTCGGCGTATGCAAGCAGTTGTACAGACTTGTAATAGATTGTGCCTCCGGTGTTGGCTTGTGAGTTCCGCACAATCCGTTCAAGTACAATATTGAAGAAGTCACATGACAGCGCGTCACCTTGTCTAAAGCCTTTTTTGACATCAAAGGTCTCGGTGAGGTCATTACCGACCTTGATGGAGCAGCGAGCGTTCTCCATCGTCAGCCTGCACAGACGGACAAGTTTGGCAGGGATGTCAAAACTAGACATGGCTTTATAGAGCTCTTCTCTATAGATGCTGTCATAGGCGGCCTTGAAATCGATAAAGAGGTGGTGAGTATCGATTTGGAATTCTTGGGTTTTCTCCAGGATCTGCCGAAGTGTGAAGATTTGATCGATTGTGGACTTTCCTGGCCTGAAACCGCACTGATAGGGTCCAATCAGGCTGTTGATAAAGGGTTTCAGGCGTTCACACAATATCGCAGAAAAGATCTTGTATGCGATGTTGAGGAGACTGATGCCTCTATAATTGGCGCAGTTGAGGGGGTCTCCTTTCTTGTGGATCGGGCAAACGATGCTGAGATTCCATTCATCAGGCATACACTCGTCTGACCAAATATTAGAAATGAGTTGGTGTATGCACTCTACCAATTCATCCCCAGCTGCCTTGAAAAGTTCGGCCGGTAAGCCGTCAGGTCCAGCAGCCTTGTTGGATTTTAGCTTGGATATTGCTATCCTCACTTCGTTTTGGTCAGGTGGACGGAAATTTTGACTATCATCGTCTATGTTGAATGGTTCATTCTGCCTGACAGCGGGATGTTGGTCTTCGTCGCCGTTATACAGTCTGCAGAAGTAGTTTTTCCATATTCTCAGCACCGACTGTGATTCTACTACGAGGTTTCCATTTTCATCTCTACAGGTTTCTGTACGGGTATTACTTCTATGACACGTTCTTTTTACCTTTTGGTAAAACTTCCGTACATTGTTCCTGGAGTATAGACTCTCGATATTCTCAAACGCGCGCTTCTCATGCTCTTTCTTCTTCTTTTGGAGAAGCCGATGTTCTTCCCGTCTCTTTTGCTCGTAGAGCTCACGAGCAGCTCTCGTCTTCCTCTGCAGCGCCGCTTTGTATGCCTCTTGTTTTGCTGCATGCACTCGCCGGCATTCTTCGTCAAACCAGGGGTTTCGCGGTGGTGGTCGAGCGAGACCCGACACATCTGATGTGTTGGGTCTCGTTTGGACATCCTGAGTGTGGAAAACTTGGGCCACTGATCTGCCCTTGCTTGAGCTTGCGGGAGCTGCTTGCTGCTCAACCGCTTCCAAAGCCCTAAAACGTGGTCGTAAAAAATCCAAAAAATTTTCCAAGGTAGGCAACTCTGATTTATCTCCCAAGTGGCACTGGATAGCTTTTGGAGGATGATAAAAATCAAGATTGTGTCCCACTGCTTCACTGGAAGCCCCAAATTTTCTAGTGAATGGAAAATATCGTGGGAATTATCTAAGATGCACTTCAAATTCGCTCCCGATTCGCTGCTGAAGCAGGGTTGACCGAAGAACAGCTTGAGCTGTGTGTTGACTAACACCCTCTTGTGGTCGTAGCGCTCTACGAGAATCTCCCACGCCTTCTGGTAATTTTCCTTATCGATGGCCAAGTGCTGTAGCAGCCTTTCTGCTTCTCCGTTGACGCTGGACTTGAGATAGTGCATCTTTTGTACCACGGAGAGCGACGTGTTAGTGTGGACCAAGCTGACAAACATATCGTGAAAGGTCCACGATTCATAACCCCCAGAAAACGTTGGTAATGTTATTTTAGGAAGCCTGTGTGCGTCATGCCTATGACCTTCATTGACCCTTGCTACAGATTCCGCTATTGACTTCCCGGTGGCAGCCTTCACAGGAATGAGGGGCTTCAATTTATCCATTGCATCCATTACTGATGGCCTATAGTCGGCGTAGATCTCCAGCATGTCATCGTATGCCTGGGCTACTTCCTTGATGTCGCAACTTTTCTCAATTTTTCCGTCGTCTACAATTTCCTTATTATACTTTTCGGCCAGCTGCATGATTTTCTCCATCATTTCAAGACGCGTCTGCAGATAACTTAACTTCCGCAGCCTCGTAACATCAGCCTTCCCAAAATTTTCAAAATCCTGCTTGAACCGGGTCAACAAGTTCAGTTGCAGCGTACCGTAAGATATTGTTTTTCTGTATGTATATATTGTGACTCAACAGCTACCTTAATCTATGCACTTACTTGCAGTACTCCAGTGCTCCAGACCACGGATGTGAAACTTAGCTAGTTCAAGTTGCTGCTGCCAGATGCTGGAGGGACTGTCTCCAAAAGAAAAATTTCACGACGCGGGACTATGTTAATTTAAATTTTTTATTTTTTTATATTATTTAAAAAAACCGACACACACTTGATTTTGATTAGCCAAGTAATTGTTAATTTACTTTGAATTGTTTAAAAATTATATTTTAAAATTGTTCAAACAATTTTTTTCTCAGTGTACCACCACACCACACTTTGTTTACTTTTTGTTTTTTTTTTTCAATTATCCGGCTCGTAGGACCAAAATGTTCGCGGTAATTCGACCACTTTAAAAAATATATGTAAAAACCACACAATGTTGTCTGTAAAAATATAGAAGTAAAAAAAATCCGCAAATAAAAATGCTTCTTTTTCTTTCAACGTTATAAACTGTGTTGTAACTTTACTTTTTCTTTGCAGCAGGCGCGCCAGGCTCACTGAAAAAGCAAGATGGCAGCTGTACCGAAGATGAAGAGCAGAGAGTACTTCTACTATTAGAAACACACTTCCCGGGAAGCTCAATCTACAGCAGCACAGATGTATTAGCAAGGCATAAAAGGCCCAGGAGAGAGGACTGGGCGATGGCAAGAGACATCTGCACGAATCAAAGGCCAAGTTGGGCTCTGAACACCATCCAGCCGTTTAAATTACTGGGAGCGGAAGGAATATTCCCTGTCCTACTACAACAAGGCCAGGAAATCATTATGCCACACCTCCTAGGACTATTGAGAAGCAATGTTGCACTTGGGCATATACCAGGAATATGTAGAAGGGCTGTTACGTGCAAATTTCGCACGAGATCCTTTGTCCCCTCCATCCTACCAATTCTCACCCGTCCACCATTTTTGGCCTTCCAATTTTATTCCGTTGTCTTCTTGGAGCAGTGGTCTCGTTAAGCGTTCCTGGATGGTTCCACCATTCAGTGCTTATACCTCTCCACACGCTTCAAGGGGGCAACAAAAGCAGGTACTCCGGGAGACAGAGCCCAACGGTCGGTTGGCAACCCTCTGATGCGGATGGACCGTCCGTCAACGATGTGAACTAAGTCAGCGACGAGTGAGACGAGCGGCGATGAAGAAGAGGGTGGACTGCCCTAACACCACCAGGGCATATGTATCTACAACATAAAGGACGAGTACACAACAAGATACATCACACATTTACCCAAACATCGCAAACATTCAACACAACTTGTACGAGCATGAGCAGCGGTCAACGGACTGGAGGAGGTTCAGTCCAAATTCATAAACTCATCAATGGCCGAGAGCCCGACGTTTATATTTTATCACTTGTACGGGGTGGCACGTCATCGGCTAGTCCCTTTTCCCCAAATCTGCGTGAGATTCCACCGGGATAGCTAGCTTTCGCGGACTGAATAAAATAATAGGAATACGAGTGGGTACTCAGGCTTCTTCCTCCTCAGGAGTGTCCAACGCAAGGCGTTGTTTGACACATTTACATTTTCAATAACCTCTTTTCTTCTTGCTAGGTCCAACGCCAAGCGTTGTTTGACAAATTTCCTCCTTCGTCTCATATTTCTTCGCTTTTGTATTTTTCGCGATATTTTTTTTGAACCTTTAATTTTGCGTTCACTAGCCCCTCAGTTACTAGCGCTTGCTGTGAACGTGGCACCAAGGGAAAGAGCGAACCTTGGGAATGCGTAACCCGACCCTCTGAACAGCCAGTTGGAGGCGATTTCAGAGAGAGAGCCATTGGAAAAATGGAAAGAGCTGCTAGATAGCGGCGTTCAAGGAACGGTTGCATGCTTCAGCAAAAGAGCGGAGTACTGCACATAAAGCCGTCCTTGAACTGGTAATGGCTGAATAAGCGGTAGGCCAATTTTCAGAGAGAGGCTCTCGGTCGGTTAGGCAAAGTGCTGAGGCGAGCAGCGGTCAACGGACTGGAGGAGGTTCAGTCCAAATTCATAAACTCATCAATGGCCGAGAGCCCGACGTTTATATTTTATCACTTGTACGGGGTGGCACGTCATCGGCTAGTCCCTTTTCCCCAAATCTGCGTGAGATTCCACCGGGATAGCTAGCTTTCGCGGACTGAATAAAATAATAGGAATACGAGTGGGTACTCAGGCTTCTTCCTCCTCAGGAGTGTCCAACGCAAGGCGTTGTTTGACACATTTACATTTTCAATAACCTCTTTTCTTCTTGCTAGGTCCAACGCCAAGCGTTGTTTGACAAATTTCCTCCTTCGTCTCATATTTCTTCGCTTTTGTATTTTTCGCGATATTTTTTTTGAACCTTTAATTTTGCGTTCACTAGCCCCTCAGTTACTAGCGCTTGCTGTGAACGTGGCACCAAGGTAAAGAGCGAACCTTGGGAATGCGTAACCCGACCCTCTGAACAGCCAGTTGGAGGCGATTTCAGAGAGAGAGCCATTGGAAAAATGGAAAGAGCTGCTAGATAGCGGCGTTCAAGGAACGGTTGCATGCTTCAGCAAAAGAGCGGAGTACTGCACATAAAGCCGTCCTTGAACTGGTAATGGCTGAATAAGCGGTAGGCCAATTTTCAGAGAGAGGCTCTCGGTCGGTTAGGCAAAGTGCTGAGGCGAGTTCAGCACTTCTTGGTTGACCACGAAAGTGAGCGGAAGAGCGCTAGAGTGATCGAGGAGTTTTCTTTTTAGCAGTGAGCAAGATGGCTTATTTTTTTTGAACAAGCGAAAAGTCCAGAAGGGGACTAAGACTAAAATACAGAAGGGAAGGAGAAGGAGCAAATAGGAGCATTTGAGGAAGATTTGAGGAGGAACCCTTTCGAGACGAGGCGAAAGAGGCAGATTACCCACTCAGGAAAAAGATAAGTTGTTTTAATTCTATTTTGAATTCTGTTTGTGCGCTTAGTGTAGGATTTTGTGTGTCATAAATCCCGGTAGGGTCTCATACCGTAAATTTCCCGGTGAAAGCGGGACACGCGACCTAATTCCGGTTTAACGTTCAAGTTTCGGGACCGGTGATAGCGGGCCACCCCAACGGCTTTACATTCGTAAAAACGGTTGGATACCACCGTTGTTCTTTTTTAAATACGGTTAAATACAACCCTTGTTTTTTTACCTTTTCTTAATTAAATAAATTGGCCGTGCTCTGAATTATAGAGCATTTGTAACGCACGTACGTTGTTTCTTTTTTCTTTTTTTGTTGGCACAATTTCAGGATTCCCACCCCATTAATTTTCCCAAGGTTTCTAGATCCCTTTCAAAGATCTGGTGGCGCCCATTTCCATATCGCGTGTAAACACCCGATTTCGCTGACTCCAGTGAACCCACCCCAGCTGAGTAACCGGGAGAGCAACATCCCGCAGGCTGCTTTTGTTGCACTTTCCCGATCCTCTTATTATTATCTGTGGCTATCTGTCACTCTCGATTTTCACCCCTTTCGCGTGCGCGGCCGGCTTTCGCTTTGTGTGTTTTTTTTTTTTTCCTTTTTTAAATAATTCGGGAAGAATTACGTGCGACAAATTTGGCGCCCAACGTGGGGCAATAAAAAAAAAAAAAAAAAAACAAATATACAAATATAAAATATTTGTGGGAATTTGTGCTGTTGTTTTTGCGTTGTGTTCAGGGAAGTGTTGTTCCTTTTTTTTCGGTGCATTTTACTTTTGCTGTGCTTTACTTTTCAGGGAAGTATTATTCATATAATTCAGCTGAATTATCATTGGATTATCGTCGTTGGATTTGTCTTGGAGTTTCTGGATTTTGGAGGTTGGAGTGCTTGCATTCTGGAGTCGGGTTTCGCTGGTCAGGTGGATCAGGTGGAGCAATAGGAGACCGGGACAATTGAGTACAACTGAACGGTAGGAAGTTCGCCGTTTGTCAAGTAGGTACATTTCTTTTGTTTATTTTGACTTGATTTGGAATTTTGGGTTTAAATTTATATATATATACATATATCTGTTTACATATACGTTCGGTATTTATACGGGATTTCACATATACCTAGTGTTTTTTTTTTCCTTTGGTTGTGTCTTTCCTTTTCGGTACAAAAACGGGGTTTTGCGATTGGGTGTACAGTGTGTCCAAGAAGTGTGGGCACATTTTACAATTTTTTTTTAGTGTTTTCTTTTGCGTGGTCTCTTTGTTTTTTATAATCATTTCTCATTCGGGATTGTTTTATTTTTACTTCTGCTTCGCTTTAACTCTTGGGTGTGTTTTTTCCTTTTACTCTTGGTAGTGGAAATTTTTCGCAATCGAAAATAATTCGTTTCTTCGTACTTGTAATTCTCTTCTTGTGTTTTGGTTCGGTGTTATTTTTACTCTGGTTTTTCGTTGCCGGTGCAATTAGGGTGTACTTTTTAGTAATTTTTGATTTTGCTTGACGTGTTGGCTCTGGTGTTTGGTTCATTATTTAAATTATTTTTAACTATGGAGATTAACCGATTGTCTCAGGATGAGTTGGCATATGAAATGCAGGTCCGAGGGCTCCCGGTGAAGAGCGTTGACGAGATGAGGAAGTCATTGAGGTCAGCTCGAGCTCTTTCACGCAGGGGCTCTTTAAATATTGGGATCGAGTACCCTTTTTCTTTTGAGGAGGATGTAGATGCCGTCAAGGCAAAGATTGTAGAGCTGAAAACCCTTCTAAAGAATCCTCCAAGTAATCCGAAGTCGTCGGAGTACTTGAAGATTCTGACGAAGGTCGACTGGGCGTTAGGGCGTTTAGGTAGGGTTCAGGCAGAGACGGAAGAGGAAGCTGCTGAGATCAAGGAACTCAGGAATGAGTTACTGATCTTACTGAGTAGCTTACCGGAGGAGGAAAACGAAGAACGCGAAGTTCCTGAAAAGGAAAAAGCGAGCACTTCAAAGGTGGTGCCTCGACTGCCGTCCCCTATACCCACTTCAGGCGGAAGGGTGGCGACAGGCGAGCCCAGCCCAGAAGTACGCACGGAAGTAGCGAATATTCAAGTGGTTGAACGATCTACGGAGCGGATCGAGAAATGGGAGGTGAAGTTTACTGGTGAGCGCTGTGGCTCATCAGTAAACGCATTCCTAGAGAGGGTCGAGGAGCTCCGCCAGGCAAGAGGGGTGTCGGAGGCTCAGCTGTTTAGGTCGGCGGTCGATTTATTTGTGGGGAAGGCGCTTCTTTGGTTTAGGGCGATGAGGTCTACTGTAGGCACGTGGCAAGAACTAGTCAAGGAGTTGAAGTTGGAGTTCTTGCCACATAATTACGATGATTTGTTGATCGATGAGATTAGGCGACGGACTCAAGGCAAAGATGAGTCCATCGGGGTGTATGTGGCGACGATGCAGAATATGTTCGGCAGACTTTCAGAGCCCCTTTCGGAGCGCAGAAAGCTGTCGATCCTGCAGAAGAACCTGGCACCATTTTATCAGACACAGCTTGGGTTAGAGGAACCCAAGTGTGTCAGCGACTTGGTGGAATTAGGACGAAAGTTGGAAGCAGTACGCGCCAACGTTGAGACTTTCGCTCCACCACCAAGCAACCGAGGTCGGAATCTGTTGGAGCCCGATCTCGCGTATGTAGGTGTTGAAGAACCCCGGGTTTCGGTTGTTAGTCAGAACAACCAACCCCGGCGACAAATTAGGTGCTATAACTGCAACAGGGAAGGCCATTTCGCAAACACTTGTTCCGCTCCTAGGCGTTGTTTTGGTTGTGGGAAGTTAGGCGTTTCACGAAGGGATTGTTCGGCATGTTCGGGAAACGCACGATGCACTCTCGGGTCCGCAGGACGGGAGCGTCGTTGATTCATTCTGGGTCACCTGCGGGTAACCAGTCGGGTTGTTACAACGAGGTTGAATTGGGTTTCGCATTGGAGGCAAATGGTAGCGATAGGCGACCGTATCTTGGTGTTAGGGTTTATGGAATAAATTTAGTAGGGCTTTTGGATTCGGGCGCTTCACGCTCGATAGTATGCAAGGAGGGTTGGAGAATCCTTCAAGAGTTAGGGATAGAATTAGGCAAAGGCCAAATAGATAGGGTAATGTTGGCGGATGGTGCAGGAGTAAAGGTAGAAGGGGTAGTCTCTTTGCCTATAACAGTTGAGGAAAATACAGTTTTGTTAGAGTGTCTCGTCATTCCTAGTCTTCCTCACGTCTTGATATTAGGAGCAGATTTTTGGGCTCTATCGGGAATTGTCCCGGATCTTAGATCAGGCGAGTGGAATTTTTCGAGTCAAAGCATGTTGGCTTCGTTATCCGATTCTCGGGACTTATCGGAGATAGACGAGACACAGAAACAACAGTTAAGGGCACTTGTGGAAAGAGTTTTTAGGAGCATGCCTGAAGGCTTAGGGTGCACACACTTAGTGGAGCACAAAATTAAGACAAGTGCAGAGCCAATAAAGCAACGATACTATCCAGTATCTCCGGCCGTCCAAAAACATATTGATAGGAAATTAGATGAAATGCTAAAGGATGGCATAATAGAAAAGTCTAGTAGTCCGTGGGCCTCTCCAATCGTTATGATTAGGAAGAAGGACAACACGTATAGGTTTTGTGTAGACTACAGGAAGCTTAACAAGGTAACCGAGAGGGATGCTTATCCACTCCCTTATATTTCAGCGACGTTAGACAAGCTTAGGGAAGCGAAGTTTCTGTCCTCCTTGGACATTAAATCCGCATACTGGCAGATTCCAGTAGAGGAGAAGTCACGACCCTTTACAGCTTTCACAGTCCCTGGTAGGGGCCTTTTCCAGTTTAAGAGAATGCCATTTGGTCTGCATAATGCACCAGCGACATGGCAACGATTTATTGATACGGTGATTGGGGCCGACTTGGAACCAAATGTATTCGTCTACCTGGACGACATAATTATCGTAACCAACTCCTTCGAACAACACCTGAAGATATTGGAAGAGGTTTTTAAGCGTTTATGCGAGGCTGGGCTGAAGGTCAGTGAGCAAAAGTGTAACTTGTGTAGGCCGTCGTTGAAATTTTTAGGGTATATAGTGGACAGACATGGCTTGCATGTAGATCCTGAGAAGGTACAGAGTATGGTAGACATTCCAGCGCCCAAGAACGTTAAGGAAGTTAGAAGTTTTATCGGAACGGTTTCCTGGTATAGGAGATTTGTGCCAAACTTTGCTAGTTTGGTAAAACCGTTATCCGATTTGCTTAAAAAGAGTAGGAAATTCTTCTGGAGTAATGAGTGTGAAGAAAGTTTCAGGAAGGCTAAGGAATGTTTAGTAGCGGCTCCCATCCTGACGTGTCCGGATTTTACGAGGCCATTCGTGGTTCAGACGGATGCCTCGGATTTTGGGATTGGGGCTGTCCTTAGTCAGACGTTCGAGGAGGGCGAGAAGGTTATTAGTTACCTGAGTAGATCTTTGAATAGATGCGAAAAGAATTATTCTACCACCGAGAAGGAATGTTTAGCAGTTCTCTGGGCTATCGAGAAACTTAGGCCATATCTAGAGGGGGTGAGATTCACGGTCATAACAGACCATTACTCTTTGATATGGTTGAGTAAGTTGAAGGATCCGGTAGGTAGGCTGGCACGTTGGGCTGTACGGTTGCAGCAATTTGACTTTGATATCATCCATCGGAAAGGCAAGGAACATGTTGTGCCTGATATGCTCTCACGGAGTGTACCAGTAGTTTCTGGGATTTCAGAGCACAGTTCCGATCCGTGGGTAACAAGGATGATAGAAAAGGTCGAGGCGAGGCCACTGTCATTTCCAGCGTAGCGTGTAGAGCAGGGAACTTTGTTCAAATTTGTTAAGGCAAACCACGTGATAGTTCACGACAACAACAGTGAATGGAAGAGAGTAGTGTCGAAGAAGGATAGGGCGAAGATTTTAGAGGAATGCCATGATCACCCTTTAGCAGGTCATATGGGGGTGAAGAAAACTTTTGCTAGGATAGGGGAAAAATATTACTGGCCCAAAATGAGGTCAGACATAACCAAGTATGTCAGAAATTGTAAAATTTGCCAAAAAGTGAAACCAGTTAACGACAAGCCGGCGGGTTTGATGACGGAGAGGAAAGGGGTAACCAATCCGTGGGAGATGTTGTGCGTGGATTTAGTTGGTCCACTTCCTAAGTCGAGTAGGGGTTTTATTTACATTCTTACCGTTGTCGATTATTTCACTAAATTTCCACTTTTATTTCCGCTGAGATCGGCAACGGCTAAATCTGTTTGTAAGGAGTTGGAGGATAACGTCTTTCTTTTGTTCGGGGATCCAAAGTTTGTTGTTTGCGATAACGGTCCACAATTTAGGAGCAAAGAGTTAAAAACATTATGTGATGAGTATGGGTCGACTATTAGGTTTACAGCTCATTATCATCCCCAAGCGAATCCGGCTGAAAGAATTAACCAAATAATTAAGACGACACTAAGAGCGTATGTGTCGGAGAATCATCGAAACTGGGATGCGCAGTTGGCGAAAGTTGCGTGTAGTATACGCACATCTCAGCACGAAGTTTTGGGAGTATCACCATATTACGCTAATTTCGGTCGAGGAATGGTGACTTTTGCTGGTCGATCAGGATCGCCCTTAGCCACCATTCCGCAAGATAAGGAGAGTGATACGCCGGGAACAGGAGAAAAGTTTAGACAGCTTAGGGAGGAGATAGGGAAAAAGCTAGAGTTGGCAACCAAGAAGGCATCACATAATTATAACCTTCGCAGGCGGGATGTACAATATTATCCAAACGAACTCGTCTGGCGAAGAAACTTCATTTTATCAGATGCCGCGAAGTATTATGCAGCCAAACTTGCTTCGAAATATGTTGGCCCATTTCGAATTCACAAAAAGGTATCGCCATACACATATGAATTGGTTGATGAAGATGGCAAAGTACGTGGAACCTGGAACGTAAAAGACGTAAAGCCATATTATGAGGATCCTGACGAAAGACCGGAAGATGAGCTTAGTCGCACAAGTGGGACGAATTGTGCTAAGAGGAACTGAGAGCCCCGTGCTCTGTGATGTTCACTGGCGATCGTCAAGCGCGATCGAAATGAAGTAGTTGTTTCTTGTCATTTTATTTTTCTCTCTCCTTTGTTGTGTTGTTTGAACCTGGGGAATATGTATCTTAAATTACTTCGGCCTTTCTTACGAAAAGCCAACTGCCTCTCTTCGGAGGTAAGGGTGGGGTTTGTTACGTGCAAATTTCGCACGAGATCCTTTGTCCCCTCCATCCTACCAATTCTCACCCGTCCACCATTTTTGGCCTTCCAATTTTATTCCGTTGTCTTCTTGGAGCAGTGGTCTCGTTAAGCGTTCCTGGATGGTTCCACCATTCAGTGCTTATACCTCTCCACACGCTTCAAGGGGGCAACAAAAGCAGGTACTCCGGGAGACAGAGCCCAACGGTCGGTTGGCAACCCTCTGATGCGGATGGACCGTCCGCCAACGATGTGAACTAAGTCAGCGACGAGTGAGACGAGCGGCGATGAAGAAGAGGGTGGACTGCCCTAACACCACCAGGGCATATGTATCTACAACATAAAGGACGAGTACACAACAAGATACATCACACATTTACCCAAACATCGCAAACATTCAACACAACTTGTACGAGCATGAGCAGCGGTCAACGGACTGGAGGAGGTTCAGTCCAAATTCATAAACTCATCAATGGCCGAGAGCCCGACGTTTATATTTTATCACTTGTACGGGGTGGCACGTCATCGGCTAGTCCCTTTTCCCCAAATCTGCGTGAGATTCCACCGGGATAGCTAGCTTTCGCGGACTGAATAAAATAATAGGAATACGAGTGGGTACTCAGGCTTCTTCCTCCTCAGGAGTGTCCAACGCAAGGCGTTGTTTGACACATTTACATTTTCAATAACCTCTTTTCTTCTTGCTAGGTCCAACGCCAAGCGTTGTTTGACAAATTTCCTCCTTCGTCTCATATTTCTTCGCTTTTGTATTTTTCGCGATATTTTTTTTGAACCTTTAATTTTGCGTTCACTAGCCCCTCAGTTACTAGCGCTTGCTGTGAACGTGGCACCAAGGGAAAGAGCGAACCTTGGGAATGCGTAACCCGACCCTCTGAACAGCCAGTTGGAGGCGATTTCAGAGAGAGAGCCATTGGAAAAATGGAAAGAGCTGCTAGATAGCGGCGTTCAAGGAACGGTTGCATGCTTCAGCAAAAGAGCGGAGTACTGCACATAAAGCCGTCCTTGAACTGGTAATGGCTGAATAAGCGGTAGGCCAATTTTCAGAGAGAGGCTCTCGGTCGGTTAGGCAAAGTGCTGAGGCGAGCAGCGGTCAACGGACTGGAGGAGGTTCAGTCCAAATTCATAAACTCATCAATGGCCGAGAGCCCGACGTTTATATTTTATCACTTGTACGGGGTGGCACGTCATCGGCTAGTCCCTTTTCCCCAAATCTGCGTGAGATTCCACCGGGATAGCTAGCTTTCGCGGACTGAATAAAATAATAGGAATACGAGTGGGTACTCAGGCTTCTTCCTCCTCAGGAGTGTCCAACGCAAGGCGTTGTTTGACACATTTACATTTTCAATAACCTCTTTTCTTCTTGCTAGGTCCAACGCCAAGCGTTGTTTGACAAATTTCCTCCTTCGTCTCATATTTCTTCGCTTTTGTATTTTTCGCGATATTTTTTTTGAACCTTTAATTTTGCGTTCACTAGCCCCTCAGTTACTAGCGCTTGCTGTGAACGTGGCACCAAGGTAAAGAGCGAACCTTGGGAATGCGTAACCCGACCCTCTGAACAGCCAGTTGGAGGCGATTTCAGAGAGAGAGCCATTGGAAAAATGGAAAGAGCTGCTAGATAGCGGCGTTCAAGGAACGGTTGCATGCTTCAGCAAAAGAGCGGAGTACTGCACATAAAGCCGTCCTTGAACTGGTAATGGCTGAATAAGCGGTAGGCCAATTTTCAGAGAGAGGCTCTCGGTCGGTTAGGCAAAGTGCTGAGGCGAGTTCAGCACTTCTTGGTTGACCACGAAAGTGAGCGGAAGAGCGCTAGAGTGATCGAGGAGTTTTCTTTTTAGCAGTGAGCAAGATGGCTTATTTTTTTTGAACAAGCGAAAAGTCCAGAAGGGGACTAAGACTAAAATACAGAAGGGAAGGAGAAGGAGCAAATAGGAGCATTTGAGGAAGATTTGAGGAGGAACCCTTTCGAGACGAGGCGAAAGAGGCAGATTACCCACTCAGGAAAAAGATAAGTTGTTTTAATTCTATTTTGAATTCTGTTTGTGCGCTTAGTGTAGGATTTTGTGTGTCATAAATCCCGGTAGGGTCTCATACCGTAAATTTCCCGGTGAAAGCGGGACACGCGACCTAATTCCGGTTTAACGTTCAAGTTTCGGGACCGGTGATAGCGGGCCACCCCAACGGCTTTACATTCGTAAAAACGGTTGGATACCACCGTTGTTCTTTTTTAAATACGGTTAAATACAACCCTTGTTTTTTTACCTTTCATCATTTTCTTCTCGTGGAAAAACTTTTCTTAATTAAATAAATTGGCCGTGCTCTGAATTATAGAGCATTTGTAACGCACGTACGTTGCTTCTTTTTTCTTTTTTTGTTGGCACAATTTCAGGATTCCAACCCCATTAATTTTCCCAAGGTTTCTAGATCCCTTTCAAAGATCTGGTGGCGCCCATTTCCATATCGCGTGTAAACACCCGATTTCGCTGACTCCAGTGAACCCACCCCAGCTGAGTAACCGGGAGAGCAGCATCCCGCAGGCTGCTTTTGTTGCACTTTCCCGATCCTCTTATTATTATCTGTGGCTATCTGTCACTCTCGATTTTCACCCCTTTCGCGTGCGCGGCCGGCTTTCGCTTTGTGTGTTTTTTTTTTTTCCTTTTTTAAATAATTCGGGAAGAATTACGTGCGACAGGGCAAGGGTCATATTTATTCCGAAAGTGGGAAAAAGAGACACCACTTCACCAAAATCCTTTAGACCCATCAGCCTGACCTCATTCATGTTAAAGACACTAGAAAAGGTCATAGATAATCACCTAAGAATGACTGTGCTGGAAAGAATACCTCTCCACCACAATCAACATGCCTACAGAGCAGGAATATCCACCGAAACTGCGCTCTACCAGCTGACAAGTTGGGTTCAGGATACACTGGAGAGGCAGTATGCGCATTTCTAGACATCGAAGGAGCCTTCGATAACACCTCCCATGAAGCAATTAGGAGGGGTCTCGAAATAAAAGGAGAAAATCACACCACAAGTAACTGGATGTGCGAGATGCTAAGAACTAGGACTGCTGAGATAGAGGTGGGACAAAAAACCATCACAATAAGCACCACTAGAGGCTGCCCACAAAGAAGGGTATTATCACCATTGATGTGGAGACTAGTAGCAGATGAACTACTGCACAAACTGACAGATGTCGGTATTACGTGCCAGAGGTACGCCGACGATATAGTCATTGTCACAAGAGGGAAATTTGAAGAAACGCTATGCGAAATCATTCAAAGGGGACTACAAATCACACAGAAGTGGTGTAAAACGGTAGGACTTAGAGTGAACCATACCAAAACCACTGTGATACCTTTCACCAAGAAAAGACAGCTAAAGCGTATGCAACCTATCCTGTTGGAAGGGATCAGGATCGACCACAAAAACAGGTCAAATATCTAGGTCTAACACTAGACAGCAAACTCCTCTGGAGAGAACATGTTGAAACTGTGGTAACCAAAGCCACCAAAGCACTTATGGTGTGCAGGAACATTTCAGGAAAAACCTGAGGTTGCAGCCCAGCCACACTGAGATGGATGTACCTGATGATAGTAAGACCCATCATCACTTACGGGGTGGTGGCATGGGTTAACAGAACTAGGCTAACCACGACGAGGACATCCCTCAACAAAGTGCAAAGATTAGCCTGCATATGTATAACAGGAGCCATGCGAACCTGCCCCACAGCAGCACTAGAAGTGATCGTAGGTATACCTCCGCTAGAGCGAATCGCCAAGGAGACTATATTGAGAATCAGCAAAGAGGGCATCGGGAAAGGAACATGCATCGCAAATATAGAGCGAGTAACCCTATCCAAATCAGTGCCGCTTCTGGATTGGCCCAAAGATGATATGGTCAAGAAATACTGCTTTGAAAGGAAATTTGACTCAAAGCTGAGCAATAAAAGAGACTGGAGCAGCGAATCCGATTAATACCAACTCAAACAACACACAATTAAATGGTACACAGATGGATCGAAAACATCTACTGGCACTGGGGCAGGAGTGTACGAGCCCAGGACTAGATACTCAGAATCACTGGGAGTATTCCCCAGTATATTTCAAGCAGAAGTTCACGCGATCGAAAGATGCGCGAAATTTAACCTAGCCAGGAAATATCGCGGGCAGGACATCGCAATACTCTCAGACAGCCAAGCCGCTATTAAAGCACTGACCTCGCACGAGATCAGATCCAAACTGGTATGGGAATATCTCACCAGGATCAACAAACTGGGAGAAACAAACAAAATATCTCTCTACTGGGTACCAGGACATGTAGAAGTGGAGGGAAACGAAGCAGCTGATGAACTAGCTAGAAACGGATCAGACACGCCGTTCATTGGACCAGAACTCTTCTGTGGGATAGGACCCCACAAAATAAGGGAAGACTTAAGGAAAGAGGAAGAGAACAAATGGGCCAAACATTGGGACGATATCCGCCAAATAAGACAGGCAAAAGAAATTTTGGGGAAATACAACAAAAAAAAAAAGCAGAGGATGCCTAAGAGTTAGTAAGAATCGACTTCGCATCTTGGCGGGCATGTTAACGGGTCACTGCAGACTTAAGGAGCACTTTAGGAAACTGGGAATAGAAGGAGACGGACACTGCAGATTCTGCAGGGACTATGCAGAAACACCAGCGCACCTTCTTATGGAATGCGCAGCATTGATCCACAAAAGAAGGAATCACCTAAGTGCCTACCTCCTATCAGAAACGGTTTTACCTTCGCTGGATCCACTGAAGATACTCCGGTTTGCTGTAGCAGCTGGACTGGAGGAAGTGCTCTAGCCCGAGTATATCATCGGCTAGAGCCCTAGTATGGGCAGCACAATTGATCTTTTATAGGTCCCAGTGCACTTGCATCTCACAATAATATACATCTACATATACATCTTGTTCTTTTTATATATTGTAATTACAATTTATGTATATAGAAAATTGACATTACGATGTTATTCTTGATTTGTATATAATATAATTATAGAAAGGTTAAGGGAGTTGCCATACTATCTCAAACACTCCGATAATTCCTATTTCCATTGTAGCCTCGGTTATTGTTATAACCGTTACGTCCGCGTCCACGTCCACGACCTTGGCCGTGTCCACGTTCACCTTTGCGTGTATTTCGGTGGTTGCTACCAACGGTCTGGTAATAATTTCTACCACGGCTACTTCCGAAGTGCAGGATTGCATTCGGTTGGCCATAGCCTTCGGTGCAGCAATTCACAAATTTAGCTACTGCTTCATTCAGGTTGCTAAACTGCCCGGTCTCCACGATAAGTTTTACTTTATCATTTTTGGAGTTTTTAATCATTGCTTTTATGGCTACCTTTGTTGCGTATGTCAGTTGTGTATGCCAGTTGTGTATGCCAGTTGTTGTCGTTAATCCGTCCGAGATATAGACATCTTGTATTTTTTTCGTTCCATTTAGTTGTGTATTTAGAGAAAAAGTGTATAAGTTCGTCTTTAGCCCTTTTGTTTTTTTTCTTCTTATTTTTTACACAAAATTATAAATTTTTTTATATTTTTTTTTTTTTAAATATTTGCTCTTGCCATATATGTTTTTTTTAAATGCTTTTTTATGCATTGTTATTTTAATCGATAGTATGGTAGTCAACAGTACAATTGTAATTATGAGGTACATTTCATTGTTTTCGGGGTGTCCTACCACCACCACCTCATTAATCACATTTGCACTCGGCCGTTCTATTTTGGACTGTTGCTTGCCCATTGTCGAAAAAAAATTTCTTTTATTTTACTTAAATTGTTTGTGACATGTAGTAGTTTACATTAAACAATGGCAATTTACACATTTAAACTACTTAATATGTACACTACTGCGTGTTATTGGTATATTTGTATTACAAAATTTCTTTTCGGTTGTTCTGCCACTATTTTCCGTACGTGCGTTAATTGTGCCGCCGTGGACTCTTGATTCATTATTTTCGACAACTTTAGTTATTATTTATGATGTATTAACTTTGGTAACTGATGTTGATCTTTTCGTTTTTATGTTAACCAAATTGTTAACTATACGCCACTAGGTTGTATATTTGATTTATGAATTTTGCTCAACATATTAAATTTTCACGTTGCCTCAGTGCAACTAAAACTGTTTTTTTTTTTTCTTGCTGAATTGTTCTCATTAACGAATTTTAAGATAGAAAAATTTAATTGTTTTTGCAGTAGAAGCATTTTTTTTTCACAGATATTCTTTAACTCCAATCCCAGACCATTTCAAATTTTTATCGGAGATACTGCCAGGATCGCCATCTTCTTCTTCCTTTTATCAGCGAGGCTATGATCCGAAAACAAGGGATCACAGCCCTCCCACTTCACCGCATTTCTACTGATCCGCCTGTGGGGTTCGCCTATTTGACCTCAGAAAATATCGGCAGGCCCGCCGATTTTGGATCACTCGGTTACTGAGGCCAATGAAATGCCGATGTCGTCGCATTTGTCTGATCCAGGCGTTTATAGGCCTGCCTTTCCTACATCGCGATGTCTTTGGAACGTGTGTTGATATTGCCTTTTTAACAGGGTTCAAATGATCTCTTCTTTGAACGTGGCAATACCAGCTGAGCCGGTCGCGCTCTAATTTTTGTACGATGGTTTCCTTGATGTGAAAGCTTCCACGGATTTTCGAACTTCTTATTCGATCAAGCTTGGTCACTCCTGCTGTCATGCGAAGCATCTTCATCTCAGCTGCCGTTAATTTACTCTCATACTTTTTGTACATCGTCCAACATTGTGAACCGTATGTGAGCGCTGGACGTACAACTGCGGTGTAGAGCCTTCCTTTCAACTTAGGTGGCATTTTTCTGTCACAGAAGATAGCGGAATTTTCTCGCCACTTCATCCACCCTACGCTTACACGATGATTGATGTCGTCATCACAAGATATTTGAACTTTTCGCACTTGGGAAGCACTGTTCCATTCAAATAAATGTCTGGAATAGGCCTGAGTGGATCAGAGAACGGGCAGCACAAGTACTCTGTCTTTTTTGAACTAATGCGATACCCATTTCCCTCCAAAACGTCCACCCACACATCAAGTGCTCGTTGCAGGGATGTAGGATCCTCACTTATGATGGCTCCATCGTCAGCAAAGAATAACTGATGTACCTTGGGGTCCATCACTTTACCTTCAAGCAGATAATCAAGGACTGTAATGAAGAGCAAAGGACCTAAAACGCTTCCCTGGTGCACCCCGACTTTGATTGGGAACTCTTCGGTTACTCCAGCGGGGCATCTTACTCTTGTCTTTGCTCTTTCGTACATGTCCATGATCATCTGTACATAGGTTTCTGGAACCCCTCGATGTCTTAGCGCCACCCATATCAGATCTCGTGGTTGTCTGTCGAATGCCTTTTCAAAGTCAACCAATACAATAGTCAAATCCCTTAAGGAATCACGATGTTTTTCCATTATGATCCTTATACTTTGGATTGCATCTGTGGTTGATTTACCCGAGACAAACCCGCACTGATCATCAGATAGCCGTATTATTTTTCGCAATCGGCCACCTAGTACTGCCAGGATCGCCATGTAATAAGAAAACGTTTATTGAATGAATGTTCTTTCTTATTCGGCTGTGCCGCTAGCTTTCTCTATCGTTGATTCAGCATATTGTAGCATGCAGCTCGCTAGATCGTGAGAATGTAAATCATCAAAATCGTGAGAATGAATGAAAATGGGTATCAAGTGCGTAGGCATATCACACTACAGTAATATTACACTACACAACAATACTCTCGAATGTTTGTCAGGCGTTCGCGAGAGGTGGGACCGTGAAAAAAGCTTGTTGGTGTTTTCTGGGATTCGAACTTGGAACCTTACGCGCAGTGGTCCGACACACTATTCATTTCATCTCATTTTTAATGTATTTTATTTTACTCATTCAGTATATCTTAAGTGCTAACAAAAACGCTTAAGACTAGCTTAATTAACTTAACTATCTTATTCTAACTTACTGGCCCCATGCGGGCGCTCTAAGCTAACCTTAACTCTTAACCTACTTATGTCTTTCGACGTAACGTAACTAAGTTTTTTATTATTACTTAACTAAATGCAGAAACTAAGAAAAATGTTTTTATTTATAAAAACTTAGCAAATGGGCAATAATAAGTGTAGTCCTAAAAAAAAAAAACAAACTGTCAGGCAGCGGCCTGGGGCAACAATTGTCAGGCAGGCGCCCGGGGCAACAATTGTCAGACAGGCGCCTGCGGCTAAGTCTTTTAAAGAACAGTTTCGTACCGGGCAATAGTGGGTAAGTGGTCCAGCCTTAAATACATATATCAATTTTTTTTAGTACTTAAGTACTATAAATACGAAAGTAGTGGGTAGACTGCTGGACCAAGGGTACCCGGCGGCGTGCGTTGCTGCTCCTAGCAAAAAGAAAAAATAAGTGTAGTTATAAAGTACTTTACTTCTAAATTACTAGTAAAGTAGTAAGCCGATTTCGACCAAACTTTACAGGAACACACTCGGGATAATACCGAAGATTGCCTGAATTTGAGTCGGTTCAGTCGTTTCCGAGTCCATAACAAACAAACAAACAAACAAACCACAGCGGTATCGCAGACAAAAGTGTTAAATTTTTTTTTCAATGTTTTTGTAATATTTTTTTTTTTGCCTATCACCTTTGTAGCGTAAGTATCTACATTAAAAAAAATTAACTAAATTGGTTGAACATTATGGGCGGTAGAGGGACACATGCCCATTTTGCCACTTAGATTTATATATATAGATAAGATACGCCAAAATCATAAAAACTAGAGTCAATTCAGTACTTTCATGAATATATTCGCAAACTGGTTACTTGAAAATATAGAAATCCGCAGAGATATCCAGGGCAACTCAAAAAAAAATATTTTTTTGTTGAGCTGTGTTATTTTTGTTAATTAATAGATAAAACTTATATACTACCTTCAAATAATCTTAAGGTAACTTAATTATGTTGTGTAATTAAATACACACTTTTTTTGGAAGCGAAGTGTTGTGTGGGTTTTTAATTTTAATTTTTTTTTTTTTGATCCAAGTGTTGTTTTATGTTTTCTTATTACATACAAACTTAAGACTAATGATGAACCAAACCGAGAACCCGAGTTGGAATTTAAGCAAACCGAGTTGCAAACCGGGTTGGCTAACTCGGCCATTTAAAAAACTCAGTGGGCAGGTCAGACTTAAAATTAATTTCTAAAAGTCACGCTGTAAGAGTGTTGTAATGACCTCGACTTTAGTCCCTGACCTGTACGTGACCGAGTCGTCTGCGTACGCTATGGCAGTGAAGTGAACTTATGAGATCGCTCGTGTAAATATTGAATAGGATCGGTGAATTAACCGCACCCTGTTGCAGACTATTTTTTATTTTAAAAAGTCTAGCAGACGTCACCATTGCCATTCTTCACAATGAACTTCTTACTGGTGAGCATAAAGTATGTTGTAACGAAGTGTTACACTTTTATTGCCTCCACTGTATTCCACTTTCACGGCCGCTACTGTTCACAGCTGATTCAGCAAACATCTGGGGATGATCACGCCACCCGAACATGACCATTTTTCTCAATCTCATTAGCCAAGAGTGAATTGCATTCACTTTTGTAATTTACATTTGGTGGGTTTTTTTGTACGCGTATACCCGCTAACTCAAAAATATACATGTTAATTACAACAACACGATAGCGTATACCCGCTTAAGTTACTGCCTGAACACAATGCATGCCGCGGCCGCGCCGCGGTAGCGTAGTACGACCTGTCACAGAGTTAAAATATATGGGAACTCACTAGAGCGCCCACAATGAGGTAGCTGCGGCGTGGCGGTAGCAGTGGTGTAGTACGAAGTTGGTTTACTGGCTGAACACAATGCATGCCGCGGCCGCGCCGCGGTAGCGTGGTACGTAGAGATGTCAAATGGTGTGGCGCTGCACTCACAAAATTCGCCCACAATGGTGTAGCGCGTAGTAATGTCAAATAATGCCAGCTGATTAAAATTGTGTTTTTCTTTTTGAGTGTTATTGAGATTTGATTATTTTTGTGAGATTATTGTGCTATAATAATACAATAAAAATAATAAGAAGTGGATAAATTTATTTTCCTTTCACTAGCAAAATAATTTTTTCCACGGCGTGCTCTTCCATTTTGACTGTAACGAATATTTCAAATTTCTTGCGCTACTGCTGAACTCAGTTCAAGAATTCACCACGAAAACATCGTATAGAAAACCAAAACAGTCTTCAACAGTCGCCAATTTTTCTATCTGTCACTTGTGGCGCTGCACAAGTTAAAAGTAAACCAACTTCGTACTACACCACTGCTACCGCCGCGCCGCAGCTACCTCATTGTGGGCGCTCTAGTGAGTTCCCATATATTTTAACTCTGTGACAGATCGTACTACGCTACCGCGGCATGCATTGTGTTCAGCCAGTTACTTTTAACTTGTGCAGCGCCACAAGTGACAGATAGAGAAATTGGCGACTGTTGAAGACTGTTTTGGTTTTCTATACGATGTTTTCGTGGTGGATTCTTGAACTGAGTTCAGCAGTAGCGCAATAAATTTGAAATATTCGTTACAGTCAAAATGGAAGAGCACGCCGTGGAAAAAATTATTTTGCTAGTGAAAGGAAAATAAATTTATCCATTTATCCATGGATAAACAATGAAAGCTACAAAGTAGACGTGTTCCCTTTTCTGGCAATTCTTTTTCAATTTTCTGACCGAAAACATTTATTAAAGAACTCAAAACCCGTAATATTTTTGTGAACCTAACCAACATTTCAATTGAAAGTGATAGTGGGTGAATACTTACGCTAATAAAAAGAAAAATTAAAACAAAAGTTTTTCTTAAATTTCTGGTGTCAGTTCCAATTTGTTTCCTCATCGCACAGTTTTGATCACAAACACATAGCTATGTCACCACCACTTAAACAAATCGCGACCCGCTCGAAATCTGCAAAGACGGATTCGCCGCGTAGCTCCATGCACTCCCCATCGCGAAAGTATAGAAATGACAGCAAAAATATGATGGAAATGATAGACGAACTACTTCGGAAACAAAGTGAATCTATAATTTCCTTGCTATCCACCAAAATGTCCGAGACTGAGGCAAATATCGCGCAAAAGATTGAACACGAAATAAGTGATATAAAAAAGAGTGTTAACGACATCAATCACAGAGTGCTTCAGTTGGAATCCGCGGTAACCAACACAAATGGTGACGTAGACACTATAAAAACTGACCTAGATAACATCGCCTTGTCCTTAACCAACGTCACTAAAGACTATAGTACTCAACTTATTGAGAAATCAAAACAATTAGAGGAATTGAAAAGTGAACTAGATTCAACAACAAACGAAATGATTAACATTAAGATCGTACTTGATTCTCAAGAAAATCGGTTGATCGCTTGTGATGCCTTTTTATTTGGTGTCCCGCACACACCTGATGAAAATTTAAGATCAATGTTCAATTTACTCTGTCACGCAATAAACATTAAACCGCCCACTCTGCAAAATATTTTTCGCACACGTCCTAAGACCAATTCACTAGACTCCGCGATAATGATTAAATTTATTACACCATACGACAAAAACTTTGTGTTAAAATCAATCGCGACGTTCCGAAAAGTAAACAAACAACAACTCTGTTTAAACCATGTCGGTTTTAATGAGAGCAGATCTTTGATTCACCTGCGGGAAAGCTTAACGCCACGAAATAAGTTTTTATTACAACACGCACTGAAAATGAAAAAACAAAAACAAATCGCATCAGCATACACTGTACGTGGAGCGGTATATGTCAAGCGCAGCATGAACCAGTCAGCTGTGTTAGTCGACTGCATTGAAACCCTGGAAGGAATTGCCAGATCAGCAGAAGTGAACCCTGAAGGTGTTACCAGTCATCAAGAAGTTACCATACAATAACTTTCTATTATTATTATATTATTATTTTATTATAATTTACTTAAATATTTTCTTTGTTTTCCTTTATTTTTCTTTTTTCTTTTTTGAATTCCTAAATATACATTTTTCTTGTTAACGAGTCATAGTCTAGTAGAGTCTCATATTAAGCGTTGCTGTGTCATTTATAATTATTATTTTCTATTTTATTTTTATATATATATTTCATAACAGCAGCTAGAATTGCAGTCATGGTAAATAGCTTGCGCTCGATGGTACGGGTTTTGAGTAAACAAAAGAGAGGTCTCCAAGTCTGTCATATAAATGCTCAGAGCCTGTTTCCTAAAATTGACGAATTTCGTGATCTGTTTGAGGGATCCAACATCGACGTTGTATGTGTCTCCGAATCGTGGTTAGCTGATCACCTCCACGATGAAATGTGTTCTCTCAAGGGATACAGTGTTTTTCGATCTGATAGGACAGGTCGGGTTGGTGGAGGTGTAGCAATTTTTGTGAGAGATTGTATAAGGTGTAAGCTGAAGTGTCAGTCGCAGGCTGATAGCAGGATAGAATATGTGTTCGTTGAGTTAGTCGGTGATGAGGGTAAACTTCTTGTTGGTACTGTTTACCGACCTAACCAACATGTAGATATTTATCCCTTTTTCGCTTTAATGGAAGAAATTTCTTGCACATGTTCCAATTTGATTATTTGCGGAGATTTCAATTGCAATCTCCTAACTGATAATAACATGGTTGAAAATATGAGTGTATTTAATCTATGGGCAGTTAATACTACCTCTCCAACCCACTTTTCTGGAGGTCTTCCGACACTCCTAGATGTTTTTTGGGTAAGTGATAAGAGCAAAGTAGCCCTTTATGATCAACTTTCAGCTCCAGTGTTCTCGAAGCATGATCTGATTTATCTTGCTTTTGATTTTATTGCTACGTCCATTGTTAAATCCTATCAATACAGAGACTTTAAGAATATTGAGTATCCTTTACTAGAAGAGCATACAAGAAGTGTAATCTGGGAAAATATTTATTACTTATCGTCATCTAATGAACAGGTCCAATTTCTTAATGAAAACATCAATATTTTGTACAACCGTCATGTAGCCTTGAAAACCAAATTTGTCGAGCCCAAAAATCAACCATGGTTTACTGTACGTATCCGAACACTTATGTTGCAGTATCTAAAAAATTGAATGCTGAAAAGATTCAGTGGTATACTTATGAAAATAAGTTAGAAAGACCACTGCGTGTTGTAGCAAGGGGACTCCACCCCTCGTGCACTAAAGAAGATGTAATGCACGACCTTCAAGACAAAGGCTTTAAAATTCTTGATGCCGTCAATATTATCAAGAAGGAGAAGCAACAGTCGGAGGGAGATCATGAAAAATTGGTAAAGCGCGGTCTTCCACTATTCATGCTTAGTTTTGATAAAGACGAAAATAAAGACATTATATATGGTATCAAGACTATTCTAAACATCGTGGTCAAAATCGAACCCATGCGTAAGACCTCCAGATCGATCCCGCAATGTAAGCGCTGTCAAGGCTTCAATCACACGCAGACTTACTGCCAGAAAGAGCCGCGATGCGTCAAATGCGCAGGTAAACATCTCTCGGAAGAGTGTCACCTAAACAAGCAAACCCCAGCCACTTGTATAAATTGCAAGGGAAAACATCCTGCAAACTATCGAGGTTGCGAAGTGGCGAAAGAGCTTCAAAAACGCCGCGATACGCTAAAAAATTCGACGCGTCCGAATATGAAACCAATCAAGAACAGACCCAAAATAGCTACGAAAAAAGCAGCGAAAGATAGAAAGTCCGTCAATATTAACTTAAGATCGGTTAATGATAAAAAATCCGAAAGTAATAGAGATAAGGTAACAGAAGCAAAATCTCCGAATATTGGCGTGCAGTCTTATGCTCAAGCGGCGAAGACAGTTAAGGGTACGTACACGACCGACAACTCACGGGAGATCAAAGCAAGAAACCGTCCAAACTTTAATGTAAAAACTCCTTCTCAAGTTGCGACATTGAAAAATAGTGATAGAAGTAGTTCAGAAGATCATGTATCCAATGTTTTTTCCCTAATTCTTGCGAAACTTGAAGAGCAATGCAAAACAAATAAACTAATTTTCGAGAGACTAGTTGCACTAGAAAACAACATTCATAACACGCGCACTTCAACCAGAATATGAAAGAAACGCTTAAAATTCTTACTTGGAACGCTAACGGGCTCATACAAAGACTCGACGAGTTAGAAATATTTATGCGAGAGAAAGATATTGATATATGCTTGGTCTGTGAAACTCATCTGAAAAAGCAATCGAATATTAAGATAAGGGGATATAGCGGATATCACGCCTTTCACCCATCGGAAAGAGCCAGAGGCGGATCATCTTTGTTTATAAAAGAAAATATCGAACACTCAGCGGAAATAAAAATTGAATTAGAAGCAATGCAAGTAAGCACGGTACGCGTTAGAAATAGACATTTTGCTTTCAACATTTCGTCTATATATTGTCCACTGCGATGTAAACTTGAAGAAAGTGATTTCACAAACATCTTCAACTTCCTTAAACCAAATTTTATTATTGGTGGTGACTTCAACGCGAAACACCCCTTCTGGGGCTCAAGGTACGCCTCTCAGAAAGGTAGAAAGCTTTATAATGCGGGTATGCAATTCAGTTGTGATTTTTACTCGACGGGTAAACCAACATATTGGCCAACTGATAGAAATAAGATACCAGATCTGATTGATTTCTTTGTTGTTAAAGGAATATCTAGCAACTGTATAAGAGTTGAAGAAAGCTTTGATCTCTCCTCTGATCATTCTCCAATCATTATGACGATAAGCGAAGCTTTGATTAAAAAAGTAGGACCGGCCAGATTAACTGGCGCGAAAACTAATTGGGACGGCTTTAAAAAATATATTGAAGCAAATATTGAGCTGAGCGTATCACTTAAAACGCCCTATGAACTTGAAGTTGAAGTAGATCGCTTCGTCGAAATCTTACAGGATGCCGCGTGGAAGAATACTCCCAACCTAAAGAGAACCCCGGCCAGTTACATTAAAATTTATCCGCAGGAAATAAAAGAGATGATTAAGGAGAAGAGAAAAGCGCGTAAAAGATGGCAACAAACTCGGGCTCCGCAACATAAAGCATATCTTAACCGTTTGTGCAACTCACTAAAACGATCTATTAAAGACCTTAAGAATAATGAAATACAAACTTACCTAGAAAGCTTAACGGCAGAAAAAGATTCTAACTATTCGCTTTGGAAGGCTATAAAAGGTATTAAAAAACCTCAAATTCAAGCCGCGCCAATTAGGATAAATCAAGACGAATGGGCCAGGCATGATAAAGAGAAAGCGCAAGTTTTTGCCGCCCACCTGGAAGAAACTTTCAAACCGTTTGATGGACAAGCTCTTATTGAAAATATAAATACGTCGTATATAGACAATAGTGTAATAAGAAATGCAACGCTTACCGAACTTAAGGAAGAAATAAAGAAACTTAAACCTAAGAAAGCTCCTGGATACGACCTAATTACGGGAGAGGTTCTTAAAGCACTACCAAGAAAAGCTCTAATTAAGCTTCTGTTCATTATAAACGCCGCGATTAGACTAGAATATGTTCCCAGTCAATGGAAAGTCGCCGAAGTTATAATGGTCCTTAAGCCTGGAAAACCGCCGAATGAAAAAACCTCTTATAGACCGATTTCGCTTCTTCCAATTATATCCAAAGTGTTCGAGAGAATATTGGTTAGGCGAATACAGCCAGTTATAGAAGAAGGGCATCTCATCCCTGATCATCAATTCGGATTTAGAAGTAAGCATTCTACAGTTGAACAAGTACATCGAATAACACATGTAATCGAAAAATCACTTGAAGAAAAAAAGATTTGTTCAAGCGTATTCCTTGACGTTTCTCAAGCCTTTGACAAGGTCTGGCACGAAGGCTTAAAGTTTAAATTACGACAAGTTCTGCCAGAGCACCTATATAATATTTTGAAGAACTACCTTACGAATAGACTATTCCGCGTCAAATGTGGAAACGAATATTCAGATTTTAAGGAAATAATGGCTGGGGTGCCGCAAGGAAGCGTTCTTGGTCCAGTCTTATATCTATTATACACTCGTGATATACCGCAAGTAGAAGGCACTGAGCTAGCTACATTTGCCGACGACACTGCTATCTTGACAGTAGGTACAACGGTCGAAGATACTACAGAAAAACTGCAAGAAGCTTTGAATAGAGTAAATGAATGGACAAAGATTTGGCGAATCGCACTCAACGAGACCAAATCTGTTCATGTAAATTTTACTTATAAAAAAATAAATAATTTGCCGATCTTTTCAAACTCGGTTCAAATCCCGTTTGCAAACGAGGCTAAGTATCTTGGAATGACACTTGATACAAAGCTGAAATGGAAAACGCACGTTAAGAAAAAACGCAAAGAACTAGATAACAAATATCGAGAAATGTATTGGTTACTTGGAAAATATTCCAAGCTTAATATATATAACAAACTGCTTTTATATAAGCAAGTGCTAAAGCCTGTATGGACATATGGTATACAACTCTGGGGTTGTACCAAAATAAGTAATATTAAAATTTTACAAACTTTTGAAAACAAAGTGCTAAGAGGTATTGTAAATGCGCCATGGTATATCAGAAATAGCGATATCCACAGAGACCTTGGCATTAAAACAATCGAAGACGAAATTCAAACCTACGCGAGAAAGCATAGAAGTCGACTAGAAAGTCACGTAAATATTACAGTCCTCCAACTTTTGGAAGAAAGAAATTTACTGCGCCGTCTACAAAGGACCAAACCTTTAGACCTAGCGCGATAAGTAACCGCGTCTAAACTGCGGAGCTGGCAGGAACTTCCAATGGGAAGGTACCTGCAAAACGTCATTATTTCGCGAAACGAAAACTACTTGATAAGTCGAATACTTAGTTGTAGTAAAAATAAAAAACAAGTCTGTTTTGAAGGGAGGTTTTTTAGTGGGTAAGAATCCCACACTACTATGAGCACGCGCTGTCGATCCTCATAGTGTCTTGTTGAAGATTTTCACCTACCCTCGGAAAAAAAAAAAAAAAAAAAAAAAAAACTTATGTTGCAACGTGATCAAGCGTATAACCGTTGGAAGAGATTTCGTCTGGATGAATTCCGACGTACATACTGCTCCCTTCGCAACAGGGTTGTTATGGAGATCCGTAAGGCCAAATCCGAAGTGTTTTCAAACCGGCTAAACCCCACCCTAGGCAGTCGGCAGCTATGAAATAACCTCCGCAGTATCGGCTTAGGGAAATCAAAGTGCATACAGACCGAAGATATTGATTGCAATGCTCTCAATCACAAATTTGTATCTGCAACTTCACAACCACAGATTTCTATGAGAGCTTCTTCTAGTATTTCAGCCGGTGAAACTTTATCGCCTACAACAGAGGCACTTCGTTTCAGCTTCAGAACAGTAGACTGTGCTGAAGTGGTTGAAAGTCTCCTCTCAATCAAGTCCCCAGCTGTAGGACTGGACGAAATTAATCCTCTATTTTTGAAAATTATATTGCCAATCATACTCCCATATATCACATATATATTTAATTTAATTTTGACAACTGGGGAATATCCTCTACAATGGAAATTGGCAAAAATCCCAAAGATTCTAAAGGTGAGGAGTTTAGACCTATCTCAATTCTGCCATATTTATCAAAAGTTTTTGAAAGAATATTACAAAATCAAATGAGTTTACACCTCAACAATGGCAATTTCTTGACGACATATCAATCCGGTTTTCGAAAAAAACACAGTTGTATAACGACTTTAATAAGTGTTACTGAGGATATACGGCAAGCTATCGAGGAAGAGAAGGTGACCTTTTTAGTTTTGCTGGACTTTTCCAAGGCATTTGACACTGTTGTCCATTCTCATTTGTGTGATAAGTTGTTTAGGCTTTTTAAATTTTCCACTAGTGCAGTCAAATTGATTCATTCCTACTTATCGGGTAGGATGCAAGCTATCCGATTAGACAAGATTCAGTCAGATTTCCTAGAAACTCTAAATGGTGTTCCCCAGGGATCTATCTTAGGACCGCTTCTATTTTCACTGTACGTAAATGACCTTCCATCCATTGCTAAACACTGCGCTTTGCATATGTATGCTGATGATGTGCAAATGTACATGAGTTGCCCACTTGGCCTTATAGACCATGGCGCCGCCTGCGTCAATGAGGACCTAGAGAATATTATGCGTTGGTCACAGGCAAATGGTCTTTTGTTAAACCCTACAAAATCCAAGTGCTTAGTTGTTTCAAGGTATCCATTGGACCTTTCTTACTTTCCTCCTATAGTCCTTAACAACGCTCCTAATCAATATGTTGAAAGGGCTAAAAACCTTGGAATGATTTTTAACCGCAACCTGACCTGGGATAACCATATCAACGCCGCGATCGGAAAAACTCATGGTGTACTTAGAACTTTGTGGGCAACTCAATCCTTTACTCCTGTTAGGACCCGCATTATGCTGACAAAAACGTTGGTCATACCAACACTAATTTATGGATGCGAAATTTTCGGAAAGTGTAGCTCTGTCAGTAAAAGAAGACTGTGTGTCACCTTTAACAATGCTATTAGGTACGTTTTCGGACTACGAAGGTACGACCATGTGTCAAGCTTTTCCAGACGCTTTTTCGACATGACATTTGATAGCCTTCTTCAGTTTCGCACCGTAACTTTGCTCTCACACATCCTGCAATCACGACAACCCCCGTACCTCTATGAAAAACTAATAATGGCTTCCTCAAATAGATCTGGCCACTTAATTCATCCTCGATACTCTTACCTTACCTCCGAGCGTCAGTTTTATATTACTGCTATCCGCTTATGGAATTCTTTGCCGCGTTCTATTAGACGTATTGAAAACGCAGCAAGGTTTAAAAATGTATTAATTATTTATCTATCTCAAAATAGATAGTTAAAAATAATGTAATCTATTTTAACTTAACTCCTTCTTGTCTAATTCATTTATATTCTATTTAATATTGTAGCTTTTATCTGTAGTCTAAGCTTATCACTAATTAATAAGATATTATATCTTAAAGTGTATAGGCATTACAACGATAATAAATGAAATGAAAATGAAATGAAATTTCTTATTATTTTTATTGTATTATTATAGCACAATAATCTCACAAAAATAATCAAATCTCAATGACACTCAAAAAGAAAACCACAATTTTAATCAGCTGGCATTATTTGACATTACTACGCGCTACACCATTGTGGGCGAATTTTGTGAGTGCAGCGCCACACCATTTGACAGCTCTACGTACTACGCTACCGCGGCGCGGCCGCGGCATGCATTGTGTTCAGCCAGTTAGCGGGGACAACTATCGCCGCTAAGTCCTAAACGGCGATAAAAACAATGCTGCCTGAATCCTATTTCTTATCCCCAATCGGTAAATTATGAATAATTGTCAAAAATTTGGTATATACTCGTATGTGGCATTTCGTTTGAAAATGAATTTAAATACAAAAATGTCTGGAGCAGAAAAAAGGTACGTAGAAACATGAAAGAGAATTTATTCAAATAATTCTACATTTTATTAGCCAACGAAAATTGTGGACTAAGGAAGAGACTTTGGGGTAGCTGAAGTGCTATTTTTCGCGAAAAAGGGAATTGGATAATACGCGGAAGAAAAAATATGCATATTCCAACGTTCTCGATGATATGATCTCTGAGGGGCTTACCGTAAGTAATCATGTATGTAACTAGTCTACAACTAATCTTTCTCTCTTGCAGGATTCTAGTACAACAACAAAGGCCCTGGAAGGGAAAATGAGAACGTTGTTGATGGCATACAAGGCAGCCAAAGATAACGCCAAGTAAACTGGAACAAGTCCTTGTAACGGTCCATTCATGGTACAAATGGAGGAAATATTTGGTAACAAACCAATTATTGCAAATGCTCACACAGTCAATGTCGGGAGTGTTCCCACTATTGCCTCGGAAGCAG
The DNA here is from genome assembly GCA_945910035.1 of Brachypalpus laphriformis. NCBI lineage: Eukaryota > Metazoa > Arthropoda > Insecta > Diptera > Syrphidae > Brachypalpus > Brachypalpus laphriformis. The sequence goes on along the minus strand of OX246754.1, from coordinate 108,944,947 downwards.
AACGTGGCCTATCAACATCGGCACGGCAAGAGTGGGAAGCCTCCGACGAAGCAACGCAGATATGTTTTTGTCCCGAATCGCCGGCCACATCTTCTTCATCTCAACAAGCTCCACGTAAACGCAAATCACCGCGTAAGAAATATTTTGAAGACAATTTAAAGTTTAAAAGAGAAGAAATGATGCTGAAACATTCTCAATTTTTTAAAAATTTGCTGGAGTCATTTGAGAGGAAGTGGAAGATGAAGAGCGAAGCTGAGAACAAGAAAATTACGCTTGCTGAAGCTTTATTAAAAATTAAAGAACAAGAAAAGAATAAAGAATAAAAAACCGAATTTCTTAAAAAAAAATTCCAAATTTTATTTCAAAGAATATTTTGTTGTTGCAGCAATTCAAACAAAGTTCGACGCCGATCTGTGTCTGCATCAAATACACTCTCTGCACTTGGGTATTCAATTGTGCCCAAATCAGTATTTTCTGGCAAATTGTCCATAAATAAATCATCCTTCATAATGCATATGTTGTGTAAAACATATACACTCGCTATTAAATTTGTCGCGGAACATAGATCTGTCTGTTCTGTGAAGCTCAGCAGTCTGCGGAACCTTCCTTTTAGCAACCCAAATGCATTCTCCACAATTATCCGTGTTCCCGAGTGACTAATGTTAAAATTCCTTTGAGTTTCCGTCAAGTTGCCGTGATCATTGAAAGGTGGCACTAAAAACATGGTTGAAGGATAGGCAGAATCTCCCAGGATAATAGAATTATTGGGAAATGATTCGCCATAATTATCCTGCGCCTTTCTATACAAGCCGAGAACTCGACTGTCGTGACATTTTGTTGGCATCTACCACTGCTTGCAGAACGAGGCTATAATTTTGTTTCCTGTCGAAATAGCACTCCTTCCCTGTTCTTGGAGCTTTGATGTTGATGTGGGTGCAATCTATTGCTCTAATTACTCTCGGTATTCTTTTTTTTTTGCCTGAAACATTCGAATTGTTTCTTGCGCTACAGATCTTCGAGACCATTGGATGTAATTATGGCTAATAGAAATGAGCCAAGAACTGCCCCGCTCCACTGCCATCCATGCTGATGACTTTACAAATACAAATATTTGGCGCAACAGCTCTTTAAAGTGCCAGGGCCTAGCTTCTCGCAACCACTCATGTTGTGTGCGTTATATTTTTCACACGTATGGAAGAGACCTACAGTTTAATGCCGAATCCGAACGGCGATTTGAGAAGCTTTTTCGTGACAACAATACTCTCGGATGTTTGTCAGACGCTCGCGAGAGGTGGGACCGTGAAAAAACTTTTTGGTATTTTCTGGGATTCGAACTTGGAACCTCATGCGTAGTGATCCGATACACTAACCACTTACGCCACGGCGTCCACTTTGACACCCCGAATAAGTTGCCAAGTTGTCGAAAAGTCACAGTGTTACTTATGTATCAAACGTACATGAACACTGTTCTCCTCGATCCTACTCTTGATCTTTTTCCATGAGGTGGGGATGGCAAGAAATCGCTCTGCGAATACATTGCTTAAAAAAGGAAGAAAAAAAATAATTTTATGTTTTAAAGAGAACGTTTACCTACATATAAGGTACTCCATAGTTCGTTGCTACAACCTCATACGTAACCTAACCCTAGGACCCTACTCTGGGGTGCCACAAACCCCACATAATTTTTACGGCCCTGACATTTTGTCAATTTTCGTAGTAACGGGAAACCATCGCTCGCATCAGGAGGGGGGAATGTCTAGCGCAGGTACGTGCAGGAATATCCGTCAGTTGAGCTTTAGTTGTGAAACAGTGAACATTATTCGAGAGCCTGGGGTTAGTGTAACCCCACACTTTTAGCGATTTTTTTTATCAACGTAAGTATATGTGTATTTCTATTTTTTTTTTACTATTTATCTTCATGATATTAGTGTTTTATCAACGAAAATTACAATTAAAACGTTTTTATGATCTTAAAAAAAAAATTTTAATAGAACGATTCCATGGACACGAGGCAGCGAGTTCGGAAGGCGGAGGAGATCCGGCAGATGCTACAAGCCCGAGAAATCGAGGAGCCTGACGACAATGTATCTTCTGATAGTGAGATAGACTTCGAAGAAGAGCTTGAAGGTTCGGATGAAGAAAATTTGGAGGAAAATGATTCCGTAAGTGTAGATAGTGACGATGCTATAGTCGCGCAAAATGCTCAGCGGCAAAAGAAGCGTCGTAGACTTGAAAGCAGGTCAAAATTTCTGTTCGGGAAAAACCGTTATAAATGGTCGGTCGACCCTCTCTGTCTTCGCTCTCGGACTTCAACCCCGTCTGCGCCAATAGAAGGGCCACGTGGTCTTGGAGCCGGAGCCACTGTAAGGAGTGGAGGAGCAGCGTGGTCCCTGTTACTACCTGACGAAGCGTTGCAAAAAATAATCCTCCATACAAACGAAGCATTAACGCAAGCAGAATCCAGATACAGCGGCGGTCCAACGTTCACTCACAAAATTTACCTTCCGGAATTGAAGGCTTTTATTGGATTGCTGTATATTTCGGGTATACAGGGGTCAACTCGCCGGAATACAAAAACATTGTACGAAAAATTGAGCTCTCCGGTTTTTCGTGCGACGATGCTTTGCGCAAGGTTTGAGTTTTTTTTATCCGTTTTACGATTCGACGATAAACCAACATGCCACGAACGAAGAGAAACGGATAAACTGGCTCCAATTAGGGAACTGTGGAATACTTTTATCGGCAACAGCAAATCAAACTTCGATCCCGGGCAAAATGTTACGATAGATGAACAGCTTCTCAGTTTCCGCGGGAGATGTGCATTCAGAGTTTATATTAGAAATAAGCCTGACAAATACGGAATGAAGATCGTAACAATGAATGATTCTGAAACTGGATACTTGATTGATGCCATTCCCTACGTTGGACGAGTCGCAGTTAATCGGGGTGAGAGTATTCCAACTTATTACGAGCTGAAATTAACCGAATCAATCGTTGGAAGTAATAGAAATATTACTTGCGACAATTGGTTTACGTCGATTCCACTCGTTGAAACACTCCGGAACGAAAGTTCACTGACATTGGTGGGAACGATTCGAAAGGACAAGCGTGAAATCCCGGAAGCGATGAAAACGATTTCAGAAATTCACGGTAGTAAATTTGCGTACGCCAACAAATCTGCGCTAGTTTCCTACTGCGCAAAAAAAAAAAATTGTTTTTTTGTTATCCTCGCTGCACAATTCTGGTAAGATTAGTTCCGATCGACAAAAACCGGAAATAATTTTATATTATAATAAAACGAAAGGCGCAACAGACACTTTTGATCAAATGTGTCACAAATACACTGTTACAAGAGGAACTCGCCGATGGCCTTTACGCTTCTTCTACGGAATCCTAGACCAGGCGTCAATAAACGCCTTCATCTTATTTTCGCTGAATAAGGAGAATAATGTGAGCAACCGCCGTGAATTTAATGAGAATTTAGCGCTGCACCTACTCACGCCATTCCTAACAAATCGACTCCGAATTTCAACGTTGCGTCTCCAAGTGTGTGGCTCGATTGAATCGATATTGGGAATCGATTACACCATGAACTCAATTGATGACGCTATAGGTTTCACTCTTGATAAGCAAAAACGTTGTGCTTTTTGTCCTCGCAACAACGACAAGAAAACTAAATATATATGTTCCAAATGTCAATACCCGCGCTGTCAGGAACACCGCTCCATGCAGTGCACTCAATGCGCCCCGAATTTAAGCAAAATTGTTGAATAAATCGTTTTTCAAATAAAAAACACTTTTTCGTGACAAAAAATATATTTTTTTTTAAGTCATTTGTACCTTTTCCCTCGAGAAACCACCCAAAACCAAATTTCAATTTTACAAAAAAACGCCTATCTTTGACACTTGTGAAAATCTTGAAGAAAACTGAATATTAAGTTCCCAATTTTTTAAGGCTTAGTCTATACTGTCTTCTTCCAGAATCAACTGGAATTTTGTTGAAATACCGTGTAGAAAAAAATTGAGAATTTTTAAATCTTTTGTAGTGAAAATAGCTAAAAAAAATTTTTTCTTTGCTTAATCGCAATTTTCACCGTGAAAAATTAGAATTCGATTTTTTTCTTCAATACTATTTTATTTCTCAGGTTTTGGCGTTTAAATTAAAAAAAAAAAGCAACTCTCTACGACGAAAAGTTCGGCAGCAGTGATGGTTTAAAAGTGTGGGGTATCCGTAACCCCTGTGTAGGTTGCGCGGATTATACGGATAGTGTAGGGTCCTAGGGTTAAGTCATCATCACTGTATTCGTCAATTGTTTCACCGAAATTCTTGCATTTAATATGCTGTTCCTGTTCGAGATCAGATTCTTCGGAATTCGAACTAGCAGAAACAGCATATATGTACGATGTTAGGTCTTCCAATGTTGTTCCATCATTTTGAAGGCGATCGCTAGCGCTTGTTCCCTCAAGCAGCATGTTTAGTACCTTAAAGAAGGTTACGTTATCCATTTTGTATGTACCTACATATAATATTTATTTGATTTCTCACCTGTGTTTCGAAGTTTTCCATTTCAATAGCTTGTTTATAATTTTCACTAAAAAAAATCAACTATTTTTGAGTTTGGCACTTAAAATGGCATAAGAATGTATGTGCTGCCAGGTTTTTCTCACAAAACCGATAAGCGGGGATGGTCGTTTTTTTTTGTGTCATTTTTGAGTTAGCGGGTATACGCGTACAAAAAAACCCACCTATTAACTTCTTACAGAAATTAACGTAAGATTGAACTGTGTGTGGGCAAGTCATTTGACTAGCTGTCAAATTTAAGAATTTGCAGTAGATATTCATTGACATATCGTGTGACACTCGCCGTGTTTTTTTTATACGTCGCGTCGTACCAGTTCCAAAAAATAATAATATTTTTGGCAGTTGAGACAAAGTCTTTCAATTCAGTTGATATAGTGTGTGACCAAGTATCAATTCAGTTCACAACTCAGTTTACAAACGAATTGAATTGTGTATGGGCTGCTTTAGGTATATTCCACTTATGATTTATTACCTCGAACCCGTTTCAGAAAATAAACGCACAACATTTAGTATATAATATGTAGTCGTATTCAGAGCTTTATTTCACATTAGTAGTAGGAATTAAAAAAGAAAAAAATTCTTCATCAATACATTTATTACACCGTGTCTCCACGAGACATAATTTGTGTCATGAAATGCGACTTGCCATAAATATTTCTAGTGGAGGCAACCATTTTTCCGACATAACGTACTTCCTGACATCTATGTCTGAATTTTTGGCTTGTCTTCTCCGTAGACATAAACCCTGAAATAATTTTGACAATTGAGTTTTGCCGACAATTCTTATTCAAGCAAAATGGCAGAGTGGCGAATTTCTCAAACAGAAACAATTAATTTAATAAAAGCATACGAACGCAATGTATGTCTGTGGAACTATAGAAGCCACTTATATAAACGCAGTGATTTGAAAAAAAAAGCGTGGGATGAACTTTCTCACGAATTGCGCAGAGATCCTTACTTACTTACTTAGGTGGCGCTACAGTTCGGGGTGAACCTGGGCCTCAACCAACAAGCCTCTCCATTTAGCTTGGTCTTTAGCTAATTGCTTCCAGTTGCGCACTCCAAGTTGGTCGAGGTCCCCTTGAAAACGTGCACGCCACCTACGGCGATGATTCCCCCTACTGCGTCGTCCCTCGGGACTAGATTCGAAGACTCTGTGGGCCGGACCGTTGGTGTCCATTCGCTCTACATGTCCTAGCCATCTCAGACGTCCAATACGCAGTTTTTTGACTAGGTCGATGTCGCTGTAGAAACACTCTTTGGTGGCAGGGTTCTTTTCTTCCGTGGGGGCATGAACACATATTAGGCTTATGTTTGCGAATTTAGCCTTGATCCGGATAGTCATAATACGCTCGCTCACGTGTCGGAAGCTTAAGACTTCTTCCCTAAGTCTGCCGCGTATGACAAATCCGCATCCGAATAAGCGTTGCCTGTTGCCTCTGTAGCAATCACCGTAGTAGATGTCACAGTTTTTATCTTCTTTTGCTCGGTTGTTTCGGAACCATCGATTTTTTACGTGGTAGGGAAGTTACCCCGACGGCACAACCCCCAACCTGGAGGGCCAGTTCCTTAATTATTCCCCTAGGACGAGGAGCCGGGTACACCGGTGCCAGTAGTCCACTACGGGAGTATGAGCGCTGCCGTTGGCCCATTAAGGGCTCCTCCGACACCATCTCTATTCCAATGTCCTGACCAACATTGGAAATTCCTTAAAGACCTGTGATCCGAATACGTCGAAGCAGCTCGCGTAAGGTATTCACTAAGTTCAACCTAACTGGAACTATAGACGCCACCGTTGACTCCGTCTAGGGAATTCGTCCGCTGCCGCCTGGAACAGGAAGAATTGCTCTAGTGAGAGAACACTCTCCCCCCCCTCTCTCATCTGCTGCCGCCAAGAATCCGTCAAACGGGGTTGGTTACCCATTTCTTGGATTAAGGTACTAGGCACCCGGCTGTCACCCCGTGGAGGTTGAGAGTAGGAGTAGGTAGGCCTCAGCTGAGTGAAAACGCTTGTGTTTTCATATGATCGCATGCACTACCGTTTGACCAGCGCAGAGATCCCCAGGCAATAAAAAAAAAATTAAAGTGTTTACGGCGTACGTTATGGAAAAGAAGAAGGTTGATGATTCCAGAAAATCGGGTGCTGCGATGGATGATGTATACCAACCACATCTTTTATTACAAGGACTTTTATTTTCTGGAAGATGTCATGTTTATCCATGTAAATAAATTTGCTATGCGCATCTACCACAGCTAACAAAACTATGCTAAAAAATCCTTTATAATTATAAAAATCAGAACCAGACTTCGGAGGAGCTTTTATGCGAATATGTTTTCCGTCTATTGCACCTAAAGTGTGGGGAAAGTCCCAGTATTTATTAAAATCGTCCGCGATTTGTAACCACTGGGTTTCTGTGGACGGCATCTGTATAATTGAAATAATAATTCTAAATAGTGCTTGCTTGGAAATTCGCTAGATTTACCAGCATAAATTCATTCTGAAGTGCAACAAAATTGCTATCAGTACTTGTGGCACGAAAGAACTAATCGTTTTTCTTGACACCCGAGAAAGAAATTCCAGTTATCGGTATGAATCTCCGGTTGCAATGTATCGCAAGGTAATTGCAAGACGCACCCTTGATGTAATGGCATACCTCATAACGGTGTCTTGTTTTTTAATTGAAGATTCCAACTTTAAATCATATCAATAATAATTGAATAATATGTATGTTTGCATATAATATTATTTACCATTGCAAGAATGACTTCAAATTTGTCAATAGACATTCGGCAGAAGTTTTTGTAGTCAGAACCAATTTCCCATAAAACATCACGAAGTAAATGTGCTTCCAAATCATGCAGCTCTCTTTTTTGTAGAAATGGGTTTATCCAGAACTTGTGTCTACATTTATTTTCTTCTTTTTCTAATTCTTCTAAATTTTCCAAAGCTTTTAAAGACAGAATGGTTCTTTGTCTTTCCTTCGGCATTTCTCGTGGAGACTCGGTGTCAAGCAAGAATTGGTCGTTGCTTACTCTTACGCGATATGATTGAAAATGAAATGTCTTGACAAAATTTGCCCACCGAATAAAAAAATAAAAATTTCTGACAAGAAGTCTAACATAAAGCCTGAAATAATTATGTCTCGTGGAGAAACGGTGTTATGTTTCTTCATCTTCGATTTCATCGGATGTTGTAGTTCCGTCCATGTTTTCTAAAAATGATGGACCAGGAAGCCCATGCAGGGACGGGTTAAGAATATCACTGCATGACCGGTCGAAGTTACGAGCTGGAAGAGATGATGAATAGAAGGCGGGTGGACAGGCGTTTCTTGGACGTTAGGACGAAAGATTACAGGATGTTCTACTACGGAACGGAAAAGGCTAAGAACGGAATCGGTATCATCCTTGCGGCAGAGCTACTTGGAAACGTCTTGAGCATTTCGAAGTCCAGCGACCGTTTGATGTCTCTCAAACTAGTAATACAAGGAGAGGTGTGGAATATTGTCAGTGCATATGCTCCCCAAAATGGGTGCAATCAGAGAGATAAAGATGCATTTTGGTTAGATTTCCACAATCTCCTTAAGAATATCCCAAAGGAAGAATTTCTGTTTGTTGGAGGAGATTTGAATGGACATGTCGGGAAATCAAACGAAGACTATGAAGACTGCCATGGAGGACTAGGATATGGCACCAGGAACCTTCCTGGTGAAGACATCCTAAGCATGTGCAAATTACACGGTCTTATCGTGTTAAATATGGGTTCATCAAACAAAGCCGACACCTAATCACTTACAGCAGTGGTGGAGATGAAACTCAGATTGACTACCATTTAGTAGGCAGTTTCATGAAGCCTTGGGTAAAAGATTGCAAAGTGATCCTGGGAGAGGCAATCGCTCGGCAACACCATCTCCTGCTAACAGAAATTTTTATGAAAACACCGAAGAAAAGCAAACAAACAAGGGTCTCTGAGAAAATCAAGTGGTACAATCTGGACAAAGAAAAAGGCGAGGCTTTTGTTTTCGTAATGAAAAATTACCTCTCTCACACCATCAACGGAGCTGAGGATGAAGAGTGCAGAGCACAAAATATGTGGGATTCCCTACAGCGAACTTGCTTAAAGAAGGGCAAATCACTGCTAGGAGCTTCAAAAGGCCACGATGAACACGCCAAAGAAACATGGTGGTGGAGTAATGAAGTTTAGAAAGTGATAAATGAGAAGAAAGCGGCTTTCAAAGCTTGGTCAAAGTGCCCCTCTAATAATAGTGACGAAAAAGCTCGCCTCGAAATGGAATACAGATGTTGCAAGAAAGAAGTGAAGAAGAAGTGCGCCCAGCTTCAAGCAGAGAGTACGGAGGGCCTGTATCGGGAGCTGGAGAAAATATTTTCCCGGTTGCTGATGCAAACCAGGCTATCCAGGAGCTGCGAAGACACAATATGAACAAGAGCGCAACTATCTTCAAAATAGCCGCCCAAAGAAGGAAGAATGCTCAGGAGATTCGTTCGCCAAAGTTCATTAGCAATGCTCATGGACAGCTTCTTGTGGATGACGACAAAATTCTGCAGAGGTGGCGGCAGTATTGTGAAGAGCTTTTAAATGAACAGTTTCCCCGGCTATACTTTCCAAGAGCCACCCCTAACTCCGAAGAAATACCCAACATTACAGTCGAAGAAGTAAGAAAGGCGGTCAAATACTCCAAAAAACGAAAAGCGGTTGGGCCAGACGAGATACCCTCTGAGTTCTGGAAAAATATGGGAGACATCGGGTTCAGATGGCTCAGAATTCTCATCTCCAAATTCGTGAGAGGTGTTCCAATGCCGAATCAATGGAGGGAAAGTTACCTTCTCCCTGTATACAAAGGGAAGGGTGATACACGAAACTGTGATAACTACCGTTCCATCAAGCTGATGTCACACACCATGAAGATCGTTGAGCGGGTATTAGGTGGCCGGCTGCGAAAAATAATACGGCTATCTGATGATCAGTGCGGGTTTGTCTCGGGTAAATCAACCACAGATGCAATCCAAAGTATAAGGATCATAATGGAAAAACATCGTGATTCCTTAATGGATTTGCATATTGTATTGGTTCACTTTGAAAAGGCATTCGACAGACAACCACGAAATCTGATAAGGGTGGCGCTTAGACATCGAGGGGTTCCAGAAACCTATGTACAGATGATCATGGACATGTACGAAGGAGCAAAGACAAGAGTAAGATGCCCCGCTGGAGTAACCGAAGAGTTCCCAATCAAAGTCGGGGTGCACCAGGGAAGCGTCTTAAGTCCTTTGCTCTTTATTACAGTCCTTGATTATCTGCTTGAAGGTAAAGTGATGGACCCCAAGGTACATCAGTTATTCTTTGCTGACGATGGAGCCATCATAAGTGAGGATCCTACATCCCTGCAACGAGGACTTGATGTGTGGGTGGACGTTTTGGGGGGAAATGGGTATCGCATTAGTTCAAAAAAGACAGAGTACTTGTGCTGCCCGTTCTCTGATCCACTCAGGCCTATTCCAGACATTTATTTGAATGGAACAGTGCTTCCCAAGTGCGAAAAGTTCAAATATCTTGTGATGACGACATCAATCATCGTGTAAGCGTAGGGTGGATGAAGTGGCGAGAAAATTCCGCTATCTTCTGTGACAGAAAAATGTCCCCTAAGTTGAAAGGATGGCTCTACACCGCAGTTGCACGTCCAGCGCTCACATACGGTTCACAATGTTGGACGATGTACAAAAAGTATGAGAGTAAATTAACGGCAGCTGAGATGAAGATGCTTCGCATGACAGCAGGAGTGACAAAGCTTGATCGAATAAGAAGTTCGAAGATCCGTGGAAGCTTTCACATCAAGGAAACCATCGTACAAAAAATAGAACGCGACCGGCTCAGTTGGTATTGCCACGTTCAAAGTATACACGTTCCAAAGACATCGCGATGTAGGAAAGACAGGCCTATAAATGCCTGGATCAGACAAATGCGACGACATCGGCATTTCATTGGCCTCAGTAACCGAGTGATCCAAAATCGGCGGGCTTGCCGATATTTTCTAAGGTCAAATAGGCGAACCCCACAGGCGGATCAGTAGAAATGTGGTGAAGTGGGAGGGTTGTGATCCCTTGTTTTCGGATCATAGCCTCGCTGATAAAAGGAAGAAGAAGATGGACCAGGAAGCCCGGGCATAAGCCTAACAAGCAAGGGTCTTAAACTTCTTATAAGAGGGTCCGAGCTTAAAAGTTACCTATTAAAAAAGAATTTTTCTTTATTTCTAGGTCCTAATATTTTTTTTTACCTGTTAAGAATAAGAACATCCATGCTGCAGTCCTTCCTAGACAATTTCCTTACAAAATTTTATCGGTGCAACTTGAAGTGCTTATTTCGAGCTTCTTTTGATTACTACCCAATTGGAAAAAGAGCGTTTATGGATAACTTCTGATCTATTGTGCATCGTTGGAGTCATGGGATGCCAAGGATAAAGCTCAATACACAACCTGGCCTGGTATCGTAAGTATATGTTTCAATTTTTGTTGAATCTTTTTCAAAGTCACTAGAAAGTACTTCTAATATGACTTTTAACCTAAAAAAATAGTTGCACATCAACACCAGTAATTTCGGCAACTAGTTCTGGAATGGTAAAAAATCTGGCGCTTGTATTGCCATCATTTGTGTTCCCGAAGCCAAGCTTTGGTACGTCAACAATGAGTCCTAATTTTGATTTGAAGTTTACTTGTATTTCAGTTTTTTTCTTTTAAAATATTTCTTTCTTCCCGCGTTCTCAGCTGCCATTTCTTCAATGGAATTTTGCAAGCAAGATGAAGAATACTTTCAAATATTTGTATTCTGGTGTGCAAAATAGACAATTCAAGTTTTAATGTATCTTTATTAACTTTTTTTGATTTGAAAAGATCATTAAAATCGTTTGAAGTACTTCCGCAAACGTAACACTTCATTATTGATTTTGTGTTAGTTGCTGCGCTACAAACTTTACCACCAAACTTGTAAAAATCAACGCATGTTTGATTTGAAATATTCTATTGCCTGCTATGCAAAATTTGTTTTGAATTCATGCCTTAATACAAATGAAGAAACTAAAAAGTTGAAGTTGAAGATACCTATACAAATAAAATGTTGCTTAGTTAAATACCTTCTACGTCCAATTTCAAGCTCAACATTTTTAAGTTTATTTTCCGTGCAAGACGCTTTATTGAGCAAATAGCAGTGAAGGTAGTCCAATTTTGCATCAAAATCTTTCTCTTTATACTCATTCACAACACCATACAACTGTTGTTTAGTTAGAATGCACAAGTCAGACGATCCTTTAAGCAAAATAATTTATTTTATGTTAGAATTTTCAATAAACTAGTCACGCATAATGGCCTATAAAATCTACAGAGGCAGTCATGGACAAATTTTTTTTTTAGAAGTTGCTGTTAGATGATACTAAAAATGTTACCGGATTATATAACAAAAGGTCTAAATAAAGAAAATTGCCATTTGCTTATATTTTTAATAAATCAAATACCTTTTAAACTAAGGATCCACCGATTATCAAAATAGCTTTAAAATAAAGTACATACCTGCTGCTGAACACTCCATATTAAAAAAATTTACACACGATATAAGACAAAAAATAAAAAACTCAGTTATTTAACCGTGGGATTTTTCACAAAAATAAACAAATACACCACGCAAGCTTTCGATCGATGATTTTCAACTGATGCTGTGACGAAATGTGTGCATAAAAATTAAAAATAACTACGGTACATTTACCCCGTTTATATGCAGAGTCGGAACTGGTTCCAAACTGGTTCCAAATGCATATAAACGCCTTTCGAGTCCAAATGGGTTCGACTGGACTCGACTCAGCTAACAGAGCTGGGTCGAGTCCGAAAAATGCATGTATACCTGGGTCGAGTGGTTGAACTGACATGTTGTCTCTGTGTGTGTGAGATCTCTTTCTTGTTTTATTTATTTTTTTTTTGTTCGGGGTGGGAAACCGCTTTGTTTTGATTGAGTTCATGGTTAGCTGCGGGTAAGGTTGTCTGTTCAGTTATTTCATATTTATTAAATCCAAAAAATAGAACTAAACAGAACACTAACACAATCAAAACCAGTGTGTCTGCTATATTTATCTGTCAGATCGACCACATTTGGACTTTTGGACCATTCGACTCGGTGTGTAGAAATACTCAGATCGAAATCTGGACTCGAACCTGACTCGACTACTCGACTCTGCATATAAACGGGGTAATTATTTCATGGGTATTTAACTACAGCTAGGGAAAATATTCCTATTGATTTTTTAACGCTTTTTGAACGCAAGTACCCCTACGCCGCCGACGGGCAAATACACACTATACCCGATCCGTTTCAAATTACTGGGCTGGGTATTAACTCCAGCGCTATATAGTTAAGCGCTTCTTATAGCTGTTTACATATACAGGGTGGGCCAACTACAAGTTACTTTTTAAAAATGCAATAAAATGAACAAAATGAAATTTTTTCCATGTATTATGGCTTTATTAGTAAGAGCAAACATTCCCATTAATTATGGAACACAACGTCGTTCAAGTGGCTGCCTCGGCTGGCTTCACAGTAGCGCATTCTATCACTCCAATTTTCCAAAACCTTGTTGATGGTTTCGGGCTGTAGCTCACGGATTGCTTGGATGATATTGGCCTTAAGTGCTTGAATCGTTTCCGGATTGTTGGCATAACATCGGTCCTTCATAGTTCCCCACAAAAAAAGTCCAAAGGGGTCAAATCGCAGGTCCGAGGCGGCCAATTGACATCACCAAGACGGCTGATAGCACGATATGGGAATTTGGTGCGCAAAAGATCGATTGTGGCATGGTGCGCCATCCTGCATGAACCAGAGGTCGTCCAAATCCATGTCTTCAATTTCAGTAAAAGAAAAAGTCGTTAACATTGCTCTGTAATGCCCACCGTTGACCGAAACGTTGTTCCCAGTCTCATTTTCGAAGAAAAATGGTCCAATGATGCCACCCCTCCACAATCCGCACCAAACTGTCACTCTCTGTGGATGCAATGGCTTCTCGACAATAACGTGCGGGTTTTCCGAGCACCAGATGCGGCAATTTTGTTTGTTAACGTAGCCGCCGAGATGAAAATGTGCCTCGTCAGAAAAGATGTTTTTTCGCCCAAAATCGTTGTCCAATTCAAGCTGCTCTAAGGCCCAAACTGCAAAGCGATAACGAGGCGGATGGTCGTGTGCTTTCAATTGCTGAATCAATTGGACCTTGTAAGCGAATAACCTTTGTGCAGAATTCTCCTCAGGCTAGTGTGTGAAATGTTGAGCTGTTGAGATCGATGACGAGTTGATGTTCGTGAATTGAGTCTCACACTCTCGGCTACAGCAGCCACATTCTCGTCTGTGCGCACCGTACGACGACGGGGACCATGAGTGTTGTCCACTAGCATACAAGTCTCACGAACTTTTTGCATAAACTTGCGTACGGCAGGCACGGTGGGTGCTTCATTTCGGCCAAAACTTCTTTTCAAAAAACCCACTGTTTGGGCTACACAGCACTCACTTTGGAAATAAGTTTTCAATATTTCCCAATGTTGTTCAAGCGTAAAGCGACTCATTTCGTTCCGCGGAGGTATGATATTGACTTTCTGTCAAGATTTCGAGCGGGAAACAGCTGTCAGTGTCAAAATAACCTATGATTTAAAAAGAAATCACTAGATGGCCCACCCGTTATTGTAAACTGTAAACTACATAAACCTATTCCACCTAGGTGTATACTATATATTATGTGGTTACATATGAAATTGCCGACCTACCGATCATTCCTAAAGTGATCGTTGTGGCGTGAAGTTTTGTAGAGAAATTGAAAATAATGTTTTTTTTTTTTTTTTTTAAGAAAAAGTGCAGTTTAATCTTTCTAACGGTAAAAATAAATAAATTAATTTTCCTTACATAGAAAATGCTTTCACCAACAAATTTAAGGGCAATTTTCTTCTTTCAATTAAAAAAAAACATGAACGCAGCCGCAGCGACTAGAGAAATTAATGGTGCTTTTGGTTTGGGTACGTGTAGTGAAAGAACAGTTCGCAACTGGTTTACCAAGTTCAGCGAGGGAGATTTTTCGCTCGAAAATTTGCCAAGGGGTAGACCAGAGAATGCCATTTATAATGAAGAACTTGCAGCAGCAAGTTGCCTTGCTGCAAGGTTCAAAGTGTCAACTGCAACCATAAGTCGCCGCCTTTCCACCATCGGAAAGGTAAAAAAAAACTAGAGAGATGGGTGCCCCACGTCCTAACACCAGCGAATATGCTACGACGTTTGGAGGTTGCAATATCTTTGACCAACAGACGCTGTATGGATTTTTTTGCATCGCATCGTCACCTGCGACGAAAAGTGGATCCTATACGATAATCGGAAGAGGTCGGGAGAATGGGTAGACGTGAGTGAGCTTCCCAGTGGACTTGGCAAGGTAGACTTACACCCCAAAAAGGTAATGGTGACAGTATGGTGGACGAATGAGGGAGTTGTTCATTATTCCTTTCTCAAACGCGGAGAAACAATCACAGGCGAGTCGTACTGTAGAGAAATCGACATAATGCACAACAAATTGCTCCAAAAACAGCCGTCACTGGTAAATAGGTATGGTCGCATACTGCTGCATGACAACACAAAACCACATACCGCACAGTCGACGTTCCTGAAGCTGGCGGAGTTGGGTTATGAAGTTTTGCCTCATCCGCCTTACTCACCAGACTTATCCCCGACCGATTACCACCTTTTCCGAAGTTTGGGCAATCACCTGCAAAATAAACAATTCATAAGCCCAGATGCCATAAAACACTTAAGGACTTCTTAGCCCGAAAGGATAAGGAGTTTTTCAAAAGAGGCATTTTTGCTTTGGTGAAACGTTGGTAAAATGTCGCAGATGTAAATAGAGATTATTTTTTGGAATAAACTGTTTTAATTTTTGAAATAGCGTTGTTTAACTTTCAAAATAAAAATCGGCAACTTCATATGTAACGACCTACTTAATATCACTAACATAAGTAAAGTTGTCGCTTTTGAGTCAAACTGGAGAAGATTGAACAAAACGTTGGTGATTGATAAATCAAGTGCATATTTTTTAAAAGCATTAGCATTAGTTTAGTATTACTTACAGGTGTAAATAATTGGGGAGTTGATGTAGGTAAAGATGTCTCAGTATTAAGTTTAATTCCGGAACCTAAATCGAAATCGCAAATTTTGATAGGATTTAATTTGTCACGATGTACGCATAATATGTTCTCCGGTTTAAGATCTCTATGTGCTATGCCTTTTTTATGAAGAAAATCCAGTCCACACGACAATTGCTTGACAATTTCGGCTGCATCATGTTCCGCAAAACAAACGCAATCTTGAATTTTTTCTAATAACGGCCCACCATGTATCTATAAAGGAAACGATTTATATATAATATATATATATATAAAAACAAATGAAAACTCACCTTTTCAAAAACTAAATAGAACTTTTCGTCGTCTTCAAAAAATTCTATCAATTGTAATATTGCTGGATGACCCTGACAATGATGAAATGTTTCTACTTCACGAAACACGCGAGCACGTGCATGTCCAGGAACTTTTTCAATAATTTTAACGGCATACTCTAAATCTGTGTATATATTAACACAAGTTTGTACAGAGGCATATGCACCCTCACCAAGAATTTCGCCAGATAATTTATACAATTCTATTAAAATAAAGAATAAATAAGCAAATTGCTAGTTTATTTAACTATTATTTATAATAATAATAATAATAACAATAATAATAATAATAATAATAATAATAATAACAATAATTATAATAATAATAATAATTCGTACCCGACAAAGCACCCTACTACACTTACAACCCTGTACCGATAGTGGAAAACGAGAACTCCAAAATCTACTATGACCGCACTATTCACTCCGAGCATACAAGGCTCCATAATCGTCCAGATATTACCTTCATCGATAAGAAAGAGCGCAAGGGTGCTTTCATCGACGTCGCTATTCCTGCGAACAGAAACGAAAAATGTAGCAGGTATGTCGAACTTGCTGTAGAAATCAAGCGTAACTTCAATCTAAAGGAAGTGAAAATAATCCCAATAAAAATAAGCGCTGAGGGTATAATCGACAAACAACTGCGAGGAGACATACAAACACTGGGACTGAGACAGAATACCATCGATGCTATGCAAAAAGCTGTCATAATCGACAACTGTCACATGACCAGAAACTTCCTGAACATTAATTAAACAAATCAATAGTAATATATTTTGTTATGGGCCAAAGCCTCCAAAATATGTTTTATATAAGTACCCAATAAGGAGAAAAAATGCACAGATAGTGACAAATAATAATAATAATAATAATGATAATAATAATAATAATAATAATGATAATAATAATAATAATAATGATAATAATAATAATAATAATGATAATAATAATAATAATAATAATAATGATAATAATAATAATAATAATAATAATAATAACGATAATAATAATAATAATAATGATAATAATAATAATAATAATAATAATAATAATGATAATAATGATAATGATAATGATAATAATGATAATAATGATAATAATGATAATAATGATAATAATGATAATAATGATAATAATGATAATAATGATAATAATGATAATAATGACAATAATGATAATAATAATAATAATGATAATAATGATAATAATGATAATAATGATAATAATGATAATAATGATAATAATGATAATAATGATAATAATTATAATAATGATAATAATGATAATAATGATAATAATGATAATAATGATAATAATGATAATAATGATAATAATGATAATAATGATAATAATGATAATAATGATAATAATGATATGGTCATGAAATTTGGGTAGTGACCGAAAGAATAAGATCGCGGATACAAGCTGCCGAAATGAGGTTCCTTCGCGGTGTTGTTGGAATAACTCGTAGGGATCGAGTGCGCAACACCAGAGTACGCGAGGCGCTCAACGTTGAGCAGCTACTTCTCCGAACGGAACGATCTATGCTTCGATGGTTTGGTCACGTAGTGCGTATGCCCCCAGACCGGCTTCCAAGACGCGCCATGGTTGCCGTGCCATCAGGTAGACGACTTCGCGGAAGGCCCAGAAATAGATGGTTGGATCAAGTCCGACATCTCTCTTGGAGCCGCTTAGAGATTCTGCCTGATGAATTGGAGTCAATGGCGGAGGATCGAGAAGGATGGAGAGTCCACCCACCCAAATAATAATAATAATGATAATAATAATAAGGAGACAAGGTTACAACCCAAGTCTCCATCAATCCCAAACCCATTATTGCCAAATGGAAGAGGAGATTGATGAATAAAATAGAGATGCTGAGGCAAGATATCGCAAGACTAATCGCTTTTAGAAATGGGTTAAGATCCAAGAGGTTATGCAGACGTATCGGACCCCTCATCAAACCGCTGCGATACCGAACCATAACCAGGGACGAGATTACAGAAATACTGGACAAAAAGACCCAAAAAGTAGCTGCTCTAAACAAGCGATTATATCGCTATGTTAAGTGCAGCAACAGGAAAGCTGAAAACAGTCTTTTCCATAAAGACTAGAGGTCTTTCTACAGAAAAATTGCATCGCCATCTGCTCCAGTAACCATCTGTGAATACCCTTATATGGATCAGCAAGAAAAGTTCTGGGAAAATATCTGGAATGACGCTAAGCCGCATAATGAGAATGCCCAATGGTAAGCAGAGAAGAAATTGCTGATGCCATCTCAAAAACCAGCAACTGGAAAGCTCCCGGAATAGACCGACTGCAAAATATCTGGCTTAAGAAACTTACTGCAACGCATGAAAAAAATAGCGAAGTGTTTCACCGACATGTTAATGTTACCAAGTTCATCCCCTCAGCTCTTAACAACCGGGCTAACGTTTTTGCTACCAAAAGGAACTGCATGTAATGATCATTCTAAATATCGCTCTATAACATGCTTTTGTACAACCTACAAACAATTTACGAAAATCCTTGCAAATAGAATCTATGAACATTGTTCGTCGAATAGCATAATTTCAGATGAACAAAAGGGTTGCAGTAGAGGAACTATGGGCTGTAAGGACCAATTAACCATCGACGCAGTAGTAACCGGACTGGCATTAAAGAAAAAACGTAACCTCAGTATGGCCTTCATTGACTATAAAAAGGCATTTGATTCCATGCCGCATGGGTACCTTATTAAAGTGCTCAAAATGTACAAAATCGATCCTTTTATAGTTAGCTGCTTGAAATCGCTGATGGAGAAATGGAACACCAGGTTATGGCAAAAAGGAACCACTGGGAAAGCCATACCCATAAGAAGAGGAATCTTTCAAGGAGATGCTCTCAGCCCTCTTTGGGCTTGGGAGTTAACCCCCTCAGCAGACTGCTGGCCAAAATGAAGTCCGGATTTTGCATTAAAACTGATACTTTCGACTACACACTTAACCATCTCTTATATGTCGATGATTTTAAACTCTACACTAACAAAAGAGAAAAATTACACCGAATGTTAGAGGTAGTCAGCAGCTTTAGCAGGGACATCCAGATGAAATTTGACTTGGAAAAATGTAAAATAATCCACCTAATAAGAAGAATTATAGATGCCAAGGAAGAAGGCAGCCCAATAGACTATAACCAGGTGATCGAAGAAATGCCGCATGGTAAATCATACAAATATCTGGGTTTCCTTCAACTCAAGGGAATTAACCATGTTTCCATCAAAAGAAGTCTTACCCTTCAATTCAAATCACAGTTAAAGGCTATCCTGAAATGCAACCTCAATGGGGGCAACAAATGCAAAGCCA
This sequence comes from Brachypalpus laphriformis, assembly GCA_945910035.1. Classification (NCBI taxonomy): domain Eukaryota; kingdom Metazoa; phylum Arthropoda; class Insecta; order Diptera; family Syrphidae; genus Brachypalpus; species Brachypalpus laphriformis. The sequence goes on along the minus strand of OX246754.1, from coordinate 108,925,508 downwards.
TCAACACCTGGGCTATACCCCTATTAATCTACTCCTTCGGAGTTATCTGATTTAGTTAGTTAGCTGATTCGTACATCGCTGTCAAGATTCAATACCCAACATCCACACAGTGCAATAGAAAGAACATCATTGCCTCGCAAGGCGGGTGGAAGGGGGGATACTAGGTATCAACCAACTACATCAGCAGTAGCATCTTAATTTTCGTCAGTACTTCCAAAGCAGCCAGTCACCTCTTCTGAACACGATTGCATTAGTTGATGATGGTTATACTCCCCTGCATCTAAAATCAAACACGTTCCCTACTCCTGCAAATGCCAAAACTGCAAGTGAACTTATTGTAGCATAGAAGTCGAAACTCTTACACGGAGGACATCCACATGACCTTGACATGGAATACATTGATCAACAGGCCTCGAACTTATGGCTCTTACAGGGAAAACTGTTCTCCGAGACCGAAGGATTTATAATGGCCATTCAGGACAAAGTCATTGCCACCAAAGATCACCGTAAGTTCATCTTAAAGGAAACAGTGGAAGGCAGATGCCGGCGATGTGGAGGGTGTGGTAAAACAATCGACCATATTATACCAATATGCAGTACACTTGCTTCGCATGACTTTACGTATAGGCATAAAAACGTCGCTAAAGTGATCCACAAACAACTAGCGCTGAACAATGATCTCATCCAGCAACATACACCTTCTTACAAGTACCTCCCACTGCCTGTGCTTGAAAACGCCACCATCAAGCTATACTGGGATAGATCTGTAACCGCAGACCAACATATTCCAGCGAATAGGCCAGATATAATTCTGGTTCACAAAGCTAACAAAAAAAATTGAAATCTTTGACGTCGCAGTAACACTAAACTGAAATCTACAAAGTACATACTCTACAAAGATTTCTACACTGAGGATATTGGATCAAACCCACATTCGGGAATCGAAATTGGAACAATGTATCGAGCCGAGAGGGTAGAAATTACACCGATTGTCATTTTAGCGACGGAATTTGTACTGAAACACCTTATCGCCAATCTCAAGAAGCATCATTTGGAAAAGCTGATGGCAGAAATTCAAAAGGCTGCGCTATTGGATACATGTAATATCGTCAGAAAGTTCCTGCAATCGTAACAAATATTATACAATAAAATCGTAAGTGGGTAGAACTTAGAGGGTGTACCGGGGAAAGCTCGATAGATATATCGGGTAGGTGGGAAATAAAATACCACCCGCGGACCAAACAACAATAGCAAATCCAGCAACCTAAACTGGCAGCCAGTAAGCATGTTGGTGGGCGTCTGTACATCAGATATGAAGCGGCCCTTACCACATACCTGGCAGGAGGTCTAAAATGCAAAAATACAACTGATGAAATGGAAAGCATTAGTATACAAAATCGAGTGGGGATATACACTCAAGTGTCGGTAGAGGCCACGGCTACCGCCGCGGGATAGGCTCCGCCGGAAGATGAGTCGCCAGTGGCACAACACAACAACAATAGCACCAATACCCAGCCAACAAGTGAACGGCGTACACAGTCTAATGTAGCTCTCACTCTGGCCGAGAATGGACAAGAAAAATAAAATAAGATCTATTGCCCACGTATTATACCGTCACCCAACAGAAACGAAATCTAGCCGGATATCGAACCCAGCTACACCCCAACTTTGTAGCAAAACATCCAGATTTCAATGTATCAGCACAGCAATTGACCGATCAAGTAAGGGCAATCAACAAAAATAATCTTATCACAGAAAATAGAAGAAACGCTATTAAAGAATCTACGCTGATAACACCAAGCGAATATAGCAGTAACATCGAAACTCAAGAAAATAGCAACACCTTGATTTAAATACGACGCACTGAAGATCACAACGAACAAAACGAGCAAGAAAATATATCTATAACTCAAAATATAAACAATGATGTGAGTGATATTCTTGAGCAGCAATACAATATTTATAAAGACATCGACCCTCGAATAATACCTTCAATACCCAAAATCAACTCTAGTCGAAAACTAAGTATAGTCGTAAAGTTGGTCAACAATGAAATAATCTCAAGAGGAATTTCTCAAATTAACACCTTGTAGGAACTGCACACTCTCATCTATAGCTCAGCTGATACTATTTCCATAAAAATGGGTTACAAGATTGGATACACAATAAGAAAGACCAAGGGACCCAATCAAATATAAAGGACCTTCGATCAAACTACTGCTTTCACTTAGCGTTTGGAGGATTCTTGGCGGCAGCAGATGAGAGAGGGGGGAAGAGTGTTTTCTCACTAGACCACTTCTTCCTGTTCCAGGCGGCAGCGGACGAGTTCCCTAGACGGAGTTAACGGTCTATAGTTCCAGTTAGGTTGAACTCAGTGAATACCTTGCGCGAGCTGCTTCGACGTATTCGGATCACAGGTCGGTAAGGAATTTCCAATGTTGGTCAGGACCTTGAAATAGAGATGGTGTCAGAGGAGCCCTCAATGGACCAACGGCAGCGCCCATACTTCTGTAGTGGATTACTGGCACCGGTGTACCCGGCCCCAGAACGTCACAATGTGCAGCTATAACTTCGAGGTAGTAAGGGACTTTATCTACCTTGGCTCTGCTATAAACTCGAAAAACAAGATCGATATCAATATGAAATTTGGGTTAGACAAGTGCAGGATAATATGCAGAGGCAAAATAGTTTAAAATCAAGACTTGAATATAACTAATATTAAAGAAATAGAGGAACCTAGGATACCTAGACCTGATGCAAAACAGACACATTGAAAAGAAAGTGGACAAAAGCACCTTGACTAGGGAGTTCAGATCCCGTATTCACAAAATCGCGAAAGCAAACCTTAGCGACAAACACTTAATAAATGCGATGAATACATTTGCTATTCCAATACTGACCTACAGCTTCGGGATTGTCAAATGGACAACAACTGAATTGCAAGCATTGCAGCGAAAGATTATAACGATGCTCACGTGTTATAAATTTCACCATCCTAAGTCATGTTGTCAGAGAATGGTTACACCGGCAATATTTTCATCTTATAGCCGAAAGATCGAGTCTCATAAGGGCAATATTGGAAGCAGACAGAAACTTAACACATTTAAATCTTGGCATTAAAACAATCCAAGACAAAATCGAAAACTACGCGAGAAAGCATAAGAGTCGACTATACTCTGTTCAATTTATATTTTCAGTACAGGGCTTATGGAAGAGCTTTTTCAAACACATTGGTGCCTGCTGGTGTTTGCATGGCACTCTACTTAAGAAATTCCCACTGAAATTAAAAACAGAACCCTGAGTCACATGGAAATTGTTTTTGTAATATTCCATAAACCCACATACATTCCACCATAAACTGTCTGCTCTCCGGCTGTGAGGAGACTGATCGCCAATTTGCCTCTCGCTTATTGTGTTTATTTAAAAAAAAAACACACATTGATTCAGAGTTACCTTTCGTCCGTTGATGGAAATTATAATACCCTTTTCTTTGGTTTTTGCTATGGAGATTTCAGAATTGAAGCTTCCTTAGAGCTTTTGGGAGCATATATTTTAAGTTTAAGGAAAAAGGTGTTGTCGCTGTGTGTTTTTCTGCTTACAAGTTCGTTTTTTTTTTTCTTGAAAAAACGGTTAAAATGCAGCTATACAATATTCGTTGGCTATTTGTTTTAAGGAAGAATTACTATTTGAGCAAGTTTTTGATGGAGTTCGGTTCATTAATTAACTGCAATTTTGATTTTGAAGTGCCAAATAGTTTTTTTGTTCATGAAAATAAAAATAAAAAGAAGAGGGTTTCGTGTATAATATTTAAAGAGTGCAGTGCAATAAACATTTACATATATTACATACATTTAGGTTTTTTAAGGTTTTTTTTTCTGATTTATTTTTAAGTTAAAAGAGATTAGGCCTTCTGGGGGACTCTTAAAAAAACGTGCCTACTATCTTACCTCTTGGTGGTGTGGAAAAAGATAGATTTAATTTAATTTAGATTTAGTTTAATTTTTTTTAGATTTAGTTTACGGTCTACATGTTTCTGTTCATGAAATCTTAATAAACAGTAGGTAACCCTACCGACATTTGTGAGAGAATTATGCCAATTTATAATGCTCACTACGGCAACCATGTGAGAGCTTTGGAATGGAGATAGCTTATTGAAATCCATAATCGTAAGAGTGAAAGGCAAATATCATATCTTCCCTGTACTGAAAATATAAATTGAACAGAATATAGAAAGTCACGTAAATATTACAGTCCTCCAAGTTTTGGATGAAAGAAATTTACTATGCCGTCTACAAAAAACTAAACCTTTCGACTTAGCGCGATAAGTAACCGCGTCTAAACTGTGGAGCTAGCAGGAACTTCTAATGGGAAGGTACCTGCAAAACGTCCTTATTTCGTGAAATGAAAACTACTTGATAAGTGGAATACTAAGTTGCAGTAAAAATAAAAATAAGTCTATTCTGAAGGGAGGTTTTTTAGTGGGTAAGAATCCCACACTACTATGAGCACGCGCTGGCGATCCTTATCGTGTCTTGTTGAAGATTTTCAGCTACCCTCGAAAAATAAAAAAATAAAATACCTTTAAATCTGGACGGACATTTTAAAAGACATGCAGAGGGTACAGTTATCAGTGAACGAAACTGGACAATCAAAGCTATACCCGGTCAGTACTATAGAGATATTAATGGCGATAATGTTAGCAACCTCATGTCAAACAGATGGCTATTAAATGGTGAGATGTATGCTGAAACCGAAGCATTTATGATTGCTATTCAAGATCGTGTTGTTTCGACTAAGAATTATAGGAAACATGTAATGAAAGATGCAAACGTTGGAGAAGATACTTATCGCAAATGTAGAAACCAGCCAGAAACTATAAACCACATTATATCGGGGTGTACAACACTGGCGCAAACAAAATATACTCGAAGACATAACAATGTAGCCAAATTCTACATAAAAAGCTTCTCAAGAAACATAAAATTCGACCAGATAAAACACCCTACTATGTATTCAAGTCCTTACCTTACCGGCAGTCGAAAATCTGAATATCAAGATCTATTATGACCGTACCATTCGATCGGACCACACTAGGCTTCATAATCGTCCGGATATCACAATTATTGACAAAGAAGAACGAAAGGGCGTTTTCATTGATGTCGCAATTCCAGCTACGAGAAATATAAGCCGAACATACAGCGAGAAACGTAACAGATACTCCGAACTTGCTGTGGAAATTAACCGAAATTGTAACCTGAAAGAAGTGAAGAAAATCCCAATAACTATCACTGCGAAGGGCGTAATGCATAGCAACTTGCAAGCGGATATAAAGCTTCTAGGACTGAGGATGAGCACTATTGACGCTAAGTAGAAACCTGTGATCATCGATACCTGCCACATAGCCCGGAACTTTATGAATATCGTTTAAAGGTTATGAGCCGAAAATAAGGGATCACAACCCTCCCAATTCACTGCATTTCTACTGATCCGCCTGTGGGGTTCGCCTATTTGACCTCAGAAAATATCGGCAGGCCTACCGATTTTGGATCACTCGGTTACTGAGACCAATGAAATGCCTATGTCGTCGCATTTGTCTGACCCAGGCGTTTATGGGCCTGCCTTTCATACATCGCGATGTCTTTGGAACGTGCATTGATATTGCCTTTTTAACAGTGTTCAAATGATCTATTCTTTGAACGTGGCAATACCAGCTGAGCCGGTCCCGCTCTGATTTTGATTTGATTGATTTTTTTTAATTTCAAAGTCAAAATTTTTCAAATTAAAAAATAGTCTACATTGAAAATTCTTGCCAAACGGTTCTTCAAGACAACATTCATTAATTCACCAAACCCGCTGACGAGATCCATGAAGGCGAGCGATTTTTTCAACTCACACTGCTGAATCAGTGCATCTGAAGCGCGCTCTTCTGCTGAACACACTTTTACTGGTAGCGTTATCGGCCCACAACATCTGGTGGATGCTGGCGCTGTTACCCCTAGCGGACAGAAAATGGCTGACGCAGGCAAAGCTACGGGTAGGGGCGCTCGCCTCGGCGGAAGCGTATGTGCACCTGGTGTACGCCCTTCTACTAATAACACACCGACTATTTCTTTGATATTTTCGCAGATAAACCTCCATCACTCAACGGCTGCTACCGCCCTCTTAAATAGTAGACTTTCCGTGGTGCGTACAAAACCCCACATAAAATCTATCCAGGGGCCATACATGCGGAACAAGCGCATACGTAGCTTTGGAGGTGGTTGTGGAGTAACGGTGCTATGTGACGAGCGATCTGAAAGACCGAGAACTTGTCTAATTGTGCCGAATTTTCTCAGTAAGCAAACTTGGACAATTTTGTGGTCAGGACTTGGTTGCTGCAGCTGTAAGCTACGAAACAAACGGAAGTTGGAAAACCTTCGTCGTTGCGTCGGCTTACTTCCCTTATGATTCGGTAATGCCTCCACCACCGAAGGTGGTTGCCGAACTCATAAAGTACTGTGACACTCGGGAGACGGGACTAGTCATATGCTGCGATGGTAATGCTCAGAATACAGTTGGGGGCAGCAGCAAATGCAACATACGAGGAAACCATCTCCTAGACTTTATACTATTATCTGGTATGGCAATAAAGAATGTTGGCTTCCAGCCAACTTTTGTTACGGCAAGGAGGCAGGAGGTAATTGACTTGACTTTATCTAATAGGTACATCAAGTCGATTACTAACTGGAGGGTACTGCCGGAAGTGTCCTTATCAGATCATAGATACATCGTTTTCCAAATCGAATACGAAGCTTTAACTTTGCAGCAGAGGAGGAATCCGAGGAAAACCAACTGGGTTCGGTTTAGGAAAGAGCTAGAGAGATCTGTCAAAACTCCAACTAAACTCAGAACGAAACGAAAGGTTGAGGATGCTGTTCAAAACCTGACCAGTGTCCTTACCAACTGTTTTGAATTGGCGTGTCCAATGACAAAAAAACTCCTACAGAACGCCGGTTCCCTAGTGGAGCACGGAACTGCAGCGGCTTAGGAAAGAATCCAGAAAACTTCTGAATAGATCTTTTAAGACAAATTTAGAAGCTGACTGGGATCTTTTTAGATCGAAGCAAAAAGAATATAAGGAGTTAATTCGGTTGTCGAAAAGTGCTTCTTATAGAGATTTTTGTGAAAAGATCCAGACACTCGGTGAAACCAGTTGGTTGGTTAAAGTCCTCAAAAGAGGTAAGCCGACCAAACCGGAGTCACTCAGACGGTCTGATGGCAAGTTTACTGAGACGAAGGCGGAAACTTTTAGTCTTCTGCTGGAGACTCACTTTCCTGGCAATCAGATAATCACTAGGTCGCAGCTTGGCCCGCTTACCCAGGCTGAGCTTGATCTAAGTCAGAAAACTCGGCGCAGCTGGTATATTGCATCAGCCGTGGTAACAGTTGAGAATATCAAATATGCTGTGGCATCTTTTGATGGTTTCAAATAGCCGATGGAATATATCTAGGTATGCTGCAACAGGGTATAGATGAGCTCTTGGCAACTTTAAAAATAATTTTCACCGCTGACTTGGCGCTGGCATATATTCCTACACCTTGGCGAACAGTCAGAGTAGCTTTCATACCGAAAATTCGTAAGGAGGACTATTCGCTCCCAAAGAGTTTCAGACCTATACGTTTGACTTCCTTCTTACTGAAAAGTATGGAGAGACTGGAGAAATTTAACGTGCGCAAAGTTGCTTTGAAGCCGCATCCACTATCGGATGCAGCATGCTTATCAGCGTGGGAAATCCTGCGAAACCGCACTTCAAAATTTAGCGGCCAGAATTGAATGCGCGCTTGATAGGAAAGAATACGCGATGAGTATATCCGTCGACATTGAGGGTGATTTTGACAATGTGACTTTTGACTGCATGTGCGACTCGGCCAGACAACACGGGGTAGATGAAACATTAGTGATGTGGATTGAAGCAATGCTAATGAATAGAACTTTGGTAGTAGATGCGGATTGTGACCGATATGTTATGACAGGGGTAGACAGGGTTTGTCCGCAAGGTGGCATTCTGTCTCCATTGTTATCGTGCATGGTGGTTGACTCTCTGTTGAACACTCTAAATACAGTACGAACTATGTAATCGCAACCCTTGATATACGCAACTCCTCGATTTTTGCAACACTATAATACATATCACTATAACCTTTATAAGTGCAACTCCTCAAAAAAAAATTCCTCTATAACTGCAACTTCCTATGATGTTAGTAAGTAAATATACAAATACATATCATATGTATGTTTTTTTTGTCTCTTTTGTTCTTTTCTCATTTATCTTCATATAGTATTATGAGGAATTCACAAATGACCGTTTTCATGCCATTATTTTGTGTAATTTTTGTTGTTGTTCTTTTGCGTATGCATTATGAGCAATTGTCAACAGATACTTTTTAGCAGGAGTGGGCTGAAGAAAACGCTTTTGCAGTAAAAGACATTTTGCATCTGAAGGAACTACAGGAGACTGCTGTTCTAAAAAGCCTAAATTGTAACAAAGTACAAACATTTACAGATATTTAAAAAAAAGAAGATATTTTTATGTAGACCTATGTATGTACAATACATATGTGTGTACTTAGGTACAACCATTTTCGTAATGTTTCATTCGAAAATCAATGAATAAGTTTAATAAAATAAATGAAATAAACTTTTTAATAAGGGAAATATTAGCATTCAGTTTCAAACCTCGCAAAAGCTGCTCTATTTAGCAGATTGCACACTGTATAGTTTTTCCTCGGTAGGTGCAACGACCTCAGTAAATACGACAACCCCGATTTCTTTCAGTTGCGATTACTGAGTTCGTACTGTAGTTCTAACGTCTACGCTCAGGCATATGCGCATGATGTTGCTGTACTTTCTGTCGGGCCATGCCTGGGGACGGTCTGTGCTAATGCGCAGGCGGCGCTGGACATGATTGATGAATAGTGCACTAGGAGAGGGCTGTGGGTGAATCCTCTCAAAACTGAGGTTGTTCTCTTTACGAGAAGGAGGATTCTGACCCGTCTGACTCAGCCAGTGCTAAAAGGAGTCACTATCCGCATTTCCAATGAAGCCAAATATCTAGGTGATTTTAGATAAGAAACTTTTTTTTTATAATTTGCGCACAATCCATGGGTTATGGATGCCCTTAACAGGTTTACACACACGGCGGGCGTTCGCAAAGATAGATAGATAGATAGAGAGAGAGAAAGATTTTGATGTAGTGGTTTTTTAAGCTCAGTTGTTTATGCTTCAGAAAATCTCCGGGGGTGGCGTCCAGATAACTGGGGAGATTTTTTAGTTATTTTTTGCTTCTGATTCACAGAATTTTTTTTCCCGATAACCGATGTCATAGGCAAATCATCGTCAAGAGAGCGAACAATTTTTTCCAGCCATATGACCAAGCCACTGCCAGTGTTATGCCTTCGCAGTAGTGTTCACACAAGCTTTCGCAATTGATCGGACTGACTTTATATATTTCATGAGAAATAAATAAATGCTTGCTGGCATCAGGATTTGAACCATGAACCATTAGCGTGGCAATTGATGACGTTACCACTACACCATTGCCACCCCCAACTTCATTGATACTCTAAACACAACACATTGAGTCGAAAACATCCAAGGCGCTCTCAGTTTTCTGGCAGTGTAAGGGTGCCTTTGGCAAGACATAGGGCTTTTCACCGAATACGGTTCTTTGGATCTACACTGAAGAACTGAGCTCCAAGAAAAAGCAAGTCAGGCATTTCTACAACAGGGCTAAGGAAGTAGGGGACGGTACTACATGGGATGAATACGTAGACTGCAAGAGAGAGTTTAAGTACTTAATCAGGCGATCTAAAAGTAAGTCGTGGAAGGAGTTCTGTGAGTCCATCTCGGATAATAGTGAAGCTTCCAGACTTCACAAGATGCTGGCACAAGACACTACTGTCCCAAGCTTCATCAGGAAATCTGACGGAACGTGGGCAGAAAATCGCGAGGAAGTTTTAGATACATTAGATGATGCTTACTTTCCAGGAAGTAGACCATCAATGGATTCTTCCACTTATGGCAATTCATATACTGTTATGTCAATAGGAGACGAGGTAGATAATCTAATTACACGGAAGAATTTGCGATGGGCTATAATGTCATTCGCACCGCTGAAAGCACCAGGCCCTGATAGAATTTTACCAGCTATGCTGCAAAAAAAACTCCAGCCAAGGTCAGAAATAGGCTTATGGATATTTTTAAACACTGTTTAAGGTCAGGTAACGTACCAATGGCATGGAGGGAAGTGCGTGTTATATTCTACCTAAAGCAGTGGCCTCACTCTGTATTGCTACTCGAAAGTTAAATTTTTGCGAAAGTGCTTTGCGATTCTAATCTTAGCCGGCACTCTGTAAGAAAACAGAATCGAATGGAAGCATTGCCAACTGGGGCTATGAAATGTGCGAATCTAGCTTCGAGTATCGAACGCTAAAATGTCACTTTGAAGCAAATTTCGTTCCCAAGAATTTTGTGTTTTATTTATATTTGAGAAAGAAAGTTAAATATATGTTAAGAAATGGAAATGGATGCTGTCGAATTGTGGTTTCATCAAGATGACACACAAGGAGAAAGAATAGAACGCAGGCGAATTAGAAATAGGTCGAATATAATGGAGCTAAGTGATAAAAAGTAGAAGAAAAATATAGCAGTGGTAGGTTCAACCCGAAACTGAGAGTATTAAGTGGGAAATACACGATACAACCGTCGTACCGGCATCGGCATACTGTTGTATGCAGCACACACATACAATTTGCATACGACTTACGTACAACCAGACATTTTATTCTGCCATTTTACACATACACACCATATAATTTCCATACAGTTTGTGTATGCTACAGCGGTTGTACCGTCAGGACCATGCGACCATACGATATCGGTACAACGGTGGGTTGTGTGAATACACACAACACAATTATCGTATACAACATCAAAGTTGTGAAACCGTTCGTAGGACAGTTGAATCGTGTACTTCCCACTTTACTCATTCTATCCACTGCTACCTTCAAGAGAAGTTAAGGTGGAGCATTTACATTTGATTGTTGGTGGACTGCCCTCATGTTCTAAAACACATTTTAATCAAGTAATTTCACAAAACTATTTTATGTATATCACTGTCATTGTATTTTAAGTTAAAAATAACATTTTATGTCATAAAATACTCACATTTTAAAAGAAACACAATTGCTTACCTCAACATCCGCAAACCAAATAGCAATAGAATAAAATGATACGAATTCGAGTTACTTTGACATTTCGTTTAGCAATACAGAGTGCCAGATTTGCGATAAGAAATTGACATTGAAGTTGGCAACAAAAGTTTGTTCGATTGTCATAAATTTGGATTTGCGATTCGAATTACAGAGTGACAATTCTGCGAATTCGAATGATTTGACTTTAGAGTAGCAATACAGAGTGAGTCCCCAGGCAAACCAAGCACTTCAGCCAAAGGATTATAGACCCATGTCTCTCGTCATTTCTCCTCAAGACACTGGAAAGGCTTCTTGATATTCATATCAGAAGTAAGTGTTGCAACGGCATTCTATGCAAATCACAACATGCATACTTGAAGGGAAAATCTGTGGAAACAGCCTTACATGACGTAATAGGGAAAATAGAAACAAGCCTTCACCATAAGGAATTTGCACTAGCGGCCTTCCTTGACATAGAAGGTGCTTTCAATGATGTAGAAGGAAGGGCCATCAAACAGGCCCTAGAAACTATGAATGTCGAGCATAGCATTACCAATTGGTTCTACGATGGGATACTTAAAGAACTAAGCAATACAGGCATAAGCGTCACTGCTTTAGGCGGATGACGTGGTGATTTTAGTCCAGGGCAAATTCCTTGACACATTAAGTGATATGATGGAATCAGCTCTTAATAGTCTCGAAAAATGGGCTAGAGGGTGTGAACTGCACTTTACTTACTTAGGCGGCGCTACAGTTCGAGGTGAACCTGGGCCTCAACCAACAAGCCTCTCCACTTAGCTCGGTCTTTAGCTAGTTGCCTCCAGTTGCGCACTCCAAGTTGGTCGAGGTCCCCTTGAACTTGTGCGCGCCACCTACGGCGATGATTCCCTCTACTGCTTCGTCCCTCGGTGTTAGATTCGAAGACTCTGCGGGCCGGAGCGTTGGTGTCCATTCGCTCTACATGTCCTAGCCATCTCAGACGTCCAATACGCAGTTTTTTGACTAGGTCGATGTCGCTGTACAGCTCGTATAGTTCGTGATTGAATCTTCTCCTCCAAAACCCGTCAGCGCAAACGGGACCGAAAATCTTACGAAGAATTTTTCTCTCGAAGCGACCAAGGATATCTTCATCCTCTTTTAATAAAGTCCATGTTTCAGCGCCGTAAAGCAGGACTGGGATGATCAAGGTATTATATAGAGTCTCCTTAGTTATTCGAGATAGGGCTTTACTGTTGAATTGCCTTATAAGCCCAAAAAAACAGCGATTGGCAAGAGTTATTATTCGCTTGATTTCTGCGCTGATCTTGTTTTTAGAGTTTATAGCAGAGCCAAGGTAGACAAAGTCCCTTACTACCTCGAAGTTATAGCTGCCCACTGTGACGTTTTGTCCAATTCGTCGGTGTTGGCTTTACCTTCTTGTTGCTAAACCCATCTTGGCCGCTTCCGCCTCAATGCTTGCAAACGCACCGGTGACAGCCCGCTGAGTTCTTCCGATAATGTCTATATCGTCGGCGTATGCAAGCAGTTGTACAGACTTGTAATAAATTGTGCCTCCGGTGTTGGCTTGTGAGTTCCGCACAATCCGTTCAAATATAATATTGAAGAAGTCACATGACAGCGCGTCAGCTTGTCTAAAGCCTTTTTTGACATCAAAGGTCTCGGTGAGGTCATTACGGACCTTGATAGAGCAGCGAGCGTTCTCCATCGCCAGCCTGCACAGACGGACAAGTTTGGCAGGGATGTCAAAACTAGACATGGATCTATAAAGCTCTTCTCTATAGATGCTGTCATAGGCGACCTTGAAATCGATAAAGAGGTGGTGAGTATCGATTTGGAATTCTTGGGTTTTCTCCAGGATCTGCTGAAGTGTGAAGATTTGATCGATGGTGGACTTTTCTGGCCTGAAACCGCACTGATAGAGTCCAATCAGGCTGTTCATAAAAGGTTTCAGGCGTTCACACAATATCGCAGAAAAGATCTTGTATGCGATGTTAAGGAGACTGATGCCTCTACAATTGGCGCAGTTGAGGGGTCTCCTTTCTTGTGGATCGGGCAAACGATGCTGAGGTTCCATTCATGAGGCATACACTCGTCTGACCAAATCTTAGAGATGAGTTGGTGTATGCACTCTACCAATTCATCACCAGCTGCCTTGAAAAGTTCGGCCGGTAAGCCGTCAGGTCCAGCAGCCTTGTTGGATTTTAGCTTGGATATTGCTATCCTCACTTCGATTTGGTCACGTGGACTGAAATTTTGACTATCATCATCTATGTTGAATAGTTCATTCTGCCTGACAGCGGGATGTTGGCCGTCGTCGCCGTTATACAGTCTGCAGAAGTAGTTTTTCCATATTCTCAGCACCGACTGTGATTCTACTACGATGTTTCCATTTTCATCTCTACACGTTTCTGTACGGGTATTACTTCTCTGACACGTTTTTACCTTTTGGTAAAACTTCCGTACATTGTTACTGGAGTATAAACTCTCGATATTCTCAAACGCGCACTTCTCATGCTTTTTCTTCTTCTTTTGGAGAAGCCGATGTTCTTCCCGTCTCTTATGCTCGTAGAGCTCACGAGCAGCTCTCATCTTCCTTTGCTGTGCCGCTTTGTATGCCCTTTGTTTTGCTGCACGCACTCTCCGGCATTCTTCGTCAAACCAGGGGTTTCGCGGTGGTGGGCGAGCGAGACCCAGCACATCAGTCACGGCGTTTTTGATGGCATGTTGGCAGCGTTGCCACTGGTCTTCGGTACTTGATGCTGGCGGCAAAGGGGTGATTGAGAGATTTCGGGATTGTATAAACTCTCGATATTCTCAAACGCGCGCTTCTCATGCTCTTTCTTCTTCTTTTGGGGAAGCCGATGTTCTTCCCGTCTCTTTTGCTCGTAGAGCTCACGAGCAGCTCTCGTCTTCCTTTGCAGTGCCGCTTTGTATGCCCTTTGTTTTGCTGCATGCACTCGCCGGCATTCTTCGTCAAACCAGGGGTTTCGCGGTGGTGGGCGAGCGAAACCCAGCACGTCAGTCACGGCGTTTCTGATGCCATGTTGGCAGCGTTGCCACTGGGCTTCGGCACTTGATGCTGCCAGCGAAGAGTCTGGCGGTCTCTTGCCATTGTAACTTTTCGACGTTAAATTTTCTCACAGTAATTCTTCTTTGTTGCTCAGATTGGGATATCCGCATTCGTACCTTGGCTACAACAAGGTAATGATCCGAGTCTATGTTGGCCGCTCGGAAGGTCCGGACATCCAGAATACTGGAGGCATGCCTTCCGTCGATCGCAATTTGGTTGATCGTTACATGATCATTGGACCGCCATGTCTGCTTATGAATATCGAGATGAGGAAACCATGTGCTTGCTATGGTGACATTTCGCTCCACAGCGAAATCAATTAGCCTTAGTCCGTTATCAGACGTGGTGTCGTGTAGGCTATGCTTACCGACTGCCCTACCAAAGACGTCTTCCTTTCCTATTTTGGCGTTAAAATCGCCCAATACGATTTTAACGTCGTATTTAGGACATTGCTCGTATGTTTTGTCGAGGAGCTCGTAGAAACACTCTTTGGTAGCAGGGTCCTTTTCTTCCGTGGGGGCATGAATACATATTAGGCTTATGTTAGCGAATTTAGCCTTGATCCGGATAGTCATAATATGCTCGCTTACGTGTCAGCAGCTTAAGACTTCTTGCCTAAGTCTGCCGCGTATGACAAATCCGCATACGAATAAGCGTTGCCTGTTGCCTCTGTAGCAATCACCGTAGTAGATGTCACAGTTTTTCATCCTCTTTTTGCCCGGCCCATCCCATCGCACTTCCTGGATGGCTGTAATATCTGCTTTATAGCAGTCTAGGGCCTCTGCTAGTTGTTCGGCTGCACGTGGTCTGTAAAGGGACAGAACATTTCACGTACAGATCCGAAGGTCGTTGTCCTTATTTCGATTGCTGGGGTCGTCATTAGTTGAGTCATCCTTATCCGAGGCTTTTGGTTGTTTCAGAACCATGAGTTTTTTACGTGGTAGGGAAGTTACCTCGACGGCACAACCCCCAACCTGGAGGGCCAGTTCCTTAATTATTCCCCTAGGACGAGGGGCCGGGTACACTGGTGCCAGTAGTCCACTACGGGAGTATGAGAGCTGCCGTTGGCCCATTAAGGGCTCCTCCGCCATCATCTCTATTCCAATGTCCTGACCAACATTGGAAATTCCTTACCGACCTGTGATCCGAATACGTCGAAGCAGCTCGCGCAAGGTATTCACTAAGTTCAACGTAACTGGAACTATAGACGCCACCGTTGACTCCGTCTAGGGAATTCGTCCGCTGCCGCCTGGAACAGGAAGAAGTGCTCTAGTGAAAAAGCACTCTTCCGCCCCTCTCTCATCTGCTGCCACCAAGAATCCGTCAAACGGGGTTAGTTACCCACTTCTTGGATTAAGGTACTAGGCACCCGGCTGTCACCGCGTGGAGGTTGAGAGAAGGAATTGGTAAGCCTCAGCTGAGTGAAAACGCTTGTGTTTTCATATGATCGCATGCACTACCGTTTGACCAGCTGTGTGTGAACTGCACGTCAACCCGGATAAGGCAGAATTGATACTCTTCAGCAGAAAATACAAGATACCACCCTTCAAACGGCCTAACCTAGCAGTGGTGGAGCTTTCCCTTTCGGATCGCGCTCGATATCTTGGTATAATTACGCACAACGCCTACGTCTGCACTTGAGATCTTTCTGTATCTCTTACCATTAGACCTACAAATCAAACTTCAAGCGGGCAACAGTGCGCTTCGGTTCACTAACGTTGATCTCTTCAAGACCAGTTATGTGGGATTCCATTCTTAAGGAATCATTTCTCAATATCCTTGACGAATCGGACGAAATCCTTGGCACATTAGACTTCCTCACACCGTACGAAGTAATGTATCCTACTAAAGAGGATTGGCAAAGGAAGAATCTCTGTCCACAACGTAAACACAGGTGGTTCTAAGCACCTGTAGGTCATGCAGTGTGTTCCAAGCAGAGGTTCTAGCTGTACTTAAAGCTGCGAAATTACTTGAGATGGGATCAATATCCAACAAGAATAACGCCATCTTCATTGATAGTCAGGCTGCGCTAAAGGCGCTAGAGTCTTGTGTCAGCAAATATGAGATAGTCACGAATTGCCGCACAATGCTTAAGGCATTATGTACGCAGAACCGTGTCAGATTACGTTGGGTACCTGGACACTGCGATATAGAAGGCAATGAAAAAGCTGACGAGCTGGACAAAAGAGGAGCAGAGCTCCCGCATAGGGACATAATCGGTAACATTAAACCACCAAGGTGTGTGGCTAGGGGAATTATTCGGGATAGAATCATCAACATAGCTAATCTAAGATGGTCCAACTTAGATGGTCATAAGGTGTCTAAGACCTAGTGGCCTGTGTTAGATCGCAGGAAATCTGGGGAGATCATAAAACTAGAATGATCAGGGCTAAGAACAGCGATAGGAATACTCTCTGTCTTCTAAGGAAGCATGTTATGAGACTGGGTTTATCAAATACATGTTTCGGAGGATATAACACATATACTCTGGGAATGCCAAAACATTGCCAGAATAAGGCTAAAGCAGCTTGGAAGATACATCTTCGATAACCTTTAAGAGGTAAGGTCCCGGAACCATAATAAGCACATTGTTGCGCCACGGCAACTTGCAAAAAGAAAATCGACCCGATGGTGCGCCACGGCGACTTCGACAAGCAGGGGAGAAACAACTCGGCAAAGAAAAATAACACAATACAAAAACGATTAAACGTTATAAATTATTTTATTTCATGAAATACACTGTTTTAGTTTTGGATCGAGAACTGTTGGTCGTCGAAGAACTGCACGGCTAGTAGCGCTGATGGTCGATTAACGTCTGATTCCTCACCACCAGTCCAACACATTCCATAGCCGCAGCCCGGTCAACAACTTGTACCAGGTCACCGCCTTCCATAGTTCGTTGATGATATACGCGCCGCCAAAGGTGCCGACGATTGCAAGAACCCAATACATTCTTGCCATGGCTGAGTACATTCGATTTTGTCGCATGTACTTTGTTGTCCCCCTTTTAAATCATAAGCTATTAGGGCATAGATCGGTGACTCAATTAATTAATTGGTCGCCGATCGATGAAATATGATTCTTCTGCTTAGTGGGGTCACGAGTACAATGTAATACTGATCGATGAATGGTTGTTGCTGCTATGGAATGGATGAATGGTTATTGCTGCTATGGAATGCGGTGTTTATCGACGCTGCAGAATGTGATGTTTATTTATTTGGCGCCGTGGAATTTGGTGTCGCTGTGATTGGTTTTAATTGCTGCTTTGGACTATTGTGTCGTCTTAATGAGGCTGATGGAGTTCATTGTATGAATGATTCATGTTGCAAGTCGCAACATCCTCCCCCCTCACGGTAGCGAGGGCGATGATGATCATGAAAAAAAAGATAAAACGAAACAAGTGCGTTGGTTTGAGTTGGAACGTATTTCATAGTATATACGAAAAAAAAAAACAAAGTTATACATATGTCTACAACTAAATTAAGGTTCTCTAAATAGTGTGGGATTAGTAATGAAAAGTAATCTTTTTGTGATATTTAAGTTTCGATTGGTAGTCTGCATATCTTAGCAATTGGCCGGACGTAAGTCCCCTTAGCCGTCTTTACTGAGACTACGCGTATGAGTCCATCAGCTCCAGGTTTCGTATCAATGATGCGTCCCAAAGGCCATAGCGTTGGGGGTGATTGATCGTCTTTCATTAGTACCAGCTCACCTATGTTAAGGTTTTTTGATGGGTTCAGCCATTTAGGTCTATGCTGAAGTCGTGATAAATATTCAGTTTTCCAAATTTTCCAGAAGTGCTGCATTATTTTTTGGACCAGCTGCCAACGATTTAATGAGTTTTCCTTAAGCTCAGTGAGATCCTTCTCGTGCATTGTATTAAGCGCGGAGCCAATAAGGAAGTGTCCTGGTGTTAACACACGCAAATCCTCACAGTCTTCTGATAGTGGACATAATGGTCGTGAATTAAGACATGCCTCTATTTGTGTCAATATGGTGCATAATTCCTCAAATGTGAAAGTGTAATTTCCCATGATTCGATGCAAATGAAATTTGATTAATTTCACTCCAGCTTCCCACAAACCACCAAAGTGTGGTGCCGCTGGAGGGTTAAAATGCCATGTGGTTCCATTCGCAGTTAGTTGATCGGTAATTTCCGTGTTCCATTGCTTATTATTTATCACCTGCTTTAGTTCGGCTGCCATTGTGTTCTTAGCTCCCACAAAATTAGTTCCGCAGTCACTATACATGTTTGCACAGATTCCTCTTCGTGCTACAAATCGTTTAAACGCCGCTAGGAATGCAGCCGTGCTATAGTCACTCACCAATTCTATGTGAATGGCCTTGGTGCAAAGACAGATGAATATTGAGATGTATGCTTTTGTAACCTTGTTACACCTTCCTTTCCATGCTTTTACCTGTATTGGCCCTGCGAAATCAACGCCGGTATTGTAAAAAGGCCGAGCAAGTTGTACTCTTTCGCTGGG
This sequence comes from Brachypalpus laphriformis, assembly GCA_945910035.1. Taxonomy (NCBI): domain Eukaryota; kingdom Metazoa; phylum Arthropoda; class Insecta; order Diptera; family Syrphidae; genus Brachypalpus; species Brachypalpus laphriformis. Next base: position 108,906,719 of record OX246754.1, on the reverse strand, counting down.
TAATTGGCCCATCTTTTGTTGTTCAACAGTAGGTTTGTTTCTGAAGCACGCAACGCAAGCGTGAATACATTTCTTAACTCCATTTTTCATCCGCAAAATTCAAAACCTAGCGCGAAGATAAGCCATCATTTGTTGTTGCCCTCCATGTAGTGTTCTCATGTGGGCATCTCTAATTAGTAGGGAAGTGAAAGGGTTTGCTGCGGGTAATAAAATTTGATGCTTCTGGTCATACGGCAGGTCAGCGTTGTCCAATCGACCCCCGACTCGCACCACGCCATTTTGTTCGAGAAAGGGACTTAATCGTTTTAGCGTGCTTTTCCTGGGCAGGGTGTTCTGGCTGGTTAGACATTTAATTTCTTCCTTAAAATGTTCAGTTTGCACGATTTTGATGATTCGAAGCATTGCCTTTTCAAGTTCTTCAATTTTCAGTTGACCGGACACTTTAGGAATGTCGTTCTAGCAATTACCAATGAATCGAATGCAATAAGAAGTGACCCTAAGTAGTCGTTGTAGTGATGAAAATCGATCAATTAGTGATTCATCTTTTGTGCCTTGAACGCACATGCATATTGAAAATAAAGTTGGTCTGGCGTCACATTTATTGAGGTGATCTACATACGATATTCCTGTACCTTGTTTTAATAGAGCCTTTTTTGTCCCTAGCTCCGTGTCTTTAATTTCGATGTCAGTGTGCGTTTGAGCATCGAAAAATTCAATGAATGATGGTCCATTCCACCATTGCCGGCATTCAATGAGTTGATTTGGAAAAATTCCCCTAGACGCAATATCAGCTGGGTTTTCCTTTGATGGGACGTACCTCCAATTTTGTACGTCAGTAAGACGTTGAATTTCTGCTATTCGATTTGCGACGAATGTTTCCCGCTTATGAGGTGCATGTTTTATCCATGCCCATACAATCTGAGAATCCGTCCATGTGAATTTTTGAATTTGATCCAAATGAATCGTCTTCTCTATATGGTTCATCAGTTTTGCTAAAAGCAGCGCACCACATAATTCTAGTCGTGGCAGCGTTTCCTTTTTAACAGGTGCCACCTTCGTTTTTGATATAATGAGATTGGTTGTCACTATTCCATGGGTCTGTGCGCGAAGGTAGATTGCTGCAGCGTAGGCTCCTTCGGAGGCATCACTGAATCCATGAAGTTGAACATCTGTTTGGTTCGTTGTATTTATCCATCTTGGGATTCGTAGCTTTTCTAATTCCGGAAGCTCCGTCTTGAACCTTCCCCATTTCTCCTTAATCTCTAAATCAACTTCGTCATCCCAGTTGGCTTGTCCTTTCCACAAGTCTTGGATGAGTATTTTAACCTTGATTATACACGGTGATATCCAACCCATTGGGTCATATATGCGTGCTATGTCTGACAAGATGGTCCGCTTTGTGCATGATGCGCGTTCTACCCAATTTAACTTGAACGTGAATAGATCTCGGGCAGGATGCCACTGGATCCCTAACGTTTTGATGCAGTCCTTTTCGCTAAATGATAGGGGCAACTCTACTTCACGAAATTCGGCTGGTATCGCCTCTAAAAAATCATTACAATTGCTTGCCCATTTACGTAACGGAAAACCTCCGAGAGACATCATTTTCATCAATTCTTCTCTCATCTGATTGGCTTCTGGAATGGAATCTGCTCCGTGTATAACATCATCCACATAAAAATTGTTTTTTGCAATGGTTGACGCCAATGGAAAATCATCCCCTTCGTCCGCTGCCAATTGGAGCAGTGTCCTGATCGCTAAGAATGGAGCAGCTGCAGTTCCGAATGTTACTGTTTTCAGGCGGAATGTGTTTACCGCTTGATCCTCCCTTCTTCTCCACAAAATTAACTGATACATTGTGTCTTGATCAGCCATCCAAATTTGTCGATACATTTTGTTGATATCGGCTACGTACGCAACCCGATGCTTGCGGAAGCGCAGTATATGGTCAATGATGTCATCTTGTTGCTTTGGTCCAGTCAGCAAATGATCGTTGAGAGATGATCCGTCCGAAGTAGGACAGGATGCATCGAAAACAATTCGGAGTTTAGTGGTAGTGCTAGACTCCTTCAATACAGCATGATGTGGCAAATAATAGCATTGCCGCGTGTTGGTCAGTTGGTCATCCGGGACTTCTTCGATCTGGTCCAATTCAAAATACTCTTCCATACCTTGTTTGTATTTGCTGGCAAATTCTGCATTTGTTTGGAAACGTCTCTCAAGCTGTAGAAACCTAGCTAGTGCTGAATTATATGACATTCCGAGTTCTGGGCGACTTCCCTCTTTGAACGGCAATGATACCTTATAACTTCCGTCTACCCGGCGCTCATGAGTTTCGCAGAAATGTGATTCACAATCTTCTTCCTCGCGGGTGTATACCATCTTCTGTGGGTCCTGTTCAATTTCCCAAAATCTCTGCAGTATTCCTTCTACATTTTCTGTCTTCGTATAGAATGTATTGGTAGTACGCTTGCTATCAAAGACTGGACCGATTAACACCCATCCAAACACTGTTTGCTGAGCAATGGGTGTCCCAATGTCTCCCTTTCTTATGCCATGTAGAGCTATCTCTGGGTACACATCACTACCCAACAGGATGTCAATTTTATTTGGATGATTAAATTGTGGATCGGCTAGCTCAAGTCCGACTATGTGTGGCCATTCTGACCTTTTCATTTTCTGACTTGGAAGCCATGCTGTCAGACTCGGTAATACTAAAACCTGCACTACGATGTCAAAATCATTGTTTATTAGTGGATGCAGATTCACAAGAGCGCTCGCCTTTGAGCAGCAATTGTTCACTCCACCAATTCCGCCAATCTCGGTTATCTGCTTCGTCTTCTTTAGTCTCAACAATTGCGTTGCAGACTCAGTTATATATGAAGCTTCAGATGCAGGATCCAGCAATGCCCGTAATGTTATTGACTGACCAGACTTATCAATTGCCCTCACAAGCATTGTTGGCAAGAGCACTGTTGATCGATGATTCTTCTGCACTGTTGACAGATTATCATTTCTTAAGACGGCTGCTTGAGAGGCTTCCATCAAAAATGCATTGCAATTTTGTGATGTCGAAGGTTGAGGATCTCTCTGTCTGCTTATTTGTCGGGCATTCCTGCCAAATGAAGGATGTGACGGATTGGATCCTCTAAAACGATTTGTTTGGAAATGCAGTAAGGTGTGATGCCGTTGTTGGCACTCAGCACACTTGTACTGACTTGAACAGTTGTTTCTGTCGTGTCCTCTTGCCAGACAATTGAAACACAAATTATGTTGACGCGTGATTTCCTGCCTTTTTTTTGGGTCAGCAGATAGAAATTTATTGCATCTACGAACGGAATGTGGCCCGTTGCACAGGACGCAAGAATTGTCATTTTCCCTTAAGTGTAAGGAAATTTTCTTAGCATTTCCTGACTCACCTCTGGAGATTTGACCAATGGCCTCTAAGGTTCGATATCTGTTTGTGAGAAATTCCGTAAAGTCCGAGAAATCAGGCAGTGCTTTGGAAGATCCAAGATGTTCTTCCCAAAGACCCTGCGTTTGCGACGGTAGTTTCTGAACCATAAGATAAATGATGATGGCATCCCATCGTTGCACTGGTACCTCCAAGTTTTTTAATGATTGAAAGCACTCGTTGGTTGTATCTAGCAAAGCCTTAATGCTCCTAGCGTCTTCATTATGTACCTTGCCTTGATTGCAGAAGAGTCTCAGTTGACAATTTACTAGCAAGCGTTTGTGCTCGTATCACGTAGTGAGAATTGTCCAAGCTGAGTCGTAATTCTTCTCATTTATGAACAAGTGTTGCAGCAGACGTGCTGCTTCGCCACTGACATTGGCCTTTAAATAGTGCAGTTTCTGCACATTTGATAATGATTTGTTTTCATGAACGATACTTTTAAATATATTACTAAATTCAGGCCAGCCTTCATAGTTGCCGCCGAAGCATGGGATCTTGATTTCTGGAAGTTTAAAGTCATTGGAAACGGTGGGGACTACAACGTCCGTGGACTGACTAACGGAGTCAAGCGCCTCCATTAAAGAAGCATGATACATATAATAAGCTTCCTTCACTTTCGCGAAGATTTCTTTCTCAAGATACGATGTTTTGGCGTCATTCGTCTCGGTGGACGATACAATAATCATATGATGTCGTTTGGCATTGTCAAAGACTTCTCCCAGCTCCCCTAATCGTGCGTTAAGGACGTGCCTCGATTGAGGAGTTGCCTTACCAGCGACATGAGTGTCAAATTCCCCCTTAATTTCTTTCAAGTAATTAGCGACCGTTTCGCAGGCCGTGGCTATCTTTGTCTTACTCATTTTTCCCTATTCTACCTACTTAGAGATTCTTAATTATTTCACTTCAATATATGCAATATAATATTTACGGTTAAACAAAATTAAAACAAGTAAAGAAAATAGAGAAATTATAAAGGTTCCAACGCACCTGATTGTTTATCTTTGTTGTATCTTAGATGTGAATTTGGTCCTCTTCTGACCTTGGTTCTCCACGTCTTTCAGTATTCGCCGGGGGCCAAATAGCTGCACAATGTTTGTTCACTCCAATTCTTCAGTATTTGCCGGTGGCCAAATAGCTGCACAATGTTTGTTCACTTTAATTCGTCAGTATTTGCCGATGGCCAAATAGCTGCACAATGTTTGTTCACTTTAGCACTTCAGTATTTGCCGATGGCCAAATAGCTGCACAATGTTCACTTCTTTTTGTCTTCAGTACACTTTTCTTGCACTTTATTTATAGTATACTGTTCTTTGCAGTATTTCCCAGTGGTGGGTCCAATAGCTGCTAAAGTTTCTATTTTCACTTCTTTCACTATACACAGTTTTTTACTAACGGATATCCAGGACGAAGGACTATCCGACTCGAAGGACCAAATGTTGCGCCACGGCAACTTGCAAAAAGAAAATCGACCCGATGGTGCGCCACGGCGACTTCGACAAGCAGAGGAGAAACAACTCGGCAAAGAAAAATAACACAATACAAAAACGATTAAACGTTATAAATTATTTTATTTCATGAAATACACTGTTTTAGTTTTGGATCGAGAACTGTTGGTCGTCGAAGAACTGCACGGCTAGTAGCGCTGATGGTCGATTAACGTCTGATTCCTCACCACCAGTCCAACACATTCCATAGCCGCAGCCCGGTCAACAACTTGTACCAGGTCACCGCCTTCCATAGTTCGTTGATGATATACGCGCCGCCAAAGGTGCCGACGATTGCAAGAACCCAATACATTCTTGCCATGGCTGAGTACATTCGATTTTGTCGCATGTACTTTGTTGTCCCCCTTTTAAATCATAAGCTATTAGGGCATAGATCGGTGACTCAATTAATTAATTGGTCGCCGATCGATGAAATATGATTCTTCTGCTTAGTGGGGTCACGAGTACAATGTAATACTGATCGATGAATGGTTGTTGCTGCTATGGAATGGATGAATGGTTATTGCTGCTATGGAATGCGGTGTTTATCGACGCTGCAGAATGTGATGTTTATTTATTTGGCGCCGTGGAATTTGGTGTCGCTGTGATTGGTTTTAATTGCTGCTTTGGACTATGGTGTCGTCTTAATGAGGCTGATGGAGTTCATTGTATGAATGATTCATGTTGCAAGTCGCAACACACATCTTCAAATTCTGTAGGGAAATCAAGTGGTTTAGGTCGTTTTGCCGTTAAGGTTCCCTAGGGATCGCGATGGGCTTAACTTGGTGCCTAGTGCTTTATGATAAGCGCATAACCCTACTCAACCTAACCTAACCTACCTTTGGATCTACACGGCTATGATAAGACCATTCCTCGCATATGCGTCGGTTGTTTGGTGGAAGGGGCTCTCGCGTAAATATGTGGATGCCTTTTGTCCGAAACTCCAAAGAACGGCTTGTCTCGGCTGCACGGGAGCTTTTCCGATTACGTCTGGCTCTGCTCTAGATGCTTTGCTGAACTTAGCTCTCCTTAATACTTATATCACAGATAATAAAATTACCCAGATGTCACATCCCCATACAAAAAAATGTTGATCTTTTTTGCGATGAGCAAACAACGATGGGCAAACAAAAAGCTTTTCTGCTTCGCGAAGAAAAAAAAAAACAACGGAAAATAAATTTTCTGTGCGAAAAGCTTTTTCTTTTGTTACTCTTTGTACCGTCTGCGACCTGCGACTTGTAACTTGTAACTTGTAACTTTTTTATTTGAACTAGTATTTACAATTGACTTAATAAAAAAACAATTTTTCCTTACATAAACTATGGCTATTAAATATATAGTGTTGGCTCAACAATAGGGGCCCAACGATATAGCATGACTTTTCTTATATATATATACATTTTTGGTTTATATTATAAATTGCTTCTTTGGTATTTTTTTTCCCCTGGGGTTGTTCAAATCCCGGTGTCGCTGATCATTTTGTTGTGTCTATTTGGGTGTCATCGGGGTGTTACCCACGATGGTGCATTACGCCTGGTTGGGTGTAGAAGAGGATTTCTTCCTCGTCTTCGATGTTCGGAAATCTTTCCTCATTAGCCAGCGCCATCACACTCAGGTACCGATGCTCTGTAATCTGTTGCTGTCGTGGTAGCTCTCTCACCAGTGGGTTAGGGTGGTCCGTGACTTTGCTAAGCAGCTTCTTGGACAAATGAACCAAGTACCTCTCCAAGGGTACTATCTGTGCTTCTTTGTAGAGTGTCTTGTTGCTCACATGTTTCCTTCTTTGTCTGTCAAAGTTGAGACCGGTGCATATCCTCAGTATTTTTCTTTCAAAAACTGCTAGTTTTTTCATATATGTTTTTGATATGGTGAACCACATGGGGAAGCAGTATGCCACAACTGGTCTAATAAGCTGCTTGTACAGCAGCAGCTTAGTATTTTGGCTGAGCCCGTTTTGCTTTCGCATCAGTGGATAGACGCGATGAAATGCAAAATTTGCACGCTTCAGCATTATCGCTGAATGGTGGTTGAACTTAAGTCTGTCGGTAAAGTTGAATCCCAGGTATTTCGCTTCGCTGGTGGCTCTCAGTGACATACCGTTGAGCAATCTAATTTCTATATTGCGGCAATTGGTGGCTGACCTGCTTCTTCTTCCCCTAAACGGTCTCCTAAAGCATAGGAGTTCCGTCTTCGCTGGGTTGATGTGGATTCCCCATTTCTGGTAGAAATCGGTGACTCTATGAATGTGGGCTTCTACTCTACGTGCCGCAATTATTGGTGACATGGAGCTGGCATATGTCAGCGAATCATCAGCAAAAAGGCAGCAATTGGTGTTATTTTCCAATTGCGGCTGGTCAGATGTATAAATGTTGAACAGAATAGGACCCAGTTTGGATCCTTAGGCGACGCCTGCTCTTATTCTTCTCATTGTTGACTGGTTGTTTTCCACCTGGACGAAGAACGACCTGTAATGAAGAAAGCTGTAAATTATTTTTGTCAGTTCTCTAGGAAAACCTAGCTGCTTCAACTTGTGGATGAGTCCCTCTATCCAAACTGTGTCAAAGGCTTTCTTGACGTCTAAGAAGCATGCGACGGTGACTTGGTGGTTGTTGAGGGATTTGACAATATCCTGATGAAACTTCATTAGCGGATGAAGGGTTGAATATCTTTCCCGGAACCCGAACTGTATATCCGGGATGATGTGGTTGGTGGAGCAGTACTTCTTTAATTTCCGCAGTAAGAGCTCCTCGAGGATTTTGCTCACGTTGGATAGCAGTGATACCGGCCTGTATCCTTCAATACTGTTGCGGTTGTCCTTTTTGGGTATGGCCACCACTTTTGCAATCTTCCATTTGGTTGGGAAATAGCAGTTGTTCAGGCAATTGTTCATTATAATTGTGAGCAGTGTTAATACAACTTGAGGCATTTTCTTCAGAACAAAATTTGAAATTTTGTCAGGTCCCGCTGACTTTTTGTTTTGCCCACTCTGAATTATGTCGGAGATTTCTTCAGCTGTGCATAGTTCGTTGTGTCCCACGGGATCGTTTGCTGGGTTTTCTTCGCTGAATGTTACGGAAGCATTGGTCATTCGCTCAATGCTGTCGATCGTCGTGTTGACTTCCGAGAGAAAGATGGAATCATTGGGTGGAGCAGGCTGAAAATTTGTCTCGAAGAATTCACCAAATGCTTCTGCTTTTTCTTCCGCGGTTGTGGCCGTACCTTGAGCTGTTTCGATATATTCAGGCATCGTTGCTCTCTTTCCTATTAGTTGGTTTATTTGTTTAAAGGTATCTGGTCCTGGCTTAATTTTCCGAAGTCTTTCTTCCAGCCTTTTGTTGTTGTGATGCTGCACTGCATTGTTGAACATTACGTTCGTGCAATTTAATTCACTTAGAACGGCTCTGTAGTCATTACCGTTTGTGTTCCAGTCTCTGCGACGAATCCTTTGTAATCGTTTTCTAAGCCTCTGCCTGTGATGATATAAGTTCTGAATAAACTGCGGTAGATGACTGTATCTGTCCCTCGATGTTTTGGTTTTTTCCTGGAGGTCGAGTGCTGTACTGACTGCTAGTTCCAGGTTGTCGATGGCTGAGTCGATCTCCCCATTCAATAGATTCCTTGCTGTTGTTGGCATGCTGAGTCTTTCTTCAACATCTGTTTGCAGTCGCTCTATGTTGAGTTGATTGTAGTTTATGAAATGTTCCTCAGGCGGATTAATGGTAAAGATCGGTTGGTGTAGTTTAATGATCAGTTGTACTGCCTCATGGTCGGAGTCGCCAGGTAACGTCTTGCACTCGTAATTTCTTATCTCCGGGAGGATGTGCACCAAGTTGGATGTTACCATGTAGAAGTCAAGCCACGATGGAGTCCTTGGGAATGTTGGTTTTGGTTGCGAGATAATCACAAGGTTGTGTTGATCGCTATTGTAGTCCATCCAGTCCACTATTGTATTTCCTTCGGCGTTGGAAATACTGTCTGACCATCTTTCATGTCTTGCATTAAAGTCTCCACCGATGAGTCCAAAGGTGTGCTGAGACAGCAAGTTGTTGAGGAGCTGCAAGTCATGCTTGGTGTCCGCACTACTCGCGTTGCACTTATTATAAATACTGATGACCATCAGTGTTTCCCGAGTATTGACTTTAATCACTACGCCTGTGGCTTCAAAGGATTTCAGTCCCTGGATTGGTATGCTGCTAGCGTCAATGCTTTTACGCACAAAGAGAGCAGTGCCTCTTTTACCTTCTTTTTTATCCGACCTGAATGTGTTGAAGTTGCTAAAATCTATTCTATTCCGCTTTGTCACCATGGTTTCACTTATAAGAGCGATATCGGGCTGATGGGTTTTCAAAAAGAGGTGAAAAGCTGTCCTCCTTGGGATGGCGTATAAGGAATTAACGTTATACGCAATTATCCTTAATGTTTTTATGCGCTGCATAACTGAAAGATGAAAGTGGCCAGTGCCACGGATTTTCCCCCTTCGTTCATGCTAGCATAGTTAGCTGGAACCGCCTTGCGAGCCTTTGCCATTATGGTTAGAAGGTCTGCTCCAAACACACGCTGGACCTCGTCGCCGAGATTGGTGGCTGCTTTCTGTTGATGCTGGGTTGTGTGCTGTACGGTTTTCCTTATCACCTTCTCAACTCGTGGCTGTTGTTTAGGGACTGTTTGTGGCTTAGGCGTGTTGCCCCCAGCTCCTGCTTTGGCCATGGCTGCAAAACTCACTGCAGGTCGAGTGAAGGTGCAGACTGACTTTGCAACAAAGTCTTGCTGGGCCTTTTGCTGGCTTTTGACTCTTTCCTTTTCAGCTATTTTAGCCTTGTAGGCTGGACATCCTTTGTAATTGGCCGGGTGACCGTTTTTTTTTGCAGTTAGCGCAGTAAACGTCGTCCCCATTGGCCTCCTTCCTCTTGCACTCACCAGGTTGGTCACTCGTGTCGCATTTCATGCAGACATATGGCATTCCGCAGTTAGTTGCGATGTGTCCGAACCGTTGGCAGTTTTTGCACTGCACGATGTCCCGGTTTTGCAGCCGTTCCCAGTGAACCCTTTGGTTCATAAGTAACGTCTTGGTGTAGACTTCAGATAGCTCAAAGTTTTTGCTGATTTCAACTACAAAGCAGTTGAATGACTTCCCTTTGGCTTTTTGGGATTTAAAGGGAGAGACCCTCACCACTGGAATTTTCTCTGCCTTCAGCTCTTCGTGGATTTCCTCAGGTGTATACGAGAAGTGCATTCCCTTTAGCACCAGCATGTTCTTTCTATCCTCCCTCGGCGTGAAGGTATGATTTTGAATTTTCCTTCTTTTGAGGAAGGCTTTTATAGCCTCGAAGGCCTCCCTTGACTGCGTGCTTATAACCGTCTTTGTAGTGTTAAGGTTCTTGAGTGTGAACCCAATTCGCTCTGCTCTAGCGAACCTTGTTATCTCTGCAATATTTACAGAGAAACATATTATCGGTGGCATACTCGCTGCTTTTATTGAAGCCGCGGGCTTGTTTGCTTGGGGGCTTGTAGAAGGGCCTTTCTTTTCTGCGGCTGGTGTAGCTGCTGGTGGCACGAAAACTGGTGACACGGGTTTTGGTGCTGCTTTCAGTGCAGGTCTTTGGACTTCCGTCTTTTACCTTTTGTTAACCGATTTGTTCGGTTTCAATGTCCTCTTCTTCCCTGGCTGAGGTGACGTGCACGAGCTAACGTCCGGCATCTCCTTCTCTTTTGGCGCGCTTTTAACTGTGGAAGCTTCCTCCTCAGTATCTGCGTCATCGCTGTCAGTGGATGTCTCTGACTCAGAAGATGATGCTCCAGAGCCTTGGGATTCGACGACATCCATGTCGATATTTATTTCTTCTGCCTCATGTTTCTGGTTATTTAGTTGTGTGGCTTCCTGGAGTATTTTTCTGATTTCGTAAGTAAAACGGGGTCCGAGGTCGTCTTGAATCTTGAGAACCAAATCCCTCAGGGCGACGAGAGCAGACTCAGGGGTAAGTCGATCCGCCATGTTTTGATTCTTTAACGTTTACCTGTCTGTTCACCCTTGATACACAATACACAACATTCACTCCGGAACGTTGAACACAGGTAGAAAGACGAACGAGAATAATTCAGCCCTAGAAATTTTCCGATGCACTGAATTCAGGTAGTAAGATGTGCAAAGATGATTAACCCCCAAAAAAAGGGTTTCCCTTGAATTTGGTTTTTTCCGTAATTAGGGTGATTAGCGTACCCGTATTTCACAAAACACACTTTCACTCCGAAGGGCAATATTTTCACAAAAACTTTCACACTTCAGACTAAGTACAAATATTTAAACAAAATAGGGTAATGTTAACCACTAAAATAAAAAATATTAATAATTATTAAAACAATTGAAAATATAAAATAAATGTGCGTATTCACGCGCTCGCTGCAATACACGACCTCACTGACTGTGTACTGAAGGAACACTGAATGGATAATGCGACCTGCGACTGCGAGACACAATTTCATTTATACATACATATGTATGCACATATATTCATATGTAGGTACGTATTTTCCCTTTTCATTTTGCTATATTAGGCGTTTTTCTCTGAGCGTGCTCTGAACCGAGCGTGTTCAGAGCGTTCAGATTTGTTTATGAAACACAATTAAGCAATCTGAGTCATTTGATTAGTAATTAGAGCTTGAGCTGTCAAAATATGAATGGAATATCTATTGATAGTTATTTTTTATGTTATATTTACTTTCTGCACCAGAGCAACAAATTTCGTCCGCCATTTCAATTGTTTTGCATTTTTTTTTCTTCGTCCTCTCCTGACAAACACGAAAAACGAGTGTGCTCAGGATTTTGCTCTGAACGCTCGGTCAATTAATCCAGAGCTCATAGAGTGCGCTCAGAGCGTACTCTGAACGAAAAAAGAAAAACGAATTCCGAGCTCTGAAGTGTCTGAGCTAAAAAAGAAACACGAATTTTTTTTTGACAGTTCAGGCTCTCCTCTGAACTAAAAAAGAAAAACGCCTATTGACCGATGTTTCGATCTGTGTAGATCTGTGGTGTGGTAGAAAATATCTAAACTGTATTTTTTCGAAGTGAAAAGTGATATTTTACTGTGTGTGTCCAGTAAAAATTTTGAAAAGTTAATCTAGGAAAGGTAAAATATATTATTTAAGTTTATTTCAGGTTGATTAGGTACCTTGGTACTTACAAATACAAAAAAGTTGCAAAAAAAAATCGACTTAGAGGAAATGTCGTGGCGAATAAAGTGCGCTATTGTATGCTGCAATGCAACAACTGCCCAATTTCCAGAAAGGAAAATGCTTAGATATCCTAAAAAGGGAACTAAGAAATATAATGACTGGCTAGCACAGGCAGAAGAATCCCGTGATAATGTTGAAAATCATAAACGGAGTTAAATTTGTTTTAACAAATTTGGAGAAAAAAATATTTTCTCTGGACAACTGTCCAACTTTATTGGTTCAATCTTTACAAAAAACTAAAAACTACTTTGATCATCAGTATGCTTATATACAAATGTCTGTGATGATATCATACCACTAACGTGCACTTATTATCGTAAATCATATCTTGGTTTATGGTGCTATGTTTATCTCATATGAATTAAACGTTTATTTCCTATGAATCAATTAGCTTCTGCATTGTGTTTATATGAATCAAAAGATTATTTCTTGTGAGTCAATTAGTTTGTGTCTTTTGTTTACTTCATAAATACTTCTTGTAAACACATCCAGCATTAATGGCAATCTAATGGCAAATTGGTTTTAAAATAACATTTCTAGGTCTGCAATGATAACTGTAATAATATCTCTATTTTACTCCTCCCCTCTTAAAACTTTTTGTCCTCGAAAAGGTTAATTTAGTGTTACAAATATATGATCATTATTTTCAGGGGTTTCTGATTTGTTTACATCTGTTGATATAGATGAAGGAATGATTTTTGGAATGTGGGTGGTATTGGGAGTGGGGTTAACAATTTTTATTTTTTTGTTTTTATATTTCACAGTAATAAATACAAGTATTATGACTCCAATTGCTATATATAGTACAATAATATTTATGAGGGAGTATGTATTTTTTCTATTTGCTTTATATTTTCCAAGTGTAATTGGTCTAAGCTAAGATTTATATTTGATTCAGTTAGATTTATTTGAAAAACTGGTGGTAAGGGTTGGTAATGCATTATTTCTTTTGACACAAACCTTTGGTTTCCAAAATTTATTGAACAATTATGTATTTGAATTAAAAAGCTACCATTTAACAATTTAGTTTGATTTTCACATTCATTGTATATTTTGCCATGGTAATTATCAATAAGTATTCAATTTTCATTTATTTGGTTTATATCTAATTTTGTCTTCTTCTTCTTCTTCCTTTTATCAGCGAGGCCATGATCCGAAAACAAGGGATCACAACCCTCCCACTTCACCGCATTTCTACTGATCCGCCTGTGGGGTTCGCCTATTTGACCTTAGAAAATATCGGCAGGCCTGCCGATTTTGGATCACTCGGTTACTGAGGCCAATGAAATGCCGATGTCGTCGCATTTGTCTGATCCAGGCGTTTATAGGCCTGCCTTTCCTACATCGCGATGTCTTTGGAACGTGCATTGATATTGCCTTTTTAACAGGGTTCAAATGATCTCTTCTTTGAACGTGGCAATACCAACTGAGCCGGTCACGCTCTATTTTTTGTACGATGGTTTCCTTGATGTGAAAGCTTCCACGGATCTTCGAACTTCTTATTCGATCAAGCTTTGTCACTCCTGCTGTCATGCGAAGCATCTTCATCTCAGCTGCCGTTAATTTACTCTCATACGTTTTGTACATCGTCCAACATTGTGAACCGTATGTGAGCGCTGGACGCACAGCTGCGGTGTAGAGCCTTCCTTTCAACTTAGGGGGCATTTTTCTGTCACAGAAGATAGCGGAATTTTCTCGCCACTTCATCCACCCTACGCTTACACGATGATTGATGTCGTCATCACAAGTTGCTTTGCTATTGATCATAGATCCCAGATATTTGAACTTTTCGCACTTGGGAAGCACTGTTCCATTCAAATAAATGTCTGGAATAGGCCTGAGTGGATCAGAGAACGGGCAGCACAAGTACTCTGTCTTTTTTGAACTAATGCGATACCCATTTCCCTCCAAAACGTCCACCCACACATCAAGTGCTCGTTGCAGGGATGTAGGATCTTCACTTATGATGGCTCCATCGTCAGCAAAGAATAACTGATGTACCTTGGGGTCCATCACTTTACCTTCAAGCAGATAATCAAGGACCGTAATAAAGAGCAAAGAGCATATTTAATTTTGTATTTAAAACATAAGTGCAACTTGCGTTTATTCCATTTATTAATCTTGGTATACATGAATTTTCTTGCAATTTTGTAATTTGATTGAGCTTGCATACTGTGATCTTTTGTATAAAATAACATTTTTCTATTATTCCATAATATTCTTGCTTACTAACTAGTATTTCCTCATATTAAAAATTTATATGTTTATTTTTATTCGTTATTGGTTTAATTATTAAATGATTATACTCTTTTTCTGTAGTTATAGGAAGTGAAACAATATAAAGTATAAGTTTGTCCTTAACGGCTACTGAGGGTGTTGCGTAGTTAAGAGCTTCAGCGTCATTACGATATGGTAAATTTTCAATTTGGCTTAAAATTTGGTTTAATTCTTTGCGGTCAAGGATTTTAGTGTTTATTATACCTTTCTTAGCCCAATGAATTGCATTTGATATATCATCTAATTCGTTTTTTACTAGGAGTAATTTGTTGAAAATGTTTTGAGCAAAGTCTTCTGTGGGGATTTCTTTCAATTGTTTTAGTATAAGGTTATAGCTATCAATTATTTTGTTGGAATTATTGATAATATCCCCATTGATAAGTAATTGTCTATTGCTATTTTCACTTAAATCGTTTTGTCTTTTAATAAGTTCGTCTAGGTCGTATGCGTCTGGGGTACCTGCGATCCATTTTCATGCTGAACCGATCCAGTTAATGGCTCGTTTCTCGCGATGGGGTTTTAATTCTTGCAGCTCTTTTCCAATACTATTCTCTAGATGCTCGGTTTGATGCCTGATTGGTGAGGATTCATTTACTTTAAAATGGGTTATTGTGGTCATCGAATGGTAAATTTCCTCATAGCCTGTGAGGTTGATGACGTGTATTATTCTGAAATTTCCATCGGTGATTTTTCCTGGTCCTATTTTTACTGTTACCATTGGGACGTTGGTGTATTCGTAAATGTCCACATTTGCTTGAACCGAGCAAAATGCGATAAGGCTGAAAAGATAATTTAATATTATTTAGTCGGTTTTAATGTTCGTTTTATGGATTTTCCTTCCACTCAAAGTAGTAATAGTAACTCTGTAGTCATCTTTAACAATTTCTTTTGTGAATTTTTGTTTCAGTTTTCCCTTTCTTCCGGGAGCTTTTACATAGATGATATCTCCGGGGTTATATTTCTTGGATTTTTTCTATGCTTGTTTTCGTAGTTGAGGCGTTGTTGTTGAATTCAGTCTATTAGCTGCTTAGTTTTCATGTTAGTATTTTCTCTTGCTATTTTTAACTCTTCAAAGGTCTTAGATGGTTTTCTACCATAGAATATGGTAGCCGGTGTCTCTTTTACTGTAGTATGTAGTAGTATGTATAGTATTATTGTATCTATCCGTTGCTATTAAGGCCAATTCTTTTATGGGAGTTGTGCTGAAATCTTTTTGTAAGCATCTAATTATTTCTTGTATTGTTGAGTGAACTCTTTCCACTTGACCATTTACTTCACTCCGGTTTGCCGGTGTTAAGTATATTTCTATGCCAATATTTGTTAGAAAGTCAGTTATTATCGAGGATGTTAATGATTTATCCCTGTCCATTACTAATAGTTTAGGAGTCGTAAAGTAATATACAAGTTCGAGAATTTTGTCCTTTAAGTAGATAGCAGATTTGTTTTCTATGGGAAATATCTTTGCAAATTTTGAAAACTTGTCTATCGATGTTAAAAACAACTGTCCGTCTAGTTCCATTATATCTATATGTACAATCTCAGTGGGATATTGAGGGATAGGTGTGGCTTGGAGTTCTTTCTGTGTGGGATGTCTGTCATATTTGTTTTCCTTACATATTCTACAACTACCTATTGTCTGTCTAATTCTAGCAGTCATATTTGGAAAATAATAATCTTGCAATATCTGTTCTTTAGTTTCTTTAAAACATCTATGTGCTCTATTGTGTACTTTATGTATTAGTTCAAGAATTTGCTCTTCGTCAATAACGTCTGTTACCTGTTTTTGAGTGAATCTAATTTTTAAATTTCGTCCGAAATGTTCCTTATAAACGTCTTGGATTATTTGCATTATATGTTCCGGTGCTTTTAGTCCGTTCACTAAGTCTGGTCGCATTTCGTTTTTAAGTATTTCCTTTATAGTTTCTGTGTTATAATGATTTTTTACTAATATTTTCCTGTGATATCCTGGATGCAGGAGTTCATATATTCTTTCTTTCTCTAAACCTTCCAAGAGTATTACCTGATTTTTGAAAACATTAATGGGAGCTTCCGTACAGTTAATCAAATCAGTGTCATCTTCTTCTGCGCTATGTTGTGTTATTGACGTTGGGTTGCATTCACTTATATTTAGTCTGGATAATGCATCTGCAACGTAGTTTGCTCTGCCGGGTTTATATATAAGTTCGTGGTTTCCTCTAATCTTGCTTTCCATCTTTTCAATTTAACGTTGTTATTTTTATTACTGAGAGCGTAAGTTAATGGTTGATAATCTGTTAGGATTTTAATTTTCTTAGCACCATATAAGTAATTACGGAGATTATCCAATGCCCATACTATTGCGAGCATTTCTTTCTCATTTGTCGCATAGTTTTGTTCCGTAGTATTAAGGCTTCTAGAAATGTATGTTATTGGTCTGTCTTTTCCTATTTCTCCTTGTGATAGTACAGCGCCTATCGCGTGGTTTGATACATCTGTAGTAAGTATGAAGGGTTTTTCAAAGTCTGGGAAAATCAATAGATCAGTTGAAATGAGATGATCTTTTAATTGGTTGAATGCTTTCTTCTGATCTTCGTTGTTGTTGTTGTTGTTGTTGTTGTAGCAGCTGTGTAGCTGAGGTTGACGATCCTTGGTCGAGGTATTGTCCTCGAGTCGCTCCGGGACGTACGTACGTACGTAGAACCGATCGTCGTGAGAGCTCGTTGAATGTTATTGGTATTTTTTTAGATTGATTTTTCCTAATTCTGGCCAAATCTCCTCCTGTAAGCTGGGTGAGTGGTTTTGCGATTTTCGCAAAGTCTTGAATAAATCTTCTGTAATAAGATGCTAGTCCTAGGAATGATTTCAACTCTTTTAAGTTGCTAGGTTCTTGAGTGTTTTTAATGGCTTCTATTTTTTTTGGATCTGCTTTTATTCCGTTGCATGATATTATAAATCCTAAAAATTCCGTTTCGGTTCGCAAAAATCCCGTTTTGTCTAAATTGACTTTTAAATTTGCTTTTTCTACTTTTGAGAAGATTTCTATGATGTCCTCGAAGTGTTTTTCTATTGAGTTACTGTATATTATTATGTCGTCTATGTAAACGTAACATGTTTTGCCAATGTGTTGTTTCAATACATCATCAATCATTCGTTGAAAAATTGAAGGTGCATTCTTAAGTCCAAAAGGGAGTCGCAAGAATTCGAGCTGTGGCCTCGGAGTAAATCCGGAGAAGACTGAAATGATGCTGTTTACCACCAAAACCAATGTACCAAAACCAAGCGAACCAATCCTCATCTGTGATGTTATATGCAACCAATGCTGTATCTGCTTCTTCGATTATTTTTTGTCTGATGGACCGTATTATAGCCCTTTAAAGAGGTTTCGTCTTGATGATTTTATAGTCATCTAAGACGGTCTCGACTGATTTGATCCACGATGCGTATGTCGTTGGATTACCGTTGAAGGTTCTAATTTCCTTCACGGGATCGGGAATCTTGCTTTGCTGTTGCAAGTCCGCTTCTGTGGTTGGCCTAGCCAAGGTTTCTCGTTCTAATGTTACATTAGATGGAGGGTTGTGTACTTTAAGGGATTCTGCTTTTAAGCTAACGAGTTCCCTTTGTAAATTAGTGGTTATCTGAATTTGTGAATTTAGTGCACCAGTCAGATTCACTATTTCCGTCTGAAGTTGTTCTATGTTGTTGTTGTAGCAACTATGTTGATTCGTATGGTTCAAACGTTAAGGTGGTGCAGGTGGGTTGTCATCAGTGAGGTCGAGGCCCAGGAAAGCGGCAGCTTCGACTGGGTGAGCCATAAGGATCTTGGTGTAAGTGTTGTGGGATGCGACGGACAGCTGAACAAATGGGCGGTGTTATGTGGTGACGAGCCACAGTCTGGGCATTGATCAGTGATACTGTCGCGTAAGCGGTGCATATAATTGTTCAGCATGCAGCTCCAGCCGGATCGCAATTGAGTCTACGTCCCGGAATCGACCCAGGAATTTTCCTGGCCAAAGATTGTCAACAATTCAACCACAACTACAACATTCGAAGTTGTTCTATAGCGTCTTGTACTGTCGTCATTGTTTCACTTTATAATTTTACGAGAACGGATATACAAGTCTAATATATATTTTATCATATATAATGTATATGATAGAAATGAGGATATTTGAGCACAAATTAGTAAAATATTTTTGTTTGTTAAAATTCTTAAATAATATCTATAAAAATATTTACTTAATATTTTTCTTGAAAAATTTGTTTATTCCTTTAGTTCGTTTGCTCATTAATTCGTTCGTTATGTGTTTCTTAAAAATAAATTTTTCATAACATTTTTCTTTTAATATATTTTTTCTTTCAATAATATTTTCTTTTAATAGCTTTTCTTTCAATATAAATTTTCCTTTTAATAGTTTTTCTTCAATGTAAATTTTTTCTTTTAATAATGTTTTCTTATAGTTTTCCTTTTAATTGTTTTTCTTTCAATGTAAATTCTTTCTTATTTAATTTCTTTTAAAAGTTTAAAATAATTTTATCTCACTTACACTAGTATTGGGGTCTTCATCTTTCACTTTACGTCTGATGAACTGCGGGGCAACGCAGGAAACCAAAACCCTGTCTGGGATGCAAATGTTCTCCAGTTGTTTAAAGTGTGCTGTGCCTGGGCTTGTTTGCACACTCGGGACCGATGAGTGTATTTTCCTTGAAGAGGATAGGCCGAGTTGGTCCTGTTTGGATAGCGACGTTAACATTGACTGCTTTCTACTAATGGCTCGGATTCTTCCTACCACCACTTTTTGAAATTTCGTTACTTCAATTCACTGTTTGGAATTTATTTAATTCACTGTTTGGAATTTTTTATTCACTACTTGCACTTGGTATTATCGACACCGGTCCCTGCTCGGCCGCCAGTTAAATTTGGAGAAAAAAATATTTTCTCTTTATTGGTTCAATCTTTACAAAGAACTAAAAACTACTTTGATCATCAGTATGCTTATATACAAATTTCTGTGATGATATCACACCACTAACGTGCACTTATTATCGTAAATCATATCTTGGTTTATGGTGCTATGTTTATCTCATATGAATTAAAAGTTTATTTCCTATGAATCAATTAGCTTCTGCATTGTGTTCATATGAATCAAAAGATTATTTCTTGTGAGTCAATTAGTTTGTGTCTTTTGTTTACTTCATAAATACTTCTTGTAAACACATCCAGCATTAATGGCAATCTAATGGCAAATTGGTTTTAAAATAACATTTCTAGGTCTGCAATGATAACTGTAATAATATCTCTACTTTACTACGGCCATACATTTGTAGTGAACATTTCGATTTGAAATTTTTTGGAAAAAAAAAAATTAAAACACGACGCTGTTCCTACACTTTTTATGAAAAGGAGGGAAATGTTTTTGGAATCTAATGACAATGAACTTGCTTTTGATCCTAAGAAAGCCAAAAGATTAAAAGTGCAAACGAGTACCGATATATCCATTGATGAACTAAATAAAGTTTCAGCACTTATAGACTGCAACAGATCTATAGATTCCATAGAATCTGTATGCAAGTAATGCGAAGCGAACACAAAAAAGGAATTTTTTTATATTTAACAAATAAGTAGACTGAAAAAATTAACAAAATCCTCAAAGAGAGAGCTAAAAAAAGTCCAAAATTCAGAAATATCCTGGCAATTAAAGTCCGCAGGTTAAAAAAGATAAAGCACAGCTTAGAGAATATCAAAAGCAAACAATAGAAGGAAAAATAGATTTCTTACATGATATAAATAAAATTCGAGAACATTTTGCAAACTCATTTTATCACAAGGCAAACGACAATTTACCCAAGAAGAAAGGTGAATTTGCCAATACAAAAAAATGTTTTAACATTGGAACCAAAAGACAAAGAAGTCATTTTAATATTCCATAAGATGAGTATCCAAGCAAATTTAACATACAACAAATATAAAGACATAATCGAAGGCTTCGTTGATTATGGATAAAATCAAAGATTAGATTTGTGTGCGAAATCAGTTTGCGTGTTCATGATTCGTAGTATATGTGGTAAATATAAACAAGTGCTTTATCATGTGACCTGTCCAAGCAATATACCAACAAAGCAGCTCGAAATTGAAGTATACAACTGTATTGACATATGTAGAAATCTGGGACTAAACGTAAGAGGCATTTGCTGTGACCAAGGCCCTACGAATCGAAGCCTTTTCAATAAATTAAAGCTGGATGAGGACAAAAGTTCCTTTCTTTATAAAGAAAAAAAAAGTGTATGGAATGTATGATGTGTCACATTTAATCAAAAGTGTAAGAAACAATCCTTTAAGATCAGACTTACAAACTTTGGATGGAGTTGTAAGCTGAATAATAATTGAGTGCATCTATAATACAGAAAGAAATAATACCACAAAAATGTGTCTAAAACTAAAATATGCTCATATAGATCCCACAGAATTTCAAAAATAAATGTGAAACTAGCGGAACAAGTACATAGCAGATCCGTGGCTTGCGAAATTAATGCATTACAGCGCTTGAATAAATTTCCAGAGAAAATTGCACAGTTTGCGCAACCAACAGCAGAATTTATAAATAAAATCAATAAAATATTTGATTTGTTGAATGGAAGACCTGCACTTATTCGAAATGACGCAAATATTGGATTTTTAAAAGAAATGCAATCATATTTAAAACAAATTCAGCCAATCAATGTAAAATGTAAACCCTTCTGCTTTAAGGGCCTGATTATGACAATTGAAAGTATTTTAATGATAAAAAAAGAATTATTCAATGATTACTGTGAGTTACATTATATATATGTTAACAAGTTCAATCAGGACCCACTTGAAAACCTATTAAAATTTTAATAAAAATAATCCAAACGCGTCTGAATTTGGCTCATTACTGCCCAAAATGTTGGCTCTAAAATTTTTGATTAAGTCAAAATTTTCCAATTGTGAAGAAGAAGATTCTGAATATTTACAGTTAGATTGGAATGCTGTGTTGGATACTGAAAATAAAACAAAGATTGTCCTAACACAGGAGCAAGAGAAAAATGAAAACATAATTGATCTAGCCAAATATTGTGAATCCGAACTTCTAGCGATAGAATTACCAGATGAAGACACGATTTCAATAAAAATGACAGAAATGAATGGTATTTTGCAGGTTACTGTTTTTTTAAAACACTTAAAAATATGAATTCAGTTTGTGAGAACTGTGTCAAAGAAATGACAAAGGACAAAAACAATTTCGATCTCACGGAAATATTGATCAAATTGAAAGAATATGAACACTCGAATGAAAATCGAATACTTGTCTGGCCATCCAGATTGGTTTAAAACGACAAATAAATGTTATTCGCACAAAATTGATACAGTCAATTTATTTGTGGTAGTTCTGCTTTGGAAAAATTGTAAGTGGTTTATTGACAAGAGCATAAACAAGAAAACGAATCCAAAACAAAAGACAAAAAAAGTTGCAAAATTGAATGAATATGTAAGCTCAAATAAATATTTACATATTGCTCAATTACTCGAAGACTGACATAACTCAAAAAAAGCAATTTAGCAGAAAATGCGTTTTAAGTTTTCAATTGACTACCACCTTGCAGGAAAAAAGAAGACATCTTTTAATTCTAACGCGGAGTATACAAGATATTAATATGAAAATTTTACACAATATAAAGCATGATAAAACGAGCAATTCTGCATCATTAACTCAAAAACAGCGTTTTTTGAGTTATGACAGTCTTCAAGTAAATGAGCGATATGTACATAATGTACGAATATTTGAAAAAAACGATGGCGGTGGTGAAGTAAGGGAGGTGGTGGGGGGTCAATATTCTGCCACGTCCGCGTTCGTGTCCCCTGGAAACCACTTTGGTTAAGGCACTGTGAATAGCTAAAGATCATACTTCTAATATGTATTATGTAAATGTCTAAAGACAAAAATATTTTGCAAATGCATTTTCACATAAATGCCTTTAACTAAAGTGGGCTAAGAGCAGAGTTGATTTTGTTTCCTATTGTTTAACGTGCATGAACAAAAAAAATAATAAAAGAGTGGATATGACTACTTATCAGACCTCTTCTTTTATGTAAAATGTAAGGACCAAACATCAAACATGCTGTAAATGAGAGTAGGAGTACCACAAGGATTTGTAGAAGACAGATGTATTGAAATAATTAGGAAATAAATAAACATAATTATTTGTCTCAGCCTCAATCTTATAATACTCGTACGTACATACCTACATATGTACATATGAATAAAGCAAAGTAAAATAAAGTTAGCCTACAATACCTACAGTACCTACTATTTAAATTTTTTGTACCGTACCTACAAATTCTTAACATCATCGCAGATCGCATTAAAACTATTCCTGATCTTAACCTACCCTAATTTAATGTAAATATGTAGGTATACATACATATGTAGGTATATTTCTGCTCTGTCTGTTCCTCACCGTGCCAAAGTCGGCCAGGACAAAACATGCGAGAATATAAAACGAAACAAAAAATATATTTCGCTGAGGGTATGTCACAAACCCTACGCTGGTGGTGAAAGCTTTCCGCAAAGCAAAAGAAAAAGCTTCTCGCACAGAAAATTTATTTTCCGTTTCTTTTCTTCGCCAGCAGAAAAGCTTTTTGTTTGCCATCGTTGTTTGCTCATCGCAAAAAAGATCAACATTTTTTTGTATGGGGATGCGGCATCTGGGTAAGTTTATTATCTGTGCTTATATCATGAGCTACACTATCAAAGCCATTCATCGCCTTTGGTGGGGTGGTTTCTGGTACACTCCACACTGGAATTTTGATGAACTTGCGCGAGACTTATCTTACGACTCCGATCTTATGGATATGCTGTCTGACGCAATGACACCAGAACTTCAGCTGATGCGCAAATTCAGAGTCGACTTTCCTGTGTTCAGGACTGACTTCGGCAAGAGTCTGAGCCAAGAATGGAATGTAGTCGTTTTTTCACGGACGGTTCCAAAACCATTCAAGAGTCTGGTGCTGGTGTCCTCGTGGAAGTCGACAACATTAGACATCTTTCTCATTAGGCAAATATGCATTTGTTTTCCAAGCGGAAATTTATGCAATTCTAATGGCCATGAACTATGTTGGAAGGAACAGGTCGAAGGACCGTAGTATTTGTGTCTTTAGTAATAGTCAAGCTGCGCTTAAGGCCTTGTTTAACCTTTCAAACACTTTCAAAATAGTTCGCAAAACCAAAAACTCTTTGAACTCGGTCGCAAGGCTGAATTCTCTGTCTCTTATCTGGGTCTCAGGTCCCGAACCCGCATAGGGTCTCCCTGCGTCCTTAGTTAGGGCTTCCATTGACGATTGGGTCTTCCACGAACACAATTGTGTGTGGCATGACTATCCAGGATGCAGGTTGACTAAACGTATGCTCCCGGACGTCGGGCATTCTTGCTAACTCTCAGCAGAAAAGACTGTAGACAACTTATTGGCGTCTTGAGAAGCCACTTTGCCTTCGCCGAGTACCTTAACGTGCTGGGCTTCAGTCACACTACAATCTTCGAAGTTTGTGGAGAGAGCGACGACACCGCGGAACATTATCTCTGTGAGTATCCGGCCTTTGCTCATATTAGGTGGCAGATCCTCGGTGGTGAGTGTTGGTACTATAAGCTCCTCATCACTGAAGTGCTTGTCTGGCTTTCTTAGAAAGACAAGGAAATTCCAATAAAATGGGTAAATCACGGTATGCTCTCTGGTAGTATAATGGACCAGTGGCGTCTGAGTGCTGCAATCGAGCGATAAAAAAAAAAAAACTGTTTTGTTCTGTGAAAGATGTTGCCGTAGATAATTTAATCGAAGGCAATCAACTTTGACGAACATGCATTGCGATTGATCAGGAAACTACTGACTGCCCAAAACTTGGCTTGGGCCAGTAGCGCAACAATCAAGTTCGTGATGAAGTGCTTACTTTACCTCCTAGTGGTGGTCCCCGGGCAACTATACGTATAAACCCTTATACGCATAGGCTAAAATTGTAAGTGCGGGTTGTCTATGGCATTGATTCTAGACTAGGTAACGTGGGCCAGCAACCTGCGTTACTGAAAACCGACCGCTGCATAAACCGACACTATGCCTTGGATAAGGAATTATCACATGTTGACGACTTTTGCCTATTGTACCCAGACAAAGATAGGTTTCTGGAATGTAAAGACGCTCCTCGACTCGGGAAGCGAAGGTCCTTACAATGCCAGATTCCTCCAATTGGAAAAAAAATGATTCATGCGATATAAACTGAACATTTTGGGGGTAAGTGAAATAATATGGTTAGAAGCGGGCGAGTACCAGTCTCCAACGCGTAACACTGTACTACTCTTTTCTGGAAGACCATCCGGAAGTCCGCGGGAATATGGAGTTGAACTACTGCTAACAACAACAGCACGCAAGGGCCTAATTCCTGGCAGCCGCATGGTGATAGGATTATGACGGCCAGGTTCCGGACTAGAGTACGACGCGTCACCATCATACAGAGTTACGCCCCAACGAATAGTTCGTCTGAGGACGAAAAGGAAAGCTTCTGCAATCTATTAAGTGCCATCTTCAACACAACACCAACGACAACGAAGGGCTCAAACATGTAATCGGGAAACATGGACTAGGCAACGGCAATGACAACGGCGAAAGGTTTGTGGATTTCTGCAATGCCAACCGCCTTGTGATAGGTGGCACCATGTTTGAGCACAAGACCTGCCACAAAGTCAGCTAGGTTTACAACGACAGGCAAGCAACCTCCAACCAAATTGACCATTTTGCCATCAGCCGCCGCTTTAGTAGTCTACTGGACGTCCGATACAGGCGAGGGGCAGATGTGGGGATAGTAGGTGATCATCATCTTATGATAGCTACTCTCCAACTACGCACTGCTGCTGTTCGAAGATCCCACGACAATACAAGAATGCCCAGGTTCAACATCAATAGACTTAGCGATCCCTCAGTGCGCTAACAACTAAGGGAGCACCTTTCGCAAGGTGTGGAAGCAATCAACAGCTCAATGCCCGCAACCATCCAAGACCATTGGTGTGTTGTAAAAAATGTTTTTACATCTGGTGCTGAAAGAATTGTCGGTCGATCGCAGGGAAGACATAGGGCGTGGCTTTCCGAGGATATCTGGAGACGGATTGACGAACGAAAACAGCTGAAAGCTCGCGTTGCAGCTACTCCAGCAGCAGGAAGAAGCGAGCTCGAGTCCCTATATCGCATGATGATCAGAGAAGTTCAGCGTAGCGTGCAACGTGACAAGCGCAACGAAATCAACGCGCTCTCCACAGAAGCAGAAGAAGCTGCACGGAGGTGTGACAGCAGGACCGTCTACAGAATCACCAAAGAGCTGACAGGAGGTCGTAGCTCCAGCCAACACCCAGTGAAAAGCCTAGACGGCTCCTTGCTCATTTCGGATGATGACCAGCTCAAGAGATGGAAAGATCATTTTGCTACGGTTTTGAACAGCGTATTCGCTAGCGATATGCTCCCATATCACACTGAGATGCTCTAGTACGAATACGCACCATGACTCCCAGTAATGATGAGACTTGACGGTATTCCAGCAGAGCTCTTACGAGCAGCGCCAACAACATCGGCTGAGCTTCTGCTTCCACTTATAGAGAGAGATTGGGAAACTGAGAGCTATTCTAATAAGTGGAAAAATGGAATCATTGTCAAGCTTCCTAAGAAAGGAAATTTAATGGAGTGCGAAAACTGAAGGGGTATTTGCATGCTGCCTGCTGTAGCTAAGATAATAGCTAAAATCATCCTGGAGCGAATCAAACAACATCTCGAAGACACACTCGATGCCGAACAAGCAGGTTTCCGCTCTGGATCCTCCTGTGCCGACCACATCAACACCCTGCGGATTATCATCGAACAGTGCGTTGAATACCGATCGCCACTCCACCTGCTGTTCATATTTTGAGAAGGCGTTCGATAGTGTCAGCAGGGAGTTTATTTGGCGTGCCTTACGCAGGAGAGGTATTCCCGATAAACTAATCAAAGCTACATATGAAGGCTTCAAATGTCACGTTCTGCACAGAGAAAGGTTGTCTGAGGAATTTGAGATCCACAGTGGGGTAAGACAAGGCTGTATCCTTTCACCATGTGCTTCGATGTGCTTCATGCAGCTTTGTCGATGGGAAACGGAGGAATTCGATGGACTCTTACATCTCAACTGAAACATCTTGACTACGCGGACGATGTATGCTTACTCTCCCACAGAATTATGGACTTTCACCAAATGACAGCAGATGTGGAGAGGGAGGCAAGCGTCGTCGGGCTGAAAATGAATGTGGTAAAAACTGAAATTATCAGCCTTGGAACTAACTCATCGGCTCAAATATGCATTGCTGGACAAGCGGTAGAGAGAGTAGAGGATTCCCAGTATCTTGGGAGTATTGTCTCGACCGATGGTAAAACCGAACTGAATATAGCCAATGGATGTTTGGATGTTGTCCAAAATATGGCGAAGCAATGCAATCAGTTTGAGCACCAAGATAAGACTGTTCCGCTCCAACGTTGAATCCGTGCTGTCATATGGTTGCAGCACGTGGAGAGTGACCATTACTATCACCAGAAAGCTGCAAACGTTTGTTAATAGGTGCCTGCGCAATATCTTAAGGATTTTTCTGGCCCAATCGTATATCTAACGAACACCTTCACGAGAGAACGGGTCAGGAACCAATAGGCACAACCATCCAACGGCGGAAGTGCCAGTGGATTGGTCACACGTTTCGTAAGGGCGACAGTTCCATAGCGAACCATGCTATGCAATGGAACCCTTTAACTCAGGATGGCAGAAGACCTGGCGGTCCGAGGAGAACATGGCGCAGAGCAGTCGAGAAGTTAGGGAAAAGTTGGGGAGAACTCAGACACATTGCCAGAAACCGAACACGATGGCGCGTAGGCGTAGTAGAGGCCCTAGGACGCACAAGGGGATACAGGACATAAGTAAGTAAGTAACGTTGACGAACATCTTCTTCGATTACGTACCTTGTCGCGGTGAAGATGCTTAGTAAGGACCCAATGATCCCGAAGGGCGATTGCAGTAGGGCCACCCATGCTGTATGGTCTTCGGGGAAGGGTATCTGAAGCTAAAGTGTAGTCAACCCATTCTAACGGGTGGAGTGAGCGTTTCATGTAAACCGTGCCCAGGGATGAAAGGCTGAGGGTTGTTATCAGTCGCTAACGAGCTCCTTCAGGTGCCCTGGCAGGGCCTGTCGTAATAAGCCTTACCGCCAGCAAAACCGGCTATGCTGGCGGTGGACACTTCTCACCGGCTTACTCGTGGGAACATGCATACAATTTCAAAAACAAAACCTAACAAAAAAACAAAAACAAACACAACTACAAATTCCGAGGCTTTGCCTCCAAACCTAACGAACAAGGACAATGAACAGACCGACAAACCTATATACAGAGAGACGACGGACAACGACACCTACACGAACCCTTCGGATTCTGATACCAGATCCATTGAGAATTCCGCTTCAGATGCGGAGCCCCAGGCAAAAGCCGTATCGGCACGTTGCGGGCGCTCAATCCAGAAGAGGAATTCCCCTAGTGCTAAAAAGTACAGAAACCTTCGCTTGGCAAAGCACCTGCTCGCACGGATTCTCGAAAAACCAGAGGAATCGTGGGAGCAGAAGGACAAGGAGTCGCTGCGCTGGGCGAGTAGCGTTATCGCTGAGGAGACCAGTCAACCCGAGTCGGGAGGGCAGGCCCCCTCAACGAGTAAGAGTGTGCCACTTGATAACAAGAGGCCACCCCCAAAACGCGCTCGCCCGACAATACATAACAGGTCTCAGCCTGAGTCGGCGAGACCTGCGAATGGCAATAGGCCCTTCGGCAACACCCCGAACCGTCAACCCGAGTCGGGAGAACGTTCGGGCGTGGTACCAAAAACGGTACCAAAAACGGTACCAAAAACGGACTCAACGTCCAAACGTCCTAGATCCCAGGACGATACCTCCAAGACCCCGAAGAAGGCCAAGAATACCGAGTCGGTGCTCAGGCCCTACAACGAGGTGGCGAAGGATCACCTGGTGTTCGGTATCTGCGACAGCGGAAATGAGGAGGGCCGTATCAGTGGTGATAACTGGAGGCTCCTCAAGGCAAGACTTGCGTCAGACGTACTGGCGCATTGTCTTAAGAACCCAACTGCTACGCCACCGACCTTTTCGGACGCTGGCTGGTACCTCAACGGTGCAAAACTTTTAAAATGCAGTAACAGCAGTTCCATCGCGTTCCTAAAAGAGGCAGTACCCAAGCTTAACCACCTTTGGGCCAAAGCCGATTTATCGGTCTGTCACTGGAGCGACATAAAGGTCCGTCCAAGAGCTCGAACTTGGATTCCACGAGGAATCGGATATCCTGAAGTTGATCCGTATTCAAAATCCTGACCTTCCAACCTCCAATTGGAAGGTCATTAAAGCCGATGAACCGGTAGAGGCAGGAAGGTTAGTCTCATTCCTCCTCAACCAAGAATCCCTGGAGCTTTTAAGCAAGAGGGATTACAAGATCTTCTACGGCATGGAAGAACTGGTACTGAAGGTCCATGAGAAAGACGAGAGGCTCATCTCAGGTATGGTTTCCTCTTTGAGCCAGCTGAGTCAGCAGGCGTCAAAGAAATGGGACCGGTCGGTACACCAGCTGAGTCAGCAGGTGAGGTAGAGACAGTTTCGCTGCCAAAGCAAAACAGTGGTGAATCTTCCGAGTCGGAGGATGGTGACACCACAGTAATAGAGGCATCTGTACCAGTCAGGAATGATGCTCCGACTAGTGCAGATTAATCTACACCATTCCATAGCAGCTTCTGCTAACCTTTTGCTCCGCCTGCAGTCAGGAGGAGAGGACATTGCCCTTATCCAGGAACCTTGGGTGACAAGAGACAACCGCATAGCTGGATTAAGGTCCTTGCTTTATGCCAAAGGATCAGGTAAACCAAGATCCTGCATTCTAGTAAAAAAAATAACTTAAAAGCCTTCTTCCTACCAAATTTCAGCGATTCGGACTTCGCATGTGTGGAGTTAGACCGCGAGGGGAAAGACAGGCTATGGATATCGTCAGCGTATATGCCCTATGATGACACAGGCCCACTACCAACACCAAATATACGCGAGACGATAAAGTCAGCCCAAGTAAGCAACATCCCCATAGTGATAGGCGCTGACGCCAATGCCCACCACAACCTTTGGGGAAGCAGTGATACAAACAATCGAGGTGAGCGTCTTTTTGATTTTATCATAGAAACTAACCTCGTAGTATGTAATATAGGTTCTGAACCTACCTTTACTAACAAAATTAGACAAGAAGTAATAGATATTACTCTAGCAACCAACTCCACAAAGCTAAACATTAGCAAATGGATGGTGTCGAAAGATATCTCTTTTTCGGACCATAATTATATTCAATTCAGTTTGGAATTTACCAAACCTCCATCAAAATCCTTTAGGAATCCTAGGAACACTAATTGGCAGGTTTATAACACATTTTTAAATAAAGAGCTTAGCACCGAGATAACTCAACCTTGCTCACCATCCGAATTCGACCAGATGGTGGACAAAGTCTCCGGAACTATGAACAAAGCCTTCTTGAAAGCTTGTCCAATTAGCAGGCACAGAAACGGCAATAAACCACCTTGGTGGAATTCTAACATAGCAAAACTCCGAAATAATAGTAGGAAGCAGTTCAATATAGCAAAGTCTTCACGATCTCCAGAAGATTGGGATAACTATAAGAACAGCCTCAGGGTCTTCAAAAAAGAGATAAGGAAAGCTCAGCGAGAATCGTGGAAATTATTCTGTAGCAATATAGAAAGGACAAACGATTCTAGCAGATTGAGGAAAATTCTTTCCAAATCTCCTCATATCCCTAGCTTTATCCAGAAACCTAACGGAGACTGGACTAAGTCCACAGAAGAAACATTAAACCTTCTTATGGACACGCATTTCCCAGGAAACTCTATAGATACGAACACATCTATACCCCAACACCACCCTATCATGGACGTTCCGGCAGGAGTAATAAACACCCACACTATCCATTGGGCTGTTAATAGCTTCCTACCATATAAATCTCCAGGCTTAGAAGGTATTTCACCAGTGGAACTGCAGGAGGGCATAAAACCCTTAGCCCCCTGGCTCTACGTGATTTTCAACAGCTGCCTTAAATTCAGCTATACCCCATCCTCGTGGAAACGAGTTAAGGTGGTTTTCATCCCGAAATGCGGTAAGACCTCCCACTATAATCCGAAAGATTTCAGACCAATCAGCCTCTCCTCCTTCCTTCTGAAAACGTTAGAAAGGCTAGTCGATAACCATATCGGTTCAAAACTCAAGGTACAAACCTTATCTAGCTCTCGCATGCTTACCGGAAAGGTTTTTCAGTGGAAACAGCTCTACATTCGTTAGTAGGCACCATTGAAAAATCTCTTGCCCTTAAAGAATATACTATGGTGTCTTTCCTTGACATAGAAGGCGCCTTTAATAACGTCAATACAGAATCCATCACAAGAGCGCTCGCTGAGCTGAAGGTGGACTGCTGCCTTTGCATCTGGATAGAGCGAATGCTGAACAGCAGGCAGATTCTATCCGAGCTCGGGTGCTGCTCAACCAAAAGGCTAGCGCACAGGGGCACACCCCAGGGGGGTGTTCTCTCTCCGCTACTTTGAATATTAGTAGTGAATGAGCTACTCACTTCACTAGAAAATAAAGGCTACAAGGTCGTAGCATATGCTGACGATATTGCCATAGCCATATCAGGTAAATTCCCCCAAACCCTAAGAGATGTAATGAACTCGGCGCTAAATTTAGTAGCGAATTGGACGGACAGCGTTGGGCTCAACGTAAACGCGTCCAAAACTGAACTAGTACTTTTTACTAGGAAATACAAAATCCCGTTCGTAGCCCCACCTAAGCTTAGAAACACGGAACTCAGCCTTTCAAACAAAGCAAAATACTTAGGGTTGACCCTCGATAGTAAACTTAACTGGAAACAGAACATTCTAGATCGAACCAAGAAAGCGGAAATCGCCATCTACACCTGTAAAAAGGCTATAGGTCCTAAATGGGGTCTTCAACATAATATAGTCCACTGGTTGTACCTGGCGGTGGTCAGACCAATCCTGCTTTATGGCGTTCTCGTCTGGTGGCCTGCACTCGAAACAAGGTGCAACACAAACTCTATCGAAAGAGTACAACGATTAGCTTGCAAATGCATCACAAGGGCTCTCAGGTCCACTCCCACAGCCGCCTTAGAAACCCTACTTAACATATATCCCATTGATATCTTTGGGAAAATGGTAGCATCTAAAGCAGCCCTAAGACTTAGAGAATCTCTCTAGTGGTCAAGCTCACAAATTGGCCACATGAAAATCTTACAAAACTCCAATCTCAGAGTAACAGATTACATATCCCCATCTATTGATTTCAATATCAAATATAACACCACCATCCCTGACAGATCCGCATGGGAGGAAGGTATCATTCTAAATGACGCCGCAATCGAAATATATACAGATGGTTCCAAAACTTCGGAGGGCATAGAACTAGGTATATTTTTCGAATCACCAGAATAAACGTAGCTCTCCGACTTCCGGACCACTGTAGCATCTTTCGGGCGGAAATATCGGCTGTTCGTGAAGCAGCGCGCAGGGTCTCTATATACCCGATAGATGGTAAGTCTATTGTCCTTTATATAGACAGTCAGTCAGCGATTAAAGCTCTGGAAACGCCAACAACAAGATCTAAGTTGGTTAAACATTGCCGCGAATCTCTTAACGAGATTGCGGACAGATGCAACATTACTCTGTACTGGGTCCCAGGACACAGAGATATTCCAGGCAACTGTAAAGCGGATGAACTAGCTAGACAAGGCACCGTACTTCCTCTCGATGTAAATAGAGAGGCACCGGCACCACCAATACAATTAATGAAAATCCGAATGTTTAACGAAGCGCAATCTAATGCGAACAACAGATGGAGTAATCTAGCTACGTGCGCATCGACCAGGAAGATCTGGCCCTTACTTGACGCAAAGAAAACCAAAAACCTCCTTTCATTAAATAGAAGGAACATAAGCCTCACAGTAGGAATAGTCACAGGACACTGCTTGTTAGGTAGACACGCCACTAGAATGGGTGTCCCAGCAAATGATTTCTGCAGAAGCTGCAGAGATGAAGAGGAGGAGGAGAATAGTCTCCACCTCCTTGGCACATGCCCAGCGCTAGCCACACTAAGAAAGAAGCTACTAGGCGAATACTTCTTTGAGGACCTAAGTGACCTGTCTAACATAGACATTAGAAATTTAAATAGATACATAGGTAAATCCAACTGGTTTAGCTGAAATGCGTTATTGGTTACTATCAATCCCCAAGAGGTACTGCAACAGACACCTCCCAAGATCGATAGCTAACCCTCCCATAGCACTAGACCAGTGCCTGTAAATAACATTACTGCATAGAGGTAACAGAGATTGATTGAGTCAATCAATCCCCCTATTACTCACATGCACACTACCTACACGGTGAACTAGGTATTAAGGGTTTGACTGAAGCAGTCACCCTACCTAGCCAAACCATCCCCTAAAGTTCGACTGCATACTAGTGCAAGATTGACTGCATCAGTCATCTCGCTCTAGTTTGCATTCCCCACTATTTCCACGGTCCACCTAGGTACGGGTTCGATTAAAACAATCACCCTACCTAGTTCACACTTTATACATAGCAGTACTTAGAGTTCGATTGAATCAGTCACTCTATGTACGCTTATGCTTCTCCACACCTACACGGTCCACCTAGGTATGAAGGGTTTGACTGAATCAGTCACCCCACCTAGTCAATAGCATGCATAGCAGTAATTAGAGTTAGACTGAATCAGTCACTCTACTATACGTATGCACCTCTACGCCTACACGGTTTATGGGACCTGCCAATAATAACTTGCATACACAGTATAGGGGGTTCGATTGAATCAATCACCCCCCATCAATTGCTGCACACTATACCTTCTCGGTACACCTTGACTTCAGGGTTGACTGAGTCAGTCACCCTCTCTACCCTTTTCAGTCAGCATTCTCAGCCAACACCCTTATGAGAAAGGTTAAGGTTCTCCTGGTTACCGGTGACTCGACCGGTCATTACTCATGTGGTATCACAATGGACCCATGTGTTCTAAGTGTGTCCTGACGCTGTCAGGACAGCCACCTTTACCTAACCTAAACTAACGTTGACGAACAAAACCACCTATGATTGAGATTGAGATTGAAATCAATTCGCCGTACTCACTTTCTATACTTACTTACTTAGGTGGCGCTATAGTTCGGGGTGAACCTGGGCCTCAACCAATAAGCCTCAACCAATAAGCCTCTCCATTTAGCTCGGTCTTCAGCTAATTATCTTCAGATCTTATATGCGATGTTGAGGAGACTGATGTCTCTATAATTGGCGCAGTTGAGGGATCTCCTTTTCTGTGGATCGGGCAAACGATGCTGAGATTCCATTCATCAAGCATACACTCAACAGACCAAATCTTAGAGATGAGTTGGTGTATGCACTCTACTAATTTATCACCAGCTGCCTTGAAAAGTTCGGCCGGTAAGCCGTCAGATCCAGCAGCCTTGTTGGATTTCGGCTTGGATATTTCTATCCTCACTTCGTTTTCGACTGTGATTCTACTACGAGGTTTCCATTTTCATCTCTACAGGTGTCTGTACGGGCCTTGCTTCTCTGACACGTTAATTTTACATTTTGGTAAAACTTCCGTACATTGTTACTGGAGTATAAACTCTCAATATTCTCGATCGCGCGCTTCTCATGCCCTTTCTTCTTCTTTTGGGGAAGCCGATGTTCTTCCCGTCTCTCGTGCTCGTAGAGCTCACGAGCAGCTCTCGTCCTCCGTTGCAGTGCCGCTTTGTTTTGCTTGTTTTGCTGCATGCACGCGCCGGCATTCTTCGTCAAACCAGGGGTTTTGCGGTGGTGGGCGAGCGAGACCCAGCGTATCAGTCACAGCGTTTCTGATGGCATGTTGGCATCGCTGCCAATGGTCTTCGGCACTTGATGCTGCCGGCATAGGGGTGGTTGAGGGATTTCGGGATACGCGTTCAGCGAAGAGTCTGACGGTCTCTTGCCATTGTAGCTTTTCGACGTTAAATTTTCTCACAGTGATTCTTCTCCAAGTTCTCCCTTCGGGATAGGCGTTAGAATTTACCCGAGGTAGGCATGCCTGTCGTAAGAGGCGACTAAAGTCCAAATTTTTAAACTTTTTTGAAAAAAAGTTAAAGATAGAAACCATTCAATGAACAAAACAACAGGAAGTAATACCCCAGGTGGCAGACCAGGTTAACTGGAAAATCCACACTCTAACGAGTTCGGTCCTACGGATTCTGGGGAGGACCACCTATTGCATCTCATCGACCCATTCTCAAGAAGAGCTAAAGTATTTAGATCACCGCCGAGGGAATCTAGTAAAAGCTCCAAAATAATACTCACAACACCTCAGGGTAAGAAAACAATTCATACAGAGAATTGTACAGCAGCACTGCTAGCGGAGATGAAAAAAATGCAGGCTGAAAATGAAGTACTCCGCAATATAGAATTGCTCACAAGCCATTTACAAAATGAAGTAAAAGAGCTAGTTCAAGAAAATAAGGACCTCAAAAAGGAACTTAAATTAAAACCACAAGAAAAATGCCGTGAGTATCTCACGGACGAGGAGGAACTTCTAAGAGAAACTGACTGGATAATAAAAGAGAAAGAGAGACCAAGCAAAAAGCGTAAAGCAGTGTCTTCACCAGTCATAAGTCCAGGCAAATCGCCCACAATAGGCAAAGAAAAAGTTACAAAAAATAAGGTAACACCCAACCAACCAGATATTAAGAAGGAAAAACCGCCTCCACCAATTAATATAATTGGAATAGCTAGTTTCGCTGAAGTTAAGACACTTCTGAACTCAGTACCAAGCAAGAACTATAAAATAGTAGCTTGGAACAATGATGTTTGGAAAATCCATACTGCAGATTCAGATATATACAGAGCTCTTGCGAAGAAGCTCAGTGAAACTCATATCCAATGGTACACATATGAAGATAAAAATAACAGACCCATCAAGGTTATGGCTAGGGGCCTTCATCCAACATGTGATAAGGAAAGTATTATAGAAGATTTGCAGCAGAAAGGCATGCACTTGCTCGATGCAGTCAACATCTTAAAAAAAGAGAAAAAAACAGATGAAGAAGCAAAGCAAGTGGTATGCAATAGAGCCCTTCCACTCTTTATGCTGACATTTGACAGCAAAGAGAAATCAGAAAGTATATACAAACTATGCTCCATCCTTAACATGAGAGTTAAAATTGAACCACTGCGGAAAACAACTAACGCAATACCATAGTGCAAGAAGTGTCAAGGTTTTAACCACACGCAGAAATATTGCTCGCGCGAAGCAAGATGTGACAGATGTGCCGGAAGGCATTTAACACAGAATTTCACTGCCAGTAAAAACACACCACCCAACTGCATCAACTGCAAGAAAAACCATCCTTCAAACTATAGGGGATGTGAGGTAGCCCAAGAATTGCAAAAAAAGAGAAACCGGCAACGAAAATCGCAAATACAAAAGAAAAGGATGGTAGAAAAAGAGCTACACCGTCAAACAATGTCAGATAACATAACAAATAGTAAGACCATATCCAAAACATACGTAGAAATTATTAAACAAAAAGGGACTACTGAAGAAATGGCTAGTAAAAAACAGCAAACAAAAGTGAATACTAAGCAAAACGAACCTACTAAGACGTTAAATAAAAAAAACAACATACTAAAGTAATTAGTATACACAAAGAACCCAACAAAGTTGTGAGACACAACGATAGCCAAATGCTTGAGGAAATACTTAATATGGTAGATAAACGAAATACAAGACTTGAAGAACAAAAGGACACAAATAATAAAATATTTGAAAAATTCAAGCAATTAGACAAGTTTATCAAATACAAAGTGACCAAAGAATCAGTATGAATAATGAAATAAAAATAGTAACTTGGAATGCAAATGGGCTAATGCAGCACATTGAAGAGTTATTAGTTTTCCTAAAAACGGAAAAAATAGATATTTGCTTAATCACAGAAAGTCACCTAACCAGATCAAATAACTTAAACATATCTGGATACTGCTATTATGCTATTCACCCAGCGGATAGGGCAAGGGGAGGATCTGCGTTACTCGTAAAAGACTCAATAAACCACTACGAAAACTCAAAAATAGAGGAAGAAAAAATGCAAGCTACAACCATAAATGTACACATATTAAACAAAATGAAAATGAAAGTATCTGCCACCAAAACATAATCTAAAAAAAGATTACTATATTAAATTTTTCCAAACCCTGGGAAGTTATTTTATAGTCGGAGGTGACTTTAATGCCAAAAATACCTTTTGGGGCTCAAGACTAACAAACACCAAAGGTAGAGAGCTATATTCAGCAGGACGAGCATTAAATTGTGATTTTCATTCATTCAAAATCCCAGACATAATAGACTTCTATGTAGGAAAAGGAATATCATGTAGAAAATAAAGATGATCTGTCGTCACATCATTCTCCAGTTCTTATGACGATTAGTGGTTGTATACTGAGAACTGAAAGTCGACCACGTCTTATAAATCATAAAACAAACTGGCTCCTATTCAGACAAACATTAGAAGATAGCATAAACCTACAGGTCCCGATAAAAACCTCATTCCAACTAGAAGAAGAAATTGAGCTATTCAATACAAATATCCAGCAAGCAGTATGGATAAGCACCCCTATTGGTAAAAAAAAAACAGGAATATGGATATAAATTATCCATATGCAGTTAAAGAATTAATCTGGAAAAAACGCAAAGCTCGTAAGACTTGGCAAAGAATCAGAACACCTGAGAATAAAAAGATTCTTAACGCATTGTGCAATGAACTCAAAAGGCTTCTAAAAATTGTGAAGAACGAATCAGTTGGCAGATATTTGAATAAGCTATAAGCGCATAAAGATACAGAATACTCGCTATGGAAAGCTGTCAAATCTTTAAAAAAAAAACAGCAAAACAAGCACCGCCCATAAAAGAGGAAAACGGGTCTTGGGCAAGAAATGGCAAAGAAAAGGCTAACCTCTTCGCAGATCACCTGCAGCAAACCTTCCAACCATTTCCTAGGCAAACTGCAGACGAAAATCTTTTCCTGCAGTCCAGAAATGATCACAGAAATATACAGCATGTAACATTTCAGGAACTAAAATATAAAATTAAAACTAACATAAATGCAAAAAAAGCACCGGGCTACGACTTGATAACAGGACAAATACTTAAGGAGTTCCAGGACAAAGCTTTGCGGAAACTATTACATTTAATTAATGCAGCACTCAGGCTAAAGTATGTTCCGATGCAATGGAAGGTGGCAGAGGTAATTATGATTTTGAAACCAGATAAGTCGCCAAATGAAAAGAAATCGTATAGACCGATTTCGCTCCTACCCGTATTATCAAAGCTATTTGAAAAACTGCTTTTGAAAAGACTCAAGCCAATAATAGAAGAAAGAAGTCTTATATCTTCCCACCAATTTGGGTGGGTGCATAGAATTGTAAGTACAGTAGAAAAAGCACTTGAGAATAAAAAAGTCTGTTCAGCCATATTTCTAGACGTAGCACAAGCGTTTGATAAAGTCTGGCATCGCGGACTAGAATTTAAACTGCAAAGGGATCGCCCCGAAGAGTTTTACTTAATTCTTAAATCTTATATCGCAGATCGTTACTTTCGAGTAAGATATGAGAATGAATACTCTCATTTAAAGAAAATATCTGCAGGAGTTCCACAAGGAAGTGTCTTGGGACCAATCCTTTATCTCCTATATACAAGAGACCTACCTCAGCAGGAAGAAGCTAGCTTGGCGACTTTTGCAAAAGACACTGCAATTATGACTATTAGCGATAATGCCATTAAATCTGTAAGTGATTGGACAAAAAAATGGAGAATAAAGCTTCATGAAACTAAATCTATCCATATTAACTTTACTAATAGAAGAATAAATAATGTAAGAGTTAATATTGATGGAATAGAAATTCCGTACGCAAATACTGCGAAATATCTGGGTATAACGGTTAACGATAATCTCAGATGGAAGGAGCATGTCAAAAAGAAAAAAACAGGAGCTCAACATTAGACTCAGACAAATGCATTGGTTAATGGGAAGATATTCCCAGCTATCAATTGAAAATAAATTGCTATTGTACAAGCAAGTCCTGAGACCCGTATGGACGTATGGGGTACAACTTTGGGGTTGTACCAAAAAGACAAATCTAAGAATGATACAAACATTCCAAAACAAAGTACTAAGAGGCATCGTTAATGCACCTTGGTATATAAGAAATGACAACCTACACAAGGATCTAGACGTAGAAAATGTAAGTGAAATTGTAAAAAAATATGCTCTTAAGCACTACGAACAACTCCAAGACCATGTAAATCCTCAAATACAATACATGGTGGAAGAAAACAACAATACTATTAGGCGGCTTAAAAGATTAAGGCCGCGTGACTTAATTTTCTAACGAAAACTATAATAGAAAAAATAGAAAACATGACTGTATTATATATACACACAGGTATACCTATAACCTATAAATGAACAAATTAAAATAGATACACACAAAATTAATTTCGGGGTCAGCTAATGAGCTTCACCCCTCCAAAACGTTAATTATACATTAGAGAAAGTTACATTAGTAGGGAAGTTACCCCGACGGCACAAACCCAAACCGGGAGGGCCAGTTCCTTTAGTTTATTCTCCTAGGACGAAGGGCCGGGTACATCGGAGCCAGTAGTACAGTACGGGAGTGTGAGCCGTTGGCCCATTAAGGGCTCCTCCGACACCATCTCTATTCCAAGGTCCTCATTGGAAATTCCTTACCGACCTGTGATCCGAATACGCCGAAGCAGCTCGCGCAAGTTATTCACTGAGTTCAACCTAACTGGAACTATAGACGCCACCGTTAACTCCGTCTTGGAAATTTATCCGCTGCCGCCTAGAACAAGAAGAAGTGCTCTAGTGAGAAAGCACTGTTCCCCCTCTCTTATCTGTTACCGCCAAGAATTCTTTAAACAGGGTTGGTTACCCATTTCTTGGATTAAGGTAATAGGCACCCAGCTGTCACCGCGTGTAGGTTGAGAGTAGGAGTTGGTAGGCCTCAGCTCAGTGAAAACGCTCAATTTATATAGCAACTTTGTTTACTTACTAAATTATACTCATTTTTGTTTTGTTGTTGTTTTGCGTGTAAAGTAAAAGTGAGCTAAGTATAGGTTCGTAAAAAAGCGCGCCTAATAATAATAATTCATTCATTCATTCATTAATTTTCAATGGCCCGCTAATCCTTCATGAGGGTCGCGGGGGTAGGATGCTCAGGTGGACTCTCCATCCTTCTCGATCCTCCGCCATTGACTCGACTGAATAATAATAATAATAAAATGAATAAGTAAGAGTAATCTACATGATTTAAGACAGTTAGAGAGAAAAGGAAAGAATGAATGAAAATTAAGTAAAAGATTAGGAATATTAATTAACTAAGAATTCGAGGGCGTGGGTGCCGTGGTGTAAGTGGTTAGTGTGTCGGATCACTTCGCATGAGGTTCCAAGTTCCCTTTGGCACGTGCAAATTATAAAAAAAAAAAAAAAAAAAAAAAAAAAAAAAAAAAAAAAAAAAAAAAAAATTGTTGTCACGAAAAATCTTCTCAAATCGCCGTTCGGATTCGGCCCTGGCACTTAAAGAACTGTTGCGCCAAATATTTATTTATTTTAAGAATTCGAGGAAAATAATGTTTTAAATTCTCCTTTTAATCTAACGATGTTATCTATGTATTTTATTTAGAGAAAGGGGCAACGAGTTCCACAGGCGAATAGAATTTATAAAAATGATTCCTGCACAGATAGATAAGTATAATAAGAGTATAATTGTGGAAAAAAAAGTTTGTCCGAAAACTTATGGACGACATTGTATGTATTTATGTAAGCGCATCTGACTAATTTGACTAATCTGTCAAAACGATTGTCCGTAAGCCCCGGTGACCCAGGAGCCATGACAAATGATATGAATTAGAATTGTCTTTCTTTTTTACGCACTAAAGGTCCATTCACAGCTTAGCGACCTGCGAATGCCTAATCTGCGAACAAACAGTTTTTAGCACATTTATAAGCACGCCCTTGGCAATTTTATTATTCCAAAAGAAGGGAGCTTAATTTATCTATCGATTAATATATAAAAAGTTGAATTGTAATTAGTTTCTGCGAAGAAATTAACAATTCGCCAATTTTTCCGCGAATAAGCGAATGATTTTTGCGAACTGTCAAATTTCATTCACATTCCACATATGTAGGACGCAATCCACATTCCCGCGATCAAAACATTCGCGAGAGTTTAACCTCACAATTCTTTTGTTTTGTTATTGGTGGGTAAGATCGTGGTTAATTTATCGAAAGAAGGTAAGATATTACCTTCTGATTGAAAGCTACGCTATGTATTTATGCATTTCTCACGTTTAGGTAATTAGTTATAAAATGAATGAAAACTCAAGTTCGCGGATTGTCGCGACTAGATGAAAAAGTAGCTGTGAATGAAATGTCAAAGTTGGCGAGTATTCGCTTATTCGCATTCGCAGGTCGCTGAGCTGTGAATCGACCTTAACTGGGTACGAATTAAAGAAAAGTATAAAAGGATGTTGTTTGCAATAAAAATTGCGGAATTTCACCGACAGAGAAGCAAGAACTATTAGAACAATAGGAAAAACAATCTTATCAGCTGAAAGGTTGCTCGGTTACTGGCGCCTATATATAGTAAACCTCCAGTTTTTTTAGAAATAATAGTTACAAAAGCTTTAAAATCAAATTAGCAAAAGTTAATTAATGCACTTATTTATACCTTGAAATGTAGAAGAATGTACCGAAGAGCTAGTACGTTTTTTCTTTTTACGCCTATTTTTCATTTCTTCCTTGAGTTGAAGAAAATCTACTTGCCGCTCACATCCTGTCTTGACCATTTGATTAGATTCATTGCCCGAAGCTTCGTCTGCGCTACAACTTGACAACTCTTTACAGTTTTCTGAAATATTGAAAATAAGTAATAAATAGCAACTGTACTAAGAGTTTATATTTTAGTATTAAGACTTATGAAATAATAAAATATTTATGTACAAAATAAATCGGTGATTACCAATGGAACATAAGTACCAAAATGAAGCACCACTACCGTAGAATCCGTTGGGGGAACGTTTCATAAAAAACCGAAAATTTGCATAGTAGAATTCGTTGAAATGAACCACTCGTATGTCGGTAATGTAAACGAGTTTCACTGGATCGGGAAAAACGAAACGAAAGAATCTCCCCATGTATTTGACATCCGCAACAAAATCATTGCGGATTTTCTTGTTTCTGGTGTAGGACTACTTGTAAATCATTTAAATATGTGAACATATGTATGTATATAATATAAGCACATATTTTTATATCATGCATATGCCCATGTTACAAACAAGTTGTTAGATAATGGAAGCTTTTCAAAAAAAATTTAATTAAA
Source organism: Brachypalpus laphriformis (assembly GCA_945910035.1). Classification (NCBI taxonomy): domain Eukaryota; kingdom Metazoa; phylum Arthropoda; class Insecta; order Diptera; family Syrphidae; genus Brachypalpus; species Brachypalpus laphriformis. The sequence goes on along the minus strand of OX246754.1, from coordinate 108,864,672 downwards.
CAGGTTAAGACCGTCGTAGAAATGCGGTGAAGTGGGAGGGTTATGATCCCTTGTTTTCGGATCATAACCTCGCTGATAAAAGGAAGAAGAAGGTTAAGACCGTCGCAGAAAAGAAGTGCTATCTAAAAATGAATTATAAAGTGCTTGGCCACACATACATAGAAATGAAAGTCATGTCCAGTGAGACAGGTACATTTTAAGTAAGTAGAAAAGAGAAGGGTTGCTTTCATCAAAAATCCACCGAAAATCATGTGGCTATTATGAATCGCAACTTAACTTGGTTGTGTTATCTTTCACAAAACTCAACTTCAATACAACCGAATTTTTTTTTTGGGACACAACCATTTTTATATACTGACATTTCAACGTAAGCAGAAGAATATCTAACAGAAGTATCTTTTTAATAGTAAACGAAATACAAAAATGGAAAGCAGTTATGAGCTAATTTTTGTTGACGGTCATGAATAGAAAGACGCTACTAATTTTGCGCGCATCCGAAAAAGTATTTGCGATCATTCCAAGCCTTTGGAACATCCAAATACCAGGCAAGTAAATATAATAATTTCCAAAGGTTGAATCCAAATATCCTATCCTTTATTACCTATTATTGTTTGTACATTTTGAATGAAGAAAAAGGATTTATTTAGAATAACTGTGCGCTCTTCGTCAATACCACCGATCTTGGAACTGGGTGTCGCTTCTTTTTTTTCTGAAGGGATCTATAATTTAAGTGTTTGTTTATAACGTTCAGACTGTAAAAATACTGTTTAATTATTTACATTTTTAATTAATTGTACTTCTCCATTTTTTTTAACAAAACCTACCCTCTTTTTCCCCAAACAACCAACTACAAAATCAAAATCGAGTTTGTGGTTTTGACAGTTCACACAACCAAGCCACAATAGACCTTTTCGCGGTTTGACGTCTATGCTGTCAAAGTGTTTTGGTGGCCATCGACGTACAATCCATGGCGTGCAATCCTTCAATGCAAACAATTGTAATGCTAGGACATACACAAACTCTGCCTTCGGTGGAATTTGGGGATCACCAGCAAGGAGCTGAACATGGAGACCTGTCGTATACCAACCGATATACTGGAGAAGGTCAACTCAACTTTGAAACTCTACGAGGGCACAAAGAACTATCACAACTTCACGAGCAAAAAGTGAGTTAACTAGGAATTAGCAGCAATTTCTGGTAAACTTAACTCCCTCTCCTTTACAGAAACTTCTTGGATCCCTCGGCGAAGCGCTTGACAAGCGGTGAACCATTCCTCAGCCCGCAGGGCATTGAATTTCTTACGCTCAAGGTGAAAGGCAAGAGTTTCACGATCCATCAGATTAGAAAAATGGTCGGCGTAGCCATTGCAGTGGTCACGGGTATCACAGAGGAGGCGACAATTGCTCGAGCGTTTACAGAGGAACAGTTGGATCTGCCGATGGCGCCCGGATTGGGTTTGTTACACAATCAGGTGAGGATGGTATCCATAAACCACTCACTTGGGAAGAATTGGAACCGGAGATTAAGGAATTCGTCGAGGAGTACATGTATTCCAACATCTATGCGACGGATCAGAAGGACCAGTCAATGTTGGAGTGGTTAGACACTCTCAAGAAGCATTCGTACAATGCAAGGGAAAACAAGGATGTGACAACTCAACCGTCACCGGTTATTATTGAGCAGATAGCCCAATAAAAGTAGATTTATGCAAGAATACAGATCCACTTGCATTTTTTTTTTCACTTAAGCCCAACCAAAGAGAAGGAGACTATCCAAACAGATAACAATAAAACTCAGACTTTCTAAGAATGCAAGTCAACTTTTTAATGCTTTTTATTTTGTTTGTATAAAAGATGATTTAGTGTCTTCCCTTCTTCTTTTTGTTGTGTCCGACTTTATGGTGCTGCTGACGGGGTCCAAGTAAAACCTCTTGGTACACCGGAGTAACCGGAGAGTTCTTACTTAGATTCCGAGCCTTCGACATGTCACTGAAAGGAGAATTAAGTTAACGAATCTGAACAAAGGGTTTATAAAAAAACCAACTAACTATTGATCTGCAGCTCCAGTGGACATTCTCTGTGAACCCTTGATGATATCCTTCGCCCTGCGACCCCTCTTCTTTCTGAAACCAGTTCTCTCATACTTGGGCAGCCAGCGCTCTGGATCTGGTGGCACTTCAGCGTTGTAATTCTTCGGCAACTTATCCTTCCTCTTGCGATTGGTTTTCTTTTTCTTCTGCACATCTTCTGGCGTGCTTGGTGATTGTTCGATCTTGGCATCGGCAGACATCTTGGCCGCCTTGGTACTCATGACCCAGTTTGCTGCCTCCACGGCGTCTATTTCGGAGGTTGTAGTCAGTTTTTCAAGTGCCGGTAGTTTCTTGTTGACTTCGACGGCCGTCTTCGGATTGATATGAGCATAATGAGCAACTTAAGGAGCTCCTCGAGAGAACTTGCAGCAGTGTCTGTGTTATCACCTCGCAAATAGAATTTAACGGCTTGGCGCCACATGTGTGATAAATCGGCGCTGCTGCCCTGAAATTAACGAATGTAAGCGGTCGGGGAAGTCAGCAATAGATCCAACTTACGTTGTTCTTCTCGTACCAGTCCAATGCGGATTTGAGTAGAGCCGAGGCGGCTTGTTTATTGATGGTGCCCTTATCATGCCGATTGCTACAGCTCACAACACAACACTTTGCCGGCATTTTACACGTAAAGTATTAATTTTTTCGTATGGAAAAATAGTACGGTGATGTGCTATTAATATTTACACGCACCAAATGCAAAAATATTCTTGAAATATTATGTTTTGGAAGAATTTTCTCCCTTACAACTTATTCCGCGAGCAAACAGCACAAAAAAGAAAAACGTTTGGCTACCAAAAGTGGTTTGTCACTTAAACGTCATAATTTTGACAAGCAGACGAAAAGGTCTATTGAGTTGTGTATCCTAATATAACTAAAATCCGCAGACAACTACACAGACAACCAAAACTTTGCAGTTTTCTCGGATTGACAGATGACAGACAACTGGTTGTCTCAAAGTTGAGATCGATAACACTAATTCTGTATGAACGTTTGGTTTTAATACCATTTCACTTTTGAAAAAATCTTCATTTGAAATTTGCATTGAACGAGAAAAGACGTAAATATAGCAACCCGGACACGAAAATATGAATCGTTCTATTCCAAATCATTCCACTTGTAGAATTTTCGGCCAAAACGCATGAGCAGCCATAACACATGCAGTACAACGTGAATACATGCAAATAAAATACGTATGCAGTTATTTTTTGACATATATCCAATCATTTACTCTCATTCACTGGTTAAGAAAGAGAATCGCCACTTCCCAAAGCATCATAAAATTGAAAAGCCCCAAGGCAGTGCGCCCATAACCGACACTATGGATCTCGACACACAATGGTCAAAGATTCACAAAAAAAAAAAAACAGATGTAATTAACAACCGTTTTGCACCCATTCGCCGAAATATTTTCTAATTCCGTTTTTCCTTTCTTTTTGTTGGGGAAAGTGTCGACGGACCCTAAAAGTAGTAGCTTCCCCCTAATGACGAACAGATGGAGCCTCTCCATACGGACCTTTGACGTTTAACAAAACTGCATTCCACGAATTCCAATTTTTAAATTCAGTCGTCTTAAAATTACATCGAAGGAGGTCGTGGCGTAAAAATTAAAAACTTTCTTTTTTTTTCTTATTTTTCTAAATAAATTAATTTTTCTAAATCGTGTGTGCACTGGCATTTATTTTTAATGGATAGCGAGACGGCGAACAGACCGCCGTCGACCCGCTACATTTTGGTGACCCCGACGTGATGCCAGTGCACAATAAATTCTCGGAGCAGTGCCGGACGATTCACTGCAGCACCAGCAACCGCTGAACTAACCACCGCCGGATGAACAACTGCGGAACCAACAACCGCTGAAGCGACCGGCCGGACCAACACCAGCAGAACCAGCAACCACGGCTGGACCAACGCTTGTGGAGCCAGCAACCACTGAACGGACCGAGGCTAGACCGAGGCCTGCAGGACCAGCAACCGCTGAGCCGACCACGTCTGGATCGACGCCTACCGGGGCAGCAACCGCTGAAACGACCACGTCTGGACCGACGCCTGCAGGGCCAACAACCGCTGGATGGAACACGGCTGGAGCCGACGCTTGTTGAACCAGCACGGCCAACGAGGCCAAGCACGCTGACGCTTTAGCAGGGTTCAACATGTTGCAGCACGGCCAACTAGGCCTAACACGCTCCAGCATGGCCCACGCTTTAAAGCGGCCAACGAGGTCCAACACGCTTCCGCTCCCAGCACAGCCAACGAGGCCCAGCAAGCTCCAGCACAGTCAGCGAGGTGCAGCACGCTGCCGTTCCCAGCCCAGCCAACGAAGCCCAGCACGCTCCAATATGGTCCAGCTAGGCTCAACACGCTCCGACAAGCCTGACTAAGCCCGCACGCTTCAGCACGACCCACCAGGTCTCGCATGCTTTCGCTCCCAGCATGGCCCACCAGGCCCAGCATGATCCCATTCAACACAACCAACGCTGCCCAACTCGTCTCAACGCAGCCCAGCACGCCTCCAACATGCTGAACACGGCTCGGCATGCCTTCAAAATGCTCAACACGACCGACACGACTCACAGCGGCACAGCACGCCACCAACATGCTCAACATAGTTCAGCACGCTTCCATGAAGTTCAAACACGGCCAAATACAACCCTAGCACATCCAGAAACAAACGCGATCCTTTTTGCCGTAATTGCATTACTCGGGGGGAGTACTTTGGCGTTTAACAAAACTCTGCATTCCACGAATTTCAATTTTTAAATTCAGTCGTATTAAAATTACATCGAAGGAGGTCGTGGCGTAAAAATTAAAAACTTTCTTTTTTTTCGTATTTTTCTAAATAAATTAATTTTTCCAAATCGTGTGTGCACTGGCATTTATTTAATGGATAGCGAGACGGCGAACAGAGCGCCGTCGACCCGCTGCAGACCTGTAAAACTCCATTTTGTTTCTCCCATCAATTGAATTGTTTCCGTGTTTTCTCACTTTGCTGATTGATCTTCACGAGGCGCCAAGTGTGCGCCATAACTATGCCGAACAAATAGTCAGGAGACTACGTAAGTAATTGAATTATAATCCATTCCAATTATGTAACCGTATTGTATTTACATATATGAAATAAAGGATTTGTAACTAGCACCAAAGGAAACCAGATTGTTTTCGTGCAAGCTAACAAAAGAGTCCGTTGCAGCCAAACTTGCTGCAACAATTTTATAAATCGTATGGTTCAACGTGCAATCCAGAGACTACTAAACTCCAAAGACGCCGCAAAAAAGGATGGAAAATCTGCAGCCTTTTGCCTCATCCAGCCGCATACACCGATCGTCCGTTAAGAATTCCCAAAGCCAGCCAGAGGAATACAACTGCTGCTCCTGTGACGAGCCCGATTCCGCCGAAAACATGGTCCAGTGCGATCAATGCAACGGTTGGAACCACTATTCCTGTGCTGTGGTAGATAGCTACACACGCGAGGAAGAATACGTATGCAAAGCATGTGCAGGTAAGAGTGTCCGTCTATCTAGTTTTTCAGGGACGTTATCCGCACCTGCAGCGAGCCAAGCCAAAACTACTACGTCCACTGTTCACTCGAGTGATGTCGTCGGTACAACCATATTTTGTACCGCACCTATGGCTTTCCTGCACTCTGCGACATCTTCGCTTATTGATACTGGATCGTCGCAGCCACAATCAGCCATATGTAGTTGTTACTACGTGTGAAAGCTCTGCTGCTGCGTTACATTCTGCGACAACTGCACTTCGTTGTAACGAATCTTATCGGCTGCCAGCAGCACCACCTAGTGCTGCGTTAGCTCAAAGTGCTGCCACAACTTCTGCGCATAATGCGGCCGAAGTTGCTGCTTTGTGTGGAAATCACGATCCTGCTATCGTATCAGCTGAGGGCTCCCCTTCGTCCTCCTTTGCAATTAACCCAGCAACTGGTTTGGCATCGCACACTTCGATGCTCACGATCAATGCCCTTAAGGCTGTAAATGTTCCTGCACCTTAAGCGTCCATGGCACGGTCGGTTCATTCGGGGCTTTTCCCTACACCGATGCGACAAGCGGTTTGAGTCGAGTATTTCCCGTCGATGAACCGAATACTGCGGATGGGCCCATGTTCGACACTGCTCCAGAAATGAAGGGTAAACCCCCGGTTTTTGTGAGCCAACAGCGACGAAAGTCGAGGAGGAGAGAACCTTGAAGGAAAAATGAGAGAAAGAGGAGCTCGAACTAAGGAAAAAGGGAGATGCCGAATACCTAAATAAAAAGTACCAAATCTTGAGTCAGGTCGTGGAGTCAGAGTCCGGTGATGAGGATGCAGAGGACGACGAAGACACAACTGTTTCAAGGCCTAATGTACATAACTGGGTTAAGAGGACACCAACGATGAATTGTTTGCAGCCCACAACGGATGTTGGTACTTGTCCTAACGCCTTCCAGCCGCACACTTCCCAGCGTCAACATGCAGAATCATGGATAGATGCCACGGTGCCACAGCTAGACCCACGACAACACACTTTTGTGCCATCGAAGAACACCATGCCGTCCTCGGTAGATTTCTTAACGCCTCCACAGGCTACACAACACCTTCATCAGCCTACTTTATTAGCCTCACAACCGTTGTCCTTCTTTCACACTGTCGAGCAAGAGCATTCATCTAATGTTTTAACTAAAAGTTATACAGCAGCGCGCCACTTAATGGCGCGAGATTTGCAAGCGTTCGAGGGGACCGAGCGGAGTGGCCACTCTTTATCTCCAATTTGAATAGGAGTACCGAGTTATGTGGCTTCACTGATGAGGAAAACCTAATGCGGTTTACATAAAGCTCTGAAGGGTGATGCGCTTGCAGCGGTGAAGAGCCTCTTAATACAGCCAAACTGCGTTCGCCGTGTTATCGAGACCCTGAGGATGCTGTATGGAAGACCCGAGCTGGTTATCAATACCCCGCTTCAGGCCATTCACTCTACGTCACCCCCAAAGCCAGACAAACTCGAAACGATTGTCACCTTCGCCATTGCAGTGCAGAACCTTTGTGCTACGGTTGAGGCTTCTGGACTCGTAGACCATCTTAACAATCCTATGCTGATGCAAGAGCTTGTGAACAAGCTTCCTCCCGCTTTGCGTCTTAACTGGGCAATTTACAGGCAACCGCTACCAATATGTACTCTTGCACATCTCAGCGCGTGGCTGTACAAGATGGCTGAAGCTGCTAACGGAGTTCTCGTTTCGAGTCCGTCTACACCCGCCGAGGAGAAGAAACATCGAGATAAAATCTGGAAAGGAAGAGGGATCGTGAATGCTCACTTTGATAGGAACGAATCACATTATGAACAAGAACGGAACAGGTGCTATGTGTGCGGAGGCAGCTGTGCTTCAGTAGCCGACTGCAAGCAGTTTCAACAGCTTAACCGCACTTCGAAATGGGCTGAAGTAAGAAAGCATCAACTATGCCGACGATGCCTAAAAAGGCACAGGAACCACAGGTGCAATTCAGAGTCAGTTTGCGGAAAAAAATAACTGTACTTCAAAACACCACAAGCTCCTCCACAAGGACCAGAGGGACATCGCTCGATCACCAAATGCTGGAACCATTTGGGTGCACTCGAAAGGCCATCCAGATATTCGCAGACGCTTAACGCGGTGAATTTACAAAGGAAATTCGATCACCTGAAGGGACTCCCCAACGACTCTTACAATAAAGCGGTTCCACGGTTGCTTATAGGCGTTAACAACGCTCAACTAGGGCTCCCGCTAAGATCCAAAGAGGGGAGTCTACAAGAACCTGTGGCGACCAAAACTCGTCTTGAGGATAAACGACCAAGGAAGCACTGGTAAGAACTACATTTTTCATGTTTGTGAGTGTAGCGATCTACGTCGCCTAATGAAGTAGTTTATGGGTGAGGACAATTTTGGATCCTCAAACTCTCAAAAGATCATAATGTCCAGTGAAGACGCTCGAGCTCTAGCCCTTTGCAAAAACGGCAGATATGAAACGACAAAATACAAATACAAATATTTGCCGCAACAGCTCTTTAAAGTGCCAGGGCCTAGCTTCTCGCAACCACTCATGTTGTGTGCGTTATATTTTTCACACGAATGGAAGGGACCTACAGTTTAATGCCGAATCCGAACGGCGATTTGAGAAGCTTTTTCGTGACAGCAATACTCTCGGATGTTTGTCAGACGCTCGCGAGAAGTGGGACCATGAAAAAACTTTTTGGTGTTTTCTGGGATTCGAACTTGGAACCTCATGCGTAGTGATCCGACACACTAACCACTTACGCCACGGCGCTACTCTGGAAATTCGATGAAATCCGTTTACCTGACAGTTTCCCCATTGCTAGGAGACTAGTATGCCTCCGAAAAAGTATGGAACGCCAGGAGGGCCTAGCTGATGCGTTAAACAAGAAAATCCAGGAATATGTTGCGAAGGGCTACGCTCGTAAACTCTCGCCTAAAGAGGTACTCGAAGGACGCGAACGGTCGTGGTACCTGCCGATTTTCCGGTACAAAACCCCAACAAACCGGGAAAAATCAGGATCGTCTGGGACGCCACGCCTGCAGTTCAAGGAACCTCACTTAACTCCGTACTGCTAAAAGGTCCCGACCAACTAGCACCTCTGACATCGATTATCTACAAGTTCAGGCAACAGAAGGTGGCAATCTGTGGGGACATAATGGAAATGTTCCACCAAGTCCGTATCAGGAAAGAAGACCAACATTATCAGCGATTCTTGTGGGGTAGCGACGATACACTGCACTGCGCAATTTGTCAAAAATACAAATGCTGAGCGTTTCAGAGGTGAATTCCCGAAAGCTTCGAGTTCAATCAATGAGAATCACTACGCAGACGATTTAATGGACAGCGTACCATCAGAGGAGGAGGCAATTGAGTTAGCCCAGGAGATTCGTCATATTCATAAGCAGGTGGCATAATTCAGAACCTACAGACCAAGTAAACATGAACGTCAACGTCGAGCTAGGGACGGAAAAGGTACTCGGGATGTGGTGGTGCACGCCCTCAGACTGCCTTACGTTCAAGCTTAGTGCGAACCCGAAACAAGTTGAAATTTTCTTCGGATCACGACGCTTCACAAAACGCGAAGTCCTGCGAGTCTTGATGACGATTTTCGACCCACTAGGACTAATAGCTTGCTTCCTCATGTATATAAAGATTCTACTACAGGGAATTTGGCGTTCCGGTATTGCGTGGGATGATGAAATACGAGCAAAAGACGAAGAATGCGAGAAATGGCGAAGATGGGTACGGCAGCTAAGCAAAAAAAAAGTCTGTTAAATGAGCTTAAGTTATTTTGCATAATCAAGGTAAAATTAAAAAATAAATAGAAATTTCAAAATTCAAAATTTTAATAATTAAAATATAAGAATATAAGAAAAAGAACATAAAGTTATATTTCAGCAAGAAAAAAATCTTTCAAACGCCTTTTGCGGGTTTTGAAATTTATAATATTGATGTTTAAGGGAAGCTCATTAAAAACATTTGGAGCGCTATGGTCTAGTTGTCGCCTGCCGTAGTTGTTGTTGCATAATGGTGTTTGAAGCATACCTCGGAATCGTCTTCTCGTATTGTATTAATGGTCCATGGGTCTTTTAAATCTGATGTCATCATAGTATTCTAAGCACAGTGTCACCTTGAATATTTGTTTCACTGTCAATACCTTGAAAGAGTTTTCCCCAGATGCGCTTGATGGATGTCTTCTGTTGTTGATATGTGAAATTGATGCGTTGCCCCAAGCGAGTATCCCATACCTCAATTTTGATTCGACTAGTGCATAGTAAACTTGCTTCTGGATCTGAAGCGTCGAATAATTCCCTAGATGGTATAATGCGAACAATGCCTTTTTGAGTTCTGAGCGTAGTTTGTCGATGTGCTTGTCTCAAATGAAATGGCTGTCGATGGTCACCCCTAGGTATTTATAACTTTCGACAACTTCGATGGTCTGATTCGAAAGTGTATTTTGACAGATACTGCTACGAAAACTAATCCTCTGTAGATCAACTCAACACGCGTGCGCGGTCCCCGAATATGGATCATCTTGGTTTTGGAGTGGTTCAATATTAGTCCATTGTCGTGACACTATTCAACAGCTTTATCAAAATCATCTTGCATTATTCTCGTAGGAGTATCAAGACACTTATGTTGGACGAATAGAGCCGTGTCATCTGCGAATGCAAAAGGGAAGTAGCTCGTTGGTAAAAAGGATAAACAACAATGGTCCCAGTTTCGATCCCTGTCGTACTCCGAGAAGAACTGGTGTATCATTGCTGAAACTGTCTCCCACCTTCACTCGAAACGATCTTTCATTTAGGTAGTCTTCCAGCCAGTCTGCCAGTATGCCTCGGATGCCTAATCGATTTTATTGATGACATCCGCAGATTCTTCCATAAGTTTTCCCGTGCTTTATTTTTTTGAAAACCCAACTGTTTTTCGTGGATAAGGGAATGATTTTCCACAAACTTTTGGAGCCGCCTTGTAACTACTTTTTCCATACACTTCTCAATAGCCGGCAATATTGATATCGGTCTGTAATTGGTTAGCAAGATCTTGGTTCCTCCTTTATAGAAAAAGGGCGTACTATTGCAGTCTTAAGTATTCGAGGAACTTTAGATTGATTTAAGCTAAGATTTATGAGCCTTGAGATTATCGGAGCAAAAACAATTGCATTGTTTTTAATATCGCGCGCTCTAATGCCATCGATTCCCGCTGATTTATTTTTATTCATTTGTTTTAATATATCGTGAACTTCTTCAGTGTTTGTTTCTGCGATAAATACAGTTTTGGGTAATACTGAGTTCATATGGTGGGATGCATTTATATAGCAATTGTGAACTATCTGTAGGACTTGATCCGAAAAGTTCTCAGCGCATCTCTTGGATAATGTCCTTAGGCACTTTTCTATGGGAAAGTTTTTGATGATCACTTCGTCAAGATCTAGCTTCTTTCGCCTAATTACCGCATTGATCAAGTTCCACGTTTTACGAGGATCCGATCTAAGGCTTTTGAACTTTCCCTTATAATAGTTGGACTTCTGTATAAAGATGTCCCTATTAACCCTGTTCCGGAATTGCTTATACTCAGCTACGTAAGCCATGTTCAGCCTATTATTCTTCCATCTTCGATACAGTTGATCCCTTTGTTGGCATTTTTCACGAATTTCCAAGGATTTTGTCTGCATTTCTTGCGCTATATTTTAATCACCCTGGAGTTGGCATAGATGTCTTGCATTTTTGTTAAAAATTCTCCATACATATCGTTAATATCATTTTCAGCTACCAAGGTTTCCCAATCAGTTGCATGTATTCGGTTATCAACCGTCCTATTTCAAATATATGACTCTCGTCTTTCTTGAATATTAGAGACACTCTGAGTTCAGCATAGTGATCGGAGGTATCGCTTTCGATTACGGAAGATAGCATTGGTCTATCTATCATGCTTACCACAATGTGCTGTATCAATGTCGACGTTGCTCTTCTCGGATCGACTCTCGTATAATCCTGGATCACATGCATCACCCCGTGCGCAGCTAACATTATAACACCTTCCGTCGAAGAGTCGATTCAGGGGTTGTTTGCAACTTCGCGTAGACTTATATTCGTTATGATCTTAGTGCCGATTCTTTTCTTAAATTGTACTATGCTATATATATTCAGGATTTTCGTGAATGAATTTTCCCTCGGAATTTTTCCCCCGATCAAAAATTAGGTACCTTAAAAATAGAGAAAATAAATTCGCGGAAAATAAATAGGTATCATGAATTGCAATTCAGGACCATTTTCACCTAGAGATCGCGATGGGCCCACTTTGGTGCCTAGTGCTTTATGATAACCACCCTACCTAACCTAACCTAACCTAGGACCATTTTCAACGCAATCGCGATACTTCATTTTTCCCCGATAAATTTTTTCCCTATTTTTGAAGATACCTAATTTTTGTTCGGGGGAAAAATTCCGAGGAAAAATTCATTCACGATAATCCTGAATAATACAGTGTGGTTATGAATATAATGGCGTACATATCGTCGATCCAAATGCAAAGTATCGAAAAATGAAAAATCTATCGAAAGCGTAGCGTAGTTAATAATTAATATTTGGAAAAACACAACAATTAGCCTGTAACGTACATACAATGACGAACAAAAAAGCATTGATTGTTTTATGTATTTCATGTACAGATATGCAAATGAACATACAATGCGCAGATTAGTTGTTTTTCGCCTTTCCTAAAAACCAGGGATTTTATCATTCGATAGTTTGCATTTGGATCGACGATATGTACATATATGTTTGAGTTTTCTTATTTTAATTTTTTAATTCAGTTATGTGTTTAATATTTTGAATGTTATCATAATGTAGTCCTTCGAAGGTTATGTTGACTGTGCTAGTATAATTAATTTCTTGAATTGGGTTGGGTACAGTTAGTTCATATAGGTGTGTTTCGTACGCATGAAGTATCGTTAATAGGAATTTTGCAATTTTCAATTTTAATTAAGTGGTTTCCTTTTAATACAATGTTTAAATTATTACACGTTTGTTGGAGGGTTTGAATATTTAGATTTTTTACAATTTTTTTTATAATTTGTGCGCACTCAAAGGGTTATGAATACCTTTAACATGTTAACACACAGTGCGGGCGTCGGAAAGGATAGAGCTCAGTTGTTTGTGCTTTAGAGATTCTCCGGGGGTGGCGTCCAGATAACTGGGGAGATTTTTTTGTTATTTATTGTCTTTTGCTTCTGATTCACATTAATTTTTTCCTGATAGCCGATGTCAAGGGCAAATCATCATCAACAGAGCGAACAATTTTTCCAGCCATATGACCAAGCCACTGCCAGTGTTATGCTTTCGCAGTAGTGTTCACACAAGCTTTCGCAAATGATCGGACTGACTTTATATATTTCATGAGAAATAAATAAATGCTTGCTGACATCAGGATTTGAACCATGAACCATTAGCGTGGCAATTGACGACGTTACCACTACATCATCGCCCCCCTATTTCAACAATTTCCTCGATTAAGTTTTGTTCGTAACAGGGATTAGAAAAAAAACTACGTTATGATACGGTATCTCAAAAAAACACAAACTTTATTTTTGCTCATTATGTTTGTGATGTGATATGTAAGATTCGCAAACACTAACATAGTGAACTGTACTTTGTACACATACGTTATTCTCTCTCTAAGAGTTTAGGTACGAAATCCTTTCTTTATAGTCTTTTACTCGTCCATAATGGATATCTATGGGTTTTTCCTTAGTCGTTAAGTGAATAATGTTGTTGTAGGATTCTATTGTTTTATAGGTATACATACGTCGTTGGTTTCTAGTGGTATGTCTCCTTCGTTTCTTGCGACTTTTAATATACATAGGTGTTTGTTTAGTGTTCAGTGTAATGAATAGCTATATTGTTGTTTTCAAAGGATTCTTTTACGGGTTCCGTTTTAAATATGGTGTCATTGTCTACCGTTTTGAGTTTTTTTCATGTAAGAAAATATTTTACAAGGAGGTCTATAACTTTCGGGGTTATGGCGAATAAATGTTCCCTCGGAATTTTTCCCCCGAACAAAAATTAGGTATCTTCAAAAATAGGAAAAAAAAATTCATCGGGCAAAAATTAAGTATCGAGATTACGTTGAAAATGCTCCTGAATTGTCATTCATAATACCTATTTATTTTCCGCAGAATTATTATTATAATTTATTAACAAGTAATTAAAATTACATCGTAATATAAAAAAATGAACCTAGCTGCGGAGACTATTGGCTCTATGATAGTCTACTGTTATACAATTATATTAGCATTTATTAAAAATTTATTGATTTGGTCGATATTTACAGGATTGGGATTCTTAAGTATTTCAATAATTGATGTTTTTATTTTTAAAGATGTTCTTAACTATGTATAGGATATAGCTTAGTGCAGTTTTCCAGTATATGGCGTATATCTATGGTAACGTTACATAAGGGGCAAGCTGGGGGGTTGTTTTTGTTTAGCAGGTGCTGATGAGTAGCCGAAGTGTGGCCCAGCCTTAATCGAACGAAGTTGGATATTTTAGCTTTTGAGATGGTTGTGGGGTACCTGGGGTTGGATCTGTCGGAGTTCACTTTCTTGTAATGGTGATGTACGCTCCAGTCCGCAGAATTATTTCCTCTTTTTTTAAGATAGCTAATTTTTGTTCGGGGGAAAAATTACGAGGGATAATTTATTCACGATAACCCTGAATATCGTTAATGTATTCTAGCGTAGCTAATTTTGAGAATTTCTCTATCACAGTTAGGTATTTAGAGTTTTGGTTAATAAACAATACGTTTAAATGATAGTGTTGCCTTGTTCCGGGGAGGACTCTGTTTTTTCGTAGGGGAATTTTATGGGATTTCTTTCAATTTTTCCTAAGCATATTTTACAATTACTTATTATTTTAGTGATTTTCTCTTTTAACTTGAGGGTATATAGTTCTTGTTTCAATTCTAGGAAGGGTTTTCTATATTTGGATGGTTGTGTTCAATCCTGTGTTTGTTTAATATTTTTTCATAAACTTCTGTTTCACTATACTCGGTTAACATTTTTGTAGCTCTGTACAGTTTTCCTTTGGTATGAATTTTATAGAAATTTTGATATTAAAAGAAGAATTCGTCATTGTCAAAATAAATTCCAGTTATATTAGATCTTGCTATTTTTTCGTGAATTTCTAAAAGGTCTTTGTCCGTGTAATTAGGTTTTTTAAATATACGTAGGGACTAACAAAAGTTCGCTTAGTTGATTGAATAATAAAACACAAAAATAATTTTAACTTCAGATATTTAATCTTCATATTTTTTTATTGTAATTTCTCCACGTAATACCCATTTATTTCAATACATTTCTTCAGCCGATAGATCCATCTTTCAAAACAGCTTTTAAAATCCTCTTTTCGACATTGACTGCATTAATAATCTTCTCATTAGATGTGAAGATTTTTCCCCCCAAATCTTTTTTTTTTATTTTCGGAAACACGGCGCTAGATCCGGAGAATAATGTGCTGGGCGAATTTCATTGATGCCCGAGAGCGCAAGAAAGTTGTTCGTTTTTTCAACAGTGTGCGCAGGCGCATCGTCGTGATGCAAAAATGAGCGGCTCAGCTCCTCTTTTTGTCAGTGTCCTAGTATTGGAAAACTTGTGGTAAGCAAGTTATACCAATTAGCAGTGATTGTCTGATCGGTTTTAAGCGGGATGACAGCGACCAATTTCGTCCTGGTGAAGTACATCGACATCATAACTTTTGTCGCTGACTTTTGTTGTTTGGCCTTTAGTGGAGGATTTGCACCTTCTGGGCTCCATACCATGGGCTGCTGTTTGGTTTGCGGGTCGTACTTCTAAAACCAATATTCATCACCTGTAACGATCTCATTGAAGCAGCTTGACTCTCCATTTTCAAACTTATACAGGAAATATTGAGCAAAACGAATACGAGCCTCTTTTTAGGCGAACCCCACAGGCGGATCAGTAGAAATGCAGTGAAGTGGGAGGGTTGTGATCCCTTGTTTTCGGATCATAACCTCGCTGATAAAAGGAAGAAGAAGACGAAGAACACGAGCCTCTTTTTGCTATCCATTCAAAACTTTTGAAACCCATCGAGCTGACTTCTTCGAATATTTCAGGCGATAATTTAAAATTCGTGACACAGCCATGGCATTCAAGCCCAGCTCATCCGCTATCATCTCCTTTGTCATCTTCGTCAATTTTAGCCTTCAGCAGGGCCACCTTTGAATCGTCGGGCGAGGATTTGGGCCGACCTTCGCGAGATTCGTCCTCCACAGAAAAATGGCCAGTCTGGAATCTTCGAATCCACTTTGAAATAGTAACAAGAGATGGTGCATTTTATGCATTTTAACATTCGTGCAGAATTTTGACTGGCGTGAGTTGATGTCGAAATCCGAAGAGAATGGCAAAACAAATTTCTTTCTGTGTTGGCAGTGGAACTTCAACCGAGCTTACGTCACTAATTTTTCTCTTTCTCGTCTCCATTTTTACCTATTGTTATGAAATTAAAAAAAAAATTTGTTAGATTATAAGCTACAGAAATACATCTTTTTTTTTAAAAAAAAATACTAAATTGATACCAACTAAGCAAACTTTTGTTAGTCCCTCCATATGTCCTTTGATATTTTCTTCCATTTCTATATTAGTTAATACCAATATTTTGTGTTTGAAATAATTTAGGGTTTTTTTCGGATATAGGTATCAAATCACCGTTGTCTTCGATTCCGCTGTGAATCGTGGCATTTTCTAACATTTTCTTTTTTCGTATTATATATTTTTTAGGTTTGCATTTCTAAGAATGTTTTGTCATAGTGTGTTCTGCATTTTGGCCATATGAATTTAATTTGTTCGTGTATGTTTTCTACATGTTGTTTCAATTTTAGTGCTTTTTCGTAACTTTTGTTACAATGACCGCATTCAAATATATTTATTTCTGAATTGATTTTTACTCGGGATAGAGCGTCGGCAAGTTTATTTTCTTTGCCTTCTACATGTTTTATATCAAAGTCGTATTCGCTTAATAAAAATTTCCATCTCTGGATTTTAGAGTTTAGTTCTTTTAAGTTTGGTAGCCAGAGTAGTGGACGAAGGTTTGTAAGCAAGTGGAATTTTCTTCCCCGTAGATCAGGACGAAATTGTTTTGTGGCTCACACGATTGCTAACAGCTCTTTTTCAATTGTAGAGTAATTGATTTCGTGCTGATTCAAAGTGCGTGACACAAATGCAATTGGACCGTTTACCTGTGAAGACTGCTCTGAGAGCGAAATCGTTTGCGTCTGCAGTTAACGTGAATTCTTTCTTAAAATTAGGATATTGAATGACTAAGTCATCCAGATAGGAGTGTTATGCGAGTATAACGAGGTATTTTGTTTGATTATTCCCTGTTCTTACATTTCGTTTATCTGTCTGTTCACTTCTTCTCTTTATGTGCCTCAGTGTATCTATATATTTTTGAATATATAGGTGAGTCTTTTGTTGGGATAGCATGTTTTAATGTGTCTGTCAACGTACAATTTAACGTTTACACCTTCTGATAGTATACTGGTTTAAATAGCTTTATCGTTTTTATCAAGGCATCCGTTCTATTCTTATTTCCTTTTTTATATTATCATCGAGTATCATATTTTTTATGTAATTTATTGTGCACTCATAATTTTTTTTCGTCATTATTTATAAATATAGGTATTTGGGTGTTAACGTTTTGTTTTTATAATCACTTATTCCTTCATTTGGTAATAGTATATTGTTACCTATTAATCCGTCGAATTTGTCATGAAAGTCGTATACGTGGAAAGTACAATCTTCTTTTACAGGTAATCTATGTTTACAGGTATTGTGGATATTATTTTGCCAATAATTATTTTGATATCTTTGTTGATTAAAATTATTATTAGGTACATATGTATACTCTAGGTTGCAGTTTTGTTGTCTATTATTTCTATGATCATTTGATTAGGTTGTCGATTTTGAAAGTTCTGTCTTTGTGGTTTTTGTTCTACTAATCGGTGTGTATTTTTTTCGTTTAAAAATCCTGTTGATGTAAGTCCGTGTAAAGCCAATTCTACAGTGGCAGGCTTAAGAGCCTGAATTTAAAGTTAAAATTTCTCTGATGCTGCCCAACTACGAGTATTTAAGTAACTATACATTTTTATTGCTTTTCGGCCGCGTCCCGTCAATTTACTTAAAATTATGTTAATGCTCATTCTTTGTGCCTGATCAATATACTCATTGTGTGCAGGAATAATGTCGTCAACGTTACTTAAGAAAATTGGAAGGTCTTCTTTTCTACTGTCATATGACTGTACTTTTTCTACATATTTCAATGGATTTATTTCTAAGCCCTGCGTTTCCAGGTTGTAGATTCGTAATGTTGATCATCTAAGTTTCTAGATTTAGATGGCTGCTTCTCGTTGGGGCGTCTCGATTGTGCCTTTTCCTTTAATCGTCGTCGATTTGGTTGAAAAGCACGTCCTCTGTGGACTTATGTACAATTGGCTATTGGTTAGCTTTGAAGTACTGTTCTTCTCGAAAGAATAGAGAGTTGAATTTAGTTTTCTATTTTTTTTTTTTATCACTTCAGACATTTTTAATGCTGTATGAAAAGTTTTTCTACGTATGCAGTTAAGTAGGTTATTATTTACAGAATACTTTTTATGTCCTTTATTATTCAATGATTATTTCACTTTTCACAAAAAAAAGTAGTACTTTACGTGCTCTTTAACTTCGAATATTTTATTTTGTTAATCGGTTTAAGTTGTAAGGATCTTTCCGGTATCCTACCGACTGTGCCAGTCTTGAACTGAATAATAATATAAATAATATAATTACTCCATTGATTGGAAAAGCTCCCATTAATTTAGTACAAGAGCGGAAGGATTTTCCTAAAACTTTATATGCGTTCAAGCAGTAAAAGACTCAGAGCTAAGTTTGAAGTTCTTTATTGTATCAATCGTATGAATAGACTTAGT
Organism: Brachypalpus laphriformis; assembly: GCA_945910035.1. Taxonomy (NCBI): domain Eukaryota; kingdom Metazoa; phylum Arthropoda; class Insecta; order Diptera; family Syrphidae; genus Brachypalpus; species Brachypalpus laphriformis. The sequence goes on along the minus strand of OX246754.1, from coordinate 108,846,086 downwards.
TTCTAATGGCAAAACTGCCTTTTAAACATGATATCAGAGCCGCTTTATATACCTCTTGTTTTGCTGCATGCACTCGCCGGCATTTTTCGTCAAACCAGGGGTTTCGCGGTGGTGGGCGAGCGAGACCCAGCACATCAGTCACGGGGTTTCTGATGCCATGTTGGCGGCGTTGCCACTGGGCTTCGGCACTTGATGCTGCCAGCGAAGAGTCTGGCGGTTTCTCGCGATTGTAGCTTTTCGACGTTAGATTTTCTCACAGTGATTCTTCTTTGTTGTTCAGATTGGGATATCCGCATTCGTACCTTGGCTACAGCAAGGTAATGATCCGAGTCTATGTTGGCCGCTCGGAAGATCCGGACATCCAGAATACTGGAGGCATGCCTTGCGTCGATCGCAATATGATCAACTTGGTTTATCGTTACATGATCATTGGACCGCCATGTCTGCTTATGAATATCGAGATGAGGAAACCATGTGCTTGCTATGGTGACATTTCGCTCCACAGCGAAATCAATTAGCCTTAGTCCGTTATCAGAGGTGGTGTCGTGTAGGCTATGCTTACTGGCTTCCCTACCAAATACGTCCTCCTTTCCTATTTTGGCGTTAAAATCGCCCAATACGAATTTAATGTCGTATTTAGGACATTGCTCGTATGTTTTGTCGAGGAGCTCGTAGAAACACTCTTTGGTGGCAGGGTCCTTTTCTTCCTTGGGGCATGAACACGTATTAGACTTATGTTAGCGAATTTAGCCTTAATCCGAATAGTCATAATACGCTCGCTCACGTGTCGGAAGCTTAAGACTTCTTGCCTAAGTCTGCCGCGTATGACAAATCCGCATCCGAATAAGCGTTGCCTGTTGCCTCTGTAGCAATCACCGTAATAGATGTCACAGTTTTTCATCCTCCTTTTGGCCGGCTCATCCCATCGCACTTCCTGGATGGCGGTTATATCTGCTTTATAGTAGTCTAGGGCATCTGCTAATTGTTCGGCTGCACGTGGTCTGTAAAGGGACAGAATATTTCACGTACAGATCCGAAGGTCGTTGTCCTTATTTCGTTTGCTGGGGTCGTCATTAGTTGAGTCATCCTTATCAGAGGCTTTTGGTTGTTTCGGAACCATGAGTTTTTTACGTGGTAGGGAAGTTACAACCCCCAACCTGAAGGGGCAGTTCCTTAATTATTCCCCTAGGATGAGGGGCCGGGTACACCGCTGTCAGTAGTCCACTACGGGAGTATGAGCGCTGCCGTTCGCCCATTAAAGGTTCCTCCGCCACCATCTCTATTCCAAGGTCCTGACCAACATTGCAAATTCCTGACCGACCTGTGATCCGAATACGTCGAAGCAGCTCGCGCAAGGTATTCACTAATGCTGAATTCCTTAATGCAGTACTGCGAAGTCAAGCGTTCCTAAACGTCAATAGGTTGCGGTGATGCAATGTATACCGCTCCAAAACGCATCGTGAATGTATCTACTGCGCAAACAAAAGCAAACAGCGCATCATGAATTGATGTGATGCAAATGTCATCTGACATTTTATTGTTTTTTATTTTGCCAAAATGGAAGCGACCTCACCAGATTCGTAAGAAATTGTTTTATATTATTTATTACATACTAAATTTTGTAAAATTTACTAAAAACTACCAGAACATTTTTTTTTTTTTGATAATAGTTTTTGTTTTAATTCATATCGTTCCAAAACGTCAAAGATTGCAACGCATCGTCAAAGCATCACATAACAAAAGCATCATAACGTCGCATCACAACGGCAGTGATGCATTCACGATGCGCATTATTTTGACGTTTAGGAATTCAGCCTAAGTTCAACCTAACTGGAACTATAGACGCCACCGTTGACTCCGTCTAGGGAATTCGTTCGCTGCCGCCTGGAACAAAAAGTGCTCTAGTGAGAAAGCAGTCTTCCCCCCTCTCTCATCTGCTGCCGCCAAGAATTCTCCAAACGGGGTTGGTTACCCATTTCTTGGATTAGGGTACTAGGTACCCAGCTGTCACCAGGTGGAGGTTGGGAGTAGGAGTTGGTAGGCCTCAGCTAAGTGGAAACGCTTGTGTTTTCATATAATCGCATGCACTACCGAAATAACGAACTTTGCTCGAAAACTCCGTATTCGGCACATTATACTCCAAATTCTGGACGAGACAAACCTTGTGCGGCGACAAACCTTGTCACGTTACACGCTACGCTAAACTTCTCTGATCTATAATACGTGCGATATAGGAACCCTTGCTCGCTGCTCCCTGCTGCTGGAGTAGCTGCGATGCGAGATTTCAGCTGCTTCCGTTTGTCATCCCGTCTCCAGGTATCTTCGGAGAGTCACGCAATGTCTTCCCTGCAATCGACCGACAATTCTTTCAGCACCAGATGTTATAACCGGACCACTGCGAGGAGGCTTTTAGGCGGATGGCCGCACTGGCAGCCATATGTTGTCCAAAAATATCTAGAGGCAGCAGATGAAACGTCATATCAAGTGCCGGAGAGAAAGTAGTTCCTAGTGCACTGCTGATACATGCAGATCTTTGCACTTAAGCTAAGCTAAGTTAGGTGAACAGCACTATCAAGAGACCAAAATGATCACGCCGTACAAAATTTTATCACCGACACACTCATGCAAGATAACTTATGCAACATTTCTCTTATTGGAGTAAATCCATTGCACATTAAAACAATTCTCATTGCCCCATTTTGAAGTTTTTCCAACCGATTAATCATCTGATTATTACACATAAACAAAATACTTGAGCAATACCCGAAATACTGTTTTATCATCGTATTGTACATTTCATTGTTGTTTTTATTGTAATTTTTTTTCCCCTTATTCTACTTAGGAAGAGTTTTTTTGTGATCTTTTTACATGCACTTGTACATATAATAAACATGTGCATCGAGACTTAGATTATCGTCAAATAAAACACCTAAGCATTTGAATTCACTAGCTATCTCTATCTTCTGATTGCTTATGTTGATGGCTCTATTAGTACTACCATTTAATATCATGTCTTTAGTTTTATTTACATTTATTTTTACAGCACAATTCTTCAAAAACGAACAGTATTCTACATATCATTGATATACACCGAAAACAGCAACACGCCAAGCAAGGATCCTTGAGGGCCACCATGAAGTACGGGAAAAGGGTTCGAAACAATGTCGTTAATATTAGTTGTTTGAGATCTGTTTTCACGATATGATTTAAACCAATCAAGTTCTGTATTTCTCACTACACACATTTTTTTGTTTTTAAATTAAAATTAAATGGTCCACAGTTGCGAACGCTCTTTTTAGGTCTAGAATAGGCAAATCCATCCCGGGATCCCGGGATCCCGGACGTTTTTTGCTCTTGAACGATCCCGGGATTGCCAGTCACCAATCCCAGGATTTTCGGGATTGAAAGTTGATTTTATTTGATACTCTCGGTCTCTGAAGCAAATACCAAAGTAATTTTTGATTTTTAAAATTAAGATTATTAATTTTTTGTGATCGAAATTAACCTTTGCCTTGCCGTTTTCCAAAAATTATGTACAGAAAAGAAACATATCTAGAATAGGTTAGATTACGGTAGTGCTTGACAGATCTGGCGCCGTTGAAGCGCAAATCAAGGTATGCGTTCATCTATTTTATTTGTATTATGGTTTCTTCAGTGCTTGTTACCTGTTTAAAGGAGAAAGAGAAACAAGTATTTACGAACAAGTGTGAGCGATGTTGCAAGTGCGTCATAAAAATACTGTACGAGAAGCAAGTGTAGTTATGGTTTAGTTTATATTGTGTTTGTTGTGTTCACGCACGCGTTTTAAATAAAGTACTAGTCCCTATAATTATTGTGTGATTTCAAAAATGTCAAGTGAAACCCATTTTACCAAGCATAAAAAAGATTGTGGATCTGACCCATCACCATCAGTTTGGCATCATTTTTACACATCAAAAGATGGAAAAAGTGCACAGTGTTAAAAATGTAAGGCTGTCCTGAAGACTTTGGGAGGTTCAACTAAAGGCTTACATACGCACTTATTAGCCATCCATAAATCCAGAGTGGGAGGTGAACTGAGTATTGCTTCGACTAGTCGACAATCAAGAGAGAAGCAAACGGCAGACCACCGGTTAAACGGAAAATGGATGATTATATTCCTTTTGATTCATTTAAAAAAAATGCAGAGCATAATAGTTACGCTGTTTTTTATTTAAAAAGATGAGGCACTTATAATTCATTTCTACATTTTTGTGAGCAATTATCGGAAGATAATTTTTTTTGTTAAAAACATGACTTATCAAGTGTTCGGAGTGTTGATCAATCAATTGCTTACATGCAGGATTATTAACACGCAGCTGGCCGGAGCATCGGCCAGAAGAATTGCTCGCTGCGGTACACCTCAAGGTGGAGTCTTATCACCTCTTCTGTGGAACCTGGTAGTTAATGAACTACTGTTGGACCTGGATACGTCAGGTTGTAGAGTGATCGCCTATGCTGATGACATTGCTATTGCTGCCTCCGGTAAACACCCGGACACTCTTAGGGATATCCTCCAATTTGCTCTCCTTCGGCTCACCAAATGGGCCTCCAAATGTGAACTGGGGGTTGACCCCCATAAAACGGAACTCGTTCTCTTCACGAGGAAATATAAAGTTCCCCTCATAGACCCTCCTATGATAAATGGCACCAGTCTCACCTTCTCTGAAAACGCAAAATATCTGGGTCTTATCTTGGATAGGAAATTAAACTGGATGGCCAATCTACTAGAGCGCGTTAAGAAAGCTAATGTAGCTCTCTATTTCTGTAAAAAGGCTATAGGTAGGAGCTGGAGTATCAAACCTCAAATCACTCATTGGCTATACGTGTCCGTTATAAGGCCTATACTACTATACGGCGTGATCGTATGGTGGCCTGCTCTCGATAGGGCTGTCCACCTCACTCAACTAGCTAAGGTGCAAAGATCTGCATGCATCTGCATCAGTGGTGCACTGAAGACTACTCCCTCCGCGGCACTGGACATTTTGTTCAACCTGCTACCTCTAGATATTTTCGGCAAACAGATGGCTGCCTGTTTGGCCATCCGCCTAAAAGCCTCCTCTCAGTGGTCTAGCTATCGCTTGGGCCACTCCTCGATCCTTGATCTTCTCAACTTCAAACACGAAAACACGGACTACACCCCGCCGAAACTGAGATTTGACCGTAACTTCCGTACGAGCATCCCTAACCGGGATGTATGGGACACTTCCTCCCCTGTCGATGGTGGTTCGGTTCACTTCTTTACAGATGGATCTAAGACGGAGGGCGGGGTGGGTTGTGGTGTTTTCTCCGAACAGCTCAATCTGAGCATCTCTTTCCGCCTCCCTGATCATTGTAGTGTTTTCCAGGCGGAAGTCATGGTGATCAAGGAAGTCCTGTCCTGGCTGAAATGTAATGTATTATCTGTCAGGGATATTAGCATTTTCACTGACAGCCAAGCGGCAATCAAGTCCCTGGAATCGTTCTCCTTCACTTCAAAGGCCGCCTTAAACTGTCGTCTATCTCTTATGGAGATGACAGAGCAGTTCAACATTCACCTTTGCTGGGTGCCAGGCCATAGATACATTCCAGGTAACTGCAGGGCTGACGACCTCGCCAGACAAGGTACCACTCTAAGGATTTTGCCTGAAAGGCAAGCACTGGGTATGCCCCTCGCTACATGTATGCATCTACTAAAGCTGAACGCTATTACCAAGACCAACCTCAGATGGGGAAACGGCTCAACGTGTCACACTTCGAGACAGATCTGGCCTAAGCTGGATCAAAACCGTAGTGCCGACCTGATCAAGCTAAAGCGTACACAAATCAGCTGCGTTGTCGGTGTTCTCACTGGACACTGTCTTATAGGCCAACACGCCAGAAGACTTGGTCTCTTCTCCAACGACTTCTGCAGGAGCTGTAGGGACGAGGAGGAGGAGGAAACCATCCTTCACCTCCTATGCACATGTCCGGCCCTGTCGCATAAAAGAATGCTCCATCTAGGGTCCCCCTTCCTTGACGACCTCTGCGATCTGGCGTCCCTGGACGTCATGAGCATCCATCGCTTTGTCAAAAGCTCCGGTTGGTTTTGTTAGTACCTGAGTTGCCAAACGGATTGATCCATGGTATCACAAAGGACCTTCACTGGTCTAAGTGTGTCTGCACTCTCGTGTGGACAGCCAACCTAACCTAACCTAACATAACCTATGACTTATCAATTTTTTGACCCGTGTATCGGATTCTGTCCAATCCCGGGATACCCCGGGATCCCGGGATTCATTTTTCCAAATCCCGGAATCCCGGGATTGAAAATTAGCTTCGGGATTGAAATCCCTAGTCTAGAAGCACTGCTTCGCCACTTTCTTGTCATGAATGCCAATTTTCCACCTAGTGATCACTAGATTGATAAGTGATTCACAATAATGGTTTTTCCTGAAGCCAGATTGATAGCAAGATATTAGGTTGAAGGATTCTAAATACGTTTGCAATTGATTATACACTATCTTTTTAATAATTTTGCTTTCAAGGGTCTAAAATATTGACAGGTCTAAAATCTTCCTTTTTGTTGAAGTTTGTTTGCTTTTTAAATAGGGACAATAAGGGACTTGCAATTTATTGCAAGTCATCGATTAATTGTAAATTAGTTTGTAAATCCAATAACTCGGATGTAGAATATATAATTTTAGAGCTATATGATGGTTGTCACAAATGTTTGGTCGCATGCTGTTACAATCCTGACCGTAGATTTTCCCCCGAACCATTTTTTTCTGCACTTTGCGAGTTCTCAGCAATTTGTGATAATATCATCGTTGCAGGGGACTTTAACGCGAATTTGTTAAAGAAAGACTCACGCGCTCACCAAATAAACGACTTTGCTTCATCCATTGGTCTTTCAATCGTAAATAATTCCAACCCTACTTGTTTCTGGCCCAATGCACCATCCAGCGTATTCGACCTTATTATGGTGTCTGATATTTCATCCATTCTCCATTATGACCAACTCTCTTTAGAAGGTGTCTCTGAGCACGATTTGCTTTTTTGCACTTATGATATTTTACTCTCACATAATAGTAGTCCGATGTCATTCAGCTTTAGAGATTTTGGTTCAATTGACCTAAACTCCTTACATGTTGCAACATACTCAGTTCCTTGGGAATATTGTAGGCACAGTGCTGATCCCAATGAAAAACTGAAATATTTTCAACAGTTTATTGGTCACCTTTATAACCAATTTGTACCCACAAAAATAGTGTCTATTCGTAATAAAAGCTGCACCTGGTTTACATCGGAAGTTCTAAGTGCGCTTAAAAGTAGAAACAGGCTTTACAGGAAATGGAGACAAAACAGGTCCACATCAAACTGGAATGCATATAAAATTGCACGCAATAGCGCGACATGCATTGTCCGGGAGTCTAAAAGAAATTATTACTCCTCTAAGTTAAACACCGCACTACCCCCTAAAGTACTGTGGAGAAATCTTCGACAAATTGGGATGAGCTCCAAGAACAGTAACGTTTGTGCTTTAGATCCGGACGATCTCAACAACTACTTTCTTTCGAGTGATGTAGCTAATAGCTTTGATTTTGACGCCAGGCCTGTTATTTCCATACAACAAAAAGCTGAATTTGATGTTGTAACGGAGAGTGAAATTATTTGCATCGTTTCATCTATTAAGTCTAATGCTATTGGTGAAGACGGCGTGCCACTTCGCTTTATCAAAATTATTTTACTTCAAATCATTAACCATCTGACGCATATTATCAACTCCTGCATCATGACATCAACTTTTCCCCAGGCTTGGAAATGTGCTAATGTGATTCCCATTGCTAAAAACTCAAGTTCTACCATGGCTAAAGATTTTAGGCCCATTAGCATTTTGCCGTGCTTGTCGAAGGTCTTTGAGAGAGTGCTGGCAAAGCAAATACAAAATCACTTATCTGTGAATTCCTTATTGAATCCGTTTCAATCTGGATTTAGACGTAGCCATAGCTGCTCGACTGCAATGGTTAATATCCTGGACGACATCAGACAGGAATTTGATAAGGGTTTTGTCACTTTGCTTTGCTTGCCGGATTTCTCAAAGGCTTTTGACAAAGTTTAATCATCGCATTCTCTGCTGGAAACTGAAACACTATTTTGGCTTTTGTGAAAGGGCGGTGAGGCTACTAAGCAGCTTCCTGTCTAACAGATCACAAAGAGTCGTTGTTGGAAAAAGATGCTCGAGACTAAAGTCCCTCAAACAAGGTGTGCCCCAGGGTTCAATCTTGGGGCCTATCTTCTTCTGTATGTTCATCAATGATTTGCCTCTGGTATGCACTCATATCTCCGTTCATATATATGCAGATGATGTTCAACTCTACCTTTCCCGACCTGTGAATAACATCGATGAACTGGCATTACGGCTTAATGAGGATTTGGTTTCTATCAGAAACTGGACCGTGGATAACGGACTACTTTTAAATCTAACTAAGTCTCAAGCCATAGCTATCTCCAAAAGATCATTTGAACATAATCTTGTCCCAGACATATGGCTTTCTGACGCTTAATTGAAGTTCGTAGAGTCTGTTACGACACTCGGGTTTGCTATTAATCGTAGCCTGTCCCGCTACAATCATGTAAACTTGGTCATACGTCGCGTTTACGGATGTTTGCGCAAACTTTGGATGACTGCTACTTTTACGTCTATTGAAGATCGTCGAAGACTAGTACGAACGCTTATTTTACCCATTATTACTTATGCCGAAGTGGTCTACTGTTGCCTTGATTCACTTTCACTGCATAAGCTTCAAGTAGCTTTTAATGATGCAGTTCGTTATATTCATAGACTGGGCAGGTACGATAGGATTTCAATATATTCAAGAAATCTACTTGGCTATTCATTACAACATTATATTAATGCGAGAAATTGTATATTCCTACATAAAATTATAACATCGAAATCACCATCCTATCTATTTTTCAAACTGGAATTCTCTCGTTCTCGTAGAACATTCAACATTAATATTCCTAATTTTAATTACCTTAATTCCTCTCGACTCTTTTTCATTCACACCATTAGGTTATGGAACTCCTTACCTTTGCACATCAAAGGTATGTCAAGACCCGCAAACTTTAAAACTGCTATCTTACATCATTTCTCTTTGCAGCAATAATATCCTTTTCTTAACCTATGCCTTTAACTTACAACTCCCTTCTTACTCTATTTCCCATTTTTCTTCTCTCTTTTCCTCTTCTTCTCTTCCTTTTTTTTCGTTTTTTCTCGCTTAGTGTTAAGAACTTTTTGAATTTTTGAATTTAAAAACTTTTAAATATTGAATTAATTTATATACTCGTAGCTTTTCTTTTTGCACTTCTCATTCTTAATATTATATTCTCAGTACTATAAGAGATTGTCTCAATGTACATACCATATTTATTAAATAAAGAAACTAAAACTGAAACTGACTCTTTACAGCAACTTGGAAACATACCACTAAATAAAGATAAATCAACAATTCTATGCAACAAATCATCACATAACTCAAAGACGTCTAAATATATTTTAACACTGACTCTATTTATATATTTTCTATTGTTCATTGGTTTTAACACCGATTTTAAGTCATTAACATTTATTTCTTTATTCAAATTATATGACATATCATTTACTTTCTTTGAATATAAAGTTTAAATAGTAATAATCAAATACTGAATTTAAATATGCCTTTTTTGAAATGTTGTTTCTGATATCCGCAGTACTATCTACAAAAAACTTATTTAAAATATTCGATATTTCGCGACAATTGCTGTTGGAGCAGAATATCATAATCATCTCATCACCATCGTCATCAGCAGCATCAACGTAATGTTGTATTACGTAAATTTTTGTATTTGAATTTGGCGCTTAAGTTAGACCAATCACCATATTTTTTGTATTGTTCAATTCGCCACAAATTTAAACTTTTATAAAAATAACGTAAATTCTCTCTCAAGCGAAAGAATCTGTTATTTGTAAATTGTATAAAAACCCTCTTCAAAATAAAGCTTTTGTCAATATATTGTCAAAAACCCTTAGGGGAAACTCTGCTCGTTTTATTCCAATTTCGCTCGCAATTTTCGCTACTTTCGTCGTCACTATTGGGTTAAAACCCAAAAGGTTTCGCTCTGTCGTTTTTCGTGGAACTCATCGGAGTTCCAGTTTCGCATCCGTTTGGCAATCGATCAAACGCAACAACCAGGATCTTCCTATTCCTTGTAAAGGGTCAAATAGAGGTCCCGCGGTTGACGGTCGGAAAAGTATCCGCTCGTTCATTTTGGCGCCCAACGTGGTTAAGAACTCAGTGACAATTTTTTATTCAAAAACTCTCTCTTATAGTGTTGTGAAAAAAGTGTAACAAAAAACAAGAAAAAAGACCCAACAAATGCACACAAACTTAAAACTAATATTCTCATAGAACAAGAAACACTTAAGTGATCTGTGAATCCTGGTTCGGTTTCGGTTTCGGTGATCGTGATCGCGAGTGCAAGGTAGCTGAAATACCATCCACATCACAAGAGAAGAAGAAACTCAACACTATCAGCAGCACAGAAAGGAGAAAAGTTTCATTAGTGTGAGATAAGTATAAATCCCCACTTCCAGGTACGTGATATACATAGCCCAATTGTTCGAATGTGCGTCTTCAGATAGCGAGCAGCTGTTCTGTTCCCAGTTCCTACACAATTGCATAGGAACCAGCAAATAAAAATAAAAATCAAATCAAAAACGCAACGCACCTTCAATATAATTTGGATAAACTAAAAACAAAATATTATATTTCAAAAATATATATATATGGACATACATAAGAATTTTTTTTTAATAAATATACATATACATTTCATTTATCATCATAACATATTGTACATTTAATATTTGAAACAACATCATTGCTGCAATTCAATTTTGCATCAAATCAGTTTGTTCCGTCGTCGGTGTTGTCGAAATATAATTGCAAATAGAATCCACAAAAAGCTCTTGTGAATAAACAGGTTCCACTCCACTCTGTGTACCAATACCACAACCGCATTCGACTTGCGTGGGTGTGTATTCGATCGCTTTGAATAATTTTTCGCTGCAACCTACGCCTACCATTGCACTTTTTCGTTTCTCGCTCGTTCGTTAACTTGTTCTTCTAAGCTTCGTAACACAGAAAAAAAAAAATGTTCTTGTCAGAAGGCCAAAGCTCATTCTCCTCTTCGCCAAAAGTGTATGCACATCTACCGCAGACCCTTTACTTTTTGTTTCTTTCATTGCATCGATCTTCATTTCGCTTCATTTTCTCATCGTTTGTTGTCTTTTTCGCCGTCGTCGCGGGAGAAGGTGCTTCATCAATCGCATGCACTGAAAGAAAGCTTTTGCTTGGAATATTTCTTGGAGGTGTACATACATTAACACAACTTTTCTTGAATGCATCGTTGGATAGAAAACAATTAATCATTCATCGCAATCATTTAATGATATATGTACATATTCGTTTTCATTCTAATTTCCATTGTCTTTCGCTAAGAGATCTGCAAATTTTAAATTTAACTGCTGAACTCATTTCGCCGTTGGAGTAAGCTACGAAATTGTTGTTGTCAAGGAAAACAACTTTCCTACTTCACTTTGGCAAACCCTTTTTGAATAGGACAAATTTGCAACCTTTGCTTCAACTTTGGGTCGTTGCATTGATATAGGCCTTCGTCAATCTCAGGATGGTAGACGAAGTTAACCCGTGCGCTTCGAGTGCTGTAGCTAGTTCGCCCGATGAATTGAAGCAGCAGCGCTCATCAACAAAAGGAAGCATAACAAGGCTAAAAAATGTTGTGGAATCTAAATCGGATGTTCTCACCGCAGTGGAACTAGAATGTCGTCTAGGAATCTTAGAGTCCTACTTCAAACAGATTCTTGTTTACCAAACCCAAATAGAACGGTTAGCTCCAAAGGATAATTGTCGAAGTGAGCTAGAGGACCTGTATATTTCTGCTAAAATTAAAATTTTATCGCTTTTGGGAAAAGGAAGACGCATGAGTGCAGCTGAAACAACCTTTGCAGTGCCACAATCAGTCAATCATTTGCCTAAACTTAAGCTTCCACGCTTCAGTGGGAAATATTCGCACTATAAGAATTTCATTCATTCTTTCACGGTAATGATAGATAATGACCCAAGTTTAACAAAAATCGAAAAATTCAATCATTTGTTGACATGTCTGAGTGATCAAGCACTTAGCACAGTCAAGGCATTTCAGGTTACGGAAGATAACTATCCGAAGGCATTAGCTAGGCTGAAGGAGCGTTATGACAACGACACTATGATATTTTTAGAATATATTTCCGAATTATTCGAACTGCCTAAGGTTCCTAAGGCTAATGCTGTCTCATTAAGGAGTTTGGTTGACGATATCTCGGCTCTTTTTAATTCCTTGCAGTCACTTGGATCGTTTGAACAAATATGTAATGCAATTATTATATATATTGCTATTTCAAAGGTGGATTCGGAAACACAGTCCAAGTGGGACGAACAGTTAGACTACAAAGATCTTCCTGAGTGGAAGAAATGCGCGGAGGTTCTCAACAAACGTTGCCAATATCTCGAAGTGAGGGATAGCAAGCAACTGAGATCAGAGTCAAGCCAGACAAAGCCTGCCAAGGCGAAGACTTCGTATTCTACTCATCGTTTTCAAACTTCCCTCGCGATTACTCAACGTTCTTGCGTTTTTTGTCGGGAAAACAACCATTCTATCTCCAGTTGTACCAGCTTCAATCGACTTACCGTAATGGATCGTTTCTCAAATGCGAAAAAACTAGGTCTTTGTTTAAATTGTCTAGGAAAGGGGCATGGAGTATCGAAATGTCCATCGTCGTATAGGTGCAAACAGTGTAGGCAACCGAAACACTGTCTTCTGCATAGACATCAGCAATCGGAGAGTGCCTCTGGAAGTAGGGACGCGTCATCATCGGCAGCTGTGAATGCTGCAGTGGAGAGGAATCGTGCTCCAGAGGCCCAGGTCATTTTAGCGACAGCACTTGTGTTAGTAAGGGATTCTTCAGGCGGATTTCAAATAGGAAGAGTGCTCCTTGATTTCGGTTCCCAAGTTAATTTTATGAATGAGAAATTTGCAAAAGCGCTACAGCTACAAAAACGTAGAACGAGTGTCGATATTGTCGGAATAGGGGTAACGGAAACCAAGATTAGTTTTCAGACACAAACAACGATTCGCTCCAGGTACAACAACTCTGAGGTAACTCTGGAATTCCTTATTGCTCCATCGATAACGGGATATCAGCCTGAGTCAGCGCTGAGCGTCAAGGACTGGAATGTTCCCAGCAACCTAGAACTAGCCGATGAATATTTTTATCAACCATCAACGATTGACTTGTTGCTAGGTGCCGAAGCTTTCTTCAATCTCCTCCAAGTAGGTCAAATCAAACTGGGACCGGAACTCCCTTCGCTTCATAAAACTTCGTTAGGTAGGATCGTTTCAGGGCGATATAAAGGTCATCCGAAAATAACGAAGAAATCCTGCTGTTTTAGTTCGAAAGAAGATTCACTCGATCGATACGTCGAAAAGTTCTGGGAAATAGGGGAAGTTTCGGGACATCGGTCGAAATGGACGGAGGAGCAGAAGGACTGCGAAAAACATTTTGTAGAAAACATTGAGGTTCTCCCTAGTGGTCGTTTAATGGTTCAACTTCCTTTTAAAAATGATCCAAGCTATTTGGGAACATCCTACGACATTGCGTTTAGGCGATTCTTAGCTCTCGAACGCCGATTGTCCAAAGATCTGGTGTTGAAAGGTCAATACGCAGACTTTCTCAGGGAATATCAGCACTTAGGTCACATGACGCTAGTAGAAGACCCTGAATTAGAGAAACCACACTACTACCTTCCGCATCAATGCGTAATTAGACCGGATAGTGTATCCACTAAATTACGGGTGGTTTTTGATGCGTCGTGCTGTACTTCGTCGCACGTTTCGCTGAACGGAATCCTTATGGTCGGACCGACAATACAGGATGATCTTTTTACAATATTACTTCGTTTTCGTTTAGTGCACCCATCTCATCGTAGATTTCAGTTCATTCTGTGGAGGGAGAATGAGCATACACTGGTGAAAACTTACCAATTGAACATCGTGACATACGGTACGTCATCTGCATCGTTTTTAGCCATTCGATGCCTTCAATACCTAGCAGATAAAAATAAGGAAGGTTTTGTATTAGGTTCTCGTGTGCTTCAGTCAGACTTTTATGTCGATGACATGCTGACTGGAGCGGATGATCTGGATACGCTAGTACAAATGCAAGAGGAAGTCGTTACACTTTTGAAGTCAGCAGGATTTGAGCTCGCGAAATGGAATAGCAATAGCTCTGAAATAATTAAAGTAGTTCAACCCCAGAATAAGGAGATCAAGCTAAATGAATCTAATCTCAGCAGTACCTTAGGCATTGTCTGGAATCCACTCATCGATAAGTTTCTCTTTTCTTACAAACCCAATCGATCATTTTCTAAGTTTACGAAACGATCCATTCTTTCGCTTTCGTCATCGCTTTTCGACCCAATGGGCCTAGTAAGTCCCATCATCATTAAGGCAAAAATAATTTTGCAAAAACTATGGATTGAAAAAGTGGACTGGGATGCGTCAATTCCCCAAAGCATTGATACCGAATAGCGGCAATTCATGCTGGACTTGCAATCTTTGCAGAACATTGCGGTTCCGAGATTTGCTTTGACTCCACACAGGAAATCCTTTCAAGTCCACGGCTTTGCGGACGCATCCATGAGTGCATATGGTTGCTGCATCTACCTAAGATCCATGGATGCATTCGGAGTGGTTCAAGTCAGACTTTTCGTTGCGAAGTCGAGGGTAGCGCCTGCGAAGAAAAAACAGCTTCCTCGGTTGGAACTGTGCGCAGCTCATTTGCTGTCTAAGCTTTGGACAAAGATTAGTACGATCTTCGCAACTGCGCCGTCCGCAGTTTACTTCTGGACGGATTCCCAAATTGTTCTCCACTGGATTTCAACACATTCTTCAAAGCTAAGCACCTTCGTAGGAAACAGAGTCGCGGAAATACAGGAGAACACCATAGATGTCACCTGGAAGCATGTGCCTACACTTCAAAATCCGGCAGACATAGTCTCAAGAGGTTGTGCATTAAAGGAGCTTGAAACTTCAATGTGGTTTGGAGGACCAAGTTTTTTATTGGAAGAGGAGGACAACTGGCCAGCCACTGTCAACATACAGCTTTCTCCAGAAGAGGTCACTTTGGAAAAGAAGAAAACGGTTCTCATTTGTCAAAAATTGTCCAATGACTTACTCGAAGTAATTGAAAAATACAGTTCGTACACTAAACTGGTTCGTGTATTTGCGTACGTTCACAGAGTTAGAAGTTGGAGGCTGAATCGAGTTCAACAACGAGGCCTTTTAACAGTTCCAGAACTAGATGACGCTCTTCTTAGAATTGTTCACTTGGTACAACAAAACGCGTTTTCGCACGAAACAAAATCACTTCAAACCAATCGAAATCTAAAAGGGCCCATTAAGTGGTTAAATCCTTTTGTTCAGGAGATAAACGGTCTTCTTTTATTGAGAGTAGGAGGACGCTTGAAGCATGCCAACATCCCGGAGGAATGTAAACACCCATTGCTGCTCCCCAAAAACTGCAATTTCACCCACATACTGGTCAGGCATTTGCATCTGACAAACTTTCATGCTGGTCCAAAGCCACTTGTAGCGTTAGTGAGGAATCGGTTCTGGATTGTCAACGTACGGGAAATTGCTCGTCAAACAGTCCGCAAATGCATTCACTGCGTCAAATATCGACCGAAGCTGTTGGAATAAGTCATGGGAGATTTGCCTTCAAGGAGATTAGCCCCGTCGCGTCCGTTTCTCGGTTGTGGTGTGGATTTCTGCGGTCCTATTTATACTTACTATAGGATTAGGAGCAAGGTTCCTTACAAATCCTACGTGGCAGTTTTCGTTTGCTTCTCGACAAAGGCAGTTCATTTGGAAGCCGTATCTGATTTGTCAGCTGATGCTTTTATCGCAGCACTGAAGCGAATGAGGAATCCCTCGAGATATTTATTGCGATAATGCAACTTATTTTGTAGGAGCACAATCTAAACTCGTCGAATTGCGCAACATGTTGTTCAAAAGTTCTTCTCAAGAAATCATTAACAACCTTTGTACTAATAGTAGCATAAATTTTCATTTTATACCCCCCAGGGCACCTCACTTTGGTGGAATTTGGGAGGCGGCCGTAAAGGTAGCAAAGGGTCATCTCTACCGGAGCTTAAGCGGTGCCAAGCTGACTTTCGAGGAGTTGTCCACAGCACTGGTGGAAATTGAGGCGGTAATGAACTCGCGACCAATTACCCCGATGTCATCCGACCCTAGCGATCTTGAAGCAATTACGCCAGCACATTTGCTCATCGGGTCATCACTAAAGGCGATTCCTGAGGCAGCAGTAGATGTACCAGACATAAGCTTCATCCAGCGGTGGCGGCGAATAAACGCTGTCAAAACCCACTTTTGGCAAAGATGGTCATCTGAGTACATCCATGAAATACAAGGTCGTGCCAAGTGGACGTCTCCGAGCCCAAACGTCAAGATCGGTAGCCTTGTTATCGTGCACGAAGACAACGTTCCACCCCAGAAATGGCTCATGGGAAGAATCACCAACGTCGTCCTTGGTCCAGATGGTCGAGTCAGAGTTGCTGACGTAAAAACAGCAAAAGGAAAGTTCAGACGTTCCATCCGTAAACTGGCAGCACTTCCGTCTTGAAAGGAGTTCTTTCAAAGGGGGCGGAATGTTGGAGCAGAATATCATAATCATCTCATCACCATCGTCATCAGCAGCATCAACGTAATGTTGTATTACGTAAATTTTTGTATTTGAATTTGGCGCTTAAGTTAGACCAATCACCATATTTTTTGTATTGTTCAATTCGCCACAAATTTAAACTTTTATAAAAATAACGTAAATTCTCTCTCAAGCGAAAGAATCTGTTATTTGTAAATTGTATAAAAACCCTCTTCAAAATAAAGCTTTTGTCAATATATTGTCAAAAACCCTTAGGGGAAACTCTGCTCGTTTTATTCCAATTTCGCTCGCAATTTTCGCTACTTTCGTCGTCACTATTGGGTCAAAACCCAAAAGGTTTCGCTCTGTCGTTTTTCGTGGAACTCATCGGAGTTCCAGTTTCGCATCCTTTTGGCAATCGGTCAAACGCAACAACCAGGATCTTCCTATTCCTTGCAAAGGGTCAAATAGAGGTCCCGCGGTTGACGGTCGGAAAAGTATCCGCTCGTTCAATTGCTATGTTTTTGTTGTTGTAAATCACTTCACTAATATATTTATTTGCTTTCTTTTATTACGAACAGCTTTAAAGTTATCCACATAGCTCACTACAAGTTTTAAGCCTTAATACGAAAATTAGAAGTTCAGCTTTCAATCGCAACAGTTTAACTTTTGTTAGAGCTAATTATGAATTCTAATTGCATCAAGTGTAAGAACCCGACAACCGTCGATAGTATTTTGTGTGGTAACTGTGGTTTATTGCATCATTTAACATGTAAAAAAATCAAAAAACTGAGTTTAATTTCATTAAATCAATCAATAACATTTGTTTTAATTGTGATTGTTATATCAGTAAGCCTATAAGAGTATCAGTGTAATTAAATAAGATCTTGACTTGAGTAGAGGTGCGCGTAACCACCCTAAATCAAAGAAAAGACAAAGACATCGAACCCTATTTGAATTTAAAAAAAAAAAAAAAAATCTCCATTTATGCTGAGCGTGGGTAGCAAGCATAACAAAAACTCTCCATCCATCATGCGAAACAACGGAGATAGATCGAAATTGGTAAAACTGTCTCACACTCCCATTGCCAATGGTCGAAACTCTCGCAAAGTTGATCGTCTCGCTGAAGCTGCCGTCGGCGTTGTACCTGTTCTTCCGTCAGTAGCTGCTGCCGCTCGTGATGTGGAGGCGGAGGGCAGTAATGTTGTTATTGCATCAGCTGTGAGCGATGTGCATGATACTGATGGGATTCCTGTCACATCGGCTGGCGCTGCTGTTGCTAGAGTTATCACCGTTCTGCCTGATAATAAAACTGTTGATGCTTTACCCTCTGTTAATCGTCTCGCTGAAGTTGCTGTCGCCATTCTTCCGTCAGTAGCTATTGCCGCGAGGACAGTAATGTTGTCACTACATCAGCTGTGAGTGATGTGCATGTTACTCATGGGATTCCTGTTACATCAGCTGGCGCTGCTGTTAGGGAAGTTGCTGATGTTATTACCGTTCTGCCTGATAATCCAACTGTTGCTGCTTTACCCTCTGATGTCTTCATGGAAGATGAGAACAAAATCAAGAATGATTGCGAACTGGTCGAGAGTAGTAAGTCCAATAAAAATCGTCAGTGTGTAATCGCAATACTTCGTTTAATGCAAAATTCTCATCGAAATGGTTTATTTATCTAAGGTTCTCTGTGACACCAAACCAGAAGACATAATCAACCATATTTCTATTAAAACTGATATTCCAGCTGGTCAGTTCAAATGTTTTAACCCTTCTGGCCCCTTTTATTTTAAAACCATAGAAAACGAAATAGATAACATACGTTTTTAATCAAACAACTTCTAGCTTGTGCTGGTTAGAATAACTCGTAGTTACCTTAAAAGTATCATGTTGTGGACATACTGACGTATTACAGACAGAACAGGAGTCAACTGCCCGCCATAGCGAACAGACGTGTTTCTAAACCTTCCGTGTATTCTTCTCTAAAGCTAAGATTAGATTATTGGTGGTGCCAATAATTTGATTATGTGGTTCACTAGAGCTTTTATCTAGATACAAGAACATACTAATGCAACCGTGGGGATACCTGATCCAATAATATAATGAGCAAGTGTTTCAAATGCATACATTCGATCCGGGGAGAAACTGGAATATCATGCGCGGGCGTTTGCGGCAAAATCTTCCATATCACGGTGGGATGCAGCGGTTTGGAACGGTATAGTAGTGGTGTTCTCGACTCAAATTCTATGGTCAAATTTATTTGTGAAGACTGTATTTTGTATATTCATAATGTGGACATGGTATTGAAGGACATGCAGGAGATAGTGAATAAAAATAGTAAATACCTAAATGAATACAAGAACGAATTTGAGGAGCCACTGAAGAAAAACGAATTAGAAATAAAAAAAATTGCTTGAAGCTATTGAAGATAGGTACACTGACAGATTAAGGGCGATGAAAACGGCACAAGAAACATGTGAAAAAAGCGTTACTTACTTACTTACTTACTTAGATGGCGCTACGGTCCGGGGTGGACCTGGGCCTCAACCAACAAACCTCTCCAGCCAGCACGGTTACGCGCCAGCTGCCTCCAGTTGCGCACACCAAGTTGGTTGAGGTCCCCCTCCACTTGTTTGCGCCACCTACCGCGAGGTCGTCCTCTACTGCGTCGTCCATCCGGGGTGGATTCGAAAACTTTCTTAGCGGGAACGTTGGGCTCCATCCGCTCTAAATGACCCAGCCATCTTAGTCGCTGTATGTGAACTCTTCTGGGTAAGTGGATGTCCTTGTACAGGCCGTATAGCTCGGCATTGTACGTTCTCCTCCACTCACCGTCTATGCAGACGGGACCAAAGATCGCTCGAAGAACTTTTCTTTCGAAATAACCAAGGGCATCCTCATCCGGTTTTGTCAAAGCCCATGCCTCTGCGCCATACTCGTACAGCAGGACTGGGATGATTAGTGTCTTATAAAGATTTACCTTAGTAGTTCGAGAAAGGGCTTTGTTACCCAATTGCCGTCTTAGCCCATAGAAACAACGATTGGCAAGAGTAATTCTTCATGTGATCTCCCCACTGATGTCATTTGCGCAGCTTACCATAGAGTCTAGGTAGACAAAATCCTTTACTACCTCAAAACTATATCATCTCTATATATTGTGGCGTTCTGTCCAAGACGCCGATGTTGGGTGTCGTTTTTTGTAGACAGCATATATTTTGTTTTGCTTTCATTGACCGCTAGACCCATATTTGCTGCCTCGATCTCAATACTCGTAAATGCCCCATTGACTGCCCGCTGTGTTCTTCCGATTATGTCAATGTCATCGGCATAAGCGAGTAGTTGTACAGACTTGTAAAAGATTGTACCTCCGGTGTTGGCTTGTGAGTTTCGTACAATTCTCTCAAGCACTATGTTAAGGAGATCGCATGATAGCGCGTCACCTTGTCTAAGACCTTTCCTGACATCGAACGGTTCGGTGATGTTCTTACCGACTTTGATGGAGCAGCGAGAGTTCTCCATCGTCATTCTGCACAAACGGACGAGCTTGGCAGGGATGCCAAAACTAGACATGGCTCTGTATAACTCGTCTCTATACACGCTATCATAGGCAACTTTGAAATCGATGAAGAGGTGGTGCGTATCGATTTTATATTCATGGGTTTTTTCCAAGATCTGCCATAGTGTGAATATTTGGTCAATGGTGGACTTTCCAGGCCTGAAACCGCACTGATAAGGACCTATCAGGTTGTTGACGATCGGTTTTAGGCGTTCACATAATACGGCAGACAGGATCTTATATGCGATGTTGAGGAGACTTATACCTCTGTAATTGGCGCAGTCTAGAGGGTCTCCTTTCTTCAGGATCGGGCAAACGATGCTGAGGTTCCATTCATCGGCCATTCTTTCGTCCGATCAGATTTTACAGATGAGCTGGTGCATGTTCCTTACCAACTCATCTCCTCCTGCCTTGAAAAGTTCAGCGGCAAGGCCGTCGGCTCCAGTAGCTTGCTGGATTTGAGTTTAGATATCGCTATCCTCACTTCATTTTGATCGGGTTGACGGGAATCTTGACTGCCGCCGTCACTGTTGAATGGCTCATTCTGCCTGACAGCGGAATATTAGTCATCATCGCCGTTTAAGGGTCTGCAGAAGTGTTCCTTCCATATCCTCAGCACCGACTGCAATTCTACTACTATGTTACCATTTTCGTCCCTGCAGGCTTCTGTTCTGGCTTTGAAACCCTGGCATGTTCTTTTTACCTTTTGGTAAAATTTTCGAACATCATTATAAGGTCTCTCAATCTCCTCGATCGTGCGCTTCTCATGCTCCTTTTTCTTCTTTCTGAGAAATCGATGTTCCTTTTTCCTCCTGCGCACGTAAAGCTCGTAAGCAGCTCTAGTCCTTCTATGCAGCGCCGCTTTGTACGCCTCTTGTTTTGCTGCATGTGCTTGCCGGCATCATCATCAAACCAGGGGTTTCGTTGTGGTGGCCGAGAGAAACCCAGTACATCAGAGGCGGCATCTCTGATGGCTTGTTGGCAACGCTGCCACTGGTCTTTCGCATTTGCTGCTGGTGGCAGAGGACTTAGATTAACATTAGAAGAAACTCGATCGGCAAAGGCTCTGGCGGTCTCTTGCGATTGTACCCACCCGACGTCAAATTTCCTCACAGTATTTCGTTGGCTTCGCTCCGTTCTGGATATCCGCATCCGTACCTTGGCTACAACTAGGTAGTGATCCGAGTCCACGTTGGCTCCTCGGAAATTCCGGACACCCAGTATACTGGAAGAGTGCCTTACGTCGATCGCAATGTGATCGATTTGGTTGACAGTTTTTCGATCAAAGGAGAGCCATGTTCCTTTGTGAATGTCGAGACGTGGGAACCGCGTACTAGCTACGACAAAGTTTCGCCCCGCTGCAAGGTCGATTAGCCTGAGTCCGTTGTCAGATGTGATGTCGTACAGGATGTGCTTTCCGACCACGCTACTAAAGACGTCCTCTCTTCCTAGCTTTGCGTTAAAATCACCTAGGATAATTTTAACGTCGTGGCTAGGGCATTGCTCATACGTCTTGTCCAAGAGCTGGTAGAAGTCATCCTTGGTCGCGTCGTCCTTCTCCTCATGAGGGGCGTGAACGCATATTAGGCTAATGTTGGCAAATTTACGGATACGGATAGTCATAAGGCGCTCGTTCACATGCCGAAACTCAAGACTTCTTGCCTAAGTCTGCCTCCAATGACTAATCCGCACCCGAATAGACGCTGTCCTTTTTGTCTGTAGCAATCGCCGTAGTAGATTTCGCAGTTTTTCATACTCCTTTTGCCCGGCCCATCCCATCGCACTTCTTGGATGGCGGTAATGTCTGCCTTGAGACACTCTAGGGCCTCCGCAAGTTGTTCAGCTGCACGTGGTTTGTAGAGGGACCTAACATTCAACGTGCAGACACGAAGATCGTTGTCCTTTTTACGTTTGCTTGGGTGGTCAACAGTAAATTCATCCGTATCCGAGGCTGTTGGTTGCTTCGTAACCGAAGGTTTTTTACGTGGTAGGGAAGTTAACCCGACGGCACAACCCCCAACCTGGAGGAGGGGGGCTGATGATGCGATTTTGCCCGCCGAAAAAAGCGTTCATGAAATAAAAAAATGAATGCTTTTAGTGATTCATTCAAAGAACAGAGTAATTAAATATGTGACAGTGAGAAAGAGATAAAAAATGATATTAAAAATGAAGTAAAAAAAAATTACCAACAGAAACGAACGAGCAATAGCAATAAACTGTACGGATGAAGACTCAGTGCAAAAAATTGAGAGTGAAGTGAAGCTAAAGTTAGGGGAAAAATATGACGTTAAAATATTTTCGAAGAGAAGACCACCAATCATGATAACGGATATTAGTGAAATGTGGAAATGTGAAGACCTGGAAGTGGCAATCAAGAAACAAAACAATGTAAAGGGTACGGTAAAAGTCTTCAAAAACAAAAATAGCGATGTGCATAGTGCAATTATAGAGCTAGAGTTGAGCAACTACAATCAAATAATCGAAAATCGGAAAATTAATATAGGATGGGAAAAATGTGGCGTGTTTGAGTATTTCAATTTAAATAGATACTACAATTGTTGCGGTTATCATCACATAGCTAAAAATTGTAAAAATAATGTCAGATGTGCCAAGTGCGGTGAAACAAACAAGGGTCTCTCAGAAAATCAAGTGGTACAATCTGGATAAAGAAAAAGGCGAGGCTTTTGTTTTCGCAATAAAAAATTACCTCGCTCACACCATCAACGGAGCTGAGGATGAAGAGTGCAGAACACAAAATATGTTGGATTCCCTACAGCGAACTTGTTTAAAGAAGGCCAACTCACTGCTAGGAGCTTCAAAAGGCCACCATCAACACGCCAAAGAAACATGGTGGTGGAGTGATGAAGCTAAGAAGGTGATAAATGAGAAGAAAGCGGTTTTCAAAGCTTGGTCAAAGTGGCCCTCTAATAAAAGTGACGAAAAAGTTCGCCTCGAAATGGAATAGAGATGTTGCAAGAAAAAAGCGAAGAAGAAGTGCGACCAGCTTCAAGCAGAGAGTACGGAGGGCCTGTATTGGGAGCTGGAGAAAATATCTTCCCCGGTTGCTGATGCAAACCAGGCTATCCAGGAGCTGCGAAGACACAATATGAACAAGAGCGCAACTATCTTCAAAATAGCCGCCCAAAGAAGGAGGAATGCTCACGAGGTTTGTTCGCCAAATTTCATTAATAATGCTTATGGCCAGCTTCTTGTGGATGACGACAAAATTCTGCAGTATTGTGAAGAACTTTTAAATGAACAGTTTCCCCGGCTATTCCTTCCAAGAGCCACCCCTAACTCCGAAGAAATACCCGACATTACAATCAAAGAAGTTAGTGAGGCGGTCAAATACTCCAAAAAACGAAAAGCGGTTGGGCCAGACGAGATGCCCTCTGAGTTCTGGAAAAAGATGGGAGACATCGGGTTCAGATGGCTCAGAATTCTCATCTCCAAATTTGTGAGAGGTGACCCAATGCCGAATCAATGGAGGGAAAGTTACCTTCTCCCTGTATACAAAGAGAAGGGTGATAAGCGAAACTGTGATAACTACCGTTCGATCAAGCTGATGTCACACACCATGAAGATCGTTGAGCGGGTATTAGGTGGCCGACTGCGAAAAAAAATACGGCTATCTGATGATCAGTGCGGGTTTATCTCGGGTAAATCAACCACAGATGCAATCCATAGTATAGGAATCATAATGGAAAAACATCATCCTTAAGGGATTTGCATATTGTATTGGTTGACTTTGAAAAGGCATTCGACAGACAACCACGAGATCTGATATGGGTGGGGTTCCAGAAACATATGTACAGATGATCATGGACATGTACGAATGAGCAAAGACAAGAGTAATTTGCCCCGCTGGAGTAACTGAAGAGTTCCCAATCTAAAACGGGGTGCACCAGGGAAGCGTTTTAAGTCCTTAGCTCTTTATTACAGTACTTGATTATCTGCTTGAAGTAAAGTGATGGACTCCAAGGTACATCAGTTATTCTTTGCTGACGATGGAACCATCATAAGTGAGGATCCTACATCCCTGCAACGAGCACTTGATGTGTGGGTGAACGCTCTGGAGGGAAATGAGTATCGCATTAGTTCAAAAAAAGACAGAGTACTTGTGCTGCCCGTTCTCTGATCCACTCAGGCCTATTCCAGACATTTATATCTGGGATCTATGATCAATAGCAAAGCAACTTGTGATGACGACATTAATCTTCGCATAAGCGTAGGGTGGATGAAGTGCCGAGAAAATTCCGCTATCTTCTGTGACAGAAAATTAGTACCTAAGTTGAAGGGAAGGCTCTACAACGCAGTAGGAAAGGCAGGCCTATAAACGCCTGGATCTATTTTCGGATCATAACCTCGTTGATAAAAGAAAGAAGAAGAGAAGAGCAATAAATAAATTCACTGCAACGGTGTCAAATTTTCTTCCGTCATATCTTTCTTTTATTTTTTTTTATACACTAAACTTGTATGACTACGCTTAACAAGAAGAAAAGTGCTGTACATAACATTACAAAGGCACCAAGAAAAATAGCAGTCGACTGATTTTATGTCAAATCACATTTAAAATTTGCATGGGTCATATAATTACCCGTCAGGTAATGCATGTATATGTAGTGACCACACACAAAGAAAGCTATGTAAAAACATGTTACGGTTCTTTTGGTCACCACATAGTTTACTCAACACACAAAGCAGAGATGAGTTTTGTAACTTGTTCACTGACGATAGTCAGTCAGTCGTTATCCGCCATCAACGCACCACGGTTCGGCAGCTGTAATAACTTTAATTTTATTTAGTTTTTAATAAAGAATTTATTCGATTGAAACCAATCGTCGCTTATTAATCCACTAAATATACAACTACCGGTAGGGTCTCACCAAATAATTCAGGAACAATTATTTTCCTTCAAATATACACGAATTCATGCACTAAGAAAAGGGGGAAAAAATTAAAAAAAAAAATTATAAACACCTATATTTCTACTTAAAAGTCATTTTGGGTCACAAAAAGACCATAAGGTAATAGAATGGTTAAACTAATTAAAAAAGGGATTGCCGCGTCGGATATTAAGCACTTCATCTTTAATAACTCTGCGATTTGGACATAGTCAGTAAAGGTAAAAAAATGTATTAACCAAAGAACGGAGAAGTCACTCACCTAGCGGTCCTAACATAACAACAAGAATGAATGGTGCTGCCGCTTCCGTTTATGCTGAGAGTGATGCTTCTACAATTACTCCTTCTTATCCGACATCGATAAATGTATCTTCAGTTAGTAAGAATGATCTCTCAATATATTATCAAAACGTAGGAGATTTAAGAACCAAACTAAATAATATATTTGTTTCCTCTTCGTTGAATTTATATGCTAATATTGTTATGACTGAAAGCGGTTTGAATGATAACACACTAATCTCTATAATGTCTTTAGGAAAGATCGCAGTTACTTGGCTACTGGAAAAGAGAAGAGTGGACGATTTTTGATTGCCATTCTGTCTGGTTTACTTTGTAGACAAGTCCAGTTTCTCTACCATCGATCTCTAGTCTAGACGTTGATCAACTAATAGTGATATATATTTTTTAATATCTCAAAAACTAAGAAAGTTTTTTACACCGGGTTTTCGGTATTTATTTAAGAATTGATAAGAGCATTGAAAAATAAAAATATCAGTGGCAGTTAATAACGCAAAATTTTGAAAAAAAAAATAGTTGAAAAAAAAAAATGCAAAATATTTTTAAAAAATTTTGACTTTGAAATTTAATTTTTCAAAAACTATTCACTGAATAAAAAAATGGAATATTAGCTTTCAAAAAAGCTATAGCACATTGTACGTGTTTCCGTTGATTTTTATTATTATTTTTTTTCATTTAAACATTTAGAGTCAATTTTTTACAAAATCGCCCCTCCCGCCTAAACGGGATAGACATCTACTCAGAAATGGACTGTACTCTTCTTCAAGAAGACTTGATAAAGCTAGTTCAATGGTGGGCTTTCTCTTGTTTTAGAAATAACAGACCAATTTTTTTCAACTACAACATTAATAATATTTACTTAGACAGAGGTCTTGGTGTTATTTTAGACGCCATACTCTCGTTTTTACCTCATATGGATTATCTTCTATTTCTTCTTCCTTTTATCACCGCATTGCTACTGATCCGCCTGTGGGGTTCGCTTGAATTATGGATTATGGATACATATGGATTATGTAATCAAGAAAGCTAGTTCTATGCTTGGGTTTGTGAAACGGAATACTAAAGAACTCACGGATCCTTATGCATTAAAATCGTTATTTATTTCACTGCTAATGTCTATTTTAGAATACTGTAGTACAATTTGGAATCCCTGTTTTCAAGTTAAATTGGCGCCTTGAGATGCCTTCTTATGAAAACAGAGGTTTGTTAATTGGGTTGTAATCTCTTGAGAAACGACGGAAATACTTCTCATTCATTCATTTCATTCATTTTCAATGGCCCGCTAATCCTTCATGAGGGTCGCGGGGGTAGGATGTTCAGGTGGACTCTCCATCCTTCTCGATCCTCCGCCATTGACTCCAATTCATCAGGGGGAATCCCTAAGCGGCTTCAGGAGAGATGTCGGACTTGATCCAACCATCTATTTCTAGGCCTTCCGCGAAGTCGCCTACCTGATGGCACGGCAACCATGGCGCGTCTTGGAAGCCGGTCTGGGGGCATACGCACTACGTGACCAAACCATCGAAGCATAGATCGTTCCGTTCGGAGAAGTAGCTGCTCAACGTTGAGCGCCTCGCGTACTCTGGTGTTGCGCACTCGATCCCTACGAGTTATTCCAACAACACCGCGGAGGAACCTCATTTCGGCAGCTTGTATCCGCGATCTTATTCTTTCGGTCACTACCCAAATTTCATGACCATAGGTGAGAGTTGGAACATACACAGAGTTAAAAACCGATAGCTTAGCTTGAACACTAAGTTCGGCCTTCCTTATAACAGATTGGCCAAGCTCTCTCAAAATTGATCCAGCCTGACCAATTCTACAGGATAACTCGGCATTGCTCCTCCCATCAGTCGTGAATAGAACCCCGAGATACTTAAACTTCTCCACCTGCCTCAGTGGGACTCCACTAACATGCAGAGTGCACTGAATGGGTTTTTTTGGAAACGACCATTACTTCCGATTTGTTCACGTTGATCTTCATTCCAGCATCATCACAAACGGCTACAAACCTTTCGAGTGCGCGCTGAAGTTCGGTTTGAGAGAACCCAAGGATGACCAAATCATCCGCAAAGAGCAGATGACTAATCCTTAGGTCTCCCACTTTGAAACATTCCCCGCCCCGGCTGCGCTGCAACATCCAATCCATATATACAATGAAGAGGAGAGGTGACAAAACGCACCCCTGGCGGAGTCCAACGCCCAGAGTGAAGGGTATTGATTTAACACCGTTTATCCGAACACAGCATCTACAGTTTGTATATAAAGACTGAATCGCCCTTAACAGGGAACCAGCAATCCCATACTCCTGCAGAACACTCCAGAGTTTGCCTCGAGGAACCCTATCATATGCCTTTTCCAAATCCACAAAACAAGTGTAGACATGTTTGGCATATTCCCAGGCCTTCTCAAGAACCATTCTGAGAGTGAACAACTGGTCGGTTGTGCTTCTACCGTGATGAAAACCGTACTGCTCATCCCCCAAACTGTCCTCAACCACAGCTCTGGAACGCTTTTCTAGCACCTTAGCGAAGACTTTTCCAGGGAGACTTAAAAGAGATATACCCCTATAGTTGGCGCAATCTCTTTCGTCCCCTTTTTTAAAAAAGAGGAACTATCACCCCCATTTGCCAATCACCAGGTGTTTCACTGCATTCCCAGGGCACTTTAATGACACGCGAGAGCCATTGAACTCCCTCTTTACCTAAAGCCTTGAGCATTTCTGGCCGAATTTCATCCACACCAGCAGATTTGCCAACTTTTAGCGCTTTGATCGCCAAAGTTACTTCCTCTACCGTAGGACTATTTTCCGCCCAACTCTCGACCATAGGTCTGTCATCTTCGGTGCCCTGTTCGGGATTGAGCAATTCTGAAAAGTGCTCGCTCCATCTGCGTAAGATGTCCTCCTCATTGGAAAGAAGTCTACCGTCTTTGGATTTGACTCCTTCAACGATATTCAACTTTTTTCCTTTGAGTCGGCGGACGGTCTGCCAGAACATCTTATTTGCAGTTCGTGGTCACGTTCCAATTTCTCGCCAAACTCCTTCCAAGACTGTTCTTTCGCTGTTTTCACAGCTAATTTGCAAGATCTTCGCGCCTCAGTGTACCGATTTCCAGAATCGAAGTTCCCCAAGTGAATCCACACCTTAAAGGCTCTCTTCTTCTCTCTGATGGCTTCTTGAACTCCGGGCGTTTTAAACCAAGCAGTTCTTTTCTCACCACCAGCCGCCACACCAAGCCGCTTCACTCCACAAACATCTCCCGCAGAGGCAATAACCGCTGTTGCAAACAGTTGCCATTCTTCCTCTACATTTGATGGAACAGTTGGAATTCGTTCAAACCTCTCAGATATTTGCCGCGCAAATGTCTCCCGTATCTCATCGTCCTGTAACCTCTCCCATCGTATGCGTGTAACCATCCTTGGTTTACGCTTTGGTAGGGGAGGCACTCTCTCGCTAAGATACAATTTGCACAGCACTAAGTAATGATCAGTTGACAGTTCGGCCCCTCTCAATACGCGAACATCACAAACCATTCTCTTCAGACACGATGGTACCACAAAGAAATCGATCAGCGACTTCTGCTGAAGACTCTGACGGTACCACGTGTATTTGTGAATATCTTTGTGTGGAAAGATGGTGTTCTTGATGGATAAGCCATTTTCACAACAAATACTTCTCATTTATGTTTATTAGAGATATTTTAACATACCAAATAAAATGACCTTTGCTTCTTGCTCTTTTAAATTTACATTCTCCCCCAAGAAATCTGCAAGAGTTTTTTTAGATTTCACGAGCAATTCCACCGTACTAACTACGGTCGTAATGAACCGATCTCGCGTTGCATCACAGAAGCTAAGTTAGTTTGCAATAATATAGATTTTTTTTATGAATAATTCACGAATTCTATTTAATTCGAATATTTTATCTCTCTTATAATTCAATATAATCATACATGAATACTCGATACATTTTTAATTGTTCAAAAATTATGCACTGATTGCTATCTTAGTCCCTAAGAAAATGTCTGTTTGATGAAATAAAAATGAAATACTAATTATCACAGATTTTTTAATAGTATTTAGTATTTATTCAATAAAGTAATGTAGTTGCACATTAATGTCGTTTTCCATTGGTTTCACTCCCGATTTCACTCCTTTTTGATTCCAATGGAACATGTGAAATCGTCATCTCCTTACTTCTGCATGTGGTCTGACTTTTTGTTTACATTTTTCGCAAAAAAACAAAGCAAAAAAAGGCTTCTTTTGCCCTATGGAAATCGACATTAGCAATTCCATAATGTTTTTATTAATATATTATCAATTTGTTAATTATATCTATGTAAAATTTGTCTCTAATAAATCGCCCCAACCGAGAAAATAAAATAAACAAAAGAATGCATCTTGTACCATATGACTTTGACAAGTAGTCCCGATGTAAGGGTTTATATGTGTTAGTGCATTTTGAGAGCACTCCCAAATGAAATCCGGAACAGAAAAACACTCCCGGAACAGCACTCCAAACAGCCAATGGAACATGATTGGGAGTGCTTTTTCTGTATAGAAACGACATTATAGGTTTGTACAATGTTTTAAAAGGGTTGATAAATTTAAGAAATTGACAATAGAAATTATATACTCGTAGGAACGTGAAGAATTTTATTAATTCAATTTATTTTATTTTATTTCAATCCCTCTATGAGGGTGAATTAGTTAGGCGAACCCCACAGGCGGTGGGGTACCTTAGTATTTAAGGTAATACCTAGATTTTGAATAGACTCAACATATTCGATGTTTGAATCCCCTAGCTGCAGCAGAGGAAAGGAGGTAAGATCTACGTTATTCCGATAAATAATGATGGCTTTTGATTTGCTTGGGTTTAGGCAAAGGTTATTTTTCTGTGCGCAGTTTAGGATATTACAAAGATCTTCATTCATTTTAAGTGCCGTAGATTCCACCGAATTAATAGGACATTGCATAAACAGTTGCACATCTGCGTACATGTGAATGTTGCAGTGTTGTACAACATTAGGGAGCTCGTTCACGTATATTGAAAAAAGAATGGGTCGAAGTATAGACCATTGTGGTACGCCAGTTTTCACTGATAACAATTCAGATGCTCGATCTCCAACGACTACGGATTGTTGTCTACCAGTTAGGTATGAATATACCGATTGTGCCGATTGGGTAGAAAAATGAAAATGGCTTATCAGTTTAGAGCACAAGAGTGCTTGGTTTACTGTATCGAAAGCTTTTGAGAAATCGAGAAGGATTAAAAGTGTAATCTTTTTTATCAAAGCCATTACGGATTTCATCAGTAATAAATAAGAGAGCTGTTTTGCAACTCCGCTTTCTTCGAAAGCCCGATTGACAGGAGCTTAGCTGATGTTCCGCGAGGTGTTGAAATAATTGTGCAATGCCAAATTTACATGAGACGAGTTGGATGAGGGGCATGATGTAAATATTATATTAAGTACATTTCAATCCAAGTCTTATGCTCTTGTTTGCCAACTCCTATTTCTCGCAAGTTTTTCCAAAGGTTTTTTCCTGAAGCAGATGGATCAAGTTTGTGTTCATAAAATTTTACTTTTGCTTTTCGTACCTCACAGACCACCTTATTTCGAAGTTGTCGATACATATCGTATAGTCTCACCAATTTGTATCGCTTCCAACGATAATAGGCGAGATCTCTATCCTTCATTAGCTTTAAAGTATTGTTGGTCATCCAAGATGGGGAGTTAAACTTAACCTTTCCGGTTTTCAGTTTGTCGTGTGTGTAAAAGAGCCTATTTAAAACCCCTTGAAAAAAACTACTTGGTCGTTGACAGAAGAAATGTAGAAGATTTCGTTTAAGTTAGATTTCTGAAAATCTTGTAAGAGATGAACGCAGTCAATATTTTTATAGTCTCTAAACTGATAGGTATCAGTATAAGAGCGATTAGCTAAATCCACAGTTATATATAATAATTCATGTTTGGAAAAACCGGGGGCAAGAAGTTGGTTATGTAGGAGTATTTTGTCTAAGTCGCTAGTGAAAAACAGATCAAGCAGCGTACTAGGATTGTTGGAGTGATGAGTAGGTAAGGTCTTATTTACCGCGAAGAGATTTAGCGCCGCCATGAAGTCAGATAGGTCAGCAGACCGGAAGCGTTGAGTAAGTTACAGTTAAAGTCACCACAGATAAGAATATGGAGGTGACAACAATTCTAGTGTGTCGAAAATATATTTAAAATTGATATTACTGTTTGGTCTGTAAACAGCGCTTATGAGAAGATTCGCAGTGTCACACACAACATTTATGAATAAATAATCAATAGGGCAATCAGCTTCAGACTTGCACATGAATTTAAATTTTATACCAAAACGAACGTAAATTGCTACGCCACCACCCACACGAAAGGATCTATCGCACCGGTAAAGCCTGTAACCATCTAAGTCGTAAATGTGGTCACGAATTTGGGGAAACCAAGTTTCAGTCACACAAATAATATCAATATTCGAACCTACAAACAAGTAACGAAAATCATAAATTTTTGGATACACATTTTGTGCATTAATATGGACAATATGTAAACCACTGTGTTGTGCATTTAAAATCCGAATCATATCGTGTAAGGTTCCATTCCTGCCACTACCAGTGGAACCCCCTAATCTGTCAGACCCGTTAGGGTGTATCATATTTATTAACAATAATAGTACGTTGAGAGGGAAAAAAGAAGAAGTAGAAACTCAAGTCATTTTATAAAAACAAGGTGGAATTCGAAAAAAATAATTTGGCCATTTCCACTTATAAAGAAATTAATTGAAAAGAATAGAAAAATAATAGAAAAAAAGAGTATTAAAAAGAAAACGGAAATTCAAAAAATTATTTCAAAATTAACTACTTAAGTGGCAACACTTTAATTGGCCGGTATACATGTCATCGTGGCAGTGGCAACACTCAAACCATCGGAGCTTTCAACGAGAATACTTTTGTCTTCAGCGGTAAACTTATGTCGTTTTCCATTGGGCAAAAAGGAGTACTCTTTTTATGTTCCGCACAGAAAAAGCACTCCCAATCATGTTCCATTGGAGTGTTTTTCTGTTCCGGACTTCATTTGGGAGTGCTCTCAAAATGCACTCACATACAAACCCTTACATCGGACTAGATGTAAAAGTCATATGGTACAAGACGCATTACTTTGTTTACTTTATTTTCTCAGTTGGGGCAAGTTAGTAGAAACAAATTTGACATAGATATAATTAACAAATTGATAATATGTTAATAAAAACATAATGGAATTTCTAATGTCGTTTTCCATTGGACAAAAAAAAAAGCCGTTTTTGCTTTGTTTTTCTGTAAAAAATGTAAACAAAAAATCAGACATTCACCAACATATGCAGAAGTAAGCCGAAAACGATTTCACAAGTTCCAAGGAGTGAAATCAGGAGTGAAACCAATGAAAAACGACTAACGAACACAGATCCAAATTTAGTTTGCACGGAGGACAGCTGCTTTTGACGTTTCATACGTACAGCTTACTGTAGTAGAGCACGATTGGTCTTTGTCAGACTCTCGTCAATGTATATTCTGCATTGATAGTTCCCGTTTGAATCTAGGCCGACATCACTGAGCGAGAGATGTTTATGCATTTTGCGGTGGAAAGCAACTGATCGAAGAAAAGAGTTTCTCTTTTGGGATGAATTAAACTTCAGTATTATTGGTGATGGTGTAAGAGAGGTGCTGTTGTTATGTTTCGCATGGAAAATTTGTCTTAACGCTGGAGCCTTGAAATCAATTATATGACATAAGTGGTTAAACACATGCTTTAGGTTTTCCTCGGGTAAATTAGGGATACCAAAAATTACCGCGTCCGCAGCAACATTTTGTCGTTCTAGGGCATCTATCTGCAGTTGCAATGATCGAAACTCTTCTTTCACCTCAGGTGCATTGTCAGTTTCCTCTACTTCCTAACTATACCCAGCTACCTTGGGCATCCGGATGGTCATTGGACCTCCTCTGCTGAGGAATCCATTGAGACCTTACTGGATACTCACTTTCCTGGTAGCTCCCCTGTTGCTGTCTCGCAAGTGGTAAACACCCCCCCTCAACCTTGCAGCAACTCCTTAGTCTTGGTAACTAAGGTAAGGTAACAGTTTCAAACCTTTCAAGTCCCCAAGACCTGACGGTATTATTCCAGCTGAAATTCAGCAATGCGAAGACATTGTGCTTCCATGGCTCAAAGTCATCTTGTCGGTCTGCCTAAATCTGGTCTATATTCCCAAACTTTGGACCGAGGTTGAAGTCATGTTCATACCTAAGGCAGGAAAGAGCTCGCACGTGGAACCAAAGGATCTCTGTCCTATCAGTCTATCGTCCTTTCTGCTTAATACTTTAGAAAGGCTAATTGATACCCATCTTCGGCAAAGCATTAGCCCAGCTTTGCTCTCGCCGTCCCAACATGCGTACTGTAAAGTCAAATCGGTTGAGACAGCCTTTCATTCGCTTTCGCGCATCATTGAAAAATCCTTGAGCATCAAAGAATACACCATTGTGGCTTTCCTTGACATTGAGGGAGCTTTTAACAATGTCAAATCAAAGGCGATTACCGACGCACTTGCAAATCTGAAAGTGGATACTTCGCTCGGAGTGTTGATCGGCGTCTTACTTTACTTAGGTGGCGCTACAGTTCGAGGTGAACCTGGATCTCAACCAACAAGCCTCTCCATTTAGCTCGGTCTTTAGCTAATTGCCTCCAGTTGCGCACTCCAAGTTGGTCGAGGTCCCCTTGAACTTGTGCGCGCCACCTACGGCGATGATTCCCTCTACTGCGTCGTCCCTCGGGATTAGATTCGAAGACTCTGCGGGACGGAGCGTTGGTGTCCATTCGCACTACATGTCCTAGCCATCTCAGACGTCCAATACGCAGTTTTTTGACTAGGTCGATGTCACTGTACAGCTCGTATAGCTCATGATTGAATCTTCTCCTCCAAAACCCGTCAACGCAAACGGGACCGAAAATCTTACGAAGAATTTTTCTCTCGAAGCGACCAAGGATATCTTCATCTTCTTTAAATAAAGTCCATGTTTCAACGCCGTAAAGCAGGACTGGGATGATCAGGGTCTTATACAGAGTCTCCTTAGTTGTTCGAGATAGGGCTTTACTGTTGAATTGCCTTATAAGCTCAAAAAACAGCGATTGGCAAGAGTTATTCTTCGATTGATTTCTGCGCTGATCTTGTTTTTAGAGTTTATAGCAGAGCCAAGGTAGACAAAGTCCCTTACTACCTCGAAGTTATAGTTGCCCACTGTGACGTTTTGTCCAATTCGTCGGTGTTGGCTTCCCCTTCTTGTTGACAGCATATACTTAGTTTTGCCCTCGTTTATCGCTAAACCCATTTTGGCCACTTCCGACTGAATGCTTGCAAACGCACCGGTGACAGCCCGCTGAGTTCTTCCGATAATGTCTATATCGTCGGCGTATGCAAGCAGTTGTAAAGACTTGTAATAGATTGAGCGTCACCTTGTCTAAAGCCTTTTTTGACATCAAAGGTCTCGGTGAGGTCATTACCGACCTTGATGAAGCAGCGAGCGTTCTCCATCGTCAGCCTGCACAGACGGACAAGTTTGGCAGGGATGTCAAAACTAGACATGGCTCTATAAAGCTCTTCTCTATAGATGCTGTCATAGGCGACCTTGAAATCGATAAAGAGGTGGTGAGTATCGATTTGGAATTCTTGGGTTTTCTCTAGGATCTGCTGAAGTATGAAGATTTAATCGATGGTGGACTGGCCTGAAACCGCACTGATAGGGTCCAATCAGGCTGTTCATAAAAGGTTTCAGGCGTTCACACAATATCGCAGAAAAGATCTTGTATGCGATGTTGAGGAGACTGATGCCTCTATAATTGGCGCAGTTGACGGGGTCTCCTTTCTTGTGGATCGGGCAAACGATGCTGAGATTCCATTCATCAGGCATACACTCGTCTGACCAAATCTTAGCGATGAGTTGGTGTATGCACTCTACCAATTCAATTTTCTACTTTGAAAAGTTCGGCCGGTAAGCCGTCAGGTCCAGCAGCTTTGTTGGATTTTAGCTTATTGCTATCCTCACTTAGTTTTGGTCAGGTGGACGGAAATTTTGACTATCATCGTCCATGTTGAATGGTTCATTCTGCCTGAAATCGGGATGTTGGTCGTCGTCGCCGTTATACAGTCTGCAGAAGTAGTTTTTCCATATTCTCAGCACCGACTGTGATTCTACTACGAGGTTTCCATTTTCATCTCTACAGGTTTCTGTACGGGTATTACTTCTCTGACACATTCTTTCTACCTTTTCGCAAAACTTCCGTACATTGTTCCTGGAGTATAAACTCTCGATATTCTCAAACGCGCACTTCTCATGCTATTCCTTCTTCTTTTGGAGAAGCCGATGTTCTCCCCGTCTCTTTTGCTCGTAGAGCTCACGAGCAGCTCTCGTCTTCCTTTGCAGTGCTGCTTTGTATGCCCTTTGTTTTGCTGCATGCACTCGCCGGCATTCTTCGTCAAACCAGGGGTTTCGCGGTGGTGGGCGAGCGAGACCCAGCACATCAGTCGCGGCGTTTTTGATGGCATGTTGGCAGCGTTGCCACTGATCTTCGGTACTTGATGCTGGCGGCAAAGGGGTGATTGAGAGATTTCGGGATTTATAAACTCTCGATATTTTCAAACGCGCACTTCTCATGCTCTTTCTTCTTCTTTTGGAGAAGCCGATGTTCTCCCCGTCTCTTTTGCTCGTAGAGCTCACGAGCAGCTCTCGTCTTCCTTTGCAGTGCCGCTTTGTATGCCCTTTGTTTTGCTGCATGCGCTCGCCGGCATTCTTCGTCAAACCAGGGGTTTCGCGGTGGTGGGCAAGCGAGACCCAGCACATCAGTCACGGCGTTTCTGATGCCATGTTGGCGGCGTTGCCACTGGGCTTCGGCACTTGATGCTGCCAGCGAAGAGTCTGGCGGTCTCTTGCCATTGTAGCTTTTCGACGTTAAATTTTCTCACAGTAATTCTCCTTTGTTGCTCAGATTGGGATATCCGCATTCGTACCTTGGCTACAACAAGGTAATGATCCGAGTCTATGTTGGCCGCTCGGAAGGTCCGGACATCCAGAATACTGGAGGCATGCCTTGCATCGATCGCAATATGATCAATTTGGTTGATCGTTACATGATCATTGGACCGCCATGTCTGCTTATGAATATCGAGATGAGGAAAGCATGTGCTAGATATGGTGACATTTCGCTCCACAGCGAGATCAATTAGCCTTAGTCCGTTATCAGACGTGGTGTCGTGTAGGCTATGCTT
Source organism: Brachypalpus laphriformis (assembly GCA_945910035.1). Classification (NCBI taxonomy): domain Eukaryota; kingdom Metazoa; phylum Arthropoda; class Insecta; order Diptera; family Syrphidae; genus Brachypalpus; species Brachypalpus laphriformis. The sequence continues at coordinate 108,809,223 of OX246754.1, read as the reverse complement.
ACCGACTGCCCTACCAAAGACGTCCTCCTTTCCTATTTTGGCGTTAAAATCGCCCAATACGATTTTAACGTCGTATTTAGGACATTGCTCGTATGTTTTGTCGAGGAGCTCGTAGAAAGACTCTTTGGTGGCAGGGTCCTTTTCTTCCGTGGGGGCATGAAAACATATTAGGCTTAAGTTAGCGAATTTAGCCTTGATCCGGATAGGCATAATACGCTCGCTCACATGTCGGAAGCTTAAGACTTCTTGCCTAAGTCTGCCGCGTATGACAAATCCGCATCCGAATAAGCGTTGCCTGTTGCCTCTGTATCAATCACCGTAGTAGATGTCACAGTTTTTCATCCTCTTTTTGCCCGGCCCATCCCATCGTACTTCCTGGATGGCGGTAATATGTGCTTTATAGTAGTCTCTGCTAGTTGTTCGGCTGCACGTGGTCTGTAAAGGGACAGAACATTCCACGTACAGATCCGAAGGTCGTTGTCCTTATTTCGTTTGCTGGGGTCGTCATTAGTTGAGTCATCCTTATCCGAGGCTTTTGGTTGTTTCGGAACCATCAATTTTTAACGTGGTAGGGAAGTTACCCCGACAACACAACCCCCAACCTGGAGGGCCAGTTCCTTAATTATTCCCCTAGGACGAGGGCCCGGGTATACCGGTGCCAGTAGTCCACTACGGGAGTATGAACGCTGCTGTTGGCCCATTAAGGGCTCCTCCGCCACCATCTCTATTCCAATGTCCTGACCGGAAATTCCTTACCGCCCTGTGATCCGAATACGTCGAAGCAGCTCGCGCAAGGTATTCACTAAGTTCAACCTAACTGGAACTATAGACGCCACCGTTGACTCCGTCTAGGGAATTCGTCCGCTGCCGCCTGGAACAGGAAGAAGTGCTCTAGTGAGAAAACACTCTTCCCCCCCTCTCTCATCGGCTGCCGCCAAGAATCCTCCAAACGGGGTTGGTTACCCATTTCTTGGATTAAGGTACAAGGCACCCGGTTGTCACCGCGTGGAGGTTGAGAGTAGGAGTTGGTAGGCCTCAGCTGAGTGAAAACGCTTGCTTTCATATGATCGCATGCACTACCGTTTGACCAGCCGGCGTCGTCGGGCTGAAAATTAATACGGCAAAAACTAAAATTATCAGCCTTGGAACTAACTCATCGGCTCAAATATGCATTGCTGGACAACCGGTAGAGAGAGTAGAGGATTTCCAGTATCTTAGGAGTATTGTCTCGACCGATGGTGGAACCGAACTGGATATAACCAACAGGATCGGCAAAGCAAAGTCCTCGTTCGGTATGTTGTCCAAAATATGGCGAAGCAATGCAATCAGTTTGAGCACCAAGATAAGACCGTTCCGCTCCAACGTTGAATCCGTGCTGTTATATGGTTGCAGCACGTGGAGAGTGACCATTACTATCACCAGAAAGCTGCAAACGTTTGTTAATAGGTGCCTGCGCAATATCTTAAGGATTTTTCTGGCCCAATCGTATCTCTAACGAACACCTTTACGAGAGAACGAGTCAGGAACCAATAGGCACAGCCATCCAACGGCGGAAGTGGCAGTGGATTGGTCACACGTTCCGTAAGGGTGACAGTTGCATAGCGAACCATGCTACGCAATGGAACCCTCTAACTCAGGATGGCAGAAGACCTGGCGGTCCGAGGACAACATGGCGCAGAACAGTCGAGAAGGAGGCACGGCAGTTAGGGAAAAGTTGGGGAGAACTCAGACACATTGCCAGAAACCGTACACGATAGCGCGTAGGCGTAGTAGAGGCCCTAGGACCCACAAGGGGATACAGGACATAAAGGAAGAAAAAAAAAGATGCAGGATTATTAACACACAGCTGGGCGGAGTATCGGCCAGAAGAATTGCTCGCTGCGGTACACCTCAAGGTGGAGTCTTGTCATCTCTCCTGTGGAACCTGGTAGTAAATGAGCTACTGATGGACCTGGATACGTCAGGTTGTAGAGTGATCGCCTATGCTGATGACATTGCTATTGCTGCCTCCAGTAAACACCCAGACACTCTCAGGGAAATCCTCCAATATGCTATACTTGGGCTCACCAGATGGGCCTTCAAATGTGCACTGGGGGGTTAATCCCCATAAATCGGAACTCGTTCTCTTCACGAGGAAATATAAAATTCCCCTCATAGACCCTCCTAAGATAAAAGGCACCAGTCTCACCTTGTCTGAAAACGCAAAATATCTGGGTCTTATTTTTGATAGGAAATTGAACTGGAAAGCCAATCTACTAGAACGCGTCAAGAAAGCTAATGTAGCTCTCTATTCCTGTAAAAAGGCTATAGACAGGAGCTGGGGTTTGAAACCTCAAATTACTCATTGGCTGCACGTGTCCGTTATCAGGCCTATACTACTCTATGGCGTGATCGTATGGTGGCCTGCTCTTGACAGGGCTGTCCATCTCACCCAACTAGGTAGGGTGCAAAGATCTGCATGCATTTGCATCAGTGGTGCACTAAGAACTACTCCCTCCGCGGCACTGGACATCTTGTCCAACCTGCTACCTTTAGATATTTTCGGCAAACAGATGGCTGCCTGGGTGGCCATCCGTCTAAAAGTCTCCTCTCAGTGGTCTAGCTATCGCTTTGGCCACTCCGCGATTCTTGATCTTCTCAAATTCAAACACGAAAACACGGACTACACCCCGCCGATACTGAGATTTGACCGTAACTCCGTACGAGTATCCCTAATCGGGATGTATGGGACACTTCCCCCCTTATCGATGGTGGTTCGGTTCACTTCTTTACAGATGGCTCTAAGACGGAAGGTGGGGTGGGTTGTGGTGTTTTCTCCGAAAAGCTCAATCTGAGCATCTCGTTCCGCCTCCCTGATTATTGTAGCGTTTGCCAGGTGGAAATCATGGCGATTAAGGAAGCCCTGTCCTGGCTGAAATGTAATGTACTATATGTCAGGGATATTAGCATTTTCACTGACAGCCAAGCGGCAATCAAGTCCATGGAATCGTTCTCCTTCACTTCAAAGGCCGCCTTAAACTGGCGTTTATCTCTTATGGAGATGTCAGAGCAGTTCAACATTCACCTATGCTGGGTGACAGGCCACAGGGACATTCCAGGAAACTGCAGGGCTGACGAGCTCGGCAGACAGGGTACCGCTTTAAGGATTCTGCCTGACAGGCAAGCCCCGGGTATGCCCCTCGATACTTGTAAGTATATACTAAAGCTGAACGCTATTAGCACGACCAACCTCAGATGGGAAAACGGCTCAACGTGTCACATTTCGAGACAGATCTGGCCTAAGCTGGATCAAAAACGTAGTGCCGACCTGGTCAAGTTAAAGCGAACACAAATCAGCTGCGTTGTCGGTGTTCTCACTGGACACTGTCTTATAGGTCAACAAGCCAAAAGACTTGGTCTCTTCTCCAATGACTTCTGCAGAAGCTGCAGGGACGAGGAGGAGGAGGAAACCATCCTTCACCTCCTATGCACTTGTCCAGCCCTGTCGCATAAAATAATGCTCTATCTAGGGTCCCCCTTCCTTGACGATCTCGGCGATCTGGCGTCCTTAGGTATCATGAGCATCCATCGCTTTATCAAAAGCTCCGGTTGTTTTTGTTAGTCCCTGAGTGGCCTAATGGTTGATCCATGATATCACAAAGGACCTTCACTGGTCTAAGTGTGTCTGCATTCTCGTGTGGACAGCCAACCTAACCTAACCTAACCTAACCTACTGCAGGAAAGAAATTGCTGCGTTCAGTGGTCTGCTTACTGGAGAGTTGTTGCGAGCTAGTGGCGTTGAAAGTGCACCTTTCGATTGTAGTGTTTTCGATATTGTGGTCATGGTGTGAGTGTGTGAGTTTGTGGTATTGGCGGGAGTAAAATGGCGAATTTTACAAGAAGGTTGTACAATTAAAACGCAAGGCTGTTTTAGACTCAGGCCGCGATTTAACTAAATAAATAAATGGTAATTGTAAAAATAAGCAGATTGCAATACAAATTTCGAGCAATTTTACTTTAAAAAAATCGTTTAATTCAATTATTCTGCCGGACGATTTTAAAGAGCAGCCTATTTAATGTAACATATACACACATGTTCCTATCCGAGTAACGAGTACCGACTAATAATAATAATAACTAAATCTAGTCTGCGTCCAACTAGATGTTTTCCCATATATCGGCTTGACTGAATGAGAGAATTTATAGACCAAAAGGTGATCACCCAAGGCAAGGTACGACGCTCCGAGGCCTGCATGGCTGGGGGGAAGCTGAGTCGCGAGCGCTAACTCTGAATACCTGAGGACCTTTAGTTTTATCCTAATTCCTCTTACCTGCATACAGAGGGTGAGTGCAGGTGGATATCTTCTCTTCCCTTACTCGAGGACCAAGACATGTCTAATTTCAAAAATAATAAAAATCCAAAAGCGAAGAGTGTAATTCGATCGGGCACTCCAAGCTCTATAAAAACCGATCAAGGTGTAGGAAGAAGTAATTTTTCTTCATGGTTCGGATGAGGAAAGCGTTGGAGTGATTGACGTCCATCTAGAAAACCTCTTTCTAGAATCAAGCAACACTTGCTCCATCGCCAGCTCATCCTTCTCCAACCTGTCGACATCCTCCAAGCGTTCTAAGAACTGCAAGTGGACAATCCGGAGACTAGGGACAAAAAAGTAGGAGGAACTTACTGAATGTGAGCGAAAGAGACTTCAAACGCTCGGGCCTTTCTGCAGGAACAGTCGTCGGCGGAGAGTTAGCCTACTGTTAGCTCTCCAAAGAGAACAGTGGCGGCGGATGGCACGAGCGAGGAAGGGTTGATGGGACCACCTAAGTCTGCGACAAGCCTCTGCCAGTCAGGACATAGGGTGATCCCATCGACAAATCCGGGGAAAAATAGTTCAGTGGAAAAGCGGAGCCGACAGATGAAGCTTCTGATTCAATGGATGGGGTAGTCCCAGTGTTGGGTGAGAGGATGATTCTGGAGGATGCTGGGGTCAAGATGGACACTTTCAGTGCGACTAGCCTTAGCTGCTCGCGCGGGAAAGGTTCGTCAACAACTCGACAACCAGACGAATGCAGCCCTGCTGAACCTATTATGGACTCTTCAGCTTGTAGTTTTGCGACAGTAGTTAGCGCAGGTAGCCATGGCTCGGGACTAGCCCGACCACCCAAATTAGGCGCGACTAGGAACTATTTAAAACAGACGACAATACGTAACCGAACACGCAACGGCTAATACGGCGGCTCAGAAAGCGTGATCCGGAGTCCTACACGAACAAGGAAAGAGTGGCTCTGGATCACTAACACACTTAAGCTCAAAAGGTCCACCAGTCCAAACAGGACAAGCCGTACGGAATGAAGATTCCTCACGCCGAGGGCGGGAAGCCTCTTGCTCCCCACTTCAGCCGCGGAGAGACTTCGGCCAGCTACCGACTCAAACTCACCCGGGTCTGAGCCGGTTGCAACCTGCTCCAATAAGGCGACCACGACGATTGCCACCTCAGCTGCGGCTAGACCTAAACCGCTTACAACCGGCTCAGGCGAGGACTAACAATCTAAACCCAGGTCGATTTTTAGACGTTCCGTTGCTGAGTCAGGCATTAGAGGACGCAGTTCAGGGCAGACTAGGGGAACTGGCAGGAGTCTGTTCGAGTCGAGAAGGGGACGCCTCTTGCCTCCCACCTCAGCCTTAAGCCCCCGTCAACCGTCCCGGATGGAGCCACAAGGTCTTCTTCCGTGCCGATTGCGGGCGGTTCCAAGAGATGTAGGCACGACGACACAACATCGCCACCATCACGAAGAATTAGCAAAAAAGACAAGATGGCAGCTAAGGCAGTAAAGATTAATCTTCAGGTGGCGATCGTTGACTTCAGCAACCCTGATCGCAGGTTATCAGGAGACCAATGGAGGCTGGTGGAACTGCGCATACTCGATGGAGTAAATGACCCTATTGTCAAGAACCAGGGAACTATCCCTTTCTTTGAGCAGCTCATCACCTTCAAAGGTTTCAAGGTTTTGCCGTGAGATATCGAATCGATACTAAATTGGCTTAAGGCCTTTGTAATCAGCACGCAGACTCCATGGGCAAATGCCGACCTGCGACTCGTCGACAAGAAGGACCGGTTGGAGTTCACTAGGCCCAAAGGGCGAATTCTAATTGCGGGCCCACACATTCCGCGAGAAAGGCTCGAGAGAAATCTCCGTTTATATGCCGTTTAACGCCGAAGAGGAACCGCCAGCCATACTAACCCGCTCCCTTGTACAAAAGGCGGAAGTAGAAAGATGGGATCTGCTGCTGGGGTGTGACGCAAACTCGCATCACACTCAATGGGGAAGCAGCGACACCAACCTACGGTGTCGAGGTGAAAAAAGTGCCGGATTCCCTCAAAGAACCCGACGGAAGATGGACCGAGTCCTGTTCGGAACCACTGAGCTCTCTGTTAAAAACGCACTTCCCAGGGTGTACGATCCTTCCAGACAATAACATCGGGACTAATAGTAGCATTGAAGCAGATGTTCCGGCGGATTTAGTTACGGAAGAAATATTCGAGTGAGCTATTAGATCGTTCTCTCCCTTTAAATCCCCAGGACCCGGCGGGATTATCCCGATCATGTTACAGAAAATCGTAACCACCATTATCCCGGTACTCAAAAAACTATACCTCAATAGCCTCATTTGGGGATACCTACCTAGAGCATGGAGAGAGGTTAAAGTGGTCTTTATACCCAAGGCCGGTAAGCCAAGCTACACCACTGCGACAGACTTTAGACCAATAAGTCTTACCTCTTTCGTCCTAAAAACTTTTGAGATAAGCAAACTACGCCCTCGTGATCTATCTCCGGCGCAGCACGCATATGGTATATGAAAGGAAAAAGCGTGGAGACAGCGCTGCACTGTGTGGCTGGCTCAATAGAAAAATCTCACTGGCTGATTTCTTAACATTTAACAATGTCAGAACAGATGCGGTTCATAGAACCTTGAGGAACCTCAATATTCACAACTGCCTGATAAGGTGGATTGTCAATATGCTGGAGGAAAAACATATTAAAGTAGAGCTCGGAGGAACAAAGTTGGAAACCTACGCCTCAAGAGGTACTCCTCCAGGAGGGGTTATATCCCCACTGCACTGGGTAATTGTCCTACACGAAGTTCTTCTAAAACTCACAAACAGCGGCGTCAAAACCATAGCTTACGCGGACGGAATCGTGCTGCTGGCAACAGGAAAATTCCTCCCGACAAGCGAGCAAATCGAAGGGGCACTAAGATCCATTGACTCCTGGACGCAGAAATGTGGATTAGCGGTCAATCCCCAGAAAACGGATTTAGTACTATTCACGAACAAAAGAATAATTCCACAGTTCGTAACACCTTCTGTAAGGGGTACCCCCCTAAGTATCTCAAGCAGTGCGAGATACCTCAGCCTGGTGCTTGATAGAAAACTGAATTGTACATTGAACATTAACGATAGAGTCAAAAAAGCCACGATAGCCTTCTACTCGTGTAACAGAATATTCGGAAAAACTTGGAGACCGAACCCCAAAATCATCCTAAGGATGTATACAGGCCTATGTAAGGCCCATACTAAGTTATGGCAGCCTTGTATGGTGACAAGCCGTTTGGAAAACTAACAACCTAACTGAAAGTCCGAAGACTAGCGTGCATTGGTGCGACCAGTGCAATGAGAACCACACCTACAGCAGGACTTGAAGCCATCCTCAACCTACTTCCACTAGACATCTTTATACAATCATCGGCGGCTATTAGTGCCGTAAGGTAAAGCCAAACAGATAGCTGGAGACCAAATGCAATGTGTCATACTATGATCCTACACAGATACCTGGGCAATGTTTCTAGTACAGGCTACACAACGCCACACTTAAACTTCAAGCACCTTCCCGAGCAGACAAGAATTGAAAACTGGCAGAACGCCCAACCAGAGAACCATAGCGGTGTACACCGATGGATCCAAAATGGAAACGGGTGTCGGCGCAGGCATCTTCTCTGAAACGCTTGGTATCTCCTTGTCAGTCAGGCTTCTGAACTACAGCAGCGTGTCCAGGCGGAGGTCCTAGCAGTGACAATAGCGGCCCCTGAGACTGCGATGAGGGCAATATCACGTGAGGAATCACCTTTTTCATCGACAGTTAGGCAGCGATAAAAAAAATATCTGCTACAGAAGTAAAATCGAAGCTTGTGAAGTGTTGTAGAGAAGAGCTCAAGGTTCTTGGACCACAGCACAAGGTAGAGCTCTGCTGGGTTCCTGGAAATGAAAGCTTGCCAGGGAATGAGAAAGCTGACGAACTCTCTGCTCTCACGACGATCGGTTCCACGTACCAGAGCAACCCGAAGGCAACACCATCAGTTTTTATAACAATGGAGCAGTCAACGCCGGCCTGGCTACTCCTACTAATTCTTCTATGCTCCGGAATCGAGCCCAATCCTGGACCGCAGATATGGCTATGCTCAGTCTGATGCAAACCTATATGCAAACCTATATATTGCAACGCCATCTCATTGAAGTGAAATTCACAGAATGGTGCCACCTTCGTAATTGCTCGGATCTGAACAACCACCGGGAATGGAACATCAACTTCACCTGCAGCTGCTGCCTTTCTCGGAGAAAATAGCAGACAACCACAACACCACAAAACCAACAACTGCAACCTACAGCTCTAAAAGTGCTGCAGCTGAACTGCAATGGGATCCCAGGAAAGTTAAGCGAACTAATAAACTACATGGATTGCAATAACATCCCGGTAACTGCAATCCAAGAGACTAAACTGACATCTAAGTCCAAACTACAGAGCTCAGGAACCTACAACATCCTACGACAAGACAGAGCTAGAAACAGCGGAGGAGGTCTGGCTTTTCTAATAAACAATGCTGTCAAATACAGACCCATCACACCGACGGCACAACCAACAACCGACACATTCCTTGAACAACAAGGCATCGCCATTACATCTGGTACCTCCGAAATCGAAATCTTCAACATATACATTCCACCCACCAGCAGCTGTGCTTCAGGTTATCATCTACTAAATCGAAATGATCGCATCATCTTAGGCGACACTAACGTCCATCACGAATCTTGGCACTCATCCCTAGGAAACGACCAACGAGGTACTTACGTTGCTGAACAGATTGATAACTCAGATTTTGGTGTACTGGCCCGCAACTGCCAGAGTTCTCCAGACATCAGCTTAGCTAGCCAATCGCTACTTACCAACACCACGTGGAATGCAGAAGTCTCTCTTGACTCGGACCACCTACCCATCACCATCACCATCGAACGCACCGGAGACTTTCAAGTTGCCGAGAAAAGAACGTTCATTAACTTTAACAAAGCAGACTGGCCGAAATACACCACGTACACGAACAACTGGTTCAGTATACTACCACCGCCCACAAGTACGTTCGTTGGAGAGAAGACCTTCCGCAAAATAATCACAAAAGCAGCAGCACGTTTCATCCCAGCAGGCAGGATCCCCAAAGTCCGTCAAAACTTTCCAGCATCCGCAGCATTACTTGCTTACGAACGCGACTCCATCAGATCGGCAGACCCCTCTGAACCCTGAACCTCCAGGTCGAACAACTTGCGACTTGCAACTTTTAAAGCAGACATTACCGCCATCCAACAAGTGCGATGGGATGGGCCGGGCAAAAGGAGGATGAAAAACTTCGACATCTACTACGGCGATTGCTACAGATAACAAGCACAGCGTCTATTCCGGTGCGGATTTGTCATTGGAGGCAGACTCAGGCAAGAAGTCTTGAATTTTCGGCATGTAAACGAGCGACATCACATCCGACAACGGACTCAGGCTAGTCGGCTTTGCGGCGGGACGAAACTTTGTCGTAGCTAGTACGCGGTTCCCACGTCTCGATATTCACAAGGGAACATTGCTCTTCTTTGATCGAAAAACTGTCAACCAAATCGATCACATTGCGATCGACGTAAGGCACTTTTCCAGTATTCTGGGTGTTCGGACTTTCCGAGGATCACTACCTAGTTGTAGCCAAGGTACGGATGCGGATATCCAGAACGGAGCGAAATCAACGAAATACTGTGAGGAAATTTGACATCGGGTGGGTACAATCGCAAGAGACCGCCAGAGCCTTTGCCGATCGAGTTTCTTCTAATGTTAATCTAAGTCCTCTGCCGCCAGCAGCAAATGCGAAAAAACAGTGGCAGCGTTGCCAACATGCCGCCTCTGATGTACTGAGTTCCTCTCGACCACCACAACGAAACCCCTGGTTTGATGATGAATGCCGGCAAGCACATGCAGCAAAACAAGAGGCGTACAAAGCGGCGCTGCATAGAAGGACTAGAGCTGCTTACGAGCTTTACGTGCGCAGGAGAAAAAAGGAACATCGACTTCTCAGAAAGAAGAAAAAGGAGCATGAGAAGCGCTCGATCGAGGAGATTGAGAGACTTTATTGCAGGAATGATGTTCGAAAATTTTACCAAAAGGTAAAAAGAATATGCCAGGGTTTCAAAGCCAGAACAGAAGCCTGCAGGGACGAAAATGGCAATATAGTAGTAGAATCGCAGTCGGTGCTGAGGATATGGAAAGAACACTTCTGCAGACTATTTAACGGCGATGATGACCAATATTCCGCTGTCAGACAGAAGGATGGTAAACGACCAACAAAGGCCTCATAGGGGCAGCATCCCCCGCTAGGTGTTGGTCCGCTAAGTAACGAGAAAGAGCCACTGCAGCCGAAAACCTAGCAGCTGTTAGTAAGCCCTACTCCCACCTCCTCGTGGTGCCATCTGGGAATTTTTTCGGAAATTGATAACGGGAGAGGACGAATGGCAAGCGTTTTGCACCAAAAAACAGGATAAGTGTCGGTTGGTCTGTGGCCTAGCGAGCCGCAACCGTAAAAAGAACGAATTGCTCCAAAACGGAAATGAACGCCTCGGACACGGGCGGATAATTTGATGACGGCCTTTGGCTATCGAACACGGAAGGACCTTATAATGCCAAATTCCTCCAATTGGAGCGCGACTTCGCACGGTATAAAATCGACATCTTAGGGCTGAGCGAGATAAGATGGTACGATGTTGAGGAATACATCTCCTCAACAAAAAGCGCTGTCATGCACTACTCTGGTAAACCAGCTGAAAGTGCACGGAGTTCCGGAGTAGGACTCATGCTAACTCCAGCAGCACGTAGTAGCCTCATATCCTGGAAACCCCATAGTGACCGGATACTGACAGCTAGGTTCCAGAATAGAGTTAGAAAAATTACCATCAAACAGTGGTATGCTCTGACTCTAGACTCGACTGAGGATGAAAAGGATGATTTTTATAGCCTACAACCAAACTCCTAATGGGGACATCGTAATGGTGATGGGAGATCTCAATGCCAAGGTGGGTAGCGACAACACCATGCTTACGCACGTGATGGGAGTTCACGGCGTGGGAGACCGTAATGATAACGGTGAGCGGTTTGTGGACTTCAGCAAGACCAACCGCTTAGTCATTGGAGGTACGCTGTTTAAGCATAACACCTGCAACAAGATCAGTTGGGTCTCTACTGATAGGCAAAGAACATCCAACCAGATCGACCATATTGCGATCAGTCGCCGCTTTAGAAATTGCCTCCTGGACGTCCGAAACAGACGTGGAGCTGATGTCGGACAATAACGATATAACCATCTTATGTTAGCTACTATACGCCTTCGTACTGCATCCATCAACAGCAATCGCTCAAACTTGTTCAACATTACCAGGTTCAATACTGACAGGTTTAGGGATCTGCAAGTGCGCCAACAATTCAGGGACCACCTTGCCTTAGACGCAGAAACAATCTGCAGCACAATACAGGAAAGCGTGGATGACCACTGGAATGCTGTGAAAAATATTTTTACAACTGGGGCACGCACCTATGTCGGTATAAAGCAGAATAACCACCGGAAATGGCTATTGGCAGACACCTGGAGACGGATCGATGAACGTAAAGCAATCAAGGCTCGGACTGCAGCGGCCTCAGCAGTAGAGTACCGAGCTAGAAGCCCAATATCGCGTGAAAAAGAAAGAAGTACAGCGTAGTGTAAGACGGGACGGACATTAGTACATCGACTCACTTGCCTCAAGGGCTGAAGAAGCAACAAGCAGGTCGACAGTAGGTCTGTTTATAACATCACCACGGAGCTCATTGGTGGTCGTAACTCCAAACAAAATCCAGTGAAGAGTTTAGATGGTAACCTTCTGATTTTGGATGAGCATCAGCTCACTAGATGGAGAGAACAATTCGCTACCGTCCTTAACCACTTAGACGATGGTGTTATGACCTCGAACAAGAACAAATTCCCGAATTCGCACCGGACCTCGCAGTAAAACCGAAGTAACAGCAGCAATCAAGTCCCTCAAGAAAAACAATGCGGTGGATATTGATAGCATCCCTGCCGAACTATTCCAAGCGGCGCCAAACACATCGGCTGAACAGCTACACCCGCTCATATGGAGAGCGTGGGAAAATGAACAATTTCCCCAGGAGAGGAAAAGAGGAATGATAGTCAAGCTTCCGAAAAAACGCAATCTGATGGATTGTGGAAACTGGAGATGTATATGCGTCCTACCGGCCGTAACCAAGATAATAGCTAGAATCGTATTAAAACGCATTAAGAAACAGTTACCTAGATTCAACTCTCCACGTCGAACAAGCAGGCTTTCGTGCTGGATCCTCCTGCATCGCATAAATACCCTAGAGATAATAATAGAGCAATGCGTCGAGTATAGGTCTCCCCTACATCTACTGTTTATCGACTTCGAGAAGGCTTTCTACATCTTGAATCGTGATGCTATCTGGTTGTCCTTGCGCAGGAGAGGGAAGTAAGTATCACGTCTTACACAATGATAAGGTGTCGGAGGATTTTGAAGTCCAGATTGGAGTACGTTAGGGTGCATATTGTCACCGCTATTGTTCTTAGTAGTCATCAGCGATGTGATCCGTGCAGCATTAACGGAAGGTAACAATGGAATTCGACGGACTATGACAACTTATCTTAAACGCCTCGACTACGGTGACGATGTTTGCCTACTTTCACATCGGATAATAGACCTTCGTCTGTTGGCTCAAAGTCTAGAAGCTGGAGCTTATGGGTTTAGCGAGGTTTCAACGAGGGCAAAACCAAGTATATGCTGTCAATAAGAAGAGACAACCAACACCAATGAATTGGACAGAACGTCACAGTGGGGAGCTATAACTTCGAGGTAGTAAGGGACTTTGTATACCTTGTCTCTGCTATAAACTCCAAAAACACAATCAGCGCAGAAATCAAGCGAAGAGTAACTCTTGCCAATCGACTCTGTGTAAGACTCTGATCATCACAGCGCTGAAACATGGACTTTATTAAAAGAGGATGAAGATATCCTTGGTCGCCTCGAGAGAAAAATTATTCGTAAGATATTCGGTCCCGTTTGCGTTGACGGGTTTTGGAGGAGAAGATTCAATCACCAACTATACGAGCTGTACAGCGACATCGACCTAGTCAAAAAACTGCGTATTGGACGTATGAGATGGCTAGGACATGTAGTGCGAATGGACACCAACGCTCCGGCCCGCAGAGTCTTCGAATCTAAACTCGAATCTTACCGTTCCCATTCTTCAGCTGCCTTGACGTGGCGGAACGGCTAAAGAGTCAATGACCCTAAGGGTTCGAAAGGACCCCAGGTGAGACATCGAACTAAAGGCTGAAGACGTCTTGACTGTGACGCAAAACCTGTTGACAGTATGATGGAAGAAACTTGTACGGTATCTACTCCAGGTGGTACTCGTGAAAACGATAATCCACCCGTGGTCTTTTTGACTACGGCCGGGACGAGGATTCTGGAGGTCCCAACCACCATACTTTTACCCCCCGCCTCTGGCGTTGAATCAGAAGCAGTAGCGACGCTTGTTTCAGAAGACCCCTGCAGCTCTGTCTCTGACTCGTTTGGTAGACTGGGCTGGAATGGCAAAGAAAGTGGCGGAAAGGCTTCGGCTGGAACGTCTAATCTCTGTCTCAATAGAAGGGTAGCTGGTCGAAGTTGTGTCGGTGACGGTTTAACTCGGAAAACCAATAAGGCTGAACGAGCTCCCGAAACGGCGCCCTCCGATGGGCTCCTGACTAAGAGTCAACTGAAAAGGAGAAGAATGAAGGCGGCGATGGCGCGGTGCAAAGAGGCTGCAGAGTCAACTGAAGGCGCAAGCGCCGAAAGCAGTCATCCTTCAGTAGCGACAGGAAAGAAGCCTAGGTCGACAGAAAGTATTCCAACTGGAGCCGATCAATCCCTCAGACCTAACGCTGGCTCCTTTTCGGTCGGCTCGAACAGGTCCAATCTGGTGGAGCAAGTTTCGCCTGCTCTTTTTGGTGGAAGCGTGTGCGCATCTGATGCGCGCTCTTCTGTCGGGCACACTCTTACCGGTGGCGTTATCTGCGCACAAAATCTGGTGGATACTGGTGCTGTTACCCCTAAAGGTCCCAGCACTAGCGGACAGAAAATGGCTGACGCAGGCAATGCCACGGGTAGGGGCGCTCGCCTCGCCGGAAGCATGTGCACACCTAGTGCGCGCCGTTCTGCTAATAAAACTGCGACTATATCTTTGATATTTTCGCAGATAAACCTCCACCACTCAAAGGCTGCTACCGCTCTCTTAAGTAGCAGACTTTCCGTGGTGCGTACAAAACCCCACATAACATCTGTCCAGGAGCCATACGTGCGGAACAAGCGCATATGTGGTTTTGGGGGTGTTCGTGGAGTAATGGTGCTATGTGACGAGCGATCTGAAAGACCGAGAGCTTGTCTAATTGTGCCGAATTTCCTCTCAGTAACCAAGCTTGGACAATTTTGTGGACAGGACCTGGTTGCTGCAGCTGTAAGCTACGAAACGACCGGAAGTTGGAAAACCTTCGTCGTTGCGTCGGCTTACTTCCCTTATGATCCGGTAATGCCTCCACCACCGAAGGCGGTTGCCGAACTCATAAAGTACTGTGACACTCGGGAGATGGGACTAGTCATGTGTTGCGACGCGAATGCTCAGAATACAGTCTGGGGCAGCAGCAAATGTAACATACGAGAAAACCATCTCCTAGATTTTAGACTATCGTCTGGCATGGTAATTAACAATGTTGCCTCCCAGCCAACTTTTGTTACGGCAAGGAGGCAGGAGGTAATTGATTTGACTTTATCTAATAGGTATTTCAAGTCAATTACTAACTGGAGGGTACTGCCGGAGGTGTCCTTGTCAGACCATAGATACATCGCTTTCCAAATCGAATGCGAGGCCATAACTTTGCAGGAGAGGAGGAATCCGAGGAAAACCAACTTGGTGCGGTTTAGGGAAGAGCTAGACAGATCTGTCAAAACTCCAACTAAACTCAGAACGAAACGAAAGGTTGAGGATGCTGTTCAAAACCTGACTAGTGTCCTTACCAGCTGTTTTGAACTGACGTGCCCATTGACAAAAACCCCCTGCAGAACTCCGGTTCCCTGGTGGAGCCCAGAACTGCAGCGACTTAGGAAAGAATCCAGAAAACTTCTAAATAGGTCACTCAAGACAAATTTAGAAGGTGACTGGAATCTTTTTAGATCGAAGCAAAAATACTACAAGAAGTTAATTCGGTTGTCGAAAAGTGCTTCTTATAGAGATTTTTGTGAAAAGATCGAGACACTCGGTGAAACCAGCAGGTTGGTTAAGGTTCTCAAAAGGGGCAAGCCGACCAAACCGGAGTCACTGAGAAAATCTGATGGCAAGTTTACTGAGACGAAAGCGGAAACTTTTAGTCTTCTGCTGGAGACTCACTTTCCTGGCAATCGGATAATCACTAGGTCGCAGCTTGGCCCGCTTACCCAGGCTGAGCTTGATCTAAGTCAGAAAACTCGGCGCAGCTGGTATATTGCATCAGCCGTGGTAACAGATGAGGCCATCAAATATGCTGTGGCATCTTTTGATGGTTTCAAATCGCCTGGCACCGATGGAATATATCCAGCTATGCTGCAACAGGGTATAGATCAGCTATTGCCAACTCTGAAAAGAATTTTCACCGCTGGCTTGGCGCTGGCATATATTCCTACACCTTGGCGGACAGTCAGAGTAGCTTTCATACCGAAAATTGGTAAGGAAGACTATTCGCTCCCCAAGAGTTTCAGACCTATAAGTTTGACATCCTTCTTACTGAAAAGTATGGAGAGACTGGTAGAATTTCACGTGCGCAAAGTTGCTTTGAAACTGCATCCACTATCGGAGATGCAGCATGCCTATCAGCGTGGGAAATCCTGTGAGACCGCACTTCAAAATCTAGTGGCCAGAATTGAATGCGCGCTTGATAGGAGAGAATACGCGATGGGTATCTTCATCGACATTGAGGGTGCTTTTGACAATGCGACTTTTGACTGCATGTGCGACTCTGCCAGACAACACGGGGTAGATGAAACATTAGTGTTGTGGATTAAAGCAATGCTAATGAATAGAACTTTGGTAGTGGATGCGGATTGTGGCCAATATGTTATGACAGGGGTAAACAGGGGCTGTCCGCAAGGTGGCGTTCTGTCTCCATTGTTATGGTGCATGGTGGTCAACTCTCTGTTGAACACTCTAAATAGTTCTAACGTCTACGCTCAGGCATATGCGGATGATGTCGCCGTACTTTCTGTCGGGCCATGCCTGGCGACGGTCTGTGCTAACGCGCAGGCGGCGCTGGACATGATCGATGAATGGTGTACTAGGAGTGGGCTTTCGGTGAATCCTCTTAAGACTGAGGTTGTTCTTTTTACGAGAAGGAGGATCTTGACCGGTCTGACTCAGCCAGTACTAAAAGGCGTCACCATTCGCATTTCCAATGAAGCCAAATATCTGGGAGTGATTTTAGATAAGAAACTTCATTGGTCCAAACACGTCGAGTCGAAAACATCCAAGGCGCTCTCAGTCTTCTGGCAGTGTAAGGGTGCTTTTGGCAAGACTTGGGGCTTATCACCGAATAAGGTTCTCTGGATCTACATGGCTATGATAAGACCATTCCTCGCATATGCGTCGGTTGTTTGGTGGAAGGGGCTCTCGCGTAAATATGTGGTTGCCTTTTGTGCGAAACTCCAAAGAACGGCTTGTCTCGGCTGCTCGGGAGCTTTCCCGAGTACGCCTGGCTCTGCTCTAGACGCTTTGCTGAACTTACCTCCCCTTGATACTTACATATATCATGGGTTGCACTATCAAACCCATCCATCGTCTTAGGCGAGGCGGTTTTTGGTATACTCCACACTGGAACTTTGATGAACTTGCGCGACACTTATCTTACGACTCCTGTCTTATAGATATGCCGTCTGATGCAATGACACCAGAACTCCAGCTGATGCGCAAATTCAGAGTCGACTTTCTTTGTGTCCAGGACTGGCTTCGGTCAGAGTCTGAGCCGGGAATGGAATGTAGTCGTATTTTCACGGATGGTTCCAAAACCAGTCAAGGGTCTGGCGCTGGGGTCTTCGTGAAAGTCGACAACATTAGACTTCACTTCTCGTTAGGCAAATATGCGTCTGTTTTCCAAGCGGAAACTTATGCAATCCTAATGGCCATGAACTATGATGTGAAGAACAGGTGGAAGGGACGTAGCATTTGTGTCTGTAGTGACAGTCAGGCTGCACTTAAGGCCTTGCTTAACCCTTTAACCACTTCCAAAATAGTTCGTGAAACCAAAAACTCTTTAAATTGGGTGCAAGGCTGAATTCTCTGTCTCTTATCTGGGTCCCAGGTCACACTGGGATCTTGGGGAACGAGATCTCCGATGAGATTGCTAGACAAGGCTCAGAGGAGGCTTTCTCAGGTCCCGAACCCGCGTTGGGTCTTCCAGCGTCCTCGGTTAGGGCTTCCATTGACGATTGGGTCTCTCACGAGCACAATTGTGTGTGGCATGACTCTCCAGGTTGCAGGTTGACTAAACGCATGCTCCCGGACGTCTGTAAGAAATCAGCGGCATTCTTGCTGTCTCTCAGCAGAAAAGACTGTAGACAACTTATCGGCGTCTTGACAGGCCACTTCGCTTTTGCCAAGCACCTTAACGTGTTAGGTTTAAGTGACACTACAATCTGCGACGCTTGTGGAGAGAGCGACGACACCGCGGAACATTATCTCTGTGAGTGTCCGACGTTTGCTCGTATCAGGTGGCAGATCTTCGGTGCGGATGTAGTGAGTGCTGGTACTGTAAGCTCTTCATCACTGAAGTGCTTGCTTGGCTTTCTTCGAAAGTCAAGGAAATTCCAATAAAATGGGTAAATCAGGGTTTGCTCTCTGGCAGTACAATGGACCAGTTGTGTCTGAGTGCTCCAGTCGAGTGTTTCCTATCCCGACAGTCAAAAAAAAAAAAAAAAAAACCACGCAGTAGAGGACCTTCTCGCCGCAGGTGGCGCGCACAAGTTCAAGGTGACCTCGACCAACTTGTAGTACGCAACTGGAGGCAATTAGCTAAAGGCCGAGCTAAATGGAGAGGCATGTTGGTTGAGATCCAGGTTCACCCCGAACTGTAGCGCCACCTAAGTAAGTAAGTATATGTACTTCATACTTATCACTCATCTTATTCTTAATCGCATCGCCGATTTTTTTCACCGCCTCCTCACTTCTTCTTCTTCTTCTTCTTCCTTTTATCAGCGAGTTTATGATCCGAAAATAAGGGATCATAACCCTCCCACTGGGCGCCGTGGCGTAAGTGGTTAGTGTGTCGGATCACTACGCGTGAGGTTCCGAGTTCGAATCCTACAAAACACCAAAAAGTTTTTTCACGGTCCCACCTCTCGCGAGCGTCTGACAAACATCCGGGAGTATTGTTGTCTCGAAAAAGCTTCTCAAATCGCCGTTCGGATACGGCACTAAACTGTAGGTCCCTTCCATTTGTGTGAAAAATATATCGCACACAACATGAGTGGTTGCGAGAAGCTAGGCCCTGGTACTTAAAGAGCTGTTGCGCCAAATATTTTTTTTTTTTTTATTTTTTTTTAACCCTCCCACTTCACCGCATTTCTTCTGATCCGCCTGTGGGGTTCGCCTACCTACCGCCTCTTCACTGTGACAACATATAGCAATCGAACCATTTTTTTCTCTCAAACATGTTATTTACTTTAACAGAAAGGGTCTATTTTTAGGCTTCACTAACACAGGCGCAATCTCAGTTGGTTTATTAAGTAATTCGGCATATGATGGTTTTGACGTTTGTTTTACTCTCACCTCGGACTCTTTATTACGGGTATTTACTACTTCACTCTTTAAGTCATCAATTTTAATAATTTTTCTCACTCGCACTTTCCGATGCTTTAACCAACAAATTACCTTTTAACTCTTTCACTGCTTCTTTCTCTTTCTCGCTTTTACTTTCATATCCTCTTTAAGTGCAATAACTATATCAATGATTTGCATGGCTAGGTCATTAACACTCTTGTTCAGTATGTCAACGATTTTTTCATATTTTGATTGTTGCGATTCCAATTGCTTCTCTTAATAGGCGTTTTTCTTTTTTCGTTCGAACAGAGCTCGAGCACATCGAGCGTGCTCTGAACGTACTCTGAACCGAGCGTGCTCAAAGCGCTCTGAATTGTTTATGAAACACAATTGAGCACTCTGATGTCATTTGATTGGCAATTATAGGTTAAGCTGTCAAAATATGAATAGAATATTTATTGATAGTTATTTTTTATGTTATGTTTACTTTCTGCACCAGAACAACAAATTTCGTCCGCCATTTCAATTGCTTTGCAATTTTTTTTTCTTTGTCCTCTCCTGTCAAATATTAAAAATGGCTGTGCTCAGGATTTTGTTCTGAACGCTCGGTCAAATTATTCAGAGCTCATAGAGTGCGCTCTGAGCATACTCTTGTGGCGTTTCACAGAACTCAGCAGTCCACGAAATTTGTTGTAGAAACAAAATTAAATTTTTTAATGAGTCGTCTCAAGAAACTTATCGAAGCAAATCGTGTTTTATTTGTTTTCGTTTTTTCGAAATAAATTAATTTTTTTCGTTTTAAAAAATAAATTAATTCTCGAATTTTAATCTGTGCACTGATATTACCTTTGTTGATAGCGAGACGGCGAACATGACCGCCGTCGACCCGCTATAATTGGTGACCCCGACGTGATGCCAGTGCACACAATTCTCGGAGCGGAGCCGGACGATTCACTGACGCACCAGAAAACGCTGTACTGACCGCCGCCTGATGAACAACTGCGGAACCAACAACCACTGAAGCGACCGGCCGGACCAATACCAGCAGAACCAGCAACCACGGCTGAACCAACGCTTGTGGAGCCAACAACCACTGAACGGACCATTAACGGACCGAGGCTAGACCGACGCCTTCAGGATCAGCAACCGCTGAGCCAACCGCGTCTGGATCGATGTCCGCAGGGGCAGCAACCGCTTAGCCGACCACGTCTGGACCGACGCCTGCAGGGCCAACAACCGCTGGATGGAACACGGCTGGAGCCGACGCTTGTTGAGCCAGCACGGCCAACGAGGCCAAGCACGCTCATGCTTTAGCAGGGCTCAACATGCTGCAGCACGGCCAACTAGGCCCAACACGCTCCAGCATGGCCCAATACGCCTCAGCGTGGGCAACGAGGTTCAACACGCTCCAGAACGGCCAACTAGGCCCAGCGCTGCTCAACATGCTGCAGAACGGCCAACTAGGCCCAACACGCTCCAGCATGGCACAGTGCGCTTCAGCTCCAGCCCGTCCAACGAAGGCAAGCACGGTCACGCTTCAGCAGGGCTCAACATGCTACAGCACGGCCAACTAGGCTCAACATGCTACAGCACGGCCAACTAGGCCTAACACGCTCCAACATGGCCCACGCTTTAGCGCGGCCAACGAAGTCCAGCACGCTTCCGCCCCCAGCACAGCCAACGAGGCCCAGCAAGCTCCAGCACGGTCAGCGAGGCTCAGCACGCTGCCGTTTCCAGCCCGTCCAACGAAGACAAGCACGGTCACGCTTCAGCAGGGCTCAACATGCTACAGCACGGCCAACTAGGCCCCACACGCTCCAGCATGGCCCACGCTTTAGCGCGGCCAACAAGGTCCAGCACGCTTTGGTTCCCAGCACAGCCAACGAGGCCCAGCACGCTCCAGTATGGTCTAGCTAGGCTTAGCACGCTCCGACACGCCCGACTAAGCCCGCACGCTTCAGCACGACCAACCAGATTTCGCATGCTTTCGCTCCCAGCATGGTCAACCAGGCACAGCGTGATCTTACTCAATACGACCAACGCTGCCCAACACGACTCAACGCGGCCCAGCTCGCCTCCAACATGCTCAACACGGCCAACACGACTCAACGCGGCCCAGCATGCCTCCAACATGCTCAACACGGCCAACCCGACTCAAGGCGGCACAGCACGCCTCCAACATGCTCAACATGGCCAACGTGACCCACATACACCTCAGCAAACGCCATCCGCCTCGCATTGGCTCCTTACAATCGTAATTGCAACTGCATTACTGGAGGGGGAGTACTGTGGCGTTTCACAGAACTCAGCAGTCCACGAAATTTGTTGTAGAAACAAAAGTAAATTTTTTTAATGAGTCGTCTCAAGAAACTTATCGAAGCAAGTCGTGTTTTATTTGTTTTCATTTTTTCAAAATAAATTAATTTTTTTCGTATTTTAAAAATAAATTAATTCTCGAATTTTAATCTGTGCACTGACATTACCTTTGTTGATAGCGAGACGGCGAACATGACCGCCGTCGACCCGCTATACTCTGAACGAGAAAAGAAAAACGAATTCCGAGCTAAAAAAGAAACACATCTAATGTTTTAGAATCTTATTGGGTATCACCATTGTAAATACATCTAATAATATTCTCATCAGACGAAATTTATTCTTACTGTCAGTATTCGCTAGGTGGTGTGTGCTTGCTTTTCACAGAAAAGTGTCAATCGAAATCGAAAGGACAAAGCACAAAGAAGACGAGAAAATTAAGAAAAAAATCTCTTCGAGGTAGTGTACATATGTACGTATTAGTGTGGGTATTATTTTGAGAGGTGAGGGTCATGTTGGTATGTGAGATATTATGTCGGGTTGTAGGAGTACGTTTCGTAATTCTTTGTTGTTTTTTTGCTATTTAACTTAATTATCAATCAAGTTATTTTGCAATATGCAAACACTCAAACGTTGCCACATTTCATTATTAATATAATAAGCAACATTGCTATATTTTAGGTTTTGATGCATAACGATTTTTCTTCTTGTTAATATACACATATTTGTATATACTCGTAGGTACATTTATAACCATGTGTATGCATTTGCAAATAATATTTAATACATATTCTAATATTTAATACCCCAGATAGAGATTTGGTTTTTATTATTTACAAACACTGAATTAAATATCGGTAATAACGATATATTAAAACGACACTTTTTTCACTTTTTTGAATAAAATATCGGTTACCACATTAATATACTACTTCTTTATAAATTATATTATTGCAATGACTAGATGTATTACACATGTATTTAAGAAATAAGTGATAATTATATTATTGCTATATATTATGTTTATATACATATATAGATACGTAAGTTGAGATTAAATGTTTTATAGATGTTTCATGCTTTTCACTCCACCTAAATCTTAACTCATTTTCTTTATTGAACATTTTATCAGGCCAATTATTATGAACTTAAAAATAAAATCTTTGTGTTCACATGTCAAGGGCTTGCTAACTTCAGTTCTGTCCAAGTATGTACCAATTTCATAAATTTAATCACGCCATTTTCTTTATGCTGCCTATCTGCAAATTAAAACTGTAATATTTTCTTAATCCTTTTAATCGTATATTCAAATGCTATCGACTTACTTACTTACTTAGGTGGCGCTACAGTTCGGGGTGAACCTGGGCCTCAACCAACAAGCCTCTCCATTTAGCTCGGTCTTTAGCTAATTGCCTCCAGTTGCGCACTCCAAGTTGGTCGAGGTCCCCTTGAACTTGTGCGCGCCACCTACGGCGATGATTCCCTCTACTGCGTCGTCCCTCCGGGTTAGATTCGAAGACTCGAAGACCGGAGCGTTGGTGTCCATTCGCTCTACATGTCCTAGCCATCTCAGACGTCCAATACGCAGTTTTTTGACTAGGTCGATGGCGCTGTACAGCTCGTATAGTTCGTGATTGAATCTTCTCCTCCAAAACCCGTCAACACAAACGGGACCGAAAATCTTACGAAGAATTTTTCTCTCGAAGCGACCAAGGATATCTTCATCCTCTTTTAATAAAGTCCATGTTTCAGCGCCGTAAAGCAGGACTGGGATGATCAAGGTCTTATATAGAGTCTCCTTAGTTGTTCGAGATAGGGCTTTACTGTTGAATTGCCTTATAAGCCCAAAAAAACAGCGATTGGCAAGAGTTATTCTTCGATTGATTTCTACGCTGATTTTGTTAGAAGAATTTATAGCAGAGCCAAGGTAGACAAAGTCCCTTACTACCTCGAAGTTATAGCTGCCCACGGTGACGTTTTGTCCAATTCGTCGGTGTTGGTTTTCCCTTCTAGTTGACAGCATATACTTGGTTTTGCCCTCGTTTATCGCCAAACCCATTCTGGCCGCTTCCGCCTCAATGCTTGCAAAAGCACCGGTGACAGCCCGCTGAGATCTTCCGATAATGTCTATATCGTCGGCGTATGCAAGCAGTTGTACAGACTTGTAATAGATTGTGCCTCCGGTGTTGGCTTGTGAGTTCCGCACAATCCGTTCAAGTACAATATTGAAGAAGTCACATGACAGCGCGTCAGCTTGTCTAAAGCCTTTTTTGACATCAAAGGTCTCGGTGAGGTCATTACCAACCTTGATGGAGCAGCGAGCGTTCTCCATCGTCAGCCTGCACAGACGGACAAGTTTGGCAGGGATGTCAAAACTAGACATGGCTCTATAAAGCTCTTCTCTATAGATGCTGTCATAAGCGGCCTTGAAATCGATAAAGAGGTGGTGAGTATCGATTTGGAATTCTTGGGTTTTCTCCAGGATCTGCCGAAGTGTGAAGATTTGATCGACGGTGGACTTTCCTGGCCTGAAACCGCACTGATAGGGTCCAATCAGGCTGTTCATAAAAGGTTTCAGGCGTTCACACAATATCGCAGAAAAGATCTTGTATGCGATGTTGAGGAGACTGATGCCTCTATAATTGGCGCAGTTGAGGGGGTCTCCTTTCTTGTGGATGTGCTATCGACGGGGCCGTTAAATTTCCAAATTCGGAAAGCGTTTTATTCGTTTTGTATGCTCTTGACTTGATTAGACCTGTTTGCTCTCTGGATGTGAGTTACCTTCAGCAGTATATCCAGCCATCAATTTGCCAGCTACAAATAAAGAGATTAAGGAAATGCACAGACTTATTTAATTCAAGAAAAGGAGCGTGTGACACATTCAAATGTTGTATGAGAACAAAATTACAAGTCACGAAAACTAAATTTCAAAAGTCAAAGAGCATTTGATGACTTTGCTTGATATCAAAAAATTTGTTTGTTGATTCAACATTCTCTTCACTTATCAAACATTTTTTGCAGCTCTCGCAATTAAATTTGTTTGTAATCTTAGAAGCCGCAAATCTGGCATTATACGTCAGAGCTGTTTCTTGCAGCTTTTTCGAGCATCCTTTAGATATGACTATTTCAGTAGAGTTTTCATTTGTCAATTCTTCGATTTCGTTATCCAAATCTTGTTTGTTCTAAATTTTAGTTACAGGGTATTCCTCCAAGATAACTACTTCCATTGGGGTTTCAACATCATAGTCTTCTATTGTAATTCTACTTCATCGTAGTCTGTTTCATTCAGCAATGATTCAGCTCCAGATCTGAATGATCAGCGGACTTAAGATTCTAAAAAATTATTTGCTTAAGATTTCTTATAAATCGATAAGCTGGCGGGTTTCTTTCATATGACTTTCTATTCGTTCTAGCCATTGAGAACAAGTTCTCTGCAACATCAGTAGTAAGGTATGCAATGAGAAGGACTTGTTGTTCGTCTTTTAATTTTTCCCATATTTGTTCTATCCCAAGCAGTGTTTGCTGCAAACCAGTAAAGCAGTATGTTTTTCATCTTCTCGGTTGACTATTTTTATTTTTAGTACTCCGTAATGTGTCACTGTAGTGGCTTAAAGGTTGCTTGAAGTCAAAGTAGAGGTATTTAACTTATCAAATAAACAATTCATACTTTTCTATCAGCGTTTTATAGCAGTTTGCTGCAATAGCATTAAAAATTCCAGTCGAAACATTTCCGGTAAAAACCTGCGTGGCCAACCTAATGGGCAATTTTTGAAAGACATTCTGGCTTATATGGCTTTTCGTTAGCATAAAACAAACTTGAAATTTCAATTTAAAAAAATGTCTTATTCTCATTTGCTCTGAGCATTTTGTATACCTTTCTATTATTACTGCCTTGATTACAGCATACAGCAATAATAGTCATGTATGAGAACTTGTTTTTTTTTTTAGCTTTCGACGGGCACTAAGAAAAAATTCTATTTTAGACTCATTAGAGTGCTCCTCTCCACGGAAATCTTTAGTAAAAGGCGAAAGTTTTATTCGACACTGAAGAGAAGCCAGAGCTGTATTGTATTGTTGATATATTCACGGAAAATGCTCAATTGAAATAGCCAGTTTACCAAAAAGCCTATATTCGGATGTACCACGAAATATAGAGATTATTTCATGACCTGCACAAGTACAAAGCTTTCATATTTACCATATGTGGAATGCTCTTCCGAACTCTATTTTTCCTCTCCATTATAACCTACAGACATTTATGACAAATGTGCATGGATACCTTGTTTTTAATCCTTATCTCATTAATGCTCACGCTACATACATCTGTTTCCAAACAATACATAAAAAAAAGGGAAGTCGAGCCCCTTTAGCGCGAGTGAATAATTGTAGCAAAAAAATATAAAAATGTTATCCGCCAGAACCAAGAAAAGAAAAAGAATATATACATATGTACAATTGTAGATACACAAGTAAATACAAAGCTGCACACCGTATACAACATGGTAGAAACTTCACACCGCACGTTGTTTGTTAAAGTTTTTTTTTTATATTCCCACTTTCCACCTAATATCGGCTGTTTCTTTTGGTGCTTTTTTACTTTGCTCTCTTAAAAGTGTGCAAGAGTGTAAATCGTTGGTTACTTCAGTTCTCACTAGAGGCGGTAGTGTCAATTTCCTCAAGTGATACTACTATTAGATGTATATACAATGGTATCACCAAACAATCATTACACCATTAACCAAGATTTTTATTTCCTTTCAGAAGCGTATCATACTCCGATAATTTGCCTTCACCTTTTACATTTGCTTTCCTTACGGATTCGAGTATATTATCTTTCCAATTATGTTTCCAGTCCAAAATAATACTGTGAAGGAGAGTGATACCATTTATTGTAGGAGGGTCTATAAGGGAAACTTTGTATTTCCTCATAAAGAGAACAAGCTCTCTTTTATGAGGTCATGAGTCTACATTTTTAGGCCCATCTGGTGAGCCACAGGAGAGCATATTGGAGGATTTCGTTGAGAATGTTTGGGTGTTTGCCATCTGCATAGGCAACCACTCTAAATCCTGTCCATTACTGGTCGACTAGCTGCCCGTTCCTGAAGAAAGGAGACCTTCTAAACTACGCCAACTACAGAGGTATAAGTCTCCTCAACATCGCATATAAGATCCTGTCTACCGTATTATGTGAACGCCTAAAACCGATCGTCAACTTGATAGGTCCTTATAAGTGCGGTTTCAGGCCTGGAAACCACCATTGACACTATCACACTACGGCGGATCTTGAAAAAAAACCCATGAATATAAAATCGATACGCACCACGTCTTCATCGATTTCAAAGTTGCCTATGATAGCGTGTATAAAGACGAGTTATACAGAGCCATGTCTAGTCTTGATATCCCTGCCAAGCTCGTCCGTTTGTGCAGAATGACGATGGAGAACTCTCGCTGCTCCATCAAAGTCGGTAAGAACATCACCGAACCGTTCGATGTCAGGAAAGGTTTTAGACAAGGTGACGCGCTTTCATGCGATCTCTTTAACATAGTACTTGAGAGAATTGTACGAAACTCACAAGCCAGCACCGGAGGTACAATCTTTTACAAGTCTGTACAACTACTCGCTTATGCCGATGACATTCACATAATCGGAAGAACTCAGCGGGCCGTCAATGGAGTATTGGCGAGTATTGAGATCGAGGCAGCAGATGGGTTTAGCGGTCAATGAAAGCAAAACAAAATATATGCTGTCTACAAAAAACGACATCCAACATCGGCGTCTTGGACAGAACGCCACAATGGACAGATATCATTTTAAGGTAGTAAAGGATTTTGTCTACCTAGACTCTATGGTAAGCTGTGCAAATGACATCAGTGGGGAGATCACACGAAGAATTACTCTTGCCAATCGTTGTTTCTATGGGCTAAGACGGCAATTGGGTAACAAAGCCCTTTCTCGAACTACTAAGGTAAATCTTTATAAGACACTAATCATCCCAGTCCTGCTGTACGAGTATGGCGCAAAGGCATGGGCTTTGTCAAAACCGGATGAAGATGCCCTTGGTTATTTCAAGCGAAAAGTTCTTCAAGTGAACTTTGGCCCCGTCTGCAAAGACGGTGAGTGGAGGAGAAGGTACAATGCCGAACTATACGGCCTATATAAGGACATCCACTTACCCAGAAGAGTTCACATACAGCGACTAAGATGGCTGGGTTATTTAGAGCGGATGGAGCCCAATGTTCCCGCCAAGAAAGTCTTCGAATCCACCCTGGATGGCGCAAACAAGTGGAGGGGGACCTCAACCAACTTGACGTGTGCAACTAGAGGCAGCTGGCTCGTAACCGTGCTGGCTGGAGAGGTTTGTTCGTTGAGGCCCAGGTCCACCCCGGACTGTAGCGCCACCTAAGTAAGTAAGCAGCCCGTTCACTACTAGATTTCACAGAAGAGGGGACAAGACAACACCTTACGGTGTTCCGCAACTGACAAGTCTTATATTCAAGACCACACCTTGCGATGTTCCGCATCTGGTAAGTCTTCTAGTCGCCATTGAATGCGGCACGTAAAATCCAGCGGCTTGATTTTGTAACAAGTCACATCAGGTGGAATCGAGAGTGGCATACCGTTATCTTTCCTGATAAAAAAAAATTTAATTTGGACGGGCCTGATGGATACAGCTGTTATTTTCATGATTTGAGAAAAGAAGAAATGCATCTTCAAAGGCGGCACAGCAAAGGAGGTGGCAAATTTGATGACCTTTCTGGGAAAAGCGTCATAAAAGTTGCATTTATCAACTTAATCCCAATTTTTGTTTGCAATATAAAAATAATAATATATCCTTCATTCCTTGTGCAATTGGTTTTTCCCAGATTAGCGAAGGGTTTGAAAAATATCGTAAAATTAAAACAAAAAAATGCCTGTCCGTAATCAAGTGAGACGGAGTGTAAATGGAATGCATTCCGGCTTATAAGGTGATATAGGAAGCGTGATAAAGTCATTCACAGACAAGGATAGAGCCATCGACATATCCTGGGTCGCAATGTTTAGAGACTTCGCTTCTCCATCCACGCTGGGGAGGACGTCGGTCAGCAACCGACCAAGAAATGGTCTCATCTAAATCTATGCCCGTGGCACTAAAAAGACCGAAGACGGAAACAATACAGAACACGAGCAACAACAGATAAAACTGGCAGGAGGTCGCTTGAACGGAGAAAGAATGGCCCATTGCTCAGGACTAAGGGCACTTTTAAGCCTTACACCGAGTCTCCACGAGACATATTTATTTCAAACATTATGTCAGACATCATGTCCGAAATTTTTTTTTTTTATTCGGTAGGCAAATTATGTCAAGAAATTTGATTTTCAACCATATCACGTAAGAGCAAGCAACGACCAATTCTTGCTTGGCACCGAGTCTCCACGAGACATATTTATTTCAGACTTCATGTCAGGCACCAATCAGCCATGTTTTTTTCGTAGTAAAACTCAAATTGACACTCCCTGTCAAATTTATTTCCACAAAGATGGCAAAAAATAAAAGCAGAAATCGATTTCTTAAATGAGTTATTTTAAGAAATTTGCGGTCTCCACTGGAAATTTCGATTGCTTTAAATATTTCTTGCAATGAATTATTGCCAGTGGAGACCAGGGGTTATGGCGGTCCAGACAAAGGCTCACAACACAAACCTAGAGCGTGGCAATGGTGCAGTGGATAGTGTGTTTGCTCGTTAACTGATGTGTGCAAAGTCCCAACGGGGAACAGCAATCATCAGACACCCGAGTATAAAAATAAAAACGAATAACATCGAAGTTTTTTCTAACCACTGCACCAACGAGCTCCTACGACGATCGGTTCCACGCACTGGAGCAACTCGAGGACAACACCTCGACCAACGTTCGTCAACCTCAGCTACACAGCTGCTACAATAACAACACAAACCTAGGTTTTTGCAAGGCGTTCTAGAGGTAACGTGCACGGCAAATACACGAGGTACGCTAGTATGGTATGTCAGGAGAACTAGTACGAGTATGTTCTGAACGAGAAGGGATAGCCAATCGTCATTCACTTCAGTGGGCGACAGACTCAGAACAGAAGACATATCTTCCTCAGTTGATATCTAGTTACCATGCCCTGAATGATACTAAGCATTTGACTATTCCTCATTTCATGTTAAGAACAGTTCATTTGGTAGAGCCTTCCGACATGTTTAATACCATGTGGGATTATCTACATCTTTGGTGCGGTATTATTAGTAGTAGCGATTTCAGCAGGATGACCCAATCTGTCGAATCGTCAACCTGATTCACAAGGATGCAAGGCTAAGGTTAAATCAGCCGCTCCTCACATGCCCTCAACTAGTAAAACACCGAACTATCCTGCGATGGACCTTTCCCCTACCGACTTCCTCGTTCGACCAAACAGGAATTTAAATAACAAAACAAAAACTTCAGACGAAACAACAAAACACTTCGAGGACATGGCCATATGTTTCAATATAAGGGTGTTGCAGATGAATATTGATGATGACTACCGGACAGACCGATCCATCCTATTTATTGACTTTGATGTGTACGTTTGCCTCAGAGGCGCCAGTCTGCAAGTCTTTTCCGCTTCCTAACCTTCTGCAATGGTGGCTAACATTACACGAGTGCCTAAATTATAGTCTGCAGTAATCAGACTTTTATAAACTGAAGTCTGCGGTCTTCCGGATGGGTATACTTGGGCAAGATGCCAATTTAACTATCGTCCATAAAGACGAAATTCCAGTACAGCCTAGGGCCACAGTATGAATCCCATCAGATCGTAGTGAGATTACGAATGTCCTTCGCCATCAAATGAAGCTAGGAGACTGCTTTCCCTGTCACATAACCCGAAGTACCTTGAGCTTCTCTGTAGGAAGAATTGTCGGAACATCTACAAGATGGAGGAACTTCATCTAAGTATGTATGTTTTTTAATATTAAAATTTCAGAGGTCAAAATCATACCTTCGTGTCGCTAGAACTAAGCAAAGAAAAGCTAATATAAATCTTCTCTGCGTACAGTCTCTATGAAGATACGAGGCTCTTACCAGCTATAAATATGCGCAGGTAGCAATGCTAATACCCCTTCACTCTATGCGGGACAGTACCGACAGTAATAATTGAGATGAGTGTTTACTTGACCGTTAATATAAACTAACTTTATCACAATTAAAAGGCAATTAAATACCGCGTTCATAGCTAAAAAATAAAATAGACAAGAAATCCCCTAGAAGACTTTTGTCAAAAATTTCCCAAAGGTAAAGGTATTAACTGAAAGGTAACACTGGTTATTCGCTTCCTTTTCTTCTTCCTTTCCACAATAGAGCCATTGAATATAAATCATATCGGCATGGAAGCTGGATGGTAAGTTGATTTGTAACATCAAATAAGATTGACTCAAATTGCTAACTTCTGTCGGATGTGGTGCTCCAAACCGAGCTGGTGTAGAACGCATATTGTTGTTTTAGCAACTTCGTGTTCTTGGATTGCAGGTTAGTTATTTCTAGGCACAGGAAATGAGTCACGTCGATGGACGGTTCCAGCCGGACAGTTGACGACGCTTTGTGTTTTGTGCGAACCGCTCATACAGTATGGACATTTGTGTTCGAGACTGGGATCAAGACGTGATTGGTAGCTATTTAGTAGTCGACACCATCTCAACTTAGTTTGGCGTGGTAGATGACGTATCTCATTGGCTTTTGGTGCGTTTTGGTGAGATGTTGCTTCTCAGTGAAGTAAGATTTAACACGGAGTACAACAAAAAAAAGTGACTTGGAATCACTTTAGCTTTTTTTCTCAGTCAAAACTGAATTGGGCTGTTTATTTTGCGCTACAAATTTCGCTAAGAAGAGCTTTTTCATTCAACTTGTGTGATTCAGCAGTATTTTACAAATTTAAGCACAACTTTTTCATACTTTTTAATTCAATTTCAATTTAATCACCAATCTTCAAACAATAAAAAAAGTTTTAAACCAGATTGACTTCCTAATATCGTAAACATCAAAATAAAGAAATGGGAAGATGATTATCATGCAGAGTACTGGGCCAAACTCAAGGGCCTAAGACAGGCAAAGAAGTTCATTAATCTCGACCGCTGCAAGGTTAAAAAGCTACTCGAGCTTAGGAAAGCAGACCTAAGAACCTTAACAGGCTACTTGACTGGTCATTGCCCACTCAGGTACCATCTGCACAAGATAGGAGTAGCGGATACAGACGAATGCCGGCTATGTGGAGAGCAAAAAGAGACGGCAGAACATATTCTTTGTGAATGCCCTATGGCCGCAAGAAAAAGACTTCTCCATATCGGAAGGGCTTTATTGAGTCCCTCTGGCTTCTGGAATATTGAACCTGAGCTTTGTTGGTTTATCAAGAGCCTTAACCAAGTTCTCAGCTAAACACCGGGCTGGCACAATAGATCTTATAGGTCGCAGTGCGTACAAAGCCCTAGTAAAGTAAAGTAAAGTAACCAAATTGACTTGGGATCGTTTTGTGGAGAAGCTTTCACTTTGCTTTGCATAATTCTCACCAAAATGAACCATATGGTAGGACATAGGACTATGTTCGGGCGATGATTTTCTACTATGGACAACATTTTAGTTTGTGGAGTCTAGATAGGAGCAGCGTAATTCGCTGCCGATCGCTTTATAGATTGCTAGCAGCTTTTCTTTGTGTTTTTCCCAGGAAATGTCTACCAGACTTAGCACGTTGTTAAGTGATTTGAGGCGGTTTTGGATGTTTGATGCGTGTGCGGAGAAAGTTAGCATGTCGATAATATGCGACTGCTATGTATATCGAGCTGTAGCTTCACTTCCTTTATCAGGAAGTGAACCGTGTGGATGAATTTCCGCTAATAGCTGTAGACTGAGGTTGTTAAGAACTATACTACGACAGCTAAGTAGTTGTTTAAAGTTATACACAATTCAGGTACGTTTAGGCTGGAAGCGATGATTGCACAGTCGTTCGCATATGACACAAAATTTATACCGTCAGATGGAGGAGGCAACTTAGAGATATTGAAGTTAAACCTTGTTTAAACCCTTGTAGAACGCATGGACAACAGAGTCGGCACTGAAGTGATGTCTTTAAGTGGGACAGCTTCAAACCAGCGCGTAGACCGGTGAATCATGGTAAGAAGATATCTATATCGTCTTTAAACCGGCATGATTACCAAATCAATATGCATATGATATGAACGATCACTTGGCAATGTTTTGGTTGTTTTGTTTCTTCACTCGACGACCAATTTCATTCTGCTGACAATATCACCACTGGAGAATATTCTTGGCCATGTTTGACCACAGGAAAAACTTGCTTTCTCTTCGTTGCTCGCCCGCTCGAATGAGATAAGCTGTGGTCTTTGTTAAACACTCGTCTGCGTAGAGCTTGAGGAACATAAAGTTGAATGGTTGTTCTTCCAGTACAGTAAACGATAGCACAGAATCACCAATTCACAGGGCTCGAA
The DNA here is from genome assembly GCA_945910035.1 of Brachypalpus laphriformis. NCBI lineage: Eukaryota > Metazoa > Arthropoda > Insecta > Diptera > Syrphidae > Brachypalpus > Brachypalpus laphriformis. Next base: position 108,776,265 of record OX246754.1, on the reverse strand, counting down.
GATTGTTTGGGTAGTCGATAAGCTGAAACAAGTCCTCGTCAACTTTTTGCATATCAGCTAGCTAACACATTTTCTTTGAGGCGTATTGTCCAATCTCTTCAATCAGTCTTGCGACTCGATCGTAGGCATCATCCGAATTTTCTAGGAAAGCGTAGATGAGCGGCTTATGATCAGATCGAATGACCAGTTCTCTGCTCTCGATGAATAGTTGAAATATCTATAAATAGCCAAAAGTGCTCTGTCGCACACCTCATACTTACTTTCTCGTTCGCTAAGTTTCATCGAGAATAAATTAAAATGGCTGTTTATGGCCATGTTATGGTCTAAAGCGGCTCCAATGGCATTGTCAGAAGCGTCACAACAAAGAACTAAAGGAAATTCTGCTTTAGGGTGTGTGTCCAAGCTGAAATTTTGCTATTCTTCTTTGCTCCTTTTGTGAGATCCACCAGAGGAACTTACACTTCAGCAGCATCGGGCAGACTGCTGCGATAAAAGTTCTACTATCCAAGGAATCTTCGCAACTTATCAATGCTGCCCCGCTTAGGGTGGTTCACGATCGGCTTGGGAAACATTTAGAATTATGAAGGCTTTCACACACCGCCGCGATAGCGATAACTATCGCCATAGCGATAAACAACTAAACACACCAGCGCTATAGCGATAGAAGTCTTCTTTTCATGTTTTTGTACTCCGCATTATCCAAATCATATAATATTGGATAATTTTTCACAGAAGAACTCAACTAGAGATGTCGTCGCATTTGTCTGATCCAGGCGTTTATAGGCCTGCCTTTCCTACATCGCGATGTCTTTGGAACGTGCATTGATATTACCTTTTTAACAGGGTTCAAATGATCTCTTCTTTGAACGTAGCAATACCGGCTGAGCCGGTCGCGCTCTATCTTTTGTACGATGGTTCCTTGATGTAAAAGCTTCCACGGATCTTCGAACTTCTTATTCGATCAAGCTTTGTCACACATGCTGTCATGCGAAGCATCTTCATCTCAGCTGCCGTTAATTTACTCTCATACGTTTTGTACATCGTCCTACATTGTGAACCGTATGTGAGCGCTGGACGCACAACTGTGGTGTAGAGCCTTCCTTTCAACTTAGGGGGCATTTTTCTGTCACAGAAGATAGCGGAATTTTCTCCCCATTTCATCCACCCTACACTTATGCGATGATTGATGTCGTCATCACAGGTTGCTTTGCTATTGATCATAGATCCCAGATATTTGAACTTTTCGCACTTGGGAAGCACTGTTCCATTCAAATAAATGTCTGGAATAGACCTGAGTGGATCAACGAACGGGCAGCACAAGTACTCTGTCTTTTTTGAACTAATGCGGTACCCATTTCCCTCCAGAACGTCCACCCACACATCAAGTGCTCATTGTAGGGATGTAGGATCTTCACTTATAATGTCTTCATCGTCAGCAAAGAAAAACTGATGTACCTTGGGGTTCATCACTTTACCTTCAAGCAGATATTAAAGGACTGTAATAAAGAGCAAAGGACTTAAAGCGCTTCCCTGATGCACCCCGACTTTGATTGGGAACTCTTCAGTTACTCCAGCGCGAAATATTACTCTTGTCTTTGCTCCTTCGTAGATGCCCATGATCATCTGTACATATGTTTCTGAAACCCCTCGATATCTTAGCGCCACACATATCAGATCTCGTGGTTGTCTGTCGAATGCCTTTTCGAAGTCAACCAATACAATATGCAAATCCTTTAAGGAATCACGATGTTTTTCCATTACGATCCTTATACTTTGGATACCCGTGCAGGGACGGGTTAAGAATGTCACAAAAAACTAGCGATTGTCGTAAAAGGCGACTAAGGGGACAAATCAGATCTAGGCAATGCAACACCCAATTGAGCCTAGCGACACAGATACTTAAAACCTTAACCTTAAAAACTCTCCCACAAGTGTGCATGCGAGTCCGTGGGTTGACACGACTGGAGATCACCGGTGTCATAGAAGAAAGATCAAACAATACTAAAACAGGAGCATGCACATGTCAAACAACAAACACCTTCGCAAGGTAGGGATAAATCCAAAACTGTATCATTATGGTAATACTTGCTAAAACGAAATGCACTAGCCCGCCAGGCACTACCACTGCTGTACATGGTACTAATCCTGGACCGAGCAGAAATGTTCGGGTCGGGGCTATACGGATTCCGGGGGCTAGCAAAATAATGAAACAGTTTCGTCAAAATTTGAGGAGCGCGAGTTGGAACATTGATGAATAGAAGGCGGGTGGATATCTTGTGTGTCCAAGAGACGAAATGGAAAAACACCGGAAATCGGGCGCGTTTCTTGGACGTTAGGACGAAAGATTACAAGATGTTCTACTACGGAACGGAAAAGGCTAGGAACGAAATCGGTATCATCCTTGCGACAAAGCTACTTGGTAACGTCTTGAGCATTTCGAAGTCCAGCGAGCGTTTGATGTCTCTCAAACTAGTAATACAAGGAGAGGTGTGGAATATTGTCAGTGCATATGCTCCCCAAAATGGGTGCAATCAGAGAGATAAAGATGCATTTTGGGTAGATTTCCACAATCTCCTTAAGAATATCCCAAAGGAAGAGTTTCTGTTTGTTGGAGGAGATTTGAATGGACATGTCGGGAAGTCAAACGAAAACTATGAAGACTGCCATGGAGGACTAGGATATGGCACCAGGAACTTTCCTGATAAAGACATCCTAAGCATGTGCAAATCACATGGTCTTATCGTGTTAAATACCATGTTCATCAAACAAAGCCGACACCTGATCACTTACAGCAGTGGTGGAGATGAAACTCAGATTGACTACCATTTGGTAGGCAGTTTCATGAAGCCTCGGGTAAAAGATTGCAAAGTGATCCTGGGAGAGGCAATCGTTCGGCAACACCGTCTCCTGCTAACAGAAATTTTTATGAAAACACCGAAGAAAAGCAAACAAACAAGGGTCTCTGAGAAAATCAAGTGGTACAATCTGGACAAAGGAAAAGGCGAGGCTTTTGTTTTCGTAATGAAAAATTACCTCTCTCACACCATCAACGGAGCTGAGGATGAAGAGTGCAGAGCACAAAATATGAGTGATTCCCTACAGCGAACTTGCTTAAAGAAGGCCAAATCACTGCTAGGAGCTTCAAAAGGCCACCATCAACACGCCAAAGAAACATGCTGTTGGAGTGATGAAGCTTCTTCTTCTTCTTAAGGTTCCTCTCCGGTCCGGAGGTTGGAAGTCATCGTTTTTAGGGTTTGTTTGTTCATGACTCCTCTAAATAATTGCGATGTTGAGAGATTTAGCCACTCTCTCAGATTTGCTATCCATGTTGTTCTTCGTCTTCCTCTTGTCCTCGTTCCTTCTATCCTTCCTTGTAAAATGATATGCAGTAGTTGGTACTTGTTGTTTCTGAGTATGTGACCTAAATATTCCAGTTATCGTTTCTTCACTAGGAACATTATTTCCTTTTTCCGATTTACTCCTCTTAATACGTCCTCATTTGTTACTCTATATGTCCAAGAGATCCGTAGTATTCGTCTATACACCCACATTTCAAAAGCTTCTATTTTCTTTATGGTTCTTTTCTTTAGCGTCCAAGTTTCGTTACCGTATAGTAAGATCGACCATATATAGCATTTCACCAACCTTATTTTGGTTTCCATATTAATATCTCTGCTACCTAGAAGTTTTTTTTTTCAATTTACAGAAGGCGGCTCTGGCTTGCTCTATCCGGCATTGAATTTCTTTACTAGGATCACCGTTGCTGTAGATAACCGTTCCTAAATATTTGAAAGTGAACACTCTGTCCACGTTCGTGTTGTTTATCTTCAGTTCGACATTCTCTGTACCTGTGTTTTTTGGCAATTATCATAAATTTCGTTTTTGCTGCGTTGATTCGTAATCCGAATTTTTCGCTTGTGAGATTCAGCTTATTCATTATAATGTTTAGTTCCCTTAAATCATTTGATATTATTACTGCATCATCCGCATATCTTAGGTTATTTATTCTCACGCCATTAATCTTTACTCCATAGTCGATGTCTCTTATGCTTTCCTTGAAGATTTCTTCCGAGTACATATTGAAGAGAAGTGGAGATAAAATACAACCTTGTCTGACTCCTCGTTTAATGTTTATATCCTCTGATTCTTCTCCTTCTATGTTTATTTTTGCTTTTTGATTCCAATATAGGTTTTCGATTATTCTGCATTCATTCATATCTATGCCTTTGTTCCTCAGGATTTCTATCATCTTTTTGTGCTGGACTTTGTCAAAGGCTTTCTCATAGTCTGCAAAACATGCATAAATCTTCCGGTTCATTTCTATACTTCGTTGAATTATCATATTGAATGCAAATAACGCTTCGCGAGTACCAAAGCCACCCCTGAATCCAAACTGTGAGGGACTTACATCATCTTCAAGTTTATTGAAAATTCTTTTATGAATGATCTTCAGAAAGAGTTTTAGGGCATGGCTCATTAGACTGATTGTCCTGTACTCTTCACAGCGCGACTTTTCTTTTCTTTGGTAATGTAATGAAGGTTGATTTTAACCAGTCCTCAGGGATCTTGCCGTATTTATATATAGCGTTGAAGAGATTCGAGAGTATATGGATATTGTCCTCTTCTATTAGTTTGAAGAGTTCGTTTGGTACCCCATCTGGCCCTGTGGCTTTCCTAGTTTTGGCTTCGTTAAGTACCTTTTTTATCTCCTCTTTCAGAATAGGCAGTCCTCCTTCAGTTCCCCCATTCGGTTGTAGTACGCCTCGTTCATCCCAGAAAAGTTCTTCAATGTAGTCTTTCCATCGTTCTAGCTTCTCGTTTATATACACTAATATCTTGCCCGTTTTATCTTTTAGTGTGGCGTGCTGTTTCTTTCTTTCAATCCCAGAGATTTCTTTTACCTTTTTATGGAGATCAAAGCTGTCGTGGTTTCTATCGCATATTTCTAGCTCCGCGCACTGTTGTTGAAGGTATGCATTTTTAGCTTCTCTGATTTTGTTTCTAATCAGCCTATCTAATTCCTTGTATCTAGTGGGGTCTGGTTTATTTAATCTTATCTGTTCCAAATTTCATTTGTCATCCACTCTTTCTTTGGTTGATTATTTCTCTTTTCTAGATGTTTCCTTCCTGACTCTAGTATAATATCTTTGATCTCTATCCATTTGCTGTCTATGTTATCGTCATTAATTAGATCCATATTCATTCGCGTCAACTTTTCGTTTATCTCTGTTTTCAATTGTACTCGCACTTGTTCGTTTTTTAATAGGTCTAATTTTAAATTTCTGCCTCTTGATCTCTTCTGAATTTTCTTCAGCTGTATTCTTATTTTAGCTACAACAGGGTTATGATCCGACCCTACATCAGCTCCTGGGTAAGTTTTTGTAGATTTTACCGCATTTCGGAAACTTTTATTGACGATAACGTAGTCTATTTGGTTTCTTATCGTTGTGTTTCTTGTATGTCTGTGGGACGTCCACGTGTACAGCCTTCTTGGAGGGAGTTTGAACCACGTATTCATGATTGTAAGTTCGTTCAGTTGGCAAAATTCGAAGAGTTTTTGACCTCTTTCATTTTTAAAACCGAGACCATGGTCGCCTACTACTTCTCCAATTCTCCCTTTTCCTACCTTTGCATTGAAGTCCCCCATTATTATTGTGGTATCCTTCTTTTTTGTTAGCCTGACTGTGCTATCAAATTGTCTATCCCATTCCCATAGTAGAAGGGCGCTTGCATATATCTACATCTCTTATTTTCCGTATTCCTCACATTGAAAGCAGCAAACAAGTTTTGAATTCTTATTCAATTGCAATTGTTTGAGTAATTGTCCGCTCGCTGTAACCAAAATACGATTCGTATTACATCATGAATACTGATCATGATAAGAAGGATGAAGAGGGGGAAGTTGGGGAATTGGATAAATCTACCAAGGTGGAGAAAAGGTTATCGGAACTAAAAACTCTGAGGTCAACGACCAAAGGGAGTTTGAAGAGAGTAAAAATCTTTATTATTAGCAAAGGTGATTCATTATCTGTGACAGAATTAGAGTGTCTTCTTCTTCTTCCTTTTATCAGCGAGGCTATGATCCGAAAACAAGGGATCACAACCCTCCCACTTCACTGCATTTCTACTGATCCGCCTATTTGACCTCAGAAAATATCGGCAGACCTGCCGATTTTGGATCACTCGGTTACTGAGGCCAATAAAATGCCGATGTCGTCGCATTTGTCTGATCCAGGCGTTTAGAGGCCTGCCTTTCCTACATCGCGATGTCTTTGGAACGTGCATTGATATTACCTTTTTAACAGGGTTCAAATGATCTCTTCTTTGAACGTAGCAATACCAGCTGAGCCGGTCGCGCTCTATCTTTTGTACGATGGTTTCCTTGATGTGAAAGCTTCCACGGATCTTTGAACTTCTTATTCGATCAAGCTTTGTCACACCTGCTGTCATGCGAAGCATCTTCAGCTGCCTTTAATTTACTCTCATTCTTTTTGTACATCGTCCTACATTGTGAACCGTATGTGAGCGCTAGACGCACAACTGCGGTGTAGAGCCTTCCTTTCAACTTAGGTGACATTTTTCTGTCACAGAAGATAGCGGAATTTTCTCCCCATTTCATCCACCCTACACTTATGCGATGATTGATGTCGTCATCACAGGTTGCTTTGCTATTGATCATAGATCCCAAATATTTGAACTTTTCGAACTTGGGAAGCACTGTTCCATTCAAATAAATGTCTGGAATAGACCTCAGTGGATCAACGAACGGGCAGCACAAGTACTTTGTCTTTTTTGAACTAATGCGATACCCATTTCCCTCCAGAACGTCCACCCACATATCAAGTGCTCGTTGCAGGGATGTAGGATCTTCACTTATGATGGCTTCATCGTCAGCAAAGAATAACTGATGTACAGAGTTACAGTGTCGTTTAGAGATATTAGAATCCTATTTCAAACAAGCGCTAAATGTTCAAAAAAGCATCGAACGGTTTGACATAAAGGAAGAGGATGCAACTAATGAAGCATTTAGAGGTGAAGTGGAGGAACTGTATGTTTTCACGAAAGCGAAAATTAGGGAAAGAGTGTCAGAATTTAAAGGAAATTCAAACGCGGCAGATAGTTTTAATGTAACGTTTTTCCAACCGCCGCCAGCCCCTCGGTCGAAGTTAGAGCAAATTAAACTGCCAAATTTTTCTGGGAAATTTTCTAAATAATATATCGAATATCTTAACTTTATTGGATTATTTCAGAATTTAGTTGACAAGGATGACTCGTTAGATAACTAGCAGAAATTTAATTATTTAAAGCGATGTGAAGGAGTTAGACTTGACAGGGGCGAACTATCGTAAAGCATTAGCGAGATTAGACAAGAGATTTAACAAGTGTTTAATTTTCCAAGAGCACATTAATCTTTTGCTAGAAGTTCCTGAGGTGTCCAAGGCCAGTTCCCTTTCGCTAAGAAATTTGGAAGATAGTTTCAATACCCACCTAACTGCGATGTTGTCTTTAGGAAATTATAAGGATAAAACCGATGCAATATTAATATCGCTTGCATTAGATCGGGCGGATCCCGAAACTCAGCCAAGTGGCAAGATGCGATGGATCACAACAAGCTGCCATCGTGGGATGCATTTACTAAGGTGCTAGATCATCGGTGTAAAAATTTTGAAATCAAAGAATCAAAAATGCCACGTTCAGAGAGTTTGTTGTCAGCTTCAGGTGCCATAAATGATCGCCGTTCACGGTGGCGGAATAGTAATGAAGGCAATTCAATTCAATTCAAGTTTTATTCATATTTAAAAATATTTACAATTATTACATAGTTTTCCCGCAAAGCTTAAGGCTTATCTGCAGGAGGTTATTCTGGTGGAACATTAAGAACAAAATTCAGCTTTATTTTTAAGCGTTTAGTAAAGAAATATAGTGTTTTTTTCTAATTTATTTTTAAAGATTTTAAGCAATTGGTTATGATTAGAAACAGAAAATGAAAAATTTAATTTTAATTTAAGTTTTAGTTTAACGAAAGAAAATGTTGTTTTATTAAAATTTTTCTCCTTTGTTGACTGCTGATGTTGATAAGACTTCTGGGTAGCTCGTTCAGAAGGATTGGTACTATATGCCTCAGTTGAAGTTTTCCATACACATTATAGATTTGAGGTATATGTAGCATACGCTGCGCTTGTCTTCTTGTGTTGACATCGTGTTGCAAAGGACTTTGGAAACGGTTGTCATCATAATATTCCAGAACTACTGCCATCTTGAAGATATTTGAAACGCGAAAAATTTTAAAACCGTTGCTACCTATTACTTTCAAGGCTCTGCTCTGCAGTTTCTCCAACTTTTTTATATGTGTCTTTGCTGCTCCACCCCATGCAAGAATGCCATAACGAAGCTGCGATTCTACCAGTGCATAGTACACTTGCTGCAAGAACAATGCAAATAAGGCGCTCTTCAACTTACAGCGCAGATTGTTTATGTGAATGTCCCATCTAAAATTGCAGTCTATTGTGACCCCTAAGTACTTATAGGTGCTAACTTCTTCGATACATAATGCGGCTTTTGCTTTTTGATAAATGATGCCTATATTTACCGGTTGACAATGAGGTCCGCGTATATGCATCAATTTAGTTTTCGACGCATTTATGACGAGTCCGTTGTCGTGACACCATCTTACAGCTTTGTCGAATTCTGCCTGCATTATTTGTCTCGCGGTATCTACGGATCGATGTTTCACAACAATCGCTGTATTATCGGCGTACGCGAAGGGAACGCTTTTTGTGAAGACTCGCAGCAGTTCGATCGTGTAAATTATAAACAGTAGTGGACCTAGTTTTGAACCCTGTGGTACACCGTATTCTATTTTCTTCGGTTCACCGTAACTTCCAGAAATTTTGACTTGAAATTGTCGATTGGTGAGGTATTCTAACAGCCAGTTCGCCAGAGTTCCTCTCACTCCTACTCTGTTAACAGCTTCCAATAGCTTACGATGATCTAGTGTGTCGAACGCTTTACTAAAATCAATGAACATAACCAAGACATGATGATTTTTGTTGAGGCTCTCGTTGACCACGTTCGCGAATTCGCCCAAAAGTTTGCTGGTGCTTTCATTTTTTTGAAACCCATATTGATTTGCTCCAATTATAGAATGCAGATCCACAAAAGTCTTGAGCCGTTCCACAAAAATCTCTTTCAAACACTTTTCGACGATAGGTAGAATCGAGATTGGCCTATAGTTTCCGACATAACTTTTTATTCCTCCTTTGTAAATTGGACGAACAATAGCCGTCTTTAGTGTCTGCGGAATAGCACACTGCTCTAAACTGGCATTTATTATTTCCGCCAATATTGGTCCAAAAATGTTTGCATTTGCCTTTAAGTCTACTGGTCTAATTCCATCAATACCTGGTGCCTTACTCGCATTTAGTCTGTGTAATATATTCACCATCTCAGTAACGTTTGTCTGCTGCAAGTATATCGAATTTGGCAAGTTGCTATTGACATGGTTCGAGGTAGCGGTTCCGCATCTGTGGATTATTTTCGTTGCTTCCGTATAGAGGTAGTCCGAAAACTCATTGATGACCCCATCAACGTTTCTGCCATTGAAATTCTTTACAATTTGTTGGTCCAAAGACATCTTGTTTCTCCCAATTATTTCATTGACCAAATTCCAGGTCTTTCTCGGATCTCCTCTAGCTGTTGCAAATGTTCTTTTATAGTGACTGCTTTTACTTAGATGGATCTCTTTGTTGAGCTTATTACGGTACTGTTTATATTCTGCTTCATACGAGACACAAAGTCTGTTATTTTTCCACCTTCTGTATAGCTGGTCGCGAATTTTACACTTTTCTTTAAGCTCAACCGTAATCCAAGGATGATGTGGCCTTTTCCCTTTACAGCTACTGCTAACTGTCGCGCGCTTGTAAATTGCCTGCATTTTTTCAACAAAGTTGCTGTACATTGCGTCAACATTCTGTTCCAGAAGTACTGATTCCCAATTTGTGGCTTCTACCAATTCGTTTACGATATTATTCCGTATTCGCTCATTTTTACTTCCGCTGACATTATTTTTCGCTTCTCTGAAAGTCCCATAGAAGGTAGGATAATGATCTGATATACAAGACTCGATGATCCTCGAAAACATGACCTGAGCAGGTATGCTTACTATGATTTGGTCAATCAATGTCGCGCTGCCGATTCGTATATCATGGCGAGTTGGCTCCTTTATTACATTGACTAGTCCCTTTGAAGACACCATCTCCAAAAAATCACCCACTACCTACCTGTTACTATCCAGAATGTTTAGGTTCATGTCACCCAGTACAATTATGTCAGCATTTCGTAACCTCTCGATCAATGATAAGTTCTAATTCGTCGATGAAACTTCTCTCGCTAAAACCCGGCGGCCTATAAATGGCTCTTATATATTTTTGTTTTTGATTTGGCTTTTCTGTGGTTATTATACATATGTTTTCGAAAGACAATGTGTTAGTCGATATTCTGTCATAACCGATAGAATTTTTTATAAAAATGGCAATGCCTCCACCTCTACGTTTTTCTCTATTTAGAAATTCAGCATTGAATCCCCTTAATGTGTAAAAATCAGTCTCTTCTTCCTTTATATTTGTTTCCACTAATACAATTACATCCAGCCTTCGATTACTGAGTTAATACTTATTAAAAAACTATTCCAATTCTTTCTCATAGATCGTATATTCCAACATAAACAGCGAAAACTTAAATTCATTTTTTCGATGCCGCTAAAATCATTCATTACCCTAAAATCTAAGTTCAATTCATTTATACTGTTGTAATCCATTTTTGGTTTATATTATTTTATTCTTCTCTTCTCGTCTCATTCGTTATTAATTAGTTGTGATTTTGGATAAATCACTAACGGAGTTCACTAATAGAACTGGTGCATTCTCATGTTTTCTTGCGAGTATTCTCCCTGCGCTCTCCCATACAAATCTCCAATTGTTTTCTTTTGCTTTATTTTTTGTAAGCCACAGCAGGTGTTTGTTTACATTCGTCAGCTGATTGTTAACATACACAGTGGCATCTTGATGGTTGACGGCGATCGGGTTCTTGAACTTTGCATACACTGCCGATAATTTGATTAGCAATAGTCGACAAAGTAAACCTACCACGTTAGCTGCACAACAGGTGCTGTGTACATATTGTAATGCCGAGGGACACAAGATCGATAGGTGTAGTGAGTTCGCAAATTTGCCAGTAGCAAAGCGCTTTCATGAGACCAAAAGGTTGATGCTATGCATTAATTGTCTAGATAAGGGACATTCGGTTAGGCGTTGCTCGAAGGACAAGTGCAGCATTTGTTCTCTGCCCCATCATCAGCTGGTTAGCCCCCACTTCAGAGTCCGGTGTGACCCAAAATCCGCAGTCTTCCTCCACATTACTTGGAAGGACGAAGAACCAATTGATATTGGCTACGGCCTTGATAGAAGTAAGGGATTATTTTGGTGTATACCATCCCGTTCGTGCCCTGCTGAACTCTGCCTCACAATTTAATTTTGTAACCGAAGATATGTCTCAGAGGTTAAGGCTCGTAAAAACTAATGCTGACATGCAAACCAGTGGTATTGGAAATGAAATTTCACAAATTCGTCATACCACCCCCGCGATTTGCAAGTCGAGTCGAGTTCAAGACGGAATTAGAATTGTCGAGTTCAAGACGGAATTAGAATTGTTGGTCATAAGAAATATCACGGATCTACAGCCAAGTCAATCGTTTGATGTCGATAAATGGGATATTCCCAGAAACATCGTACTGGCAGATCCGAACTTCAGTAAGGCTTCGAAAATTGCTTTGTTGATAGGAGCGGAATGTTTCTTCGAGTTGTTGGCGATTGGGCAAATAAAGATGGAAGGTCGACCTACGCTAGAAAAAACTCTGTTCGGCTGGGTCGTATCTGGCAGATACAATCTTTCGTTGGTGCCGAAGGCAACTGTTTGTTTAGTAAGTGGCCAAGAGGAAAATGACGATCGGTATCTAAATGAATTAGTAGCGCAGTTTTGGGACTTGGAAAAGGTTGACTCCAAGAAAACATATCTTACACCTGAGGAAGAGAAGTGTGAGGAACATTCGTGCAAACCGTAGTGCGAGGAGATGACGGCAGGTTCGTTGTTAGATTACCATTTAAGGAGAATCCAGTTGCTGTGGGTGGTTCGTTTAGCATTGCCAAGAGACGATTTCTTCCTCTTGAAAGGAGGTTGGATAGGAATCCAGAACTTAAAGCTCAATATGCTCAATTCTTGAAGGAGTATGTCACATGGAAGAAGTTCCCAAAACCAAGATGAATCAGATTGAGTACTTTTGCCCTCATCAGTCTGTGCTTTGCCCAGAATCTTCTTCAACAAAACTCCGGGTAGTTTGATTGTAAGATTGTAATTGCCGTACTTCGTCGAATATTTCGTTAAATGAGATGTTGTTGAAAGGCCCAGTCATCCAAAATACATTGTTTTCTATTATTTTGCGATTTCGGTTATACAAATACGCCTTAACGGCGGATATTTCAAAAATCTATCGGCAGATAAAGGTGGACAAACGCGACCAGAAATACCAGTGCATATTGGGGAGAACTAAAGCCACGGATGATTTGAAGGCATATCAGTTAAGGACTATTACCTACGGTACCACATCTGCGCCATTCCTAGCTACCCGGTGCTTAAAAATGTTATCCGGCTTGAATCGATCAAAGTATCCACTGGGGTCAAATGTTTTAAGCGAGGACTTTTGCATGGATGACCTGATCAGTGGAGGGGATGCCTTGGACGAAATAACCAACTTTTATTGGGAAGTTCGTACTATTCTCAAAGGTGCTGGGTTTGAGCTACGTAAATGGTGGACAAATGAGGAGACGATGCTGAAAAGGATTCCTGAATGCCAAAAAGGAAGTTCCTTTACGAATTAATGATTCGGATATCATTAAAACGTTAGGCATCAAGTGGAACCCTTCGGTGGATCAGCTGCAGTATATGGTCTCAGATATTGCTTTCACAAAAAACATCACCAAGCGAGTTATTTTATCAGAACTTTCAACGTTATTTGATCCTTTAGGCTTAATTAACCCTGTTATCGTAAAGGGAAAGGTAATCCTCCAAAATCGATGGGTTAAAAAGGTTGATTGGGATGAATCCGTTCAGGCTAGGATTTTTAGCGAGTGGGAATTGTTTCGTAATCGTCTGAAGGAGCTGGTACACGTAACCATTCCACGTTACGTGCTAACTCCAAACCCAAAGTCGGTACAAATTCATGGCTTCGCGGATGCATCATCGCGGGCATATGGATGTTGTGTGTATGTACGAACAGTGGACACAAACAATAAGGTTCACTGCCATTTGTTGAGCGCAAAGTCTAGGGTAGCTCCGATCAAAACGGAAAGTGTTCCGAGACTTGAGCTATGCGCGGCGGAATTGTTGGTATCACTGCTTGCAAAGGTTCTACCCAACTTGGTCAGCTTAGTTGATGATATTTTCTTGTGGACAGACTCGGAGATCGTGCTCTGTTGGTTGTCGGCACACCCGTCTACTTCTTCTTCCTTTTATCAGCGAGGCTATGATCCGAAAACAAGGGATCACAGCCCTCCCACTTCACTGCATTTCTACTGATCCGCCTGTGGGGTTCGCCTATTTGACCTCAGAAAATATCGGCATGCCTGCCGATTTTGGATCACTCGGTTACTGAGGCCAATGAAATGCCGATGTCGTCGCATTTGTCTGATCCAGGCGTTTATAGGCCTGCCTTTCCTACATCGCGATGTCTTTGGAACGTGCATAGATATTGCCTTTTTAACAGGGTTCAAATGATCTCTTCTTTGAACGTGGCAATACCAGCTGAGCCGGTCGCGCTCTAATTTGTGTACGATGGTTTCCTTGATGTGAAAGCTTCCACGGATCTTCGAACTTCTTATTCGATCAAGCTTGGTCACTCCTGCTGTCATGCGAAGCATCTTCATCTCAGCTGCCGTTAATTTACTCTCATACTTTTTGTACATCGTCCAACATTGTGAACCGTATGTGAGCGCTGGACGTACAACTGCGGTGTAGAGCCTTCCTTTCAACTTAGGGGGCATTTTTCTGTCACAGAAGATAGCGGAATTTTCTCGCCACTTCATCCACCCTACGCTTACACGATGATTGATGTCGTCATCACAAGTTGCTTTGCTATTGATCATAGATCCCAGATATTTGAACTTTTCGCACTTGGGAAGCACTGTTCCATTCAAATAAATGTCTGGAATAGGCCTGAGTGGATCAGAGAACGGGCAGCACAAGTACTCTGTCTTTTTTGAACTAATGCGATACCCATTTCCCTCCAAAACGTCCACCCACACATCAAGTGCTCGTTGCAGGGATGTAGGATCCTCACTTATGATGGCTCCATCGTCAGCAAAGAATAACTGATGTACCTTGGGGTCCATCACTTTACCTTCAAGCAGATAATCAAGGACTGTAATAAAGAGCAAAGGACTTAAAATGCTTCCCTGGTGCACCCCGACTTTGATTGGGAACTCTTCGGTTACTCCAGCGGGGCATCTTACTCTTGTCTTTGCTCCTTCGTACATGTCCATGATCATCTGCACATAGGTTTCTGGAACCCCTCGATGTCTTAGCGCCACCCATATCAGATCTCGTGGTTGTCTGTCGAATGCCTTTTCAAAGTCAACCAATACAATATGCAAATCCCTTAAGGAATCACGATGTTTTTCCATTATGATCCTTATACTTTGGATTGCATCTGTGGTTGATTTACCCGAGACAAACCCGCACTGATCATCAGATAGCCGAATTATTTTTCGCAGTCGGCCACCTAATACCCGCTCAACGATCTTCATGGTGTGTGACATCAGCTTGATCGAACGGTAGTTATCACAGTTTCGCGTATCACCCTTCCCTTTGTATACAGGGAGGAGGTAACTTTCCCTCCATTGATTCGGCATTGGATCACCTCTCACGAATTTGGAGATAAGAATTCTGAGCCATCTGAACCCGATGTCTCCCATCTTTTTCCAGAACTCAGAGGGTATCTCGTCTGGCCCAACCGCTTTTCGTTTTTTGGAGTATTTGACCGCCTCACTAACTTCTTCGACTGTAATGTCGGCTATTTCTTCACAGTTAGGGGTGGCTCTTGGAAAGTATAGCCGGGGAAACTGTTCATTTAAAAGCTCTTCACAATACTGTCGCCACCTCTGCAGAATTTTGTCGTCATCCACAAGAAGCTGGCCATGAGCATTGCTAATGAACTTTGGCGAACGAATCGGCACACCCGTCTACATGGGTAGTTTTTATTCTAACCGAGTATCGAAAATTCAAAGCGAACTACCATCGGCAATATGGAAGCACGTGAGCACCAAGCAGAATCCAGCAGATATCGTATCGAGAGGAGCCTACGCAAGCGAATTACTGGAAAGCCGATGGTTTAGCGGACCAGAATTTCTATACCTGCCGGACACTAGTTGGCCAGAAAAGGATTGCTCAAGATTCAACAAGAACATACATGGAAGAAGAAATGGAGACGTGACGCTAATGGCCTCAAAAATATGTACTCAATTTTCTGAGCGGTATATGCAGTCGAATGATTTCCAAAGGATATTGCGAATTTTCGGGTACGTCTGTCGGTTCATAAACAATATGAAAAAATCTATTGCTAAAACGGCGGATGTGGCTACGCATCAAGAGATGCACATGATGGCTTCACAATCTACCCCATTGCTGTCTACATCAGTGTTGAATGAGGCGTTGATGAGAATTTTGTGGCATATCCAACGGAGCGCGTTTACAGAGGAAATCCAACAGTTGAAAGCGGAAACATTGATTAGCCCAAAGAGTTGCGTCAAAAATCTTAACCCTTTCCTGGACGGTAACTCTCGAAAACTCCTCCGAGTTGGTGGCCGTTTGCATGCGAACATTCCTTATCCTATGAAACATCCTATCCAGCTCCCAAAAGATAATTTGTTTGTCAAAAATCTTGTTGTTTATTTGCACAGGAAGAACTATCATGCCGGGCCTCAGGCGTTAGTCGGTATCATCAGGCAGCGTTTCTGGGTTCTGTACCGTCCAAAGCTACTTACGCAAATAATGGCCACCTGCCAGGAGATAGAGTGCAGCCCATCAGACCATTTCTGAAAGCCGGTGTGGACTTTTGCGGGCCGTTTCATCTGACGCTAAAACGTCGAGGGCAACATATCTACAAGGCGTATGTGGTGGTATTTGTGTGCTTTGCGGTAAAAGCGGTGCATCTGGAGGTAGTTTCGGATCTGTCAAGCCAAGGGTTTATTGTAGCACTCAAGAGATTTGTCGCACGACGTGGGTTATGTAGCGACCTGTTCTGCGATAATGGGACTTATTTTTTTTGGGGCCCGAAATGAGCTGGTGGAGTTTAGGCAAGACCCAAGAGGAGATCGCATCAGGTGTGCATCAGAACATGTGGAGTTTCATGACATCCCTCCTAGAGCCCCTCATTTCGGAGGCCTTTGGTAGGCCGCCGTTAAATCAGCAGAGTCGGATTATTGGACAAGCGTACTTGACGTTCGAAGAGATCTCGACAGTCGTGACCGGTATAGAGGCTATACTAAACTCACGCCCCCTATGTGCGATGTCCAACGATCCCAGCGATGTGGCACTACTAACACCAGGACACTTCCTGATTGGTGCTTCCCTAAATGCTATAGTTGAACAGATGGCGGCGACTTTCTCACATCAAGCAACACTTTTGGGCTCGTTGGTCAAAGGAGTATCTTCTTGACATGCAGAAGCGAGCAAATTGGAAGTCATCCACTGAAAATGTCAGTTTGGATACCCTGGTGTTAATCGCAAATGACAACATTCCGTCGCAGCAGTGGCTGATGGGAAGAATCGTCAAATTGGTACCCTCTCAAGATGGCAAAATTCAAGTTGTGGACGTGAAGACGAAAAACGGCATTCTGAGACGAGCTATCCACCACTTGGCCCCGCTACCACAGAAGATTTAAAGTATCTGCTACCTAGATACTTCAAGACAGCCAAAATGTTTATTATTGTATTGTATTTTAGTTGGTAATTTGAATTATGAATTGAACTTGTATCTAGAAAGTAAATAGTTGATTCTGAATTGAAGAATTAAGTCTAGTACTACCATAAAATATAGAGAAGCAGATGGTCTAAACGGTCCCTGTAAAAGAAAGAGATTTGAAGTTGATCGGTAGCCGTTGAGAGAAGAAGGTGTCCTTAGTCGAAAAATAAAACTTTATAACGTTTAAAGTGACGGATTTTTATTTGAATTTGTGACGTATCACAATGTTTGAAGTTGTCGTGTGGATCTCACAGAAAAATCCCAAGCGTTAAATTTATAGCCGATATCGCAAAAAACTCTTGCGATTTAACACACACCATGAAGATCGTTGAGCGGGTATTAGGTGGCCGACTGCGAAAAATATTACGGCTATCTGATGATTAGTGCGGGTTTGTCTCGGGTAATTCAACCACAGATGCAATCCAAAGTAAAAGAAATAGAAAAACAAAGAATAGAAAAACATCGTGATTCCTTAAAGGATTTGCGTATTGTATTGGGTGACTTTGAAAAGGCATTCGACAGACAACCACGAGATCTGATATGTGTTGCGCTAAGATATCGAGGGGTTTCAGAAACCTATGTACAGATGATCATGGACATCTACGAAGGAGCAAAGACAAGAGTAATATGCCCCGCTGGAGTAACTGAAGAGTTCCCAATCAAAACCTGGGTGCATCAGGGAAGCGTTTTAAGTCCTTTGCTCTTTATTTCAGTCCTTTAATATCTGCTTGAAGGTAAAGTGATGGACCCCAAGGTACATCAGTTTTTCTTTGCTGACGATGAAGTCATTATAAGTGAGGATCCTACATCCCTGCAACGAGCACTTGATGTGTGGGTGGATGTTCTGGAGGGAAATGGGTATCGCATTAGTTCAAAAAAGACAGAGTACTTGTGCTGCCCGTTCTCTGATCCACTCAGGCCTATTACAGACATTTATTTGATATTCAAATTTCTGGGATCTATGATCAATAGCAAAGCAACTTGTGATGACGACATCAATCATCGCGTAAGCGTAGGGTGGATGAAATGGGGAGAAAATTCCGCTATCTTCTGCGACAGAAAAATGCCACCTATGTTGAAAGGAAGGCTCTACACCGCAGTTGTGCGTCCAGCGCTCACATACGGTTCACAATGTAGGACGATGTACAAAACGTATGAAAGTAAATTAATGGCAGCTGAGATGAAGATGCTTCGCATGACAGCAGGAGTGATAAAGCTTGATCGAATAAGAAGTTCGAAGATCCGTGAAAGCTTTCACGTCAAGGAAAACATCGTACAAAAAATAGAGCGCGACCGGCTCAGCTGGTATTGCCACGTTCAAAGAAGAGATCATTTGAACCCTGTTAAAAAGGCAATATCATTGCACGTTCCAAAGACATCGCGATGTAGGAAAGGCAGGCCTATAAACGCCTGGATCACACAAATGCGACGACATCGGCATTTCATTGGCCTTAGTAAGCGAGTGATCCAAAATCGGCGGGCCTGCCGATATTTTCTGAGGTCAAATAGGCGGATCAGTAGAAATGCAGTGAAGTGGGAGGGTTGTGATCCCTTATTTTCGGATCATAACCTCGCTGATAAAAAGGAAGAAGATCCTTATACTTTGGATTGCATCTGTAGTTGATTTACCTGAGACAAACTCGCACTGATCATCAGATAGCCGTATTATTTATCGCAGTTGGTCACCTTATACCCGCTCAAAGATTTTCATGGTGTGTGACATCAGCTTGATCGAACGATAGTTATCACAGTTTCGCGTATCACCCTTCCCTTTGTATACAGGGAGAAGGTATTTTTCCCTCCATAGATTCGGCATTGGATCACCTCTCACAAACTTGGCGGTAAGAATTCTGAGCCATCTGAACCCGACGTCTCCCATCTTTTTCCAGAACTCAGAGGGCATCTCGTCTGGCCCAACCGCTTTTCGGGTTTTTGGGTATTTGACCGCCTCACTAACTTCTTTGATTGTAATGTCGGGTATTTCTTCGGAGTTAGGGGTGGCTCTTGGAAAGTATAGCCGGGAAAACTGTTCATCCAAAATTTCATTACAATACGGCCGCCACCTCTGCAAAATTTTGTCGTCATCTACAAGAAGGTGGCCATGAGCATTGTTAATGAACTTTGGCGAACGAATCTCGTGAGCATTCCTCCTTCTTTGGGCGACTTATTTAGAAGTATTAATGAGCAATATAAATTGCTGAAGCTTTCACAGGACGATGTTTAAGTGTTGTCGATGTTCGCCCTCATCTTTTAAGGCAATCTAAATCTCATCAATGTAGCAGTTGCATAAGACAAAACCATGTAGGACGCTGTCCACAAATCTTTCCATAGTATGAACAGCGTGCGAGGTCCAAAAGTTATCATCTTAACTCAATGAGACCAAAAGACGTGATGACAGGCTTTATTGGGTCGACCTTCTGGTCCGAGAACGATTTGCTAGTACGCTCTCTTCAGATCAAGTGTGAAGAAAACCTTGCATCCTAATAACTTGTAAGTTAAGTCCTGAAAATGTAGAATATGATACTTGCCGGAAACCGTGATGCATTGAGACGACTGTTGCCGGGCAGTCGATCAAAGTGTCCACATGACGGCTGTGTCACACCTCCCAGAAGCACGCTGCTTCATATGCTCCAAGATTGATGAAAGCTTCTTCGTTACATGTCTTTTCCCCTCAACATGCAACGTAATTGAGACTCTGGTGTGGGTCAAAATGGTTATCCAGTTGCTCTTATTTGCTGAAGGTGGGTTGCTTACTAAGTAACAATCCTGAATATCTGCAAAACAATGTTATGTATAAAACGAATAACATATATAGTCTACGGAACTTGGGGACTTTCGGCTACCCCGATACAGAAGAGCGGCTACCCAAAACAATTTGCGGTATAATGGTCTTTAATTATTCAATCGACTCCTAAGTGAAATTAAGAATTTATCCTAGAGTTAATTTCTTACTAAAAAACAATCTTATTTGAAATAATTGTAATTAAAATTAAGAGTTTACGAACTAATAACAAAAAAAAAAAACCTTCAGAGCTTGACAATCAAGGCTAACTAACAAGTGGACAAATCGTTTAATGCCCTCTAGTTGTAAGATTTCGTCTTCTATGAACCAAAATTGGGGATACATTGCGTTCAACCTTAGTAGTTGCATCCGTCGAAAATGTGGGCTTATGATATCAAGAGTAGACGCTAAAGTCCGAGGAAGGTATAAGGACGATGAAAAGGATCTTCAAAATATGTGGGAGTTACGAGTATGATAACATGCGCTGGCAAGGTCTCGGAAGTTACTGCTTCTTAAGTGACCGAACCGAATAGCTTTATTGGTGAACGCAAATTCATCTCGAAGTTAATTTACTTGCTCCACCACGGCTTGATCCATCTGGTTAGTCTTTTTCTATCTTCAATGCCTTCAGCGTTCTCAAATTTTGTTTTTTTATAATTTGGGTTTGGATTTCGTGTCTTCCTTGGCAACACTATATGGATCTCACTCAATTACGTCGGGGTTTAATTGAAAATGTGAATTCTTGAAAATTCGTTTGCATTTCTTTATTTTAAAAACAATTATCTAAAGATAAATCTAAAGACACGATCTTCGGTAGGAACGAAATGAGTTCCTTGTCCATAGAAGTCTGATGGTTTGAAAAGGTTTTTGAGGAAAAGCTCCTTCCTTGCTGATATCTGTTTCTAATCAGAAAAAAAACTTTTGAAAAATCTTCACTGAATTGATTCCTTTCTCGTCGGAGTCTTGATGTTGAATGAAAATTCCTAATTCTTAAAATTCTCATCAATTTGTATTTAACGATGAAAAATATTTCATTAAATAGAAAGAAATCTTTCGTTACATTTTCGCTCTATTCCGCGCCGTGTTGACAATTGTCGTTGGCAGCTGAGGTGAAAACGTAACACTATCACTTGTCCCCCTATAGAAGTAAATAAATTTCATCTAAACGATGAAACGTTGAGATATTGCCAATGTCAAATAGAGAAATATCAATACCTGTCTCTCGTCTAGGCAATCGAGTAAGACTTCGCCAAGATCAACAGATCAATCGCAATTTGTAGGAAAAATATTAGGTCTACAATTGGTGCTCTCACTGGACGTTGCTGGATAGGCAGACATGAGAGAAGATTTAGAGTTCATTCGAACCATTTCTGTAGAACGTGTAGAAACGAGAAAGAGAAAGGGTACAGGTTTAGCCAATGTAACCTCCCAATTGAGATTTACGTTGTAGTTAGGAAAGCGGAGCATCGGGCTTTTTCAACAATGGCATCCTTCAAATATTGAAATAATAAACAAATTCTTATCTAATCTTAAATGTAAAATTTTATCTCGCTAATTATCTTCAAAGCCAATAGTCCTAGCAGCTAGGCTCTTTCTTTTACCAGTCTACTTTTAAGCACCTGTTATTAAATAATAAATAAATAAATAATAATTTTCATAGGAATAGAGTTCATTTGGGAAAATCCAAATTCAGTATGGCTTTTGTAAATCAATCGGGAATCGGAATCACAAATCGCACTCAAATTGTACATATGGGTACCCTGGTCATGTAAAACTCGTTCATCCCCCATTTTCACTTGTAATGCACCGTCGTAGTCGCGTGAGTTGGGCAACTCTTAATATTTCTCGCGCGACAAAGATAGCAGGTACGAGGCAATGGAGGAGCAGCAAACAGGAAAATTGATTGAATTAGTGAAATCATATGAAATATTGTGGAATCTATCACATCCGCTTTAAAAAAAACCTTTGCCTTAATTTTATTTGAATTTAATAAACACATTTTCAATCCAGTTGATATTTAAATAACGTAAGTATACGACTTCATTATGGACGCATTTTTTTGAGAGGCATACGACATGCGACGTGATTGACATATGGACGCGACCTACTACAAATAAATATAGTAAATATCAGCTTATTTCAATAATGTCATCTGTGGTATGATAAACATTACCATGTGAGGCGAAATCGACAATTCTTGCAATTTTGAGCACCGCGCAGTGATAAATTACCTCGTGAAAAAAGGAGAATCGCTTAAAGAAATGTTCAAAGACGTGACATCAGCACTTCAGGATTCTGGGCCGTATACACTGCTGTGAAGACGGCCCCCGCCCAGGGCGTCCTATGTCAGTGATCACTGAAGAAAACGTCGGAAAAGTCGAAAAATTAGTTCTGGGCGACCGAAAAATAAAAATGTGGCAGATAGCGAATGAGTTGTACATCAGCAAAGAATGGATTGGAGAAATTTTAGACGAGCATTTAAACATGAACAAAATTAGTGGGCGCTGAGTACCGCAAATGCTCATGCCGTTCACCAAGCAACGACGACTCGAGTGCTGCAGATTTTTTGGAGTTAACCGGGGACAATCTCGACGAAATTCGCATCTTAGAGCCCATTCTTGGCCCGAGCGACTTATTCCTTTATTCCAATTTGAAAAAGGAATTACGAGGCCGGAGATTTGCAGATGAGAACGAGATTAAGGCGGCCGCAGAAAGTAATTTTGAAGGTAAAGGAAAAGAATATAGTATTAAGGCACTGTATGCCTGATATCAGAAATGCATTGCACTCGAGGGAGATTATATTAAGAAATAAAATTGTTTAATGAATGCCTTAGGCCGCGAAGTTATCACCCGCCCCTTGTAGACGCGGATTCACATATGCTTCATAAGTGATATTTATATTTTTCTAAGTACACCATGTCAAAGAGGAAAATATTATAGTCCAAAAAATATTAACCATTAATGTTATGAGAGTTAGGCTTTCTCTTACAGATATATAGGACCGGTTTTTTAGATTAGCCCAGGTTTGATCCAAGTTTTTATGACAATCAGGAGAAAAAAAAAGTGTTTGGAATAATACATACATACCACTCGCACTAAAGAGGTTATGACTACCCTACTCATGTATTGTTTCGATACATAGAGTGAGTATTAATGAGATAAGGGTTAGAGGAAAAGGACGCACCGATGCACATTGGTCTTAAACGTCTGTAGGTTTTAACTGAGAGGCAAGACTGAGTTTGGATGAGCATTCCACATACTTGTGCGGCTCATGAAAGAATCTCTATATTTCACGGTAAATCCGAAGATAGGCTTTATGGTACCTGATGAGCATTCGAGGCGAGAAATTACCTTCTGAATAAAAGCTGCGCTATGTATTTATGCATTTTTCACGTTTAGGCAATTAGTTGCAAAATGAATGACAAATGAAATTCGCGGATTGGCGCGACCAGATAAAAAAGTAGCTGTGAAAGAAGGTCCATTCACAGCTCAGCGACCTGCGTATGCGAATGAGCGAATGTTCAAAAATGTTGACATTTCTTTCACAGCTGCTTTTTTGTGGTCGCGGCAATCCGCGAATTTAAGTTGTCATTCATTTTATAACTAATTGCCTAAACGTGAAAAATGCATAAATACATAGCGTAGCTTTCATTCAGAAGGTAATATCCTACATTCTTTCGATAGATTCAACCACGATCTTACCCACCAAGAACAAAGCAAACGAATTGTGAGGTTAAACTCTCGCGAATGTTTTGGTCGCGGGAATGTGGATTGCGTCCTACATGTGTGGTGGAATGTGAATAAAAGTTGACAGTTCACAGAAATCATTGGCTTATTCGCGGAAAAATCGGCGAATTGTTAATTTCTTGGCAGAAACTAATTACAATTCAACTTTTTTTTATATTAATCAATAGATAAATTAAGCTCTGTTCCTTTGGAGTAATAAAATTGCCAAGGGCGTGCTTATAAATGTGCTAAAAACTGTTTGTTCGCAGTTTGGGCATTTGCAGTTCGCTGAGCTGTGAATGGACCGTAACAGTTGTTCATCATCTTCTCGTATTGTATTTATTACCTTTCTACACGGTCAAATCAATGCCTTGTATATACGACACGGTCACACGATCGAATTAGTAGGTACTCCGTACCAATATATCACACGTTGATTTCACATTTCGAATTCAATACCCTATACCAATATTGCACCCATACGGTCAGACGGCTACCTGCACCTAACATCTTTGGTTGTCTGTAGGTATACAGTAACCGTGTAAACAATATATTGTAATACAATAATTTGGCAGTGCGGAGAAATGGTAGCATATCCTTATTTTGTATTGCCTTTCTATAGCAAATGTATACAAGCTCAATTTCCAAGTAATTTAAGTGACGTTTGATAGATGTTTGGACAATCTAACTTTCCAAATGTTTGATTTTGAGTTGGAAGCACTTAAGCCCAATCCGAGAACCATAAAAAATACCCATTCATTTTAGAATCGGATTACATTTTCGAATGGCAATCCGAATCCGAAAGCAGTACAAAATAAGGCCCATAACTCCACTATCAAGACCAATCGGTATGCTATTCTTTTTTTTTTAACTTTGGGACCGGGATTCTTCTTAGTGAACGTGTAAAGCACAAATCATTTTCACTTTTGACTTTAGCATGAGCTATTTTATCGGCAAAAAATGTAGACATTTTCAGTAAAGCAACATTTTATTAATTTTTCTCATTCAAATTTACGTACCAACTGCGGACAACTCGCTTTCGACCATTTCAAAGCTTGACATATCAATGTTACCAAAATGTATGGGGGGATAGAAACTACGTTTTACACATACGAGTTTAAAATCCACAAATTAAAAACTTCACACCTGTCCGCTAAATACGACACTGAAAACCAAAACAAAACCAGAAACCATTGAGAAAATACGTATTAAACTTTCCAGCGGATTGCTTATACCCCACTATAAATCAAAGATGAAAGCAATGTCAACTTTCCAGTGCACTGCTTTCTACGTACAAACTTATGTCGTTTTCCATTGGCTTCACTCCCGATTTCATTCCATTTTGATTCCAATAGAGGTGTTCACACGGTCCAACTTATCTGACAGGCTCAAATCTGATCTTGCGAAGGCAAGAAATGACTCTCTGTCAGACATGTCGGATGGTTTTCAAATTTTTTTCATATTTTGGTGGTTGGACAAACATATCTGACAGTGTGAACGAGTGTCTGGCCGACCTGGAGGAAAAGTGAAGTCTGACGACATGTTTGACAATGTGAACGGTAACGACATCGGTCTGTCCGACATCCAACCGACCAAGTCTGTCATATGTTGGACCGTGTGAACCCCCCTAATGGAATATCTGAAATAGTCTTCTGCTTAGTTTAGTTCTCCGTAAGTTGGTTATCAAGTTGATAGTCGTGTTCGAACTGTCGCTTTCGTTTGATACCTATTTAGGTATAATTTTAAAATATTTCAGTCGTTTTCTTTTGCTGTTCGGTTTGCATTTTACGTTCTTACAGAAAATTTGAGTGAATTATGTTGTAAAAAACAATGTTTACATCCTTAAAACTATTCAGCTCATATAGCAATGAGAATGATTCTAAATACGTGCAGTTACTTAGAATCAATTTAAAGAATGCATTGAATATTTTGGAACATCATAATCAAATGTAAGTTTGAGTGCATCTTTATTTACGATTTTATCAATGGTTAATTTTTTTAGATTTTTCAAAATTTTTCGACTGAATAAGGAAGCCTTGTTATATATTTTGGAATTGGCGTGAGGTCCACTCACATCCCACCAATTTTGTAACTGGCTTCCACATTAAACCTCCTTGGTGGTGGCGGATATCAGAGACAAGTTGGAGCAGCTTGGGTTGCACCAATGGGCCAAAACATTGTATCAGAAGTAAGTATTAGATTTATACGAAAAATGCAGTCCATATTGTACCCACTCTTTATTAAGTTTGTCCCGAAAGAGTCCACCAAAGAATTTTTCTTCGAGAAGTACAAAATTTCAGGAGGTAAGTTATTACACCTGGCGCTAAAAATGAAATAATTCAAATATTTGGTTCCTCTTACAATTTTATAGTGATAGGTTGCATTGATGGCTGTCATATAATGATATTAAGCCAACAGAAAACGAGAACATGTTTTTCAACCGAAAAGGAAGACATGGTTTAAATGCTATAATTGTATGTTACAAACACATTTTTTTATTTTATTTTAGATTTGCGATGAAGCAGGAAGCATTTTAGCCGTAAATGCGAGATATGGTGGATGTGCACACAATAGTTTTGCCTGAAATATCTTGGAAGCGGATTTTCTTTCAGGATTGTGCTCGTCATGGCTACTCGGTAAGTACTTTTATACGTTGACTGTACAGAAACATACATATATGCAAATATTTTTTCTTTAAGGTAATAGTGGATACCCGCTGGAACCTTTTCTATTAATACCTTATAGGAACGCTGCAGAAAACTCACATGAATCATATTTTAATGCCATCTATTCATAGACCAGAAGCACTGTCGAACGTTCCATTGGCCGCTTAAAAGGTATAAAGTCATTCCCATAAATTTGTGTAGTTTGAAAATTAATATCTAGCTTTTTCTTTAGTTCGTTGGCACATTATAATTGAAGAAAGAAAGTAAAGGTATACTCCACTACGGGTTGTTGAAATTATTAGCGTCTGTTCTGCTCTTCACAATATATGTTGCGCATACAATGTCCTTCTTCCCGAAAAAGATGTAAATAACTCTCGAACTCAAAATGTTGTTGGAGGAATAAATCAAATTTTTATTCCTAAACAATTTATTATCACCAATTCTATGTACTTACAAATTTATTTATTTTCACACAAACACAATAGGAAAAATAATAACGGTTTTTATAAAACAGCTAATAAGCCTTGACAACGCAATTGCATTTAAATTGTATTGCATTGTCATGTATAAAGACAAATTCGTTGAACGTTTTACACAGAGCTAGGAGCAGTTGATAATCAAAAACGACTATCAACTATCAACTTAGCCGATTCCACCACAGATTTCTCGTTTTTCATAAAAAAATAAAAAAATTCGTCTCGAAATAGAAAACGTCATCGCGTTTTTATAATTATATTACCAATTATTATATATGTGGGATTTAGTCGCTGTACAATTGCGTACATATGCACATAACTAGAAACGGACACCGCGGGAGACTTTTTATCATTTGATAAAAGTTTTGGTCAGCAACGCTGAGTTAGCAGTAGTTCCCTGCGAATTTTATATTATAAGAGAAGATATTATTTAAGTGTCAGCATAACTTACACTAGGTATTTTTGTATAAAAAGGCGTGAAATAAAATTTAAAGGTGAAGTTGAATACGACAGCTCCAAGCGAAAACTATGCTTTTATTTGTTATTTATAACCACCCCCTCACCAGTGGTAAAGTGGTCTTATGTCGTTTTCCATTGGGCCAAAAGGAGTACTCTTTTTGTGTTCCGCACAGAAAAAGCACTCCCAATCATGTTCCATTGGCTGTTTGGAGTGCTGTTCCGGGAGTGTTTTTCTCTTCCGGATTTCATTTGGGAGTGCTTTCAAAATGCACTCACACATATAAACCCTTACATCGGGCTACTTGTCAAAGTCATATGGTACAAGACACATTTCTTTGTTTATTTTATTTTCTCAGTTGGGGCAAGTTAGTAGAAACAAATTTTACACAGATATAATTAACAAATTGATAATATGTTAATAAAAACACGATAGGATTGCTAATATCCTTTTCCATTGGGCAAAAAGATGCCATTTTTGGTTTGTTTATCTGTAAAAAATGTAAACAAAAAATCAGACAATCACCAACACACGCAGAAGTAAGCAAAAGACGATTTCACATGTTCCATTGGAATCAAAAAGGAGTGAATTCGGGAGTGAAACCAAGGGAAAACGACGTTAGTTGACATTTATTTATCAGTTTTTACCCCCAGTCTTCACTGGCAATAATTCATTGCAAGAAATCTGTCAAGCAATCGAAATTTCCAATGGAGACCGCAAATGAAATGAATTATTTCAAGAAATTGGCGGTCTCCATCGGAAATTTCAATTGCTTGACATAATTCTTGCAATGGATTATTGCCAGTG
Organism: Brachypalpus laphriformis; assembly: GCA_945910035.1. NCBI lineage: Eukaryota > Metazoa > Arthropoda > Insecta > Diptera > Syrphidae > Brachypalpus > Brachypalpus laphriformis. The sequence goes on along the minus strand of OX246754.1, from coordinate 108,748,280 downwards.
GAGACTAGGGGTTAAACAGCCACTGTCTGCGCTCTCACCGCCAGTAGAGCGATTTCACTTCAATCTCCTTTTTCTCCGTCTCTCTCCCTTCATCGCATTTTTAGTTTGTGTCACCAAGCCGTAGAGAAAAGATCAATTCTCAAACAAGAGGAAAAAACCCACCCCTATCGCACACACAGTCCGGTACATTGCTTTATTCCATTTTTTGTATTTTTATTGTTATTTCTAATTAAATAAATCGAATAGAATTTAAAATCCCATAAAATCCCTGGGGGCTCGTCCAGGATTTGATTCGATCGCGATCCATTAAGATCGAAGGAAAAAAAAGAAGGGCAACAATGTGATAGGCGACAGTGCGTGGTTCATATCCGTTTAGTGGCGTGACCCAAGAAAACACTACAACGTGTCCGTTATAGACTCGAACATTGCGGGTAACGGGATAGTGAAGCCAACCGGGTCGTCGTTGTTTGTTCCAACGGAGAATATTGGCAGTGCCATCGAAGAAGAAGAAGAAGAAGACGAGCAGGCTGCGAAGGAGAAAACTTTTTTACTGTAAGTACCGAGCTGAGTGTGTGAATTTTTTCTTTTTTTTTTTTCTTTCTTACAATTGCAATGTATTCGAGGAGGGAAATTGCTACTATGGGGAGAGATGAGTTGAGGGAGTGTTTGAGGGGAGTAGGGGTTTCGACGAAGGGTGATAAGGAGGAGTTGGGAAAGCTATGCACTGACGTGGTTGAGGAGACAGTAAGTACGGAAAAACCCAAAAATGACGAGAGTAGCGGGAAAATCGACGACTCTAGTGAGGGTGCGAAAGCACACACTAATGTGCAGAACGCCGGTGGTGAGGATGATGTTGCGGTATGTGGTGGCGGGTTCAGCGATGATGACGACGATGATGGTGACCAGCTGTATAGTCCACGGGCACCGAAGAGTGTTGCCTCAGCGGTTGCTCATGCAAAAACGAGAATGCAAAGCTCCACATTTGCCTTGAAGGATGTGGAGGAAAGTTTAACCAGGTTCGGTGGCGAGTCGAACCAAGATGTCGTCGGCTGGATTCGTGACTTCGACGACACGTCTTCCCTCGTAGGGTGGAATTCCCTTTAAAGATATATTTTTGGGAGGTGGCTGATGACCGGTGCTGCAAAGATGTTCATCCAAAGCGAAGCGGGCATCAAGGACTGGGCCTCAATGAAGGCGCAACTAGTGGGGGAATTCCGAGTTCCCATGAATGCAGCCGTAATACAACGAAAGCTGCGCATGGCCCGAAAGCAAGCTAATGAAACCACGAAGGAATTTTTGTACCGACTGTTTGAGATCGCTAAACCTATAGCAGTCGATGAAGAATCCATGGTCGAATATTTCGTCGAAGGTTTGTGGGATGAAAAGGCAACCAAGTTTTTTTTTTGTATGAGGCGCGTACCTTGCAGGAACTCAAAGCGAAGCTCCGCACATATGAGCGGGTTAGGGACGCGTCGGCCTCTGTATCAGGCGACCGCGACGAGCCGTCGGGATCAAACGTTAGATTAGTTTCGCGGGCTGGGGCATCATCTGGTAAAACTTGCTTTAAATGCGGGGACGCATCACACTTGGCGAAAGCTTGTCAGAAGGGATTCAAATGCTTCAGGTGCGGTCAGTCTGGGCATTGAGCATTTGAATGCGATGAAGTCAGCAAAGATAGAAAGCAATCAAAGGGTGTAGGGGTAAACCATGCTAAGGTCGGGGTGAAGACGGCGCACATGTTAAGGGATGTTGTGGTCGATGGGGTGGAGGTCACCGCTTGGTGGACCTGGGGTGTGATGTCTATATCGTCAGGCATGACTTCCTTCTGAAGCTGAGGCGGTACAATATTCATCTATCTCGGATTGCACTTTCCGCGTTAGGTAATCATCAAGTTCTGACGCAGGGAGTTATCGAAACTGATCTAGTCGTCGACAAAGTTAGCTTTCAAGCCAAGTTGCACGTCGTGGAGGAAAGCGATTTGATGTTCGAGTCGGTCATAGAGAACGAGGTGATCAAAGAAACAGTTATAGATGCAGGCGAGATTCGTTTTCGAAGACGGTGTTCGATAGAAGAGGAAGTGGGAGTGAAGGTGGTAGAAGAGGAAGACCACAAAGCTCAGGAGACTTCCGTGGTACGAACAAGTCGAATGGTTCATCTATTAAGAAGGAGCAGGAGAAGAAGGAGGTGATAATGAGAAGAGGGCAGACGGGAGTGTGGACGAACAAAGAGGCCGATTGTAAAGCTTGAAGAAGAGATGGCTGAGCATGGGACGTGTGGCCTCGAGCAACGACGAGACGAAGGGAAATCTAGAAAGGTAACAATGACAAACTTTCCTTTCACTAAAGAGGACTGTGAGACAGGGGCAAGAGGTCGAGCAACCAAGAAAGATGAAGAGAATAAAAACGTTGAAGCTGATGACGATGATGATGCTGATGGCGTTGAAGCTGATGACGAAGATGATGCTAATGATGTTAAAGATTATGACGTTGAAGACGTGGATCTTGTTCCCCGTGCAGGGACGGGTTAAGAATATCACTGCAGCGCCCCCCAACAACTAGCGCTTGTCGTAAAAGGCGACTAAGGGGACAAATCAGATCTAGGCAATATAACACCCAAGTGAGCCTAGCGACACATATATGTACTACCTTAAAAATCCTTCCACAAGTGTGCATGCGAGTCCGTGGGTTGACACGACTGGAGATCACCGGTGCCATAAAAGAAAGATCAAACAATACTAAAACAGGAGCATGCACGTGTCAAACAACAAACACCATCGCAATATGGTAATAACGCAAAACTGTATCATTATGGTAATACTTGCAAAAAGGAAAGGCACTACCACTGCTGTGCATGATACTGATCCTGGACCGAGCAGAAATGTTCGGGTCAGAGCTATATGGATTCCGGGGGCTAGCAAAATAATGAAACGGTTTGGAAGGAATTTGAGAGTCGCGAATTGGAACGTTGGAAGCATGACCGGTCGAAGTTAAGAGCTGGAAGAGATGATGAATAGAAGGCGGGTGGATATCTTGTATGTCCAAGACACGAAATGGATGTTCTACTACAGAACGGACATGTCGGGAAAAACGAAGACTATGAAGACTGCCATGCAGGACTAGGACATGGCACCAGGAACCTTCCTGGTGAAGACATCCTAAGCATGTGCAAATCACATGGTCTTATGTTATCGTGTTAAATACCATGTTCTTCAAACAAAGCCGACACCTGAACACTTACAACAGTGGTGGAGATGAAACCCAGATTGACTACCATTTGATAGCCAGTAAAAGATTGCAAAGTGATCCTGGGAGAGGCAATCGTTCGGCAACACCGTCTCCTGCTAACAGAAATTGTTATGAAAACACCGAAGAAAAGCAAACAAACAAGGGTCTATGAAAAAATCAAGTGGTACAATCTGAACAAAAAAAAGGCGAGGCTACTGTTTTCGTAATGTAAAATTACCTCTCTCACACCATCAACGGAGCTGAGAATGAAGAGTGCAGAGCACAAAATATGTGGGATTCCCTACAGCGAACTTGCTTAAAGAAGGCCAAATCACTGCTAGGCGATTCAAAAGGCCCCCATCAACACGCCAAAGAAACATGGTGGTGGAGTGATGAAGCTAAGAAGGTGATAAATGAGAAGAAAGCGGCTTTCAAAGCTTGATCAAAGTGCCCCTCTAATAATAATGACGAAAAAATTCCCCAAAAAACCAGGCTATCTAGGAGCTGCGAAGACACAATATGAACAAGAGCGCAACCATCTTCAAAATAGCCGCCCAAAGAAGGAGGAATGCTCAGAAGATTCTTTCGCCAAAGTTCATTAACAATGCTCATGGCCGGCTTCTTGTGGATGACGACAAAATTCTGCAGAGGTGGCGGCAGTATTGTGAAAAACTTTTAAATGAACAGTTTCCTCGGCTATACTTTGCAAGAGGCACCCCTAACTGTGAAGAAATACCCGACACTACAGTCGAAGAAGTTAGTGAGGCGGTCAAATACTCCAAAAAAAACGAAAAGCGGTTGGGCCAGACGAGATGCCCTCTGAGTTCTGGAAAAAGATGGGAGACATCGGGTTCAGATGGCTCAGAATTCTCATTTCCAAATTCGTGAGAGGTGACCCAATGCCGAATCAATGGAGGGGAAGTTAACTTCTCCCTATATAAAAAGGGAAGGGTGATACGCGAAACTGTGATAACTACCGTTTGATTAAGCTGATGTCACACACGATGAAAATCGTTGAGTGGGTATTAGGTGGCCGACTGCGAAAAATAATACGGCTATCTGATGATCAGTGCGGGTTTGTCTCTTGTAAATCAACCACAGATGCAATCCAAAATATAAGGATCATAATGGAAAAACATCGTGATTCCTTAAAGGATTTGCATATTGTATTGGTTGATTTTGAAAAGGCATTCGACAGACAACCACGAGATCTGATATGGGTGGCGCTAAGACATCGAGGGGTTCCAGAAACCTATGTACAGATGATCATGGACTTGTGCGAAGGAGCAAAGACAAGAGTAAGATGCCCCGCTGGAGTAACCGAAGAGTTCCCAATCAAAGTCGGGGTGCACCAGGGAAGCGTCTTAAGTCCTTTGCTCTTTATTACAGTCCTAGATTCTCTGCTTGAAGGTAAAGTGATGGACCCCAAGGTACATCAGTTATTCTTTGCTGACGATTGAGCCATCATAAGTGAGGATCCTACATCCCTGCAACCAGAACTTGATGTGTGGGTGAACGCTCTGGAGGGAAATGGGTATCGCATTAGTTCAAAAAACACAGAGTACTTGTGCTGCCCGTTCTCTGATCCACTCAGGCCTATTCCAGACATTTATTTGAATGGAACAGTGCTTCCCAAGTGCGAAAAGTTCAAATATCTGGGATCTATGATCAATAGCAAAGCAACCTGTGATGACGACATCAATCATCGCGTAAGCGTAGGGTGGATGAAGTGGGTAGAAAATTCCGCTATCTTTTGTGACAGAAAAATGCCACCTAAGTTGAAAGGAAGGCTCTACACCGCAGTTGTGCGTCCAGCGCTCACATACGGTTCACAATGTTGGACGATGTACAAAACGCATGAAAGTAAATTAACGGCAGCTGAGATGAAGATGCTTCGCATGACAACAGGAGTGATAAAGCTTGATCGAATAAGAAGTTCAAAGATCCGTGGAAGCTTTCACATCAAGGAAACCATCGTAAAAAAAATAAAGCGCGACCGGCTCAGCTGGTATTGCCACGTTCAAAGAAGAGATCATTTTAACCCTGTTAAAAGGGCAATATCAATGCACGTTCCAAAGACATCGCGATGTAGGAAAGGCAGGCCTATAAACGGCTGGATCAGACAAATGCCACGACATCGGCATTTCATTGGCCTCAGTAAGCGAGTGATCCAAAATCGGCGGGCCTTCCGATATTTTCTGAGATCAAATGGGCGAACCCCAGAGGCGGATCAGTAGAAATGCAGTGAAGTGGGAGGGTTATGATAAAAGGAAGAAGAAGACGATGATCTTGTTGAAGATGAAGACGATGACGTTAAAAAGAAGATTACATCGAAGGCCCAAGTGTGTGAGCTGAGGAAGGAATTTGGTGAATTGGTGTGTTACATTGGCAAACAAATAAAAACAAATATTTGGCGCAACAGCTCTTTAAAGTGCCATTGCCTAGCTTCTCGCAACCACTCATGTTGTGTGCGTTATATTTTTCACACGAATGGAAGGGACCAACAGTTTAATGCCGAATCCGAACGGCGATTTGAGAAGCTTTTTCGTGACAACAATACTCTCGGATGTTAATCAGACGCTCGCGAGAGGTGGGACCGTGAAAAAAACTTTTCGGTATTTTCTGCGATTCGAACTTGGAACCTCATGCGTAGTGATCCGACACACTAACCACTTACGCCACGGCGCCCACATTAACATTTGTAACATTGGCAGAACAAATGTTAATTTGGCGGCTGACGTTGACTCCTCTCATCTGTCAAAAGAAGTTAGAGGCGATGTTGGTCAACTCATCAGTGAGTACAAGCCGCAAACTTATGTGGAGACACCAGTGCAAATGGAATTCATCCTTCAAGATGAAACACCCTTGTACCAACGCCCCAAGAAGAAGGCATCACACGAGAAGGAAGAAGTCGAGAGGCAAGTGGAGGTATGGTTAAGAGACGGCATCATGCAGCCCAGTAATTTGAAGTTCACCTCTCGAGTGCTTTTGATCTCGAAGAAGTATTGCACGTACAAGATGTTCTGTGACTATCGACGCATAAATAGGCAGATCATGAAGGATCCTGTAAATGAGTTGGTCGCTATACCAGCTGCAATAGACCAGGAAATTATCGAGTTGGACACCGGACAAGACGAAATCCGGCAAGAGGCCAGACAGAACATCGCGAAAATCCAACTCGAAAACGTAGCCGAGTTCAACAGGAAGAGGAAATCGCCGCAGGTCTACAACATCTGAGAGCTAGTTGCTGTGAGAAGGACTCAATTTGGTCCGGGCCTCAAACTTAAGCCAAAGTTCCTTGGGCCATATAAAATAGCCCGAGTTTGCAAGAACGACCGCTACGAGGTTGAGTAGATGGGATACCATGATGGACCGAAGAAAACAACAGCAGCGGCGCTATCTGCGCACTCACCGCCAGTAGAGCGATTTCCACTCAATCTCCTTTTTCTCTCTCTCTCTCCCTTCATCGTATTTTCCCACTTCATAGCCGAGCGCGGCGAATCAGTTTGTGTCACACGGCCGTAGAGAAAAGATCGATTCTCAAACAAGAGGAAAAAACCCACCCATATCGCACCCACAGTCCGGTACATTGCTTTATTCCATTTTTTTGTATTTTTATTGTTATTTCTAATTAAATAAATCGAATTGAATTTAAAATCCCACATATATATCTACCGACTTTGCTTAACTGAAAAATGAAATAAAAGTATGCGTCTTGTACCATATGAATTTGACAGGTACTCCGATCCGATGTAAGAGTTTATATGTTTAAGTGCATGTGGAGAGCACTCCTAAATGAAATCCGGAGCACTCGCTGAACTATAATAGGAGAATGGTTTCGTACGACCACTTCCGAAATAGTGCGAATACATAGGATTTGTATTGTGTACCCATAACAGCTTTTACCTTCGATTCGTTAAATTTTCGTTCACTTTTGGTCATTTCCGAAAAGGGAACCTAATCGCTCTTGCGTATGAAAATTTGACAGCAAATGACATATATATGATTTTATGCGCAATTGAGAATATTCTGCCCGGAAGAACAAATATTCAATGAGTAAGTTTAGTATATTGCTAGTTTATGTGTAAAGGTCACTAGTTTAATCCTTATTTACATGAAGTACAGCAACTACAGAGTTTTCATCCCCATTCGTCATCGTAGTCGGTGACAAAGTACAACGACCAGCGTTGCCACTTAAATCCAGAGCATATGTAGTACATTAGTCAAAGAAATGTAGTTTATATGTTTCTTTTATCTTTTTATTGAATTCATCGGATTAATTTATTTTATTTTATTTAAGCTTAATGCAAGGAGGTACTTAAAGCTAAAACTTAAAACTAACAAAAAAGGGGACTTAACGCTAAGCTTAAAACTATTATTTTTTTTTATTTTCATATATTTATTTATTTATTTTTTTATTACTTTTTTTAGTTTTTTTTTTGCTGCTGGGCCCCTAAGGCTCCACACAAGCTAAATCAATCTAAAAAAATCTCAACTTGAAACTAACAGAGGATGGAAAAGCTAGGTAGAGAAGGGAGAGGGTAGAGAAGGGAGAGGGTAATAGGAGTGGAGCAATTTGGGCGTCGGGGTGGCTAAATCAAGACATGGCTAGGTGGAATTGAGGCGGAGCTGACGATCGTTTCGAAGGGTGGTTCTGCTGCAGTGAAAGTCAAATGTGTTTTCGATATAATTAACCAAGCGCAACATTCTGGACAGTGGTGCATTATAACCATAATTGGTGCGATGATAAGAGAGACAGAAGAGGGGAATGTATCTTAGGTTACAGGGATTGGTGTTAAACGAGACTAATTCAAGAAGCGCGGGACAATTAATTTGACCAGTAATTAGCCGATGGAGGAAGAGTAAGTCGGCAATTTCGCGACGAGTTTCAAGAGACTGAAGATTGATGAGTTTTAAACGATCAGAGTAGGGAGGCAAGTCGACTCTATCAAGCCAAGGGAGACCGCGTAGGGCGAAACGGATAAACCTGCGCTGGATGGCTTCAATACGTCGGATGTGTACAGCATAGTGTGGCGACCAGGCTTGGCTAGCATATTCGAAGATAGGTCTAACGAATGTGATATAAAGTGATTTGGTGACGTATGGGCTCGAAAATTCCTTGGACCAACGTTTTACAAAGCCAAATGCATAATTAGCTCTATTTATTATGTGGTCAATATGGGAACGGAAGTTAAGTTCCCTATCGCAGATTACACTTAAATCACTCAAAAAGAAATTTGTGGGACAAGCTCGTTGCAGAGGAATTAGCTCCTATGGGTTGGTGGAAGTCGTTTACGAGAGTATGTGGTGAATTGGCATTTGCTGACATTAAGTTCAAGATGATTTTTCAGGCACCAGAGAGAAAATCTGTTTAGGTCATCTTAAAGTGGGCGAGAATCAGTGGAAATAGATATGTATCTAAATATTTTCATGTCATCGGCATAGACAGAGAGACACGAGTCTTTGATAATGCACTCGACATCATTGGTGGTCAGAACGAAAATTTAAGGATCAAAGTGACTGCCTTGAGGGACACCCGAAGTGACCTTAAAGGAGTTAGAGACAGAAGATCTAAATATAGCCTCGTACTGCCGACCTTTCAAGTAGGATTTGATCCAATTTATAAAACCGGGTTGAAAACCAAGAGCTTTCAACTTAAGAATAATAATTCCATGGAAGATTTTATCAAATGCTTTAATGAAGTCAGTGGCAATTACATCGATTTCGCTGTCATCTTCGAATGCACACAGCGCCTGAGAAATGAATTCAGTTAAGCCGGTGGTTGTTGATCTACCTTTAAGGAACCCGTGTTGGTTGGAAGAGAATAAGGGTTCGCAATGAAAAAACATCAAGTCATAAACGATGCTCTCGAAGAGTTTGGGTATGCATGATAGATTGCCGATAGGTCGATAGCTAGATATTTCATTTTTAGGACCTTTCTTGTGAATTGGGATAATAAATGAGTTCTTCCAAAGGATAGGCAAATAACCTTGGGAAATGGACATAAGAAAAAGAGAAGTCAATGGTTGGGCCAAGTAGGTCACGCATTTTCTTAGAACAATTGGGGGCAACCCATCAGTACCGGAAGAATAGTCATCTTTAAGTTTATTAATCTTCTCTGCGACAAGAAGCGAGGTGATACTAAGCGACAATAATGACGTTTTGCCGCAATTGTCCGTATAAGAGCAGAAATCGTGGTCGGGCTGAAGGATGCGGTCGGTAAACGACTGGCTAAAAAAGTGAGCGAATTGACAACTGAAGGCAAATCTCTTTCTTGGAAAAAAAGAAGCTTAGTCCAGACAACGTATCTGTCAAACTGGAAAAACCACCCGCGCTTTTTTAGAGGTAAGTCTATTTGTTTATATTGTCACTATAATTGTTACTAATATTACTTTTAAATTGCAGAAACACAACAATTGAAGTGCTCCAAGTCATTCCCCCCAGGCATCGATCACCGAAAGTGACACAGTTCCAGCCAATTCAACAGTTTCCTGAGCACCTTCGCTACGCACAGGATAAAATAAAATGTATTGCTCGGAATATCGAATAAACAGTGTTTAAGTAAGTATATAACTAATTGTTACTAATATTATTTTTAATTATAGATATACTACACAACTGCCAAAAAGTTTCATCCCTTGAATCTGGGACAAGAGCAAATAATTTGCCGGAAGACAAAATAGTCAGTGATTGTGTTTATTTTCATGCTAGTACATGTGTTATTGTAACTAATATAGTTTTTAATTACAGGAAAATAACATGCGAAGAAAAAAGCGGCTCCAAGTTGCCATCCCTCATCCTCGTCGTAGCCGTCGCCACCAAACCACCATCAAACTTTCATCAAATCAACCAGGCTGAACTAGATGCAGCTCCTGTTGTCCCCGCTGTTGTTGACATTTATGAAATGATAGGAACGCTTAGGACCAGTAATGGGACTGGATTGCATTCGGTCAAGATAATCCTGGTAGAGAGCTTCGCAGAGTTCGGCGAAGTGTGTATGTGTGTGCTGATAGATGGAGTAGTCATAGCCAGAACGGGATTTTAGGTATGCTCTCCAAAGTTTGTTCCTCTAGTTACGAAGTGAGCCCAATCGTTTATTATACCAGGATGGGGATGAAGAACTGTTTTTTTTGGAGCGAATGAATATGGAACAGCTTGCAGAAGACAATCAAACATTGTAGCACAGATAATAAACTTACCCAGATGTCGCATCCCCATACAAAAAAATGTTGATCTTTTTTGCGATGGGCAAACAAAAAGCTTTTCTGCTTCGCAAAGAAAAAAACGGAAAATAAATTTTGTGTGCGAAAAGCTTTTGCTTTTGTTTTGTGAAAAGCTTTCACCACCAGCGTAGTGTTTGTGACATACCCACAGCGAAATATATTTTTTATTTTGTTTTGTATTCTCGTATTTTTTGTCCTGGCCTGCGACTTTGGCACGGTGAGGAACAGACAGAGCAGAAATATACTTACATATGTATGTATACCTACATATGCACATTAAATTAGGGTAGGTTAAGATCAGGAATAATTTTAATGCGATCTGCGATGATGTTAAGAATTTGTAGGTACGGTACAAACAATTTAAATAGTAGGTACTGTAGGTATTGTATGCTTTATTCATATGCATGTAGGTATGTACGTATTATAAGATTGAGGCTGAGACAAATAATTATGTTTATTTATTTCCTAATTGTTTGAATACATCTGTCTTTTACAAATCCTTGTGGTACTCCTACTCTCATTTACAGTATGTTTGATGTTTGGTCCTTACATTTAGCCACTCTTTTATTATTTTTTTGTTCATGCACGTTAAACAATAGGAAACAAAATCAAATCTGCTCTTAGCCCACTTTAGTTAAAGGCATTTATGTGAAAATGCATTTGCAAAATATTTTTGTCTTTAGACATTTATATAATACGTATTAGAAGTATGATTTTTAGCTATTCACAGTGCCTTAACCAAAGTGGTTTCCAGGGGACAAGAACGCGGACGTGGCAGAATATTTTCAAATATTCATACATTATGTACATATGTAAATATTTATTTTAGTTTACATATTCATTAAATTTTGCAACTTTTTTGTCTTTTGTTTTGGATTCCTTTTCTTCTTTATGCTCTTGTCAATAAACCACTTACAATTTTTCCAAAGCAGAACTACCACAAGGAAATTGGCTGTATCAATTTTGTGCGAATAACATTTATTTGTCGTTTCAAACCAATCTGGATAGTGCAAATTTGTTTTTGAGATACATTGATTTACTATATTTTCTCTAAGATTAGATGCAAATGGACATTTCTGAAAGCAAGTGGTAAATACTTGTATATGAAGTTGACATATTTTGAAGTACTTGTCTGATGGCCAGACAAGTATTGGATTTTCATTCGAGTGTTCATATTCCTTCAACTTGATCAATATTTCCGTGAGATCGACATTGTTTTTGTCCTTTGTCATTTCTTTGACACAGTTCTCACAAACTGCATTCATTTTTTTAAGTGTTTAAAAAAAAAAACAGTAACCTTCAAAATACATTGTGGCTATGTCATTCATTTCTGTAATTTTTATTGAAATCGTGTCTTCATCTGGTAATTCTATCGCTATATCGCTAAAAGTTCGGAATCACAATATTTGGCTAGATCGAATATGTTTTCATGTTTCTCTTGCTCTTGTGTTAGGACAATCTTTGTTTTATTTTCAGTATCCAACACAGCATTCCAATCTAACTGTAAATATTCAGAATCGTCTTCTTCACAATTGGAAATTTTTGACTTAAACAACAATTTTAGAGCCAACATTTTGGCCAGTAATGAGCCAAATTCAGACGCGTTTGGATTATTTTTATTAAAATTTCTTGCTCTTATTTTTCCAAAAAGATTTTCAAGTGGGTCCTGATTGAACTTGTTAACATATATACAATGTAACTCACAGTAATCATTGAATAATTATTTTTTTATCATTAAAATACTTTCAATTGTCATAATCAGGCCCTTAAAGCAGAAGGGCTTACATTTTGCATTGATTGGCTGAATTTGTTTTAAATATGATTGCATTTCTTTTAAAAATCTAATATTTGCGTCATTTCGAATAAGTACAGGTCTTCCATTCAATAAATCAAATATTTTATTTATTTATTTATAAATTCTGCTGTTGGTTGCGCAAACTGTGCAATTTTCTCTGGAAATTTATTCAAGCGCTATAATGCATTAATTGCGCAAGCCATGGATCTGCTAAGTACTTGTGCCGCTAGTTTCACATTTATTTTTTGAAATTCTGTGGGATCTATATGAGCATATTTTAGTTTTAGACACATTTTTGTGGTATTATTTCTTTCTGTATTGGAGATATACTCAATTATTTTTCAGTTTACAACTCCATCCAGTGTTTGTAAGTCTGATCTTAGAAGATTGTTTCTTACACTTTTGATTAAATGTGACACATCATACATTTCATACACTTTTTTTTCTTTATAAAGAAGGAACTGTTGTCTTCATCCAGCTTTAATTTATTGAAAAGGCTTTGATTCATAGGGCCTTGGTCACAGCAAATGCCTCTTACGTTTAGTCCCAGATTTCTACATATGCCAATACAGTTGTATCCTTCAATTTCGAGCTGCTTTTTGGTATATTGCTTGGACAGGTCACTAGATAAAGCACTTGTTTATATCTACCACATATACCACGAATCATGAACACGCAAACTGATTTCGCACACAAATCTAATCTTTGATTTTCTCCATAATCAACGAAGCCCTCGATTATGTCTTCATATTTGTTGTATGTTAAATTCGCCTGGATAGTCATCTCATCGAATATTAAAATGACTTCTTTGCCCTTTGGTTCCAATGTTAAAACATTTTTTTGTATTTCCTCAAAAACATTTTCGTTTAGACCAGGAGATAAACTTTTAAGTTTTATCCATCTATGCAATGAAGCTGGGTGTGGCAAATGCAATTGCAGCTGATCGCGAAGAAAATTATATCCAGACGACGAGCGGAAAAATATACATTAGCAAATCCACCTTTTTTCTTAGGTAAATTGTCGTTTGCCTTGTGATAAAATGAGTTTGCAAAATGTTTTCGAACTTTCATTTATATCATGTAAGAAATCAATTTTTTTTTCTATTGTTTAAGCTGTGCTTTATCTTTTTTTAGCCTGCGGACTTTAATTGCCAGGATATTTCTGAATTTTAGACATTTTTTAGCTCTCTCTTTGAGGATTCTTGTTAATTTTTTCAGTCTACTTATTTGTAGACTTCGCATTTCTTGCATACAGATTCTATGGAATCTATAAATCTGTTGCAGTCTATAAGTGCTGAAACTTCATTTAGTTTATCAATGGATATATCGGTACTCGTTTGCACTTTTAATCTTTTGTGATTAGAAAACTTTATTTTGGCTTTCTTAGGATCAAAGCCAAGTTCATTGTCATTAGATTCCAAAAACATTTCACTCCTTTTCATAAAAAGTGTAGGAACAGCGTCGTGTTTCTATTTTTTTTTCCACAAAAAATTTAAAATCGAAATGTTTACTACAAATGTACGTCCGTTTATGATTTTCAACATTATCACGGGATTCTTCTGCCTGTGCTAGCCAGTCATTATATTTCTTAGCTCTCTTTTTAGGAAATCAAAGTATTTTCCTTTCTGGAAATTGGGCAATTGTTGCATTGCAGCATACAATAGCGCACTTTATTCGCCACGACATTTCCTCTAAGTCGAACTTTTTTGTATTTGTTTGTACCAAGGTAACTTATCAACCTGAAATAAACTTAAATAATATATTTTACCTTTCCTAAATTAACTCTTCAAAAATTTTACTGGACACACACAGTAAAATATCACTTTTCACACCGAAAAAATACAATTTAAATATTTTTTACCACACCACAGAACTACACAGATCGAAACGTCGGTCAATATAGCAAAATGAAAAGGAAAAATACGTACCTACATATGAATATATGTACATACATATGTATGTATAAATGAAATTGTGTCTCGCAGTCGCAGGTCACAGACGGTACAAAGAGTAGCAAAAGAAAAAGCTTTTCGCACAGAAAAATTATTTTCTTTTTTTTTTTTCATTGCGAGGCAGAAAAGCTTTTTGTTTGCTCATCGTTGTTTGCTCATCGCAAAAAAGATCAACATTTTTTTGTATGGGGATGCGACATCTGGGTAAGTTTATTATCTGTGAATGTAATATAGAAGGATGCAAGAACGGCATCCACAGTAACGCGTTAAAATTACCATTACTGAGCAGGATGTTAAGTTTGGTGAAGTCGGCTTTTCGAAAGTTAAATCTATATGAGTTCTGAGAATGAATACCAGAATTTAAGTCACCGATAAAAAGAGGGGAGAATGGTATCTGTCTAGAGTAGAGAGAAGATGGTTGCTTGCTGTAACAATACAATTATCAGCATCAGATGCAAAGATAAGGTCAAGTTGTCTACCAAGGCTGTTAGTTATGCCACTGATTTGATGGAGGCCAGAGTTGGAGAGACTATCTGTGAAGAGGAGTTCTTTGTCTGAGGTTGCATTTGAAGTGACAAGATGAGACTCATCCTCAGACTGAACCCATTGGAGAAATGGAAAATTGAAATCCCCTAAGATAATAACATCATCGTTGGGATCAGTAGCATCAAGGAGAGAGTCTATAGCATCTATAGGAAGTTGGTAGCCTTGAATTGGTTGAGAGGGGCGAATGTAGCAGAAAGTAGATACAGATTACGTTTAAGGATTGCAATTTTAGCTCAAATAAACTCAAAATTAGCGGTATGTGACGATTTTAAATTGCGGTTATGTACAGCGAAGAGAACTCCGCGGCCAGAAGAATCATCAAGACCATTGTAATGTTTTGTGTTGTTTATTAATAGCGATATTTATAGGATATACAATAAGAATTGCTATTGAAAATCAGAATCTAGACAAAAGTGCGTATTTCTCGTAGTCCGTGTACCAGCTGTCAAATCTGTCCGGGGGTGTTGCCAGAAACTGATTTTCTCGGGATGATATTTACTATGACATCCCCTCTCTTTTACGATGTTGGTACAACTCGTAGTCCCCGAATCGTCTTGGTTTGGTTTCTCTTCTTGGTCTTTGTTGTATCGGTTGATCTTCACGTAGCTCTCATATGCAGAATAGCCTTGTCGCTGGGCTAGAACCAATCTTATTTGGTGTGTTCCTCCAAATGAGTTAAGACTTATAGAAGTCGGTGTTAGACGCTACTGCTATCTTTATTAGTTGTTTCGCTGTTTTTACAGCTGCTTCTGCTTTTCCGTTTGCTTGTTGGTGATATGGGCTTGATGTGTGGTGTTCGAATTCCCATTCGGTTGCAAACTTATTGAATTCTGAGTTGACAAAATTTGTTCCATTGTTAAGTTCGTCGATTTCGAAGAAGTCCGAGTAGTGGTCGACAGTTATTAGAAAATGAATGGTCTTATCTTTTATGTTTAATTTACAAACGTCCAGTATATTGTTTCTCTCGCTAATTTGATTGTTAACTCGATTCCTAGATGTGGTTTATGCAGTCTTGTTAACATCTCTTGTCTTATTTGTTGTGGAATTGCCAACCTATTTCCTTTAAATATCATGTCGCTGTTGGTCACCAATTCATCTCGTATATACCAGTACTATTTTATTGTTTCTGTTACCTTGTTTTTGTTCTTGGGCCATCCTTCTTTAATTACTTTCATCAGGGTTCTCATTGTTATGTCTTCGCTTGTTGCTTGTTTGATTTTGTTGATTGTTCTTAGACTTTTTCGTTTATCTTCGGTGTCGTTGGTATGATCGAGTTGTTTGAATTCTTCGTCGATTTGATATATGTCAAATGACTTTTCTTGGTGGCTGTTTTGTGGCTATGTGCATCTCACTTCCTCTCTTGTATTTTATTTTGAAACTGTAACGCTGTAGTGCCATCGATTGTAACGTCTTTCGTGTTTTTAGCATAGGTTTTCTGAAAATACTTATAAAAGGTGAATGATCTCTTTTGATTGTTATGTCTGTTTTACCGCAGATGTACTGGTCGAATCTCCTGCATGCGAATAAAACTGCTAGCATCTCCTTTTCTATCTGTGCATAATTTCTCTGTGTTGGTGTTAATGTTTTTGATGCGGATATTATTGGATGTCCGTCCTGTATTAAGGCGCATCCTAATGCATGTGAAGAAGCATCTGTTTGTATTGTTATGGGTTTGCTTACGTTGTAGTATTGTAACATAGGTGTATTTGTTAAGGTTTTCTTTAGTTTCGTGAATGCTTCTTCTTGTTCTGCTTCCCATGTAAAATTGTTTTTTATATGTGTTATTTTTTGTAAGGGCTCCGTAGGTTCTGACATGTTTGGTACAAATTCGCTTACGTAGGTTACAAGTCCTAGGAATCGCAACGTTTCTTTTTTATCTGTTGGTGTTGGTATTTTCTTTATCGCGCTGATTTTATCTGGGTCTGGCCTTATGCCTTCGTTGGTGAGTATGTGTCCGAAAAACTCGATTTTCTCTTGACAGATTCTCATTTTAGTTTTGTTTATTTTCAGGTTTTCTTTTTGTAGGCGTCGTAGTAGCTCTTCTAAGTTTTTGTTGTGGTCTTTTATTGCTTCATTTTCATTTTACCCTTTTCCGAATGCCAAGATGTCATCAGTTATGCAGACTACTCCTTTTAGTCCTGATATAACTTGATTTTGTCTCATCTGGAAGATTTCCACGGCAGGCATTACTCCAAACGGTAGGCGATTAAACCTGTATTTTCCGAAGGGTGTCCAAAATGTTGTTAATTTGCTGCTTGCTTCATCCAATTGTAATTGCCAAAATCCATGTTTCGCGTCGAGTGTAGTAAATATTTTTGCTACCGCTAATTCTGTTAAGATTTCTTCCAAAGTTGGTAGTTGGAAGTTGACGTCTTTTAAAGCTTCGTTTAGATGTTTTGGATCGATGCATAATCTTAGTTTGTTGTTTTTCTTCACCATTACAATGTTGCTAGTCCATTCCGTATGTTCGGGTTCTTTTGTAATAACGTCCATCTTTTCCATTTCTTCTAATGTTGATTTTAGTTGTTCACGTATCGCTACAGGAATTCTTCTCGGCGGTTCAGTTTTTGGTGTTATGGTTGTATCTATTTCCAATGTTGTTTTCCCTTGTAATTTTCCCAGTCCGTCGAATACGTCTTTGAATCTATTGATAATGCTATACGCCGTGCGTTCTGCTGTGTCTTGCTTGATATTCTTGCATACCTCTATCAGATTTAGGAGTTGACATGTTTGGGCTGAAAGTAGTGGACAGTGCTTAGTATTAATGACATAAAATAATAACCTGTACTGTGTTTTGTTATTCCTGATTGTTAAGTGCGTTGCTCTGACTGGTATTATTTGGTATTATTCTATCGTTCTTAGCATTGTGTGTGTTTTGTTAATTGTTGGATTTGGCTCTATACCGGCTAGATTGTTTAGTCCAATAATATTGCATGTTGCTCCCGTATCTAACTGGCTTTTTACGTTGTGGCTGATGTTATTTTTGTTAAGTATAGTCAGGTTCATGAAGAGTCCTTTCGAACAGCCTTCCTGTTTGGTATATAGAACGTATTCTTCGTCTGGGCTGAATTCGTCGTCCATGTTCTTGATTGTTTTTGTTATTTCCTTTACTGATTTTGGGTTGTTGTTATTGTTGTTGGTATAACTTGGGTTGTTGAAACTTTTCGACATGCATACTTTTGCGCAGTGGCCTTTTTTGCCGCATTTTCGGCAGTTGACGTTTCGTGCTGGGTATTGGTCTAGTTTTTCGTGAAATTCTTTACCGCAAAATTTGCATGGTCTCTGATTGGTTGCTTTGTTGTGTTGTTTTGTACTGGCATTAATTCGTGCTTTTTGTATTTTATTGACCTCCATATGTTTGTTCTCTATCCCACGTAGTTGCTTTTCGGTGATTTCTTATGACCTACAAATCTCAATAGCTTTTTCTAATGTTATTTTACTATCCAGCCATAACTTTTCTGGCAGATCGTGGTCTTTTATAGAGCATATGATTTTGTTAAGTAGGAGATCCTCTTCCAGTTGACCATACTGTGAATTTTTGATCAAACTCCGTAACCTGTTAAAATATTCGTCATATGTTTCCTCCTGTTCTTGTTTCGCCATGTTGAAGACGGCTCGAATATACCTTTTGTTGACTGATGGTGTTAGACTATTTTCGATTGCGTTTAGTAGATCGCTTGCTGTCTTTTTATCCTCTTCCGTGATTGGCATGTTGGTGTATTTTTTGAAGACATCCGCCCCCATTGCAGTTAACAAAATGGCTTTTTTTGCTTCTTCGTCTTGGGTTACCAAGCCTGTTGCTGTTAGGTAATTTTCCCATTGTTGTTTGAAGTGTTTGCAGTTTTCGCTTATGTCGCCTTATTTAATGCACAACGGTCATGGCAGTGGGATTTGAGGTAATATTTTTTGTTGTACTTCTCCTCCTCGCGATCTTAGTTCTGTTCTCAATTCCTCTATTTGTCGTTCTAATGCTGCTATCTCCGCCATTTTCGCTTATTTGTTCAAAGCAGGTTGTTTCTTCTAATACTTAAATGTGTTTTTTGTTTTCTTTTGTCTCTCTGTTACTTTGTGCTAGCCTGCACACATCTGACACCATGTAATGTTTTGTGTTCTTTAATTAATAGCGATATTTATAGGATATACAATAAGAATTGCTATTGAAAATCAGCTGTCAAATCCGTCCGGGGGTGTTGCCAGAAATTGCTTTTCTTGGGATGATATTTACTATGACAACCATCATCGCGGAAAACGTTAAATTCAGGGGTAAATAACTCATTACTAGGCGGGGGAGAGATCAGTTTCAATAAGGGCGAAAACATCGTAGGGCAAATTTTGCGAATTTAGGAAGACAGAGGAGGTTTTGGTGCGTAAACCGCGTACATTCTGGTAGTGAACGGATACGTGTTTAACGGTGATATTATCTACGTTAGTAGGGCAACGCTTTGAGCTATTTGGAGCGAAAATACGTTTGGAGCGTTAGTAGTTTTTGAAGTCAGAACGCGATCTCTGAAGATGGGAAAGCCGTTTTGAACTAACATAGGAAACAAATAAAGAGAGATCGTTAGAGGCATCAGTAGGCGAGATGTTGAAGCACTCATGAAAACGGATGAATAATTGCCTTAACTCTTTAGGATTAGTAGGAAAAGCTTCCTGGTTGATTGAGACGATTACATTCGTTTTTGTTTTACCATCGATACAAATGGAATCAGGTTTGTTGTGCAGGTATGCAAGATACAAGGGAACATTCTCGTAGATTTTACCATCTCTCAAGCAAGACATTACGTAACGGCAATCATCGCTCTGATTAACTAATTATTTAGTTAGTTTAACCATTGGATCCAAAAAGGTAGATGGAGTGTCGGGGGAAGCTGCTTTAATAGAGTTGGAAGCGCTAGTGGGGTCGGTTGGGTTGCCGACGGAGGATTACGATGGAGATGGTCTAGGGTTAAGGATGTGCGAGTGAGAAAAATTAAGATACTTGGTTTTAGTGTTGGAAGAAGTTTGCTGTGACGAAGTGGCGGGAGCAGGTGTTAGGTTGAAAGAGACGCGGTTACGTTTAGGAAGGGGAGTATTTACTGAGGGAAGAGAAAGAGACAGGATTACTTGAGGTGAAAAAATAGAAGACATGTTAGTTTTAAAACTCCAGTTAGGGTCAGGATTTGAATTAGAGTAAGGCTTAGAAGTGTGAATAGATTTCGGCTTAGGGTTGGACTTAGACTTAGGGTTAAGTTTAGGCTTAGAGCTGGTGTCATTGGTCTTAGCGATCCATCTTTTAAAGCACAAATCACCTAAATTGAAAGTATCGTCAGTGGAGCTCGAAAATAACTAGTCATATCTTGAGGGCAACGTGAACTTAAAAGTACTAAACTTACTGGAATTTGCTGGTGAGATTTTTTGGCAAGCCGTAATTGTGGTACTAAATCTTTGGTGAAAGAAGTTTCGTAACCATAAGGAGTCGACGTGACGAGAAGTAACTTTGACGGTAAAGGTCGACAGATTACTTACTTACTTAGGTGGCGCTACAGTTCGGGGTGAACCTGGGCCTCAACCAACAAGCTTCTCCATTTAGCTCGGTCTTTAGCTAATTGCCTCCAGTTGCGCACTCCAAGTTGGTCGAGGTCCCCTTGAACTTGTGCGCGCCACCTACGGCGATGATTCCCTCTACTGCGTCGTCCCTCAGGGTTAGATTCGAAGACTCTGCTGGCCGGAGCGTTGGTGTCCATACGCTCTACATGTCCTAGCCATCTCAAACGTCCAATACGCAGTTTTTTGACTAGGTCGATGTCGCTGTACAGCTCGTATAGTTCGTGATTGAATCTTCTCCTCCAAAACCCGTCAACGCAAACGGGACCGAAAATCTTACGAAGAATTTTTCTCTCGAAGCGACCAAGGATATCTTCATCCTCTTTTAATAAAGTCCATGTTTCAGCGCCGTAAAGCAGGACTGGGATGATCAAGGTCTTATATAGAGTCTCCTTAGTTGTTCGAGATAGGGCTTTACTGTTGAATTGCCTTATAAGCCCAAAAAAACAGCGATTGGCAAGAATTATTCTTCGCTTGATTTCTGCACTGATTTTGTTAGTAGAATTTATAGCAGTGATAAGGTAGACAAAATCCCTTACTATGTCGAAGTTATAGCTGCCTACGGTGACGTTTTGTCCAATCCGTCGGTGTTGGTTTTCACTTCTTGTTGACAGCATATACTTGGTTTTGCCCTCGTTTATCGCTTAACCCATTTTGGCCGCTTCCGCCTCAATGCTTGCAAACGCACCTGTGACAGCCCGCTGAGTTCTTCCGATAATGTCTATATCGTCGGCATATGCAAGCAGTTGTACAGACTTGCAGGTCGACAGATTGCTTTTATTTATTTTCTCAAGCCTTTCATTCCAATCGGATGGAGTCCAAAGAGCTCCAAGTTGCTTAATGAGGCGAGGTGGTGATGGGAGACTCTCTGATCCATCGGTGGAAGGTATGGTGGTAGCGGACGTTGAAATAACTTGAGCGGCAGGTTGAGCGGGTGGTTGTTGGATTTTTGGAGGCAAATTAGAGCGCTTTCGAGTTCAGTGAGTATGGGTGTATTGTTAAGCATAGGCGATTCCTTACAGGATGGTTGTATGTCATCGATTTTGCTGTTGATCACCCGCATTTTTTCACCAGTATCACCGATGATAATCTGAGTTCATAGTATTTGGTTGCTGATACTCTCCATCGATCGGGTTGGCCAGCAAACGATAAACTTACAACGGATGGGCTTTGGAAATGGACTTCGATCTCGGAACGCAGGGAATTGATACTCTCGCAAATGCTCGATTTGATCGCTTGAGAGTAAGATGAAAATTCTCGCTTAAGGTCATCAAGATGACTCGATTTACTGAGACTTTCACAAGGGGGTTTAAGGTCAATTTCACTGATTAGTTTTAACTGTTTCTCAATGTTTTTTTGCAATGACTTACGTGTAAGTTCAGAGGATTCAACAGTTTTGTTAAGATCCTCGACACATTTAATCATGTCATCCAACTTGGACGAAAGCTCGAGAACCTTTTTAGAGAAGTTTTTATGGGACGCAGGCAGGTTGTTCGTAGAGTCATGACATAGCAAAACATGGGATAGGGTGATCACTTTGCACTCATCGCAGTAGAAAACAAAGTTCTTAAGATAATCTTAAACATAAGTCGCAGATCGTTTTGATAAGCCGGTGCATAAAAGGTGAAAGAATTTGCCACAGAGGCCACTGCAGTTAATCAGTTCCACGTTGCTCATTTCACTTGAGTAATTTACGTTTCCACAGATATTAGCCATATTAAGTTGAAAATGGGGTAGGTGAGTATTACGAAATGAGAGGGCACTAATTGAAATTGTGACACAACTTGGGTGAATAAACCGAAAAGTGCTGATCAGGAAGATTGCAGAAAAAGCACGAAAAGTAGGTCGACAACAGAGAAAAAGAAAAAACTGGGGAAAATTGCGATAGAGAGAAAAAAATGCGTGTTAACGGTTAGGCGGTCGAAAAGATAATGATTAAAACATTAACAAAATATAAATAAAAAACATAAGATAACAAAAGGCGTGTTTTTTTGAGAATTATATCTTGCTCACTACTGAGTCTCAATAAAACGCTCTATACCCACTTTATACTCACTTTTGCTTTGTTGTTGCTTTGCGTGTAAATTGCAAGAAACGCGAGTGTAGGTTTCTAAAAACCACGCCTAAAAATATAATTTGAATTCACAAAAACTACAACAAAAATACATAGTTGTAGTTAAAAACAAATAAAATGCTTTTCTGAGCTATAGTTTTCATTTGGCAACTTCATTTTGATTCAACACTTACGTACTCACCAACAATAAATTTAAAAATCATACAAAATTTTAAAAATTTAGCAGATGGTTCGAAAATGGTATTATCTTGTAATAGCTCTTTAGCCAGTAAAAGATTGTTAATTGTTTCTGAGCTCGACCTATTCCTCAACTCTCCTTTTATCATATTTAATTGGGAGAATTTTAGCTCAGCGGAAGCACTACTGTGTGGAAGACAACATAAATCTACGAGTAGCATATAGGCTGTTAACTCTCGAAACATGTATTCTCCTAAATAATTTTTTTTTTTTTTATTCTATCCACAGTACTACAATATCGCTATTTTCAGGTCCACATTTTGTAATTAGATCCGAAGACCCAGTTAGCAAGCGCCACTGCTCAGTAAGAAGTTCTTAATTTGCGTTATTACAGGGAAACTTCTTCCTCAGGGAAACTGTTTAAAAATAATTGAAAATGGTTGGCTCATTGCCTGAAGCTATCTGCCAAGGATCTAAGTATTTAAGCATTTGCATTTTAATACTATTAAGGTCAAATCTTTGAATGAGCTGCTTACATAGCTCTACATATACATTTACAGCGTTTCTTTTTACATTGTTTATGCTATTTATACTGATTTCAGAATTTTGAATATGCATTTCAAATTGTAACAAAATGTAGTATTTGGCTGTATTGACTACATATAAAATGTATTTGTACTACCTTACTACTATAAACTCAGTTGATTGTACGCTCTCAATCGGTTCCGTTGTTCTTATTTATCTTCCGTTACAGGTCATTTTGGCGACGAGTACTTAAGTTTCGGACACACGTTTTTTTCTTATCGTCGTATATCGTGATAACAATTTTTAAACTGAAGCATAGAAATGTCTTTTATCGGAAATATTGAACCTTTTGATCAATCGAAGAACTCGTTTGCAACGTACGTGGAACGGTTCGAACAAATCGTTAAGGTAAATGATGTGTCGGAAGCGAAAAAATTGCCGCTTTTAATTACGCTAATCGGTGGAGAGACATACGAACTCCTAAAAAACCTGTGTGTACGATTGGATCCCCTCACGCTGAAGTATGATGCGTGTATTACCCGTTTAAAGGGGCATTATAATCCAGAGCCGTTAGTCGTGTTGGAACGCTTTAAATTTAATAAACGGGATCAAAGATCAAACGAAACAATTGCTGAATATATAGTGCAATTACGTCAACATGCAAGAACCTGTAAATTCAAGGCATTCTTAGACGAAGCATTGTGCGACCGTTTCATATGCGGTATTTTAAAAGAAAGCATCCAAAAGAAACTTCTATCAGAAGGGTCACTTACGTTTGAGAAAGCAAGTAAAAGCATTGGGAATGGAGATGGCATCATCTGAAACAAAGTTCTTACATGGTACTCCGTTAAAAACAGAAGAAATAATAGGGGGAGTAAGGCAGTATGCAAGACAGGAGTCAACATTGCAACGACCCCGATATTCTGGAAGGGGAAATGAGAGAGGTAAAAATATGTATGGAAGAAGCAACGTTAGCATCGTCCCCTCACCATCAGCATGTTATCGCTGTGGCAGATCACACGATCCTATAAATTGCCCCGCTATAAACTGGAAATGTTATAACTGTCATCGGATGGGTCATACTTCGCTAATGTGCAAGAGAAAAAATCGAAATGTGAACAATATTGAGAGCGAGGAAGAAGTAAAAAGCAACAGTGAAGAAGATTTGCTAAGTATAAGCATGGTATCGGAATTGTATGGACCGTTAAGTAGTCAGAGTCAGTCTATCGTGTCAGTTGAGTCAACGGAGGTAACTTATAATAGTCCATGTTATTTAGAAATAATTATCAACAACAAGCCGCTAAAATTTGAAGTGGATACAGGTGCGGCAACAAGCGTTATGTCAAAACTCGAATTTGACGAAAACTTTGGGGGAGCACAGTTATTGTATGCGAACAGTAAGAAATACAGAGGTGTTAATGGTCATGTACTACCAGTGGTAGGTAAGATAGTGGTGAATGCGAGCCACAAGGGGAGGTCGGCAAAGATTGAAATAATAGTCATAGACAGAAAAGACAAATTTGTGCCACTATTGGGGCGTTCAGCTTTGTGTGTGTTGTTTTCCAACTGGAAGGCTATGTTTGACAGTGGCTTAGAACACATGGCGGGTACGGTACACGCCGTCTCGGATCTTGTAGATTCATTTAAACGGGAGTTTCCGCATACTTTTAGTTCGGTGCCTTCGACAATAATCGGGCACAAGGCAGGGGTGACCATAAAAGCCAACTGTAGTCCGATATTCTGTAGCGCATACACCGTACCATACGCATTGAAGGAGAAAGTGGAACATAAACTGGAGAAAATGGAAAAAGATGGAACCATATTTCGCGTTCAAAGCAGTGAATGGGCAAGTTCACTTGTTATCGTGCCAAAAAAGAATGGGGAAATAAGGTTGTGCGTGGATTTCCGTGTGTCATTAAACAGAGTGGTAGAAAATGACCAATATCCGATACCAACGAAGGATGATATTTTTGCTTCAATGGCGGGAAATTCAGTATTCACTGTGCTGGACATGAGCGGTGCATACCAACAGTTAGAGTTATTTGAGGATGCGAAGGTATTTCTTACAGTGAATACACACATAGGTCTCATGAGGTTCAATAGGCTGACGTATGGGTTAAAAACCGCTCCTGGCATTTTCCAAAAAACAATGGATCAGATCTTAAAGGGTATACCAAATACCAAGTGCTATATAGATGATGTCATCATTAGTGCGCAGTATTTGGCAACGCTTATAGCCTTAGTTCGGCAAGTGTTAAAACGCTTAGATGACGCTGGCGTACGAATTAATGTGGGCAAATGCCATTTTTTTGTAACTAAGGTTGAATTTCTGGGATTTCTAGTGTCGGCCGAAAAAATACGGCCAGCGGCAGGAAAAGTGGACGCAATCCGAGATGCACCTTCTCCTACAAATATTAGCGAGCTGAAGTCGTACCTTGGATTGATCAATTTTTATAGGGAATTTGTGCCGATGCAATCGTCAAAGTTGTCTCCATTATACGAGTTAACAAAAAAGGAGTGTACGTTTAAATGGTCACAGGAGTGTCAATTGGCATTTGAAAATAGTAAATCAGCTTTATCCGGAAAAAGTCTTTTAACCTTCTACGATCCAACAAAGTAGATTTTGTTGGCATGTGATGCCAGTTGCAAAGGAGTGGGAGCTGTTTTAAGCCACCTTGAAGGAACTAAGCGGGATATTCCTATTCCTTTCGCGTCAATGACCTTGTCTGCAGCTGAAGAAAATTACTCTCAAGTCGAGAAAGAGGCATTAGCCATTATATTTGGCGTCCGACGATTTCACAAATAACTCGAGTTTCGCATGATATGTCAGCCAGCCTTGTCAGTGCCTTGTCGGAGGATTATGTGGTACCTTACAACTATAAAGATGTTGCAGCAGCGACGAAGGAAGATGTGGTCTTGCTCAAGGTGAGTCAATTGGTTACTATTGGGTGGCCAGCGCAAATAAACGATCCGGCCCTTCAGCCATATTTCTGTCGTCGAATCGCCATAACAATCGAACAAGAGTGTTTAGTGTGGGGTATACGAGTAATCATTCCGAGAAGTCTGCAGGCATACGTACTCTCAAAGCTTCATAATAATCACCCTGGAATAGTTAAGATTAAGTTGTTGGCGAGATCTCTTTGTTGGTGGCCCAATATTGACAGCGACCTGGAATTAACAGTCAAGTCGTGCGTAGTATGCAATAGAATGCAGGCGGTTAACCCTGCCGAAAAATGTTACGAAGGATGGCCACAAAATGGAATCCCCTGGACCAGATTGCACGCAGATTTTTTTCATATCTATGGGAGGACAATATTACTGGTGGTCGACGCGACTTTTAAATGGATAGACCTTTGCCTTATGAGAAACACTTCAGCGCGGGATGTCATTAAATTTTTAGAACGATTATTTGCTTTTTGGATTACCAGAGATAATTGTGACGGATAATGGACCTCCGTTTACCAGCACCGAATTTATTCGCTTTTTGGCTCATCTTGGGATTGAAGCCAAGAAGAGTCCCCCGTACTATCCCAGAGCAAATGGATTAGCAGAGACTGAGGTTCGCGTAGTCAAACATGCACTCCAAAAGGATATTCAAGGGGAAGAGCGAATAGTGTCGAATGATGAGCTGGAACGAGCTATTGAAAAGTTCCTCTTCTACTATCGGTCAGCACCCAACACTGCAACATCGCGAAGCCCTTCTGATTTCTTGCTTAAGTATTGTCCAAGAACTTTACTGACTCAACTGCGCCCAAATTTTGGGCAATCTCCCACTGGTAAAAACCAAATAACATTTCTTAATGCTTTGTATTTTCCAGAGAAGTTGTTCAATTGCGGCGATAAGGTGTTGCTGAGAACGAGTGATCAGTGGACACCGGCGAGTATTCTGCAAATTCTATCGAAAAGTCGATATCTAGTAAGGTGTAATGGGCGAGTAAGGGTAGCTCATCGTCAACAACTAAGATTATCAGGCATCGACGTTGAAGAGGTGGGAAGAAATACAACGGAATCGGTATGGCTTCCAAGTCAAGACGAGGTAGCACCACGACAGAACACTGAAGAAAATGAAGAAGAAGCTGCACCCATAACTCCAGCCGAAGAAGACCAGACATTCCCAGACTGTAGGCCAAAACGCCATCAGAACTTGGCTACGCCTTTTCATTACGCAGAGTTAGGCAAGCCTACATATTAAAGGGGGGAAGAGTGGGCTGTATTGAATACATATAAAATGTATTTGTACTACCTTACTACTATTAACACATTGAAAATAAACTCAGTTGAGTGTACGCTCTCAATCGGTTCGGTTGTTCTTATTTATCTTCCGTTACAGGTCAGTATTCTAGAGTAAGGATGTAGTATGTAGTACGTACAAATATGTAGTAAAGTACTACAAAGCAACACCATAGCTTAAATGACAGGCAAACCGATTTGACAGTTGCTTCCAATTGCTTCCGACTATTATGGGCCACTTGAGCAATTGACAGTTTGGAAGGAAATTTAACGAATAATTATGACATTAGCTTCGAACTTCTTCCGACTATTATAGTTGGGCCTTTAGACAAACGCTGGTAATAATGAAGAAGAATCGGAAATCAATGGTCGAAATGTCTTAGGTGATAGATGACAGCCATATTTGTGATGTTCAATCACAAATCTACCAAAAATTATTCTCATGTTTTTTACTCTGGGAATAATACCGTACATTTAAGTACAAATTTTATATGCATAGGACGTAAATTGCATTCTGGAAGTTCATTTCGAAACCTAATTTGATTATTTTCGTTCAGGAAATGATTTTTTTTTCTGAGCTTACAGAAATTGAGGGGAGCTTATGCGGAACTGTCTCACATGAAATTTGGTAAACAAACTTTTATCAAATAGGCACAAATTCGATATAGTTTGTATTGGAATATAATGAGCAAAGATCATTTTTGTTCTAGCCTGTCCCCGAAACGATGGTAATGCAAACGCAGGAAGTTTAAGATCGGGGTACGCCATTATGAAAGAAGGAAAACGAGAGCTGCTCGTGAGTTCCACGGGCAAAAGAGACGGGAAGAACATCGGCTTCTCCAAAAGAAGCAAAAAGAGCATGAGAAGCCCGCGATCGAGAATATTGAGAGCTTATACTCCAGGAACAATGTACGGAAGTGCCAATCAATACTCACCATCTCTTTATCGATTTCAGGATAAACGATGGAGAACACTCGCTGCTCCGTCAAGGTCGGGAATGACCTCATCGAGACCTTTGATGTCAAACAACGTTTTAGACAAGGTTATGCGCTGTTTTGTGACTTCTTTAATATAGTACTGTAACGGATTGTGCGGAACTTATAAAGCAGAATCCATCACAAGTCCGTACAACTGCTTGCACGCCGACGATATTGGCATTATTGGAAGAACTCAGCGGACTGTCACCGGTGCGTTTGCAAGCATTGAGCAGGAAGCGGCCAAAAT
Organism: Brachypalpus laphriformis; assembly: GCA_945910035.1. NCBI lineage: Eukaryota > Metazoa > Arthropoda > Insecta > Diptera > Syrphidae > Brachypalpus > Brachypalpus laphriformis. The sequence continues at coordinate 108,719,728 of OX246754.1, read as the reverse complement.
GAGTTTAGCGATAAACAAGGGCAAAACCAAGTATATGCTGTCAACAAGAAGGGACAATCAACACCGACGAATTGGACAGAACGTCACAAAGGGCAGCTATAACTTCGAGGTAGTAAGGGACTCTGTCTACCTCGGCTCTGCTATAAACTCTAAAAACAACATCAGCACAGAAATGAAGCGGAGAGTAACTCTTGCCAATCGCTGGTTTTTGGGGCTTATAAGGCAATTCAACAGTAAAGCCCTATCTCGAACAACTAAGGAGACTCTGTATAACACTCTGATCATCCTAGTCCTGCTTTACGGCGCTGAACCGTCGACCTTATTAAGAGAGGAGGAAGATATCCTTGGGCGCTTTGAGAGAAAAATTATTCGTAAGATATTCCATCCCATTGGCGTTGACGGGTTTTGAAGGAGAAGATTCAATAACGAACTATACGATCTGTACAGCGACATCGACCCAGTCAAAAAACTGCATATTGGACGTCTGAGATGGCTAGGACATGTAGAGAGAATAGACATCAACGCTCCGGCACGCAGACGGAGGGCTGACGCAGTAGAGGACCTCTTCGCCGTAGGTGGCGCGCACAAGTTCAAGGGGACCTCGACTAACTTGTAGTACGCAACTGGAGGCAATTATCTAAAGATCGAGCTAAATGGAGAGGCTTGTTGGTTGAGGACCAGGTTCACCCCGAACTATAGCGCCACCTAAGTAAGTATTATGAAAGAAGAAATAAGTCGACCAGCGTGAAGCTGACGAAGAACTCTTAGAGAACTCGAGCACTGTAGTAGTGGTTTTTTTCTTTAAACAATCCTGTAAAATTATATTAATTGTCAAAACACTGAAATTAAACGTATTATAAGTTATATAATAGCCCAAATATTTTCCGTCTACCACACTTCATAAAATTTTCGACAAAAAATCTTGTTTCCATTTTTCGTTTCCAAGCTGAACTCAACAAATAGAATAGCATTTCCAATATCCAAAAATGACACAGAAAATGAAGTGTGTAATTTGGTCCCCGGTGCCTTTGCTGTAATTGTTATGAAGGATAGACCACGGTTCTTGTACCGTGTCTACCAGTGGTAATGCTAGTGCATCAACTAGAAAACCAAAAAATTACAAAGCTTTCCAAGTAGACTCATTTGGAATGAAAATGAAAGTCTTATTTAGCTGAATGATCACAATTAACAATGCAGATATTTATTTCACGTTATTTACACCCATGTATAAATTTCTCACTTAGCCATAATTTAACAATATTAAAAATAACAAAGGTAATGAGGTAAAAAGCTTAACATTAATGTAACAATAGACATTGCAAAAAGTGAATTAATCAAAAGTGCACGAGTCTTCAAGAAGTGCTGGCGTCAGTTGAATGATAAAATAATCGAAAAATACATAATACAAAAACGAAACCTACAAAAAGTAAAGTAGAAAAAATAGGGTTAGGTCGTTGCTTGAGTTGTGTTGTAGTTCGTTGCAGGTGCTAGCGAATCTGACCCGTCTTAACATAACAGTGTAGGAGTTTGTTGCAGGCAGTGCGAGACTGATCCGACTCAACATCCTGCCTCCGTTGAACTGTGTTCAATCGTTCCGTTGGTAGGTGATTGTGGATTCTGCTGCTGAAGACTTCTTGGTAGAGGAACGAAATATTCTGTTCGCCTACAGATGGATCGTCTGAATTTCCAAACTAGAAACATGATAACTCCGCTCGCTAGGAGTAACGCAGACAGGCTAGAGAAGATATGTCAGATGTTATGGTGATGACGTTGATATGGTAACTCCAACTGCTAGGAACTGATCTGTTCACGTATTCCTTGCAATTCCAGTTGATAAGTACTAATATTTGTAGCATTGGATTGCATTGCAACCATGTGGTCCACATTTGTAAGGTTTATATCTCTGCTTATTCTGGTTTATAACACCCTCATACCGCTCGAGTAGATGCGATGACCTTGAATCGCTATGTGACCGTGCTTGACAATGTAATATGATTGCAAGGTGATTTGGCTTTTTAATGTTATTTGCTGGCAGAGGTGATCTAGTATCGACTATCGTGGTACTATTTGTGAGAGCCTCAAATTCTTTTCGATATTGTTCAAGGCTTACTACCCACTAGATTTCATGTGTTGTGTATCAACTTAATAGTTCCTTGGCTTTCGAAATGGATTCCGGGGTGGGACTTGCGTTTGTTGATTTCTACTTCACTTGCTGTACTCGTTGGCATTCAAGCGCAGATCAAAAATAATGTAATTAACGCGGGGCCAAGTGACATCTGTTTCTTTCATTTGTTTGAAGAGGTACTACCCAATAATGTTTCACCATTCGATTTGTCTATTGCTGATGGGCTCGCTGTTTGGTCTTCGTCGTTAATATGCCAATATTTCATGTGCCTTGATCTTTTTTTCATGAATGTTGTATTGGCAGTGGCGCCAGTCGGTGTTCAGCACGACGAAACACACCAGAAGCCGTGTACGTCGGCTACTCTGACCAAGCCATCGGGTCCTTTAATAGTATTGTAGCATTGACTACAGGATGGTTTGTGTACCAAAAACTAAAACACTGTATCTCAAACTGTAGCAACGACATCTATTGCAAAACGTGTTAGCAGTAAATATTCCAACCTTATGTGCTTACGTTCCACAATTGTTCCACACAATATACCAGAATTCCAGGATCGTCGATTTACCCGGAGAAACATCTAGCATGTTCTAGAACCCCTTGCACCAACCTATAAGTGCATACAGCGATTACAAGAGGATATTAGACCAGTGTAGCGACAGTTTAATTTGAAATAAATAAAGAATAAAGTGATTGAATATTGTGTTAAAGTAAGGTTGGTGTTTGATAATAAATAAACGATTAAAATACACAAAGGACAGTTTTATTTAAACGAACGTTTATTTTATTTTATTTCTTCGACGTCGAAGAAGAACAAGTAAGTACGACAAATGACATGTCAACCTTGATGAAATTACTTTCCGAAAAATTCGAGAAGCTAGACAATTCTTTGGATGAGCAAAATAAAAAGTTCGACGAACAAAAGAATTCTCTAGACGCCAAGCTCGATGAACAGAACAAACTATTTGAGAATTCTCCAAATGCTAAGCTGGATATGCAAAACAAGAAGTTCGAAATTCTCGAAAATTCCTTGGCTGAGCAGAAGAATTCTCTAGACGCTAAATTCGGAACAATTGAAGGACAATTCGAAAACGTACAGGCTAAAATTGAGACCTACGAAACAGCCGTTGAGGGAAGATTCGAGAATGTTGAAACAAAATTCGAGAACGTTCAAACAAAAATCGAGACTGTTAAAGGAAGATTCGAGAACTTGGCAAAGGAACTCAAATACGTGAAGAAACAGAAAGTTCGGGAGTATTCAACCGACTTCCCGAGAAGGAAAGAGATGCAGCCTCCCGTCTTCGATGGACAGACATCATGCCAATCATGGCAGTTCGAAGCTGCGGCAATGACGAACAACTGGGACGACGAAGAGAAGTCCATTGCCCTCACACTTGCGCTTAGATGATCAGCTGCAGAGCTTCTGCAAACCGTTCCCGACGACAAGCAACGCAAATACGATAGTCTGGTAAAAGCCATTGAGAGGCGATTTGGGGACGACCACATGCAACAAGTATATAGGGTCCAGTGCAGAAGAGTTCAGTTGAGGGGTGAAACTCTCCAGCAATTGCAAGTGGATATCGAGCGACTTGCACATTTGTCCTATCCAAACGCCGGTGAGGAGATCATTAACGAGATGGCATTCGAAGCGTTTACCCATGCCATAGCTGATGCAAAACTACAAATGGCGGTAAGAATGGCTGGAAAGAAAACGCCGAATCTTTGGCGTTTGCTCAAACAATAGAGGCCGCAGACCAGGCATGTCAGGGAATACACCGTGTGAGGGAAGTAGTCGCCATCGAATGCTCTTGCCAGAGGATGGACGTCGAAGACCGAAACAATGCTCGCGGAGGACAAATTCGTTGCTGAAACTGCAATAAAATAGGACACCTACAACGGCAATGCAGAAATCCACCCAGACGCGGAAACTGTCCACATTGTGCGAATAGGCGACGCAACGAAGAACCATACTACAGGGACAACATCCATCCTGTTGGCCAGGCTTTTCGAAACGAGGAGTCGGGAAACGCCTTAGAGTCAGCTTCGCGGGGCAGAAGTTGGCTAATGGAATCGACGCCCCCAAAACCACCATCCAGGTCTCCCAAACCAAACGATGCAACAGAGTCTAACAGTGGAAGCATTCATCGGCAAAAACAAGTGCGTGGCTACTATCGATACCGGCGCCACGGCTTCCATTGTAAGAAGAGATCTCGTTCGCAAGTCTTGGCTGCACAACACCAGCTGCTACTGTCTTAGAACTGCGACAGGGGAATCGGCGAAAGTATATGGAGAAGTTCGCCTCACGTTACAACTAGCGGGGTTGGCCTTTTCCTATGCGTTCCTGGTGGCCGACATATGTGATGAATGCATCATCGGAGTGGACTTTATGAAAGAGCATGACGTAATCATTGACATCGGGATGCAAGTTCTGCGGTACCGGAACGTAGAGACTCCAATGGTGTACGGGAACGAGAATGCAGCACATTTAAGGACAATACTCAGCAAGGACGAAGTCTTACCACCTTCTTCCGAGACTATCATTTGGACAAAACTAGAGGGTGATCCTGGGAGCCACCGTTTCTACCTATTGGAGCCGGATTCAGGAAGGAATTCCCCAAACTACATCGTGGGAAAAGTTTTAGTGGAGCCAAAGAATAGCCTGGTCCCAGTAAGGTTCATGAACTTAAAGAGCCACAACGTCAAACTAAAACAAGGGGAGGTTATTGGTGAATGTGTTCCGATATGTTTAATCTCGACAATAACTGGAAAGGAATCTGCGGGGCCCGTTTCATCAGCCAGGTTGGCGGAAGTAAGGGACCTGATCCTCAAGCACTGCGAACTGGATCGGGATCAGAGAGCCATGGCAGAAAATCTAATTGGTGAGTACGCTGATATATTTGCCTCACAGGATGGAGAGTATGGCCGAACACATCTGGTGCAACATCGCATAGACACTGGGGATGCCAGACCAATTCGTCAGCCTTCCAGACGACTACCATTGGCAAAACAGACGGAGGTTGCGGATATGGTGTCAACGATGGAGAAGGAAGGGCTCATCGAAAGTTCTAAGAGTCCGTGGGCCTCACCTGTTGTACTGGTTAAGAAGAAAGACGGCAGCACTCGATTCTGCGTGGACTATCGCAGACTTAATGATGTCACCAAAAAGGATAGCTACCCTCTGCCACGGATCGATGACACATTGGACACACTCTCAGGAGCTCGATGGTTTTCCACCCTTGATTTAAAGAGCGGTTACTGGCAGGTACAGATCGATCCAAAGGATCGAGAGAACACTGCGTTCACTGCAGGAAATGGTCTGTGGCAGTTTACAGTAATGCCATTTGGATTGTGCAACGCTTCGGCAATTTTTGAGCGCCTAATGGAACACGTCCTGCGTGGATTGACCTGTAAAACTTGCTTGGTGTATCTGGACGATGTGATCGTGATAGGAAAAACATTCGAGGAACATCGCGACAACCTGAAAAATGTGCTAGAACGGCTTCGAAGCGCTCACCTGAAGCTGAACCGAAAGAAATGTTACCTCTTCAGATCCGAAGTCAAGTACCTGGGCCACGTTATCTCATCAGAAGGAGTGCGAACAGATCCAGACAAGGTGGAAGCTGTGAAAAACTGGCCGGTTCCAAAAGACAAACACCAACTCAGGAGCTTTTTAGGTCTCGCGACGTACTACCGACGATTCGTAAAGGACTTTGCCGGAATCGCGAAGAGCCTGCACCAACTGACAGAAAAAGGAAGGCAATTCAAGTGGTCAGGTGAGTGCGACAAAAGCTTAAAGAACCTTAAGCAACAACTATGCGAAGCACCAACACTAGCATATCCCATTCCCGGAGAAATGTTCATCGTGGATGCAAATGCAAGTAACGTCGGTGTCGGAGCGGTTCTTTCGCAGGTACGCAACGGCCAAGAGAAGGTAGTCGCATACTTCAGCAAAGTGCTCTCCAAGCCGTAAAGGAACTACTGCGTGACCAGGCGAGAACTTCTGGTGCTGCTTCTGGCGACAAAACACTTCCATAAATACCTCTACGGCCTCCTTTTGCGCACAGACCACGCGGCTCTAAAATGGCTGCTGCAGAAGAATCAAGAATCCAGAGGGCCAGGTCGCAAGATGGATTGAACGGCTGCAGATGTACGATTATGAAATCTTGCTCTATTCATATGCGATATAGCAACGTATCTCCCCGCTGGAATACGCTTCGCCGGTTTAAATATAAAAACTCTACTCTATGCAGATGATATTGTTCTGCTAGCAGAATCTCCCCATAGTTTGCAATTAATGATAAATGCACTAAATAACTACTGCAAGACATGGAACTTGACAGTAAATCTAGAAAAATCAAAAATCATGATTATATGCAAAAGACAATCGAAGTTAAGTACAAATGAAAAATGGTTCTTTGATGGTGTAAAAGTTGAAGTAGTTACGGAATACAAATATCTTGGAATACTAATTAAACCCAACATGAATTGGACCCATCACCTCGAGAATAAATTAGATGCGGCAAAATGTTTGATTAATGCCTCATGGCAAAGTATTATTCAAAAAAAGGAGATACCAAATTCTGCAAAATTCAAAGTATTTCAAGCCGTGATGCGTTCCGTAATGTGTTATAGTTGTCAAACATGGGGATATAGGTCATACGAAGAAGTAGAGAAGCTCCAACGCTTCTTCCTTAAAAAACTATTTCATCTACCTGCAACAACTCCTAATTACGTTCTGCTGCTCGAAACAGGCTTACCCACTCTCTTCATCTACACCTTCAAACTACAAATCGACTATGTGTTGAAAGATCTTAGTTTCACGCCAAATAGATTACCCTTGATTTTCACAAAATACATTTTTGATAATAAGGTGGAATGGATAAGCGACTGGAGATCTTGGGCGAATCGGTGCGGTGTCGAACTGAACATCCAATACAGGGATCCCTTTTTGTTAAAACAACAGCTCTATAAATTATTAGAAGCAATAGATATTCATCAACGCAATGGAAATATTCAGCAAGCGATTTATTCTATTAACAGGGTAATTTATCCTGAATTATCCTACGACATGGCAAATAACTATTTTAATGATAATTACAACACGCGAGCGATATCCCTGATTTGTAGAGCAAGGTGTGACATGTTAAATTTAGAAGGCTTTCCATACAAAAAATCTACCACTACTCAATGCACTCTATGCAATTTGCAAGCGAAAGAAAACAGCTTTCATTTTTTAGCTATTTGCCCGATTTATAAAGAGCTTCGATTTATCCACTTCGGCAAACTTTCCTTAACAATGGAAGAAACAAAAATAGTCCTTAATGGTGAAAACTGGTCAGCTCTTTGTTATTATTTGGAAGCGGCTTCCGCGTATCGGCACTGTATCATATCTGAATACAAATAAAATTCCATATATGGTATTAATAAAATTACGATAGTCATGCTTCTCTTATGATAGATTTGCAGAAACGTTAAATTGATAACATTGTTCAATGGCTTCAATCAGGCAGACGGCAACGCCACAGCCTTACTATTTATTTTCTTATAATAATAATTTTTTATTTTTTTTGTATCTTTATCAAGAATTGTAATTTCAAAAATTGTTTATAATAAAGTAAATCTTGAATCTGAATCTGAATCGATTATGAAATACAGCATCGTAAAGGGAAACTTCATTCCAATGCGGATGCCTTATCCCGGCGACCATGTAAGATCAACTGCAAGCATTGTGTGCGGCAGGAAGAGAAGAACCTTCTACCCATTCAAAGGGTATGAGCTGAGCCTATCGCTGGTTGGAGTGCAGAAGAAATCCGCAACGCTCAAAAAGAAGACCCGGACATCGAGCCGATATTAGCGTGGAAGGATTTTATGGAAAAGCCAAACGGACGAGATATCTCGGACAGGAGCCCCACTCTCAAGGCATACTGGGCTCAGTGGGACTCCCTTCATGTGCAAGATGGTGTGCTGAAAAGGAAATGGGAGAGGCCAGACGGGAAAGATTTCATAATGCAGCTTGTCTTGCCGCGATCAAAAGTACACGAGGTGCTACGGGAGATGCATGATGGAGCATCCGGAGGTCATTTGGGTGCAAACAAGACACTGGAGAAGGTGCGAGAACGTTTCTATTGGCTCAGCGCAAATGTAGACGTAGAGAGTTGGTGCCGAAAATACGTCGTGTGTGCCGCCAGCAAGAAACCCAGAACGAAAACGCGAGGCAAGATGCACCAGTACAACGTGGGCGCACCCTTTGAACGGATTGCCGCTGACATCGCTGGTCCATTTCCAGAAACCGGCAATGGTAACCGTTACATCCTAGTCGTCATGGACTACTTCAGCAAATGGCCGGAAGCGTTCGCCATCCCTAACCAGGAAGCGAAGACCATCGTGGAACAGATCGTCAACAACTGGGTGAGCAGATTCGGCGTGCCTATGGAACTGCATTCTGACCAGGGACGAAACTTCGAATCAAAGATATTCCAAGAGGTATGCCAACAACTAGGAATTAAAAAGACGAGGACGATTCCGCAATCCGACGGGATGGTAGAGCGCTTCAACAGAACCTTAAACGAACATCTCTCCAAGGTCGTAGAAGACCACCAACGCGATTGGGATCGACAAATTCCTCTTTTCTTGATGGCCTACCGAAATGCAGTGCACAGTACTACTGGACATACTCCATCTGAAGTCTTGTTTGGTCGAGCAGTCCGGCTACCTAGTGAGGTGAAGTTTGAATCCCCTGACGATGAGCCCAAGAGTGAAGAGGACTACGTGGCAGACCTCAGGGAAAGGATCCGCGACATACATCAGAGGACCAGGACGAGGATAAGGATAGCGAGTGACCGCATGAAAACCAGGTACGACACAAAGGCAACAACGTCCAGCTTCCACGAGGGAGACCTAGTATGGTTGTACAACCCACACCGGCAAAAGGGGAGGTCACCCAAGCTGCAGCAAGACTGGGAGGGCCCTTATAAAGTGGTCACACGCATCAATGACGTCGTATACTTAGCCTCGTTTGCAAACGGAATTTGAACCGAGTTTGAAAATACTGGCAAATTATTTATTTTCTTATAAGTAAAATTTACATGAACAGATTTGGTCTCGTTAAGTGCGATTCGCCAAACCTTTGTCCATGCATTTACTCTATCTAAAGCTTCTTGCAGTTTTTCTGTACTATCTTCGACCGTTTTACCTACTGTCAAGATAGCAGTGTCGTCGGCAAATGTAGCTAGTTCAGTGCCTTCTACTTGCGGTATATCAGGGGTGTATAATAGATATAAGACTGGACCAAGAACGCTTCCTTGCGGCACCCCAGCCATTATTTCCGTAAAATCTGAATATTCATTTCCACATTTGACGCGGAATAGTCTATTCGTAAGGTAGTTCTTCAAAATATTATATAGGTGCTCTGGCAGAACTTGTCGTAATTTAAACTTTAACCCTTCGTGCCAGACCTTGTCAAAGGCTTGAGAGACGTCAAGGAATACGCTTGAACAAATCTTTTTTTCTTCAAGTGACTTTTCGATTACATGTGTTATTCGATGTACTTGTTCAGCTGTAGAATGCTTACTTCTGAATCCGAATTGATGATCCGGAATGAGATGCCTTTCTTCTATTACCGGCCGTATTCGCCTAATCAATATTCTCTCGAACACCTTGGATATAATTGGAAGAAGCGAAATCGGTCTATAAGACGTTTTTTCATTCGGCGGTTTTCCGGGCTTAAGGACTGTTCAGGTCAAATGTCTAAAACCTATTACAAAATTATACTTTTATATCAATATGAAATAATAGATGGCACTCTGCTATATAAGATGTAAACTCCCCAAAATATCCACAAAATATCCCCAAAAAATTCCCTATTTCCTCTTTTCTAAGTTAAGCTAAGTGGCTTAAACTAAGCTCTCTTCCTATTCGTTTCCCGACTCGCATAGAGGTAAGACCTGCTCTTTAATAAAGAAAATTGTTCAACCCAAAACGCATTTTTTCTTACTCATCTCTCTTTTCTTTGATTTTTCCCAACACATAATTTTCTCCAATTGCGCCCGGCAATTGGCGACCCTCAAATTATATCGAAGAAACCAGCGCACTTCCATCGAAAGCAACAAAATTTCGAGCTACCCTAAAACCCCCCGCAACATTTGGTCCATCAACCCGGATCTTCGAACAAACAAAAAATCATAGAAGAGAATATCAAGACACACTTTTTCTACACGATCATCATTGGCATCGATCCCCACGCTGCCCAGGCTCCCCACGCTCCACACTTCAACACATCGCTGCATCGCTGTTACATTCCGAGAACACGACAATCAGTCGAAATTGGAGTTAATCAGGTGCGTACAGTATTTTTTCTTATCAGTGCGAGTATTACCGCGTGTATTTTTTTGTTAAAGTAGTTTTTTCGTCGCGTTTTCAATATTATACGATATACTTTTACTTAAAATATCATGTGCATATTTCAAACCTACATATATCTATGAGAAGAAATATATTAAATTTGCCTAAAAGTGAGTGATTTTCCATATCCATTACATAGTTCAAATTTCTCCCATATTGACCCATATTCACCACCCCCTTCATTTGTCAATATGAGCAATTTAGATGCATTCATTTTATCCGCAGATCAACTAGTTGAGTTTCGCGCCTCTTTTAAAGAAAAACCAATAGTTGATCATACTGTTTCGCCTTTGAAAGCATATAAGATCGAACTTCGAGATCTGTGGCTTGAAGTGAAAAAGCATTATTTACAGTGTGTGCGTTCTGACGAGGCTACAAATGAAAGCAAAGAAGATTTCATAGATATCGTTAAGGCCAAATATCGTTCGTCTTCGGATACGTATGTATCGTGTCTCGGTGAAATACTCAGCTCAATCGAAAAGTTAGAAGCAATAAAGGAAAGCCCAGTAAGCCCAATTGCGCCATCTCCAATCGATAACAGTTCCTCGCATTCCATAAAGTTACCCCCGTGTGACACCGAAGTGTTTTTTGGCAGTTATCTCGAATGGCCCTCCTTTAGGGACATGTTTACCGCGGTGTACATTAAGCATGCCAAGTTAAGCCCGGTACAAAAGCTTTTCCACCTTCGCGCAAAAACAAAAGGTGACGCGTTCCATATTGTGAGCAAATTTCCACTCGTGGACGAAAATTTTGATGTTGCTTGGAAAGCATTAAGGGATCACTTCGAAAATAAAAGGATCCTGGTGAATAATCAAATAAAAATTCTTCTCAATTTACCCTTTATTCAAATTGAATCTGGTAGACAAATAAAGAAGCTACAAGCCGATATCAGTGACTGCTTAGCTGCTCTTAAAACGCATGATATAGCCACTGATTCTTGGGACTCTATCGTTACTTTTCTTTGCTCAAGTCGCCTTCCAGAAGCGACGTTATCCCTTTGGGAACAGTCATTGACGTGCCCCACCGAAATTCCCTCATGGAAAGACATGAGTACTTTCCTTTCCAATCGCTACCGCGTTCTTGAGACTGTTTCGGATATGGCAATTGGTAAGAAATCTAAACCAGTTGTTGCCAAAATGCAGCAATCCGAAATCAACCCTCGTTCAAAGAACGTAAAAACTTATCACAGCAAATCCAATATACACAACTGCAAGGTCTGCAGAGGTCAACATGCCCTCCGTCTTTGCCCCGAGTTTTTAAACATGAGTATTGACCGTAAAATTTCAACGGTTCGAAATTATAACTATTGCTCTAATTGTCTGGCCATAACCCATACACACGAGGCATGCAAGAATAACAATACATGTTTCAAATGTAAGAATCGACATCACACATTGTTACATCTAGACAACGCCCCTTCTGCTTCCCTCAGTGAACCCTCAACTTCAAGGTCGACTCCAGCTGCTCATGCTGTCCCATCCCCAAATATACAGTCCACTCCAAATACGAATCACCAATCCCATTTTTCATCTAACCATCGGCAAGTTATTTTGGCTACCGCAATGGTGAAAATATCCCATCACGGGACCCAGTTCAATGCGCGGGCTCTAATTGACCCCGGTTCAGAGGTATCGTTTATTTCTGAAGAGATTCAGAATATATTAAATTTATCCACCCAGCCCATACACGCACAAATTTCGGGGATGAGTAAAACCATCACCGCCTCATCATCGAAATTATGCTCGTTCATCCTTTGTTCAAGCCATAGGAATGATTTCACTCTCAATGTCCAAGCGTTGGTCCTTAAACAATTAACAGGTAATCTCCCTTCACAATCGCTTAACGTTGTTGATCTCGAAAGTCAAATTGATTTTCCCTTAGCTGACCCGTTTTTTAATCGACGGTCCAAGATAGATATGCTCATTGGAGCAGATTTGTATCCATCGATAATACTAGATGGTGTGAAAAATAAGATATTAAACACCCTTATGGCGCAGAATACCGTTTTCGGCTGGGTATTATTAGGTCCGGTTGATTGTTCAATAGCGCATAACCCTTCTTACTCTACGTTTGTATCTTATTTCAATGAAATTTCGCTCGATAAGCAAATCGAGAAATTTTGGAAGCTAGAGGAATTGCCACGGAATCCCTCGCTATCTCCGGCAGATCAATTCTGTGAGAGTTTGTATGCAAAAACCACTCGGCGGGACTCTACAGGGCGTTACATTGTGGCTCTGCCATTTAAAGAAAGCTTTCCCAATGAGATCGAAATAGGAACTTCAAGAGACATTGCATTGAAGCAATTCCTTAGGACTGAAAGGCGCTTACTATCCAAACCTCAATTCAAAGATCAATATTATTCAGTGATCCAAGAATACCTCACCCTGGATCATATGGAACCCACAGATTCATTTGAAGTTTCAGAATTCAATAAAATTCACTCTTATTACTTACCCCATCACACTGTGATCAAGCCCCAAAGTACTACTACAAAGGTAAGAGCTGTATTCAATGCTTCAAACCCCTCTTCCAATGGAAGGAGTCTCAATGACATTCTTTACCCTGGTCCCATATTACAGTCCGACATAACCGTACTACTTTTAAATTGGCGATGCTTCAAATATGTGTTTAATAGTGACATCGAAAAGATGTATAGGCAGATCCTTGTCAACCCTAAACATACATCTTTTCAAAGAATTTTGTTTCGTGAAACACCACATGATACCATAGGCGATTTTCAACTCAAAACTGTTACATTTGGAGTGAATTGCGCTCCGTACCTAGCTATTCGAACTCTACGACAACTTGCTGATGATGTTAAGAATTCGCACCCCCTCGCTTCGACCATTCTGCGGCGAGATTTTTATGTAGATGACGTATTATCAGGTGCTCATGATATCCAAACCGCACTATCTGCTCAGCATCAACTAGTATCCGCTCTTTGTTCAGCTGGGTTCAGTCTCCGAAAGTGGACCTCTAATTCGCCCGAGTTGTTAAGCCACATACCAAAAGAGCATCTTTTTGATGAAGACTTTCTCGTAATTGATCAAAAGAGTTCAGCGAAAACTTTAGGTATCTGTTGGAAGGCCATTTCAGACACTTTTTCTTTCTCAGTCCCTTCAGACACTTTGCTGGGCCATATTACCAAACGATCGGTCCTCTCTGTCATTGCGAAATTATATGATCCAGCAGGATGGCTTGCTCCGGTTGTGATTTCAGCAAAAATAATCATGCAACAGATCTGGAAAGATCAGACAGAATGGGATCAAAATCTCAAACCCTTAACACTACAAATGTGGAAATCATTTATAGCCAACTTTCCTGCTATACAGACCATCTGCATCCCAAGGTGGATTGACTATGCCCCCTGGGCTCCAACCCAAATACATGGCTTTTGCGACTCTTCAGAAAAGGCATATTCCGCTACTTTATATATAAGAGTTCAGCATAGCACATCTTCTTTTTCTTGTCATTTGCTATGGGCAAAAAGCAAAGTTGCTCCCGTACATTCAATTTCATTGCCACGTCTAGAGTTGCTTGGTGCAGTATTACTTTCAAACATGGTTCGTGTGGGATTCGAAAAATTGCATTTTATTCAAAACCATGAGATATTTGTGTGGACGGATTCCACGATTGTTTTGTCATGGCTTAGTAAACCACCATGTACTTGGAAAACGTTCGTGGCCAATAGAACTTCCGAAATTCAAACTAATATGAATAACGCTTCTTGGCGCCACATTTCTTCTGCTGACAATCCTGCAGATCTGGCTACTCGTGGTTTAACACCTGACGATTTACGTGAAAGCAAGATGTGGTGGCATGGTCCAAGTTGGTTGCGAGAGCCCTCAAGTAATTGGCCAATTTCAATCCCATCTCCCCCAGATGAGTCATTGCTAGAGCCAAAACCTCTTAAAACATTTGCGACCACCACAGATGATGACTTCGAGCTCATGCTTCGGAGATTTTCTACATGGCATAAAGCAGTTCGTGTTCTTAGCTACATGTTTCGTTTTTTCAACGCAACCCGATTCCGTCAAAGAAAATATTCATCTCATTTGCTCTCCCCTGAAGAAATAATATTTACTAAAAATAAAATGATTATGCTTTCTCAACAAATATACTTTTCCCTAGAATATAAATCTTTACTTCAAAGAAAACCCCTCAAACCCACTAGCTGTTTATTGACACTTAACCCTTTTTTGGATTCTAAACAAATCCTCCGTGTTAATGGAAGATTAACTTCTTCTACATTAACGTATAATGAGAAGCATCCTATTTTACTTCCATATAATGGTTACTTCTCGAAACTATTTGTTGCATTTGTGCATCAACTTTCTTTGCATGGTGAAATACAGCTAATGGTTCGCATACTACGATCCGAATTTTGGATACCTAAGCTAAAAAATTTGGTAAAGAAATGTATCCATGATTGTAAAGTATGTATTTTGCACAAAAAGAAAATGCGTACTCAACTAATGGTTGTGCTACCCTTGGAAAGAACAACATTTACTCTGCCATTTACGAATGTTGGCATTGACTTTGCAGGTCCTTTTCTTATTAAGAATTACTGTGGAAGGACTTGTCGATTGGAGAAAGGCTATGTGTGTCTGTTTGTCTGCTTTTCAACGAAAGCAATACATTTAGAAGCAGTAAGTGATCTGTCAACTCACGCTTTCCTTGCATGTTTTTCTCGTTTTGTTGGCCGAAGAGGTATGCCTGATCACATATTTTCCGACAATGGAACCAATTTCGTCGGTGCATCGAAATCACTTCTGCTAGATTTTCAAAATGCCCTCAAAACTTACCCAAATACCAACTTTACTCAAATAAAATGGAAATTCATACCTCCTGGTGCCCCACATATTGGTGGGCTATGGGAGGCAGGAGTCAAGAGTTTTAAGGCACATATTCGCAAGACACTAGGCAGTACTAAACTCACATTTGAGGAGTTTTCAACGCTTCTTGCACGCGTAGAATCTTGCCTTAATTCCCGACCTATTTCCCCAATATCAGATAATCCCTCAGACATTGTTCCTCTTACTTCTGGACATTTCCTGAGAGGTGGTCCCTTACTCAGCGCTCCCGAGCCATCCCTGGCAGATAGCTCCTTAAATATTATAAGCCGATGGCAAAAACTTAAGATTCTCCACCATCAATTCAGTCGCCGATGGAAAGAAGAATATTTAAAGGAACTCCATAAACGAAATAAATGGAAGTATCCACAGAAGGATGTCGAAGTGGACGATCTAGTTGTCATTCGAGACGAACAGCTTCCTCCTAATGAATGGCGATTGGGTAGAATAGTGAAGACTCATTTCGGCCCTGACAAACGAGTCAGAGTAGTGGACATTAAAACCCAAAAGGGGCTCATCACTCGTCTTATAGTCAAGCTTTGTGTCCTTCCCATAAACACAATTTAATCCTTGTATTTATATCACTATCCTAACAGTAATTTAATATGCATATGACTTTTTTTTCTTTTTTTTATTACCTTTCTATCACCGAATTTGCAATGAAGTATCTACGACTTATTAACTCGTTTATCGCACTTATATTGAAAAATAATGTACGCAATTTTAGTAGCTATTAAGAAGTATCCACTCATCGGTTAATAGTTTTGAATTCATTTTGTTTGTTAGCATCTTATCCCTAATTAATATTATACTATTGTAATTTATAAGGAGTGAGTGGAGTCCCTCCATAACCAAAGGCTCCCCCCTAGATTTAAGTTAGGTTAAGTTACTTTCTTACCACCGAGTCTACTTTTTTTACTGTACTGTTTAGCAGCGGATGCTGCAAGGCGGCCGGTAATGTTCAGGTCAAATGTCTAAAACCTATTACAAAATTATACTTTTATATCAATATGAAATAATAGATGGCACTCTGCTATATAAGATGTAAACTCCCCAAAATATCCACAAAATATCCCCAAAAAATTCCCTATTTCCTCTTTTCTAAGTTAAGCTAAGTGGCTTAAGCTAAGCTCTCTTCCTATTCGTTTCCCGACTCGCATAGAGGTAAGACCTGCTCTTTAATAAAGAAAATTGTTCAACCCAAAACGCATTTTTTCTTACTCATCTCTCTTTTCTTTGATTTTTCCCAACACATAATTTTCTCCAATTGCGCCCGGCAATTGGCGACCCTCAAATTATATCGAAGAAACCAGCGCACTTCCATCGAAAGCAACAAAATTTCGAGCTACCCTAAAACCCCCCGCAACAAGGACCATTATGATTTTGGCGACTTTCCATTGACTGGGAACACATTCTAGTCTAAGTGCGGCGTTTATAATGAACAGAAGCTTAATTAGAGCTTTTCTTGGTAGGGCTTTAAGAATCTCTCCCGTAATTAGGTCGTATCCAGGAGCCTTCTTAGGTCTAAGTTTCTTTATTTCTACCTTAAGTTCGGTAAGTGTTGCATTTCTTATTACGCTATTGGCTATATAAGACGTATTTATATTTTCAATAAGAGCTTGTCCATCAAACGGTTTGAAAGTTTCTTCCAGGTGGGTGGCAAAAACTTGCGCTTTCTCTTTATCATGCCTGTCCCATTCGCCTTGATTTTTCCTAATTGGGGCGGCTTGAATTTGAGGTTTTTTAATACCTTTTATAGCCTTCCAAAGCGAGTAATTAGAATCTTTTTCTGCCGTTAAGCTTTCTAGGTAAGTTTGCATTTCATTATTCTTATGGTTTTTAATAGAACTTTTTAGTGAGTTGTACAAACGGTTAAGATGTGCTTTATGTTGCGGAGCCCGAGTTGGTTGCCATTTTTTGCGCGCTTTTCTCTTCTCCTTAATCATCTCTTTTATTTCCTGCGGATAAGTTTGAATGTAGCTTCCCGGCGTTTTCTTTGGTTTGGGAGTATTCTTCCGCGCGGCATTCTGTAGGATTTCGACGAAGCGATCAACTTCCACTTCAAGTTCATATGGCGTTTTAAGTGATACGCTCAGCTCAGTATTTGCTTCAATATCTTTTTTAAAGCCATCCCAATTAGGTTTCGCGATGGTTAATCTGACCGGTCCTACTTTTTTAATCAGAGCATCGCTTATCGTCATAATCATTGGAGAAAAATCAGAGGAGAGATCAAAGCTTTCTTCAACTTGTATACAGTTGCCAGATATTCCTTTAACAACAAAGAAATCGATCAGATCTGGTAACTTATTTCTATCAGTCGGCCAATATGTTGGTTTACCCGTCGAGTGAAAATCACAACTGTATTGCATACCAGCATTATAAAGCTTTCTACCTTTCTGAGAGGCGTACCTTGAACCCCAGAATGGGTGTTTCGTGTTGAAGTCGCCACCAATAATAAAATTTGGTTTACGGAAGTCGAAGATGTTTGTGAAATCACTTTCTTCAAGTTTACATCGCAGTGGACAATATATAGACGAAATGTTGAAAGCAAAATGTCTATTTTTAACGCGTACCGTGCTTACTTGCATTGCTTCTAATTCAATCTTTACTTCCGCTGAGTGTTCGATACATTCTTTTATAAAGAAGGATGATCCGCCTCTTGCTCTTTCCGATGGGTGGAAGGCGTGATACACGCTATAACCTCTTATCTTAACATTCGTTTGTTTTGTCAGATGAGTTTCGCAGACCAAGCATATATCAATATCTTTTTCTCGTATAAATATTTCTAACTCGTCGAGTCTTCGTATGAGGCCGTTAGCGTTCCATGTAAGAATCTTAAGCATTTCTTTCATATTCGGGTTGAAGTGCGCCTGTTATGAATGTTGCTTTCTAGTGCAACTAGTCTCTCGAAAATAAGTTTGTTTGTTTTGCATTGCTCTTCATGTTTCGCAAGTATTAAGGAGAAAACATTATATACTGATACTGATACTGATACAGATACTGGTTTTTTTTGAGCTACCTCTATCACCGTTATCCAATGTCGCAACTTGAGCAGGAGTCTTTACGTTAGAGTTTGGACGGTTTTTTGCCTTGATCTCCCGTGGGTTGACGGTCATATACTTGCCATTAGCTGCCAACGCCGCTTGAGCATAAGACTTCGCGTCAGTATTCGAAGACTTTGCTTCTGTCACATTTTCTCTACTGCGTTTGGGGTTTTCTTCGTTACCCGATCTTAAATCAATATTGACGGATTTCCTATCTTTCGCTGCTTTGTTTGTAGCTATTTTGGGTCTGTTCTTAACTGGTTTCGGATTAGGGCGCATGGAATTTTTAAGCCTATCGCGCCTTTTTTGGAGCTCTTTCGCCACTTCGCAACCTCGATAGTTCGCACGATGTTTTCCTTTGCAGTTAATACAAGTGGCTGGGGTTTGCTTGTTTAGGTGACAGTCTTCCGAGAGATGCTTACCTGCGCATTTGACGTATCGCGGTTCTTTCTGGTAGTAAGCCTGCGTATGATTGAAACCTTGACAGCGTTTACACTGCGGGATCGATCTGGAGCTCTTACGCATGGGTTCGATTTTGACCACGATGTTTAGAATAGTCTTAATACCATATATAGCATCTTTATTTTCATCTTTATCGAAACTGAGCATGAATAGTGGAAGTCCACGCCTAACCAATTTTTCATGATCTCCCTCCGACTGTTGCTTTATTTCTTGATAATATTGACGGCATCAAGAATTTTAAAGCCTTTATCTTGAAGGTCGTGCATTACATCTTCTTTAGTACACGAGGGGTGGAAGTCCCCTTGCTACAACACGCAGTGGTCTTTCTAACTTATTTTGGTAAGTATACCACTGAATCTTTTCGGCATTCAATTTTTGGGATAATGATCGGTAACCGTCGGCATCATCGACATTGATTTTCCACGTATTGTTTCGCAAAGATGTCACTGTAAACTTCGATGGCAGGGTTCCTTTAATGAGGCAATGCAACTTATTATAGTCCGTTATTCCAACGACGTTTATCGGTGGCGGAGGACGTAATTTTTGTTGATGTTGCTTTTCTTGCAACCCCTTGCGCTTTTCATGTTTTTGTGGTTCGACTTCCGGTGACGAACCAGCTTTGCGTTTTTTGCTAGGTAGTTTGTTTTCGATGCAATTCGTTTCACGTGTTAGCTCTTCTTCGTCTGTGTGGTATTCGTGACTAGGTGAGCGATGTGGGCTAACTGTACTTTCTTTTTGTAGATACATATGTGCTTTTTAGGGCATTATTTTCTTGCCTGAGTAGATCTACTTCTTTCTTAAGCTCACGATAGAGTAGCTCCATTTCTCTAAGCTTTGTACGGAGTACGTCGTTTTCCTCCCCAATGCTTTTTGATTTCGCTGAGTCCCGTTTTTCACGCGTTTGCGCTTCCGGTAGACTTCTTTTTCCGGAGACGTTCGATCTTGTTGGTGGAGATCGAGATACCCTTGTACTTTTTGAGAAGGGATTTATTAGGTGCAATAAATGGCTCTCCCCAGAATCCGTAGAGCCGACCTCCGAAGAGGGTGGATTTTCCAGTGTACCTGGACGGCCACCTGGGGTATTAAAATCTTTTGTTTTGATCATTGCATGTTTTTGTATACGCCATACTCATCATATTGCGATCGACGCAAGACATGCCTCCAGTATTCTGGATGTCCGGACCTTCCGAGCGGCCAACATAGACTCGGATCATTACCTCGTTGTAGCCAAGGTACGGATATCCCAATCTGAGCAACAAAGAAGAATCACTGTGAGAAAAGTTAACGTCGAAAAGCTACAATCGCAAGAGACCGCCAGACTCTTCGCTGAACGCGTATCCCGAAATCTCTCAATCACCCCTATGCCGGCAGCATCAAGTGCCGAAGACCAGTGGCAACGCTGCCAACATGCCATCAGAAACGCCGCAACTGATGTGCTGGGTCTCGCTCGCCCACCACCGCGAACCCCCTGGTTTGACGAAGAATGCCGGCGAGTGCATGCAGCAAAACAAGATGCATACAAAGCGGCGCTGCAAAGGAAAACGAGAGCTGCTCGTGAGCTCAAAAGAGACGGGAAGAACATCGGCTTCTCCAAAAGAAGAAGAAAGAGCATAAGAAGCGCGCGTTTGAGAATATCGAGAGTTTATACTCCAGGAACAATGTATGGAAGTTTTACCAAAAGGTAAAAAGAATGTGTCAGAGAAGTAATACCCGTACAGAAACCTGAAGAGATGAAAATGGAAACCTCGTAGTAGAATCACAGTCGGTGCTGAGAATATGGAAAAACTACTTCTGCAGACTGTATAACGGCGACGAAGACCATCATCCCGCTGTCAGGCAGAATGAACCATTCAGCATAGATGATGATAGTCAAAATTTCCGTTTACCTGACCAAATCGAAGTGAGGATAGCAATATCCAAGCTAAAATCCAACAAGGCTGCTGGATCTGACGGCTTACCGGCCGAAATTTTCAAGGCAGCTGGGGATGAATTGGTAGAGTGCATACACCAACTCATTTCTAAGATTTGGTCAGACGAGTGTATGCCTGATGAATGGAACCTCAGCATCGTTTGCCCGATCCACAAGAAAGGAGACCCCCTCAACTGCGCCAATTATAGAGGCATCAGTCTCCTCAACATCGCATACAAGATCTTTTCTGCGATATTGTGTGAACGCCTGAAACCTTTTATCAACAGACTGATTGGACCCTATCAGTGAGGTTTCAGGCCAGGAAAGTCCACCATCGATCAAATCTTCACACTTCGGCAGATCCTGGAGAAAACCCAAGAATTCCAAATCGATACTCACCACCTCTTTATCGATTTTAAGACCTTTGATGTCAAGAAAGGTTTTAGACAAGGTGACGCGCTGTCATGTGACTTCTTTAACATTGTACTTGAACGGATTGAGCGGAACTCACAAGCCAACACCGGAGGCACAATCTATTACAAGTCTGTACAACTGCTTGCATACTCTGACGATATAGACATTATCGGAAGAACTCAGCGGGCTGTCACCGGTGCGTTTGCAAGCATTGAAGCGGAAGCGGCCAAAATGGGTTTAGCGATAAACGAGGGCAAAACCAAGTATATGCTGTCAACAAGAAGGGAAAGCCAACACCGACGAATTGGGCAAAACGTCACAGTGGGCAACTATAACTTCGAGGTAGTAAGGGACTTTGTCTACCTCGGCTCTGCTATCAACTCTGAGAACAAGATCAGCGCAGAAATCAAGCGAAGAATAACTCTTGCCAATCGCTGTTTTTTTGGGCTTATAAGGCAATTCAACAGTAAAGCCCTATCTCGAACAACTAAGGAGACTCTATATAAGACCTTGATCATTCCACTCCTGCTTTACGGCGCTGAAACATGGACTTTATTAAAAGAGGATGAAGATATCCTTAGCCGCTTCGAGAGAAAAATTCTTCGTAAGATTTTCGGTCCCGTTTGCGTTGACGGGTTTTGGAGGAGAAGATTCAATCACGAACTATACGAGCTGTACAGCGACATCGACCTAGTCAAAAAACTGCGTATTGGACGTTTGAGATGGCTAGGACATGTAGAGCGTATGGACACCAACGCTCCGGACAGCAGAGTCTTCGAATCTAACCCTGAGGGACGACGCAGTAGAGGGAATCATCGCCGTAGGTGGCGCGCACAAGTTCAAGGGGACCTCGACCAACTTGGAGTGCGCAACTGGAGGCAATTAGCTAAAGACCGAGCTAAATGGAGAAGCTTGTTGGTTCAGGACCAGGTTCACCCCGAACTGTAGCGCCACCTAAGTAAGTAAAGTCTCAAAATGATGTGATCGGGGTGGAATGAAACTAAAGTCACATCCCTATGCTGAGTCTTCGTTCACTTCCCTTGGTTGAGTCAATGAAATGTTTAAGCTCCATCAATTGATTCCTTGCTCCCACAAAGTTTGTGGTATTGTCACAATAAATGTTTTTACAGTGACCTTGCCTAGCCATAAACGTCTTTAATGCACCAAAGAATACCTGAGAAGTTAGTTCACCTACGAGTTCCAAATAACAAGCCTTTGTAGCACAGCAGCAGAACACTACTATGTATATGGTATATTGTAGTAACAAGTACATCGTCAAGTACTGCGTGCAACGACATCTATTGCCAAAACCTGTTAGCAGTAAATATTCCAACCTGATGTGCTTACGTTCCACAATTGTTCCACACAATATCCCAATTATCCCAGGATCATCAATTCACCCGGAGACACATCTAGCATGTTCTAGAGCCCCTTGCAATTTCATATAAATACCCATACCACAACCACCGTGGACACAGTTGTTTATAAGTGCATACAGCGATTACAAGAGGGATATTAGACCAATGTAGCGACAATTTAATTTGAAATAAATAAAGAATAAAGTGATTGAATATTGTGTTGAAGTAAAGTTGGTGTTTGATAATAAATAAACGATTAAAATACACAAAGGACAGTTTTATTTAAACGAACCCCAGCAAGAATATTACAGTATTAATTATTTGTCCTAAGGGCCATTTAAGACTTGGTTGGTTGTCTTCCTTAATGATAACCATCAAACCTGGCTCTACATTCTGACATTTCTCCTTCCACTTGTACCTGTGTTGTAGCTGATTGAGATATCCACAGGACCAGCATCGCCAGAATTAATTTTTGACAGAAGACACAAACTTCCATCTTCTTAGAAGTGCAGACGTTTGTGGTTTCGCAAATTGATCAATGTGGCTGGTCGTGAGTTCACCAATAAGGAAGTGTCCTGTAGTGAGAGCAATGAGATCGTTTGGAGATAACGAAATGGGAGTTATTGGTCTTGAGTTTAGTATAGCTTCTGCTTCAACGACTGCTGTTTCGAGCTCTTCATACTCGTATGATAACGAAGCTGAAGCCAGAATGCGTTATAACAAATGCTTGTCTGACTTAACTGCAGCTTCCCACAAAGTCTCAAAGGTTGTCAAACGGTAGTGCATGCGATCATATGAAAACACAAGCGTTTTCACTCAGCTGAGGCCTACCAACTCCTACTCTCAACCTCCACGCGGTGACAGCCGGGTGCCTAGTACCTTAATCCAAGAAATGGGTAACCAACCCCGTTTGGAGGATTCTTGGAGGCAGCAGATGAGAGAGGGGGGGAAGAGTGTTCTCTTATTAGAGCACTTCTTCCTGTTCCAGGCGGCAGCGGACGAATTCCCTTGACGGAGTCAACGGTGGCGTCTATAGTTCCAGTTAGGTTGAACTTATTGAATACCTTGCGCGAGCTGCTTCGATGTATTATTGGAAATTCCTTACCGACCTGTGGGTAAGGAATTTCCAATGTTGGTCAGGACATTGGAATAGAGATGGTGGCGGAGGAGCCCTTAATGGGCCAACGGCAGCGCTCATACTCCCGTAGTGGACTACTGGCACCAGTGTATCCGGCCCATCGTCCTAGGGGAATAATTAAGGAACTGGCCCTCCAGGTTGGGGGTTGTGCCGTCGGGGTAACTTCCCTACCACGTAAAAAATCGATGGTTCCGAAACAACCAAAAGCCTCGGATAAGGATGACCCAACTAATGACGACCCCAGCAAACGAAATAAGGACAACGACCTTCGGATCTGTACGTGGAATGTTCTATCCCTTTACAGACCACGTGCAGCCGAACAACTAGCAGAGGCCCTAGACTGCTATAAAGCAGATATTACCACCATCCAGGAAGTGCGATGGGATGGGCCGGGCAAAAAGAGGATAGGAAAGGAGGACGTCTTTGGTAGGGCAGTCGGTAAGCATAGCCTACACAACACCACGTCTGATAACGGACTAAGGCTAATTGATTTCGCTGTGGAGCGAAATGTCACCATAGCAAGCACATGGTTTCCTCATCTCGATATTCATAAGCAGACATGGCGGTCCAATGATCATTTTTATTTTTTTTTATTTTTTCCCGAGGGTAGGTGAAAATCTTCAACAAGACACTATGAGGATCGACAGCGCGTACTCATAGTAGTGTGGGATTCTTACCCACTAAAAAACCTCCCTTCAAAACAGACTTGTTTTCATTTTTACTACAACTAAGTATTCGACTTATCAAGTAGTTTTCATTTCACGTAATAAGGGCGTTTTGCAAGGACCTTCCCACTAGAAGTTCCTGCCAGCTCCGCAGTTTAGACGCGGTTACTTATCGCGCTAAGTCTAAAGGTTTGGTTCTTTGTAGACGGCGCAGTAAATTTATTTCTTCCAAAACTTGGAGGACTGTAATATTTACGTGACTTTCTAGTCGACTTCTATGCTTTCTCGCGTAGGTTTGAATTTCGTCTTCTATAGTTTTAATGCCAAGATCTCTATGGATATCGCTATTTCTGAAATACCATGGCGCATTAACAATACCTCTTAGCACTTTGTTTTCAAAAGTTTGTAAAATTTTAATATTAGTTATTTTGGTACAACCCCAGAGTTGTATACCATATGTCCATACGGGCTTTAGCACTTGCTTATATAAAAGCAGTTTGTTCTCTATATTAAGCTTGGAATATTTTCCAAGTAACCAATACATTTTTCTATATTTATTATCTAGTTCTTTGCGTTTTTTCTTAACGTGCGTTTTCCATTTCAGCTTTGTATCAAGTGTTATTCCAAGATAATTAGCCTCGTTTGCAAACGGAATTTGAACCGAGTTTGAAAAGATCGGCAAATTATTTATTTTCTTATAAGTAAAATTTACATGAACAGATTTGGTCTCGTTAAGTGCGATTCGCTTAACCTTTGTCCATTCATTTACTCTATCCAAAGCTTCTTGCAGTTTTTCTGTACTATCTTCGACCGTTTTACCTACTGTCAAGATAGCAGTGTCGTCGGCAAATGTAGCTAGTTCAGTGCCTTCTACTTGCGGTATATCACGGGTGTATAATAGATATAAGACTGGACCAAGAACGCTTCCTTGCGGCACCCCAGCCATTATTTCCTTAAAATCTGAATATTCATTTCCACATTTGACGCGGAATAGTCTATTCGTAAGGTAGTTCTTCAAAATATTATATAGGTGCTCTGGCAGAACTTGTCGTAATTTAAACTTTAAACCTTCGTGCCAGACCTTGTCAAAGGCTTGAGAGACGTCAAGGAATACGCTTGAACAAATCTTTTTTTCTTCAAGTGATTTTTCGATTACATGTGTTATTCTATGCACTGTAGAATGCTTACTTCTGAATCCGAATTGATGATTCGGAATGAGATGCCTTTCTTCTATTACCGGCTGTATTCGCCTAATCAATATTCTCTCGAACACCTTGGATATAATTGGAAGAAGCGAAATCGGTGTATAAGACGTTTTTTCATTCGGCGGTTTTCCGGGCTTAAGGACCATTATGATTTTGGCGACTTTCCATTGACTGGGAACATATTCTAGTCTAAGTGCGGCGTTTATAATGAACAGAAGCTTAATTAGAGCTTTTCTTGGTAGGGCTTTAAGAATCTCTCCCGTAATTAGGTCGTATCCAGGAGCCTTCTTAGGTCTAAGTTTCTTTATTTCTACCTTAAGTTCGGTAAGTGTTGCATTCCTTATTACGCTATTGGCTATATAAGACGTATTTATATTTTCAATAAGAGCTTGTCCATCAAACGGTTTGAAAGTTTCTTCCAGGCGGGTGGCAAAAACTTGCGCTTTCTCTTTATCATGCCTGTCCCATTCGCCTTGATTTTTCCTAATTGGTGCGGCTTGAATTTAAGGTTTTTTAATACCTTTCATAGCCTTCCAAAGCGAGTAATTAGAATCTTTTTCTGCTGTTAAGCTTTCTAGGTAAGTTTGCATTTCATTATTCTTAAGGTTTTTAATAGAACTTTTTAGTGAGTTGCACAAACGGTTAAGATGTGCTTTATGTTGCGGAGCCCGAGTTTGTTGCCATTTTTTGCGCGCTTTTCTCTTCTCCTTAATCATCTCTTTTATTTCCTGCGGATAAGTTTGAATGTAGCTTGCCGGCGTTTTCTTTGGTTTGGGAGTATTCTTCCACGCGGCATTCTGTAGGATTTCGACGAAGCGATCAACTTCCACTTCAAGTTCATAGGGCGTTTTAAGTGATACGCTCAGCTCAGTATTTGCTTCAATATCTTTTTTAAAGCCATCCCAATTAGTTTTCGCGCTGGTTAATCTGACCGGTCCTACTTTTTTAATCAGAGCATCGCTTATCGTCATAATGATTGGAGAATGATCAGAGGAGAGATCAAAGCTTTCTTCAACTTGTATACAGTTGCCAGATATTCCTTTAACAACAAAGAAATCGATCAGATCTGGTAACTTATTTCTATCAGTCGGCCAATATGTTGGTTTACCCGTCGAGTGAAAATCACAACTGTATTGCATACCCGCATTATAAAGTTTTCTACCTTTCTGTGAGGCGTACCTTGAACCCCAGAATAGGTGTTTCGTGTTGAAGTCGCCACCAATAATAAAATTTGGTTTAAGGAAGTTGAAGATGTTTGTGAAATCACTTTCTTCAAGTTTACATCGCAGTGGACAATATATAGACGAAATGTTGAAAGCAATATGTCTATTTCTAACACGTACCGTGCTTACTTGCATTGCTTCTAATTCAATCTTTACTTCCGCTGAGTGCTCGATACATTCTTTTATAAACAAGGATGATCCGCCTCTTGCTCTTTCCGATGGGTGGAAGGCGTGATACACGCTATATCCTCTTATCTTAACATTCGTTTGTTTTGTCAGATGAGTTTCGCAGACCAAGCATATATCAATATCTTTTTCTCGTATAAATATTTCTAACTCGTCGAGTCTTCGTATGAGGCCGTTAGCGTTCCATGTAAGAATTTTTAGCATTTTTTTCATATTCGGGTTGAAGTGCGCCTGTTATGAATGTTGCTTTCTAGTGCAACTAGTCTCTCGAAAAAAAGTTTGTTTATTTTGCATTGCTCTTCAAGTTTCGCAAGTATTAAGGAGAAAACATTGGATACTGGATTTTGTGAGCTACCTCTATCACCGTTATCCAATGTCGCAACTTGAGCAGGAGTCTTTACGTTAGAGTTTGGGCGGTTTTTTGCCTTGATCTCCCGTGGGTTGACGGTCATATACTTGCCATTAGCTGCCAACGCCGCTTGAGCATAAGATTGCGCGTCAGTATTCGAAGACTTTGCTTCTGTCACATTTTTTCTACTGCGTTTGGGGTTTTCTTCGTTACCCGATCTTAAATCAATATTGACGGATTTCCTATCTTTCGCTGCTTTTTTTGTAGCTATTTTGGGTCTGTTCTTAACTGGTTTCGGATTAGGGCGCATGGAATTTTTAAGCCTATCGCGCCTTTTTTGGAGCTCTTTCGCCACTTCGCAACCTCGATAGTTCGCACGATGTTTTCCTTTGCAGTTAATACAAGTGACTGGCGTTTGCTTGTTTAGGTGACAGTCTTCCGAGAGATGCTTACCTGCGCATTTGACGCATCGCGGTTCTTTCTGGTAGCAAGCCTGCGTATGATTGAAACCTTGACAGCGTTTACACTGCGGGATCGATCTGGAGCTCTTACGCATGGGTTCGATTTTGACCACGATGTTTAGAATAGTCTTAATACCATATATAGCATCTTTATTTTCATCTTTATCGAAACTGAGCATGAATAGTGGAAGTCCACGCCTAACCA
Source organism: Brachypalpus laphriformis (assembly GCA_945910035.1). Lineage (NCBI taxonomy): Eukaryota > Metazoa > Arthropoda > Insecta > Diptera > Syrphidae > Brachypalpus > Brachypalpus laphriformis. The sequence continues at coordinate 108,691,734 of OX246754.1, read as the reverse complement.
ATTTTTTATGATCTCCCTCCGACTGTTGCTTTATTTCTTGATAATATTGACGGCATCAAGAATTTTAAAGCCTTTATCTTGAAGGTCGTGCATTACATCTTCTTTAGTACACGAGGGGTGGAAGTCCCCTTGCTACAACACGCAGTGGTCTTTCTAACTTATTTTGGTAAGTATACCACTGAATCTTTTCGGCATTCAATTTTTGGGATAATGATCGGTAACCGTCGGCATCATCGACATTGATTTTCCACGTATTGTTTCGCAGAGATGTCGACTTCCGGTGATGAACCAGCTTTGCGTTTTTTGCTAGGTAGTTTGTTTTCGATCCAATTCGTTTCACGTGTTAGCTCTTCTTCGTCTGTCTGGTATTCGTGACTAGGTGAGCGATGTGGGCTAACTGTACTTTCTTTTTGTAGATACATATGTGTTTTTTAGGGCATTATTTTCTTGCCTGAGTAGATCTACTTCTCTCTTAAGCTCACGATAAAGTAGCTCCATTTCTCTAAGCTTTGTACGGAGTACGTCGTTTTCCTCCTCAATGCTTTTTGATTTCGCTGAGTCCCGTTTTTCACGCGTTTGCGCTTCCGGTAGACTTCTTTTTCCGGAGACGTTCGATCTTGTTGGTGGAGATCGAGATACCCTTGTACTTTTTGAGAAGGGATTTATTAGGTGCAATAAATGGCTCTCCCCAGAATCCGTAGAGCCGACCTCCGAAGAGGGTGGATTTTCCAGTGTACCTGGACTGCCACCTGGGGTATTAAAATCTTTTGTTTTGATCATTGCATGTTTTTGTATACGCCATACTCATCATATTGCGATCGACGCAAGACATGCCTCCAGTATTCTGGATGTCCGGACCTTCCGAGCGGCCAACATAGACTCGGATCATTACCTCGTTGTAGCCAAGGTACGGATATCCCAATCTGAGCAACAAAGAAGAATCACTGTGAGAAAAGTTAACGTCGAAAAGCTACAATCGCAAGAGACCGCCAGACTCTTCGCTGAACGCGTATCCCGAAATCTCTCAATCACCCCTATGCCGGCAGCATCAAGTGCCGAAGACCAGTGGCAACGCTGCCAACATGCCATCAGAAACGCCGCAACTGATGTGCTGGGTCTCGCTCGCCCACCACCGCGAATCCCCTGGTTTGACGAAGAATGCCGGCGAGTGCATGCAGCAAAACAAGATGCATACAAAGCGGCGCTGCAAAGGAAAACGAGAGCTGCTCGTGAGCTCAAAAGAGACGGGAAGAACATCGGCTTCTCCAAAAGAAGAAGAAAGAGCATGAGAAGCGCGCGCTTGAGAATATCGAGAGCTTATACTCCAGGAACAATGTATGGAAGTTTTACCAAAAGGTAAAAAGAATGTGTCAGAGAAGTAATACCCGTACAGAAACCTGAAGAGATGAAAATGGAAACCTCGTAGTAGAATCACAGTCGGTGCTGAGAATATGGAAAAACTACTTCTGCAGACTGTATAACGGCGACGAAGACCATCATCCCGCTGTCAGGCAGAATGAACCATTCAACATATTCGATGATAGTCAAAATTTCCGTCCACCTGACCAAATCGAAGTGAGGATAGCAATATCCAAGCTAAAATCCAACAAGGCTGCTGGATCTGACGGCTTACCGGCCGAAATTTTCAAGGCAGCTGGGGATGAATTGGTAGAGTGCATACACCAACTCATTTCTAAGATTTGGTCAGACGAGTGTATGCCTGATGAATGGAACCTCAGCATCGTTTGCCCGATCCACAAGAAAGGAGACCCCCTCAACTGCGCCAATTATAGAGGCTTCAGTCTCCTCAACATCGCATACAAGATCTTTTCTGCGATATTGTGTGAACGCCTGAAACCTTTTATCAACAGACTGATTGGACCCTATCAGTAAGGTTTCAGGCCAGGAAAGTCCACCATCGATCAAATCTTCACACTTCGGCAGATCCTGGAGAAAACCCAAGAATTCCAAATCGATACTCACCACCTCTTTATCGATTTTAAGACCTTTGATGTCAAGAAAGGTTTTAGACAAGGTGACGCACTGTCATGTGACTTCTTTAACATTGTACTTGAACGGATTGAGCGGAACTCACAAGCCAACACCGGAGGCACAATCTATTACAAGTCTGTACAACTGCTTGCATACGCTGACGATATAGACATTATCGGAAGAACTCAGCGGGCTGTCACCGGTGCGTTTGCAAGCATTGAAGCGGAAGCGGCCAAAATGGGTTTAGCGATAAACGAGGGCAAAACCAAGTATATGCTGTCAACAAGAAGGGAAAGCCAACACCGACGAATTGGGCAAAACGTCACAGTGGGCAACTATAACTTCGAGGTAGTAAGGGACTTTGTCTACCTCGGCTCTGCTATCAACTCTGAGAACAAGATCAGCGCAGAAATCAAGCGAAGAATTACTCTTGCCAATCGCTGTTTTTTTTGGCTTATAAGGCAATTCAACAGTAAAGCCCTATCTCGAACAACTAAGGAGACTCTATATAAGACCTTGATCATCCCACTCCTGCTTTACGGCGCTGAAACATGGACTTTATTAAAAGAGGATGAAGATATCCTTAGTCGCTTCGAGAGAAAAATTCTTCGTAAGATTTTCGGTCCCGTTTGCGTTGACGGGTTTTGGAGGAGAAGATTCAATCACGAACTATACGAGCTGTACAGCGACATCGACCTAGTCAAAAAACTGCGTATTGGACGTTTGAGATGGCTAGGACATGTAGAGCGTATGGACACCAACGCTCCGGCCAGCAGAGTCTTCGAATCTAACCCTGAGGGACGACGCAGTAGAGGGAATCATCGCCGTAGGTGGCGCGCACAAGTTGAAGGGGACCTCGACCAACTTGGAGTGCGCAACTGGAGGCAATTAGCTAAAGACCAAGCTAAATGGAGAGGCTTGTTGGTTGAGGACCAGGTTCACCCCGAACTGTAGCGCCACCTAAGTAAGTAAAGTCTCAAAATGATGTGATCGGGGTGGAATGAAACTAAAGTCACATCCCTATGCTGAATCTTCGTTCACTTCCCTTGGTTGAGTCAATGAAATGTTTAAGCTCCATGAATTGATTCCTTGCTCCCACAAAGTTTGTGGTATTGTCACAATAAATGTTTTTACAGTGACCTTGCCTAGCCATAAACCTCTTTAATGCACCAAAGAATACCTGAGAAGTTAGTTCACCTACGAGTTCCAAATAACAAGCCTTTGTAGCACAGCAGCAGAACACTACTTTGTATATGGTATATTGTAGTAACAAGTACATCGTCAAGTACTGCGTGCAACGACATCTATTGCCAAAACCTGCTAGCAGTAAATATTCCAACCTGATGTGCTTACGTTCCACAATTGTTCCACAAAATATCCCAATTATCCCAGGATCATCAATTCACCCGGAGACACATCTAGCATGTTCTAGAACCCCTTGCAATTTTATATAAATACCCATACCACAACCATCGTCAGTGCAGTTGTTTTTAAGTGAATACAGCGATTACAAGAGATATTCGACCAATGGTGAAACAAGCGACATATTGAAAGTAAATCTGTAGCGACAGTTTAATTTGAAATAAATAAAGAATAAAGTGATTGAATATTGTGTTGAAGTAAAGTTAGTAGTTGACAATAAGTAAACATTGAAATACACAAAAGACAGTTTTATTTAAACGAACCCCAGCAAGAATATTACATTGGTGTCAGAAAAGTGAAATAAAACAGATTTTGTGTATTGTTTATTGTGTAAGTAAAAAAAAAATGGTTCGGAAATTGCTAGAATATTTGTCAGTGCCGCAACTAAAGGAAGTACTGAGCCAGCGGAATCAGCCTACGACTGGTACGAAGAGAGAATCGATCATTAAGTTGCGAAAAATAATGACGGACAAGGGTACACATCCTGATAAGGCTTTTTTCGACGTCGAAGAAGGACAAGTAAGTACGACAAATTACAGGTCGGCCTTGATGAAATTACTTTCCGAAAAATTCGAGAAGCTAGACAATTCTTTAGACGAGCAAAAGAAAAAGTTCGAAATACTAGAAAATTCCGTAAGCGATCAAAACAATTTTCTAGATGTCAAGCTCGATGAATAGAACAAACTATTTGAGAATTCTCTAGATGCCAAGCTGGATATGCAAAACAAGAAGTTCGAGATTCTCGAAAATTCCTTGGCTGAGCAGAAGAATTCTCTAGACGCTAAATTTGGTACAATTGAAGGACAATTCGGAAACGTACAGGCTAAAATTGAGACATTTGAAACAGCTATTGAAGGAAGATTCGGGAATGTTAAAACGAAGTTCGAGAATGTTAAAAGAAAATTCGAGAAAGTTCAAAAGAAAATCGAGACTGTTGAAGGAAGATTCGAGAATTTAGCAAAGGAACTGGAACACGTAAAGAAACAGAAAGTTCGGGAGTACTCAACCGACTGCCCGAGACGGAAAGAGATGCGGCCTCCTGTGTTCGATGGTCAAACATCATGGCCGATACATAAGAGGCAGTTCGAAGCTGCGGCAATGACGAACAACTGGGACGACGAAGAGAAGTCCATTGCCCTCACACTTGCGCTTAGATGATCAGCTGCAGAGCTTCTGCAAAAACAATTCCCGACGACAAGCAACGCAACTACGATAGTCTGGTGAAAGCCATCGAGATGCGATTTGGGGACGACCACATGCAGCAAGTATATAGGGTCCAGTTGTTCAGAAGAGTTCAGGTGAGAGGAGAAAGGCTTCAGAAATTGCAAGCGGACATCGAGCGACTGCCACATTTGTCCTATCCAAACGCCGGTGAGGAGATCATTTACGAGATGCCAACCGAAGCGTTTACCCATGCCAGCTGATGCGAAACTACAAATGGCGGTAAGAATGGCTGAAAAGAAAACGCTCGCCGAAGCTTTGGCGTTTGCTCTGACAATAGAGGCAGCAGACCAGGCCTGTCAGGGAATCCACCGTGTGCGGGAAATAGCCGTCGTCGAATGCCCTTGCCAGAGGATGGACGTCAAAGACCGAAACAATGCTCGCGGAGGACAAATTCGTTGCTGGAACTGCAACAAACTAGGACACCTACAACGGCAATGCAGAAATCCACCCAGACGCGGAAACTGTCCACATTGTGCGAATATGCGACGCAACGAAGAAACATCCTCGAAACCAGGAGTCGGGAAACGTCTAAGAGCTAGCTTCGCGGTGCAGAAGTTGGCTAATGGAATCGACATCCCCAAAACCACCATCCAGGTCTCCCAAACCAAACGATGCAACAAGAGTCTAACAGTGGAAGCATTCATCGGCAAAAACAAGTGCGTGGCTACTATCGATACCGGCGCCACGGCTTCCATTGTAAGAAGAGATCTGGTCCGCAAGTCTTGGCTGCTCAACACCAGCTGCTACTGTCTTAGAACTGCGACAGGGGAAACGGCGAACGTATATGGAGAAGTCCGCCTCACGTTACAACTAGCGGGGTTGGCCTTTTCCCATGCGTTCCTGATGGCCGACATATGTGATGAATGCATCATCGGAGTGGACTTTATGAAGGAACATGACGTAATCATTGACATCGGGATGCAAGTTCTACGGTACCAGAACGTAGAGATTCCAATGGTGTACGGGAACGAGAATGCAACATATTTAAGGACAATACTCAGCAAGGACGAAGTCTTACCACCTTCTTCCGAGACTATCATTTGGACAAAACTAGAGGGTAATCCTGGGAGCCACCGATTCTACCTATTGGAGCCAGATTCAGGAAGGAATTCCCCAAACTACATCGTGGGAAAAGTTTTAGTGGAGCCAAAGAATAGCCTGGTCCCAGTAAGGCTCATGAACTTAAAGAGCCACAACGTCAAACTAAAACAAGGGGAGGTTATTGGTAAATGTGCGCCGATATGTTCAATTTCAACAATAACCGAGATATATTTGCCTCACAGGATGGAGAGTATGGCCGAACACATCTGGTGCAACATCGCATAGACACTGGGGATGCCAGACCAATTCGCCAGCCTGCCAGACGACTACCATTGGCAAAACAGACGGAGGTTGCGGATATGGTGTCAACGATGGAGAAGGAAGGGCTCATCGAAAGTTCTAAGAGTCCGTGGGCCTCACCTGTTGTAGTGGTCAAGAAGAAGGACGGTAGCACTCGATTCTGCGTAGACTATCAGAGACTTAATGACGTCACCAAAAAGGATAGCTACCCTCTGCCGCGGATCGATGACACATTAGACACACTCTCAGGAGCTCAATGGTTTTCCACCCTTGATTTAAAGAGCGGTTACTGGCAGGTACAGATCGATCCAAAGGACCGAGAGAAAACTGCGTTCACTGCAGGAAATGGTCTGTGGCAGTTTACAGTAATGCCATTTGGATTGTGCAACGCTCCGGCAACTTTTGAGCGCCTAATGGAACACGTCCTGCATGGATTTACCTGGAAAACTTGCTTGGTGTATCTGGATGATGTGATCGTGATAGGAAAAACATTCGAGGAACATCGCGGCAACCTGAAGAATGTGCTAGAACGGCTTCGAAGCGCTCACCTGAAGCTGAACCGAAAGAAATGTTACCTCTTCAGATCCGAAGTCAAGTACCTGGGCCACGTTATCTCATCAGAAGGAGTGCGAACAGATCCAGGCAAGGTGGAAGCTGTGAAAAACTGGCCAGTTCCAAAAGACAAACACCAACTTAGGACCTTTTTCGGTTTCGCCACATACTACCGACGATTCGTAAAGGACTTTGCCAGCATCGCGAAGAGCTTGCACCAACTGACATTAAAAGGAAGGTAATTCAAGTGGTCAGGTGAGTGCGACAAAAGCTTCAAGAACCTTAAGCAACAACTATGCGAAGCACCAACACTAGTATATCCCATTCCCGGAGAAATGTTCATCGTAGATGCAGATGCAAGTAACGTCGGTGTCGGAGCGGTTCTTTCGCAGCTACATAACGGCCAAGAGAAGGTAGTCGCATACTTCAGCAAAGTGCTCTCCAAGGCAGAAAGGAACTACTGCGTGACCAGGCGGGAACTTCTGGCGCTGCTTCTGGCGACAAAACACTTCCATAAATACCTCTACGGCCAAAAGTTCGTTTTGCGCACAGACCACGCGGCTCTAAAATGGCTGCGGCAGTTCAAGAATCATAACTCTGGCAACTCTATGCGCAAGAGAAGTCAAAGTATAAGTGATCTATGCGAAATATTTAAATTTATGGTAAAAATGCGATAATTTACTCGCGCTTCAACCCAATTCAAACATCAGCTACTCCTATTTCACTGAACGCTGATATACATCGGTTCCCACCGGGTACTTAAGTATTCTGTTGGGTTTGTATTCAAGCCAAAAGGTAGGTGCTTCTGTGGACATAACTATCGATAGTAGACTTTGAACTGTGAATAAATAAGTAAATAAAACACATACAATCGGGTACGTGTGTATGAGTTCTGCTTTCAAATTCGCTCATATTCAGCACACGAACCCACTGCTAGACATTTTTTTTTCTTTTTCTATAATTAACTAATATCTAAACCAGTCGTGAAGGAATTCGCCTGAGATTATGCAACATCTTTTGAAAGGCATAAAGTAACGCACATTCTACAGTAATGCCCAATATTATGCGTTCTCCCCCAGGGGAACAAATTAATAATAAAAGTAAAAAAACAGTGGAAGCAACTGTATCAGCAAAAATAGTAAAAAACGACAACAAAACACCACCGAGTCATTCAGTAGAAAAAAAAAACACCTCTACGTGAGAATGATGATTCTCAAATCCTAATGCTACAAAGGGAGCTATCAAGAGTAAGCGATGCATAAATCGAGTCAAGCAACCTTAATAAGCATTTGCATGATTCATTCATTCATTCATTCATTCATTTTCAATGGGCCGCTAATCCTTCATGAGGGTCGCGGGGGTAGGATGCTCAGGTGGACTCTCCATCCTTCTCGATCCTCCGCCATTGACTCCAATTCATCAGGGGGAATCCCTAAGCGGCTCCAGGAGAGATGTCGCACTTGATCCAACCATCTATTTCTAGGCCTTCCGCGAAGTCGCCTACCTGATGGCACGGCAACCATGGCGCGTCTTGGAAGCCGGTCTGGGGGCATACGCACTACGTGACCAAACCATCGAAGCATAGATCGTTCCGTTCGGAGAAGTAGCTGCTCAACGTTGAGCGCCTCGCGTACTCTGGTGTTGCGCACTCGATCCCTACGAGTTATTCCAACAACACCGCGGAGGAACCTCATTTCAGCAGCTTGTATCCGCGATCTTATTCTTTCGGTCACTACTCAAATTTCATGACCATAGGTGAGAGTTGGAACATACACCGAGTTAAAAACCGATAGCTTAGCTTGAACACTAAGTTCGGCCTTCCTTATAACAGATTGGCCAAGCTCTCTCAAAATTGATCCAGCCTGACCAATTCTACAGGATAACTCGGCATTGCTCCTCCCATCACTCGTGAATAGAGCCCCGAGGTACTTAAACTTCTCCACCTGCTTCAGTGGGACTCCACTAACATGCAGAGTGCACTGAATGGGTTTTTTGGAAACGACCATTACTTCCGATTTGTTCACGTTGATCTTCATTCCAGCATCATCACAAACGGCTACAAACCTTTCGAGTGCGCGCTGAAGTTCGGTTTGAGAGGACCCAAGGATGACCAAATCATCCGCAAAGAGCAGATGACTAATCCTTAGGTCTCCCACTTTGAAACATTCCCCGCCTCGGCTGCGCTGCAACATCCAATCCATATATACAATGAAGAGGAGAGGTGACAAAACGCACCCCTGGCGGAGTCCAACGCCCACAGTGAAGGGTATTGATTTAACACCGTTTATCCGAACACAGCTTCTACAGTTTGTATATAAAGACTGAATCGCCCTTAACAGGGAACCAGCAATCCCATACTCCTGCAGAACACTCCAGAGTTTGCCTCGAGGAACCCTATCATATGCCTTTTCCAAATCCACAAAACAAGTGTAGACAGGTTTGGCATATTCCCAGGCCTTCTCAAGAACCATTCTGAGAGTGAACCACTGGTCGGTTGTGCTTCTACCGGGACGAAAACCGCACTGCTCATCCCCCAAACTGTCCTCAACCACAGCTCTGGAACGCTTTTCTAGCACCTTAGCGAAGACTTTTCCAGGGAGACTTAAAAGAGATATACCCCTATAGTTGGCGCAATCTCTTTTGTCCCCTTTTTTAAAAAGAGGAACTATCACCCCCATTTGCTAATCACCAGGTGTTTCACCGCATTCCCAGGCCACTTTAATGACACGCGAGAGCCATTGCACTCCCTCTTTACCTAAAGCCTTGAGCATTTCTGGCCGAATTTCATCCACACCAGCAGATTTGCCAACTTTTAGCGCTTTGATCGCCAAAGTTACTTCCTCTACCGTAGGACTATTTTCCGCCCAACTCTCGACCATAGGTCTGTCATCTTCGGTGCCCTGTTCGGGATTGAGCAATTCTGAAAAGTGCTCGCTCCATCTGCGTAAGATGTCCTCCTCATTGGAAAGAAGTCTACCGTCTTTGGATTTGACTCCTTCAACGATATTCAACTTTTTTCCTCTGAGTCGGCGGACGGTCTGCCAGAACATCTTATTTGCAGATCTGTGGTCACGTTCCAATTTCTCGCCAAACTCCTTCCAAGACTGTTCTTTCGCTGTTTTCACAGCTAATTTGCAAGTTCTTCGCGCCTCAGTGTACCGATTTCGAGAATCGGAGTTCCCCAAGTGAATCCACACCTTAAAGGCTCTCTTTTTCTCTCTGATGGCTTCTTGAACTCCGGGCGTTTTAAACCAAGCAGTTTTTTTCTCACCACCAGCCGCCACACCAAGCTGCTTCACTCCACAAACATCTCCCGCAGAGGCAATAACCGCTGTTGAAAACAGTTGCCATTCTTCCTCTACATTTGATGGATACCATGATACCATGATAAAAATGCAAGAATACATAAGGAAACTGGAATATGAATTAAAAACTCAGCAAGTCAAGGGGAAACCAACCAACCCTAATCAAAAAAAGGCCCAGGTTGTGTACTCTACGGATGAAGAGGAGCTAGCAATAGAAGCTGAGTGGATAAGAGACAGGCAAAAGGGGAGAAAAAGGAAATTGAATACCACTGCTACTCCACCCCAATTAAAAGAAACAAAATCAAAAACAGTCGAGAATAAACCAAAGAAAATGACGAGGGTGCAGATCCTGAAACAGCTTTGTTTGACGTCGAAGAAGAACAAGTAAGTACGACAAGTGACATGTCGGCTTTAATGAAATTGCTATTGACGAACAAAAGAATTCTCAAAATGAAAAATTCGAGAAGCTAGAAAATTCCTTGACTGAACAAAGGAATACTCTAGACGCCAAGCTCGATGAAAGGAACAAACTATTTAAGAATTCTCTAGAAGCTAAGCTCGATGAGCAAAACAAGAAGTCCGAGATACTAGAAAATTCTTTGGCTGAGCGGAAGAATTCTCTAGATGCTAAGCTTGACGAACAAAAGAACTCTCTGGAACATCAGCTATTCGATCAAAGAAATGTTCTCGAAAGCAAATTCGATGAACAAAATAAAAGTTTGGAAACAAGATTCGGGACAATCGACGAGAAAATTGGAAATGTAGAGACTAAAATTGAGACCTTTGAAACAGCCATTGAAGGAAGATTCGAGAGTGTTGAAACAAAATTCGAGGCTGTTGAATCAAGATTCGAGAATTTGGCAAAGGAACTCGAATGCGTGAAGAAACAGAAAGTTTGGGAGTATTCAACCGACTGCCCGAGAAGGAAAGAGATGCAGCCTCCCGTCTTCGATGGACAGACATCATGGCCAATATATAAGAGGCAGTTCGAAGCTGCGGCAATGACGAACAGCTGGGACGATGAAGAAAGGTCCATTGCCTTCACGCTTGCGCGTAGAGGATCAGCTGCAGAGCTACTACAAACTATTCCCGAGGACAAACAACGCAACTACGACAGTCTGGTGAAAGCCATTGAGATGCGATTTGGGGACGATCACATGCAGCAAGTATATAGGGTCTAGTTGTGCAGAAGGTCCCAGATGAAGAGTGAGACGCTCCAGCAGTTGCAAGCAGACATCGAGCGGCTGGCACATTTGTCTTATCCAAACGCCGGCGAGGAGATCATTAACGAGATGGCAACCGAAGCGTTCACCCATGCCATAGCTGATGCGAAACTACAAATGGCGGTAAGAATGGCTGGAAAGAAAACGCTCGCCGAAGCTTTGGCGTTTGCTCTGACAATGGAGGCCGCAGACCAGGCCTGTCAGGGAATACACCGTGTGAGGGAAGTAGCCGCTATCGAATGCTCTTGCCAGAGGATGGACGTCGAAGACCGAAACAATGCTCGCGGAGGACAAATTCGTTGCTGGAACTGCAACAAAATAGGACACCTACAACGGCAATGCAGAAATCCACCCAGACGCGGAAACAGTCCACATTGTGCGAATAGGCGACGCAACGAAAAACCATCCTACAGGGACAACATCCATCCTGTTGGCCAGGCTCCTCGAAACCAGGAGTCGGGAAACGCCTAAAAGCCAGCTTCGCGGTGCAGAAGTTGGCTATTGGAATCGACGTCCCCAAAACCACCATTCAGGTCTCCCAAACCAAACGATGCAAAAAAAATCTAACAGTGGAAGCATTCATCGGCAAAAACAAGTGCGTGGCTACTATCGATACCGGCGCCACGGATTCCATTGTAAGAAAAGATCTCGTCCGGAAGTCTTGGCTGCACAACACCAGCTGCTACTGTCTTAGAACTGCGACAGGGGAATCGGCGAAAGTATACGGAGAAGTTCGCCTCACGTTACAACTAGCAGGGTTGGCCTTTTCTCATGCGTTCCTGGTGGCCGACATATGTGATGAATGCATCATCGGAGTGGACTTTATGAAAGAACATGACGTAATCATCGACATCGGGATGCAAGTTCTGCGGTACCGGAACGTAGTGATCCCAATAGTGTACGGGAACGAGAACGCAGCATATTTAAGGACAATACTCAGCAAGGACCAAGTCTTACCACCATCTTTCGAGACTATCATTTGGACAAAACTAGAGAGTGATCCTGCGAGCCACCAATTCTACCTATTGGAGCCAGATTTAGGAAAGAATTCCCCAAACTACATCGTGGGAAAAGTTTTAGTGGAGCCAAAGAATAGCCTGGTCCCAGTAAGGCTCATGAACTTAAAGAGCCATAGCGTCAAAATAAAACAAGGGGAGGTTATTGATAAATGTGCGCCGATATGCTCAATTGCAGCAATAACCGAAAAGGAATCTGCGAAGCCCGTTTCATCAGCCAGGTTGGCCGAAGTAAGGGACATGATCCTCAAGCACTGCGAACTGGATCAGGATCAGCGAGCCATGGCAGAAAATCTAATCGGTGAGTACGCTGATATATTTGCCTCACAGGATGGAGAGTATGGCCGAACACATCTGGTGCAACATCGCTTAGACACTGGGGATGCCAGACCAATCCGCCAGCCTGCCAGACGACTACCACTGGCAAAGCAGACGGAGGTTGCGAATATGGTGTCAACGATGAAGAAGGAAGGTCTCATCGAAAGTTCTAACAGTCCGTGGGCCTCACCTGTTGTATTGGTTAAGAAGAAGGACGGTAGCACTCGATTCTGCGTAGACTGTCGGAGACTTAATGACGTCACCAAAAAGAATAGCTACCCTCTGCCACGGATCGATGACACATTAGACACACTGTCAGGAGCTCGATGGTTTTCCACCCTCAATTTAAAGAGCGGTTACTGGCAGGTACAGATCGATCCAAAGGACCGAGAGTAAACTGCGTTCACTGCAGGAAATGGGTTGTGGCAGTTTACAGTAATGCCATTTGGATTGTGCAACGCTCCGGCAACTTTTGAGCGCCTATTGGAACACGTCCTGCATGGATTGACCTGGAAAACTTGCTTGGTGTATCTGGACGATGTGATCGTGATAGAAAAAACGACAACCTGAAGAATGTGCTAGAACTGCTTCGAAGCGCTCACCTGAAGCTGAACCGAAAGAAATGTGACCTCTTCAGATCCGAAGTCAAGTACCTGGGCCACGTTATCTCATCAGAAGGAGTGCAAACCGATCCAGACAAGGTGGAAGCTGTGAAAAATTGGCCAGTTCCAAAAGACAAGCACGAACTCAGGAGTTTTTTGGGTCTCGCCACATACTACCGACGATTCGTAAAGGACCTTGCCGGAATCGCGAAGAGCTTGCACTAGCTGACGGAAAAAGGAAGGCAATTCAAGTGGTCAGGTGAGTGTGACAAAAGCTTCAAGAACCTTAAGCAACAACTATGCGAAGCACCAACACTAGCATATCCCATTCCCGAAAAAATGTTCATCGTGGATGCAGATGCAAGTAACGTCGGTGTCGGAGCGGTTCTTTCGCAGGTACACAAGGGCCAAGAGAAGGTTGTAGCATACTTTAGCAAAGTGCTCTCCAAGCCGGAAAGGAAATACTGCGTGACCAGGCGAGAACTTCTGGCGCTGCTTCTGGCGACAAAACACTTCCATAAATACTTCTACGGCCAAAAGTTCGTTTTGCGCACAGACCACGCGGCTCTAAAATGGCTGCTGCAGTTCAAGAATCCGGAAGGCCAGGTCGCAAGATGGATTGAACGGCTGAAGATGTACGATTATGAAATACAGCATCGTAAAGGGAAACTTCATTCCAATGCGGATGCCTTATCCCGGCGACCATGTAAGATCGACTGCAAGCATTGTGTGCGGCAGGAAGAGAAGAACCTTCTTTCCATCCAAAGGGTAAGAGCTGAGCCTATCGCCGGTTGGAGTGCAGAAGAAATCCGCAACGCTCAAAAAGAAGACCCAGACATCGAGCCGATATTAGCGTGGAATGAGCTTATGGAAAAGCGAAATGGACAAGATATCTCGGACAGGAGCCCCACTCTCAAGGCATACTGGGCTCAGTGGGACTCACTTCATGTGCGAGATGGTGTTCTGAAAAGGAAATGGGAAAGGCCGGATGGGAAAGATTTCAAAATGCAGCTTGTCTTGCCGCGATCAAAAGTACACGAGGTGCTACGGGAGAAGCATGATGGAGCATCCGGAGGTCATTTGGGTGCAAACAAGACACTGGAGAAGGTGCGAGAACGTTTCTATTGGCTCAGCGCAAGGGTAGACGTAGAGAGCTGGTGTCGAAAATGCATCGTGTGTTCAGCCAGCAAGGGACCCAGAACGAAAACGCGAGGCAAGATGCACCAGTACAACGCGGGCGCACCCTTTGAACGGATTGCCGCTGACATCGCTGGTCCATTTCCAAAAACCGACAATGGTAACCGTTACATCCTAGTCGTCATGGACTACTTCAGCAAATGGCCGGAAGCGTTCGCCATCCCTAACCTGGAAGCGAAGACCATCGTGGAACAGATCGTGAACAACTGGGTGAGCAGATTTGGCGTGCCCATGGAACTGCATTCTGACCAGGGACGAAACTTTGAATCGAAGATATTCCAAGAGGTATGTCAACAACTAGGAATCAAAAAGACGAGAACTACCCCTCTTCATCCACAATCTGATGGGATGGTAGAGCGCTTCAACAGAACCTTAAACGAACATAGAAGACCACCAGCGCGATTGGGATCGACAAATTCCTCTCTTCTTGATGGCCTACCGAAATGCAGTGCACAGTACTACTGGACATACTCCATCCGAAGTCTTTTCTGGTCGAACAGTTCAGCTACCCAGTGAGGTGAAGTTTGGATCTCCTAACGATGAGCCCAAAATGTGAAGAGGACTATGTGGCAGACCTCAGGGAAAGGATCCGAGACATTCATCAGAGGACCAGGACGAGGATAAGGATAGCGAGTGACCGCATGAAAACCAGGTACGACACAAAGGCAACAACGTCCAGCTTCCACGAGGAAGACCTAGTATGGTTGTACAACCCACACCGGCAAAAGAGGAGGTCACCCAAGCTGCAGCAAGACTGGGAGGGCCCTTATAAAGTGGTCACACGCTTCAATGACGTCATCTTCCGGATCCAGCGTGGAGTAAGATGCAAGATGAAAATTGTCCACCTGGATCGTCATCATCGTTACCATGGCAGTAATCCAGAAGATCTTGTTTGGGACGAACAAGTTTAAGAGGGGGCAGTGTAGCATTGACTACACAATGGTTTGTGTACCAGAAACTAAAGCACTGTATCTCAAACTGTAGCAACGACATCTATTGCAAAACCTGCTAGCAGTAAATATTCCAACCTGATGTGCTTACGTTCCACAATTGTTCCACACAATATCCCAATATTCCATGATCCTCAATTCACCCGGAGAAACATCTAGCATGTTCTAGAACCCCTTGCAATTTCCTATAAATACCCATACCACAACCATCGTCGAGACAGTTGTTTATTAGTGAATACAGCGATTACAAGAGGGACATTAGACCAGTAGTGAAAACAAGCGACATTGTGAAAATAAGTCTGTGGCGACCGTTTGATTTGAAATAAATAAATAATAAAGTGATTGAATACTGTGTTCAAGTAAAGTTAGTGTTTGATAATAAATAAACGATTGAAATGCACAAAAGACGGTTTTATTTAAACGAACCCCAGCAAGAATATTACAATATACAACAAACAGCCTGGATGAACACACCAGAAATTATAAGAAAGATTAAAGGGAACAACTATCCCAGGGAAATTAGAGAACTTATTGCGGATAGAAGACGAGCGAGAAAAATATGGCAGGAAACAAGAGCCCCTCGAGACAAAACGAAATTGAATAATCTTACTCAACAGTTAAGAAGAGAAATTAGAACTTTAAAAGAAGACTCAATCAACGATTATCTTAGAGGATTATCTAACGAAAAAACCACTGATTATTCGCTATGGAAAGCAATGAAAAACACCAAAAGGCCAATTATACAAATACCACCCATCAAAACGGTCGAAGGAAAGTGGGCTAGATGTAACGAACACAAAGCCAAAATATTCGCAGAATACTTAAAAAGTGTATTTCAACCACACGCCGAGCAAATATATACATATGCCTGCGGAAACAGTCGGAGAAGAAAGTGAAGAAATAAGTCTCACGACTCCAAGCGAAGTGAGAAATGAGATTAAAAATAACATTAACCTGAAAAAATGTCCTGGTTATGACCTTATAACTGGTGAAATATTGAGGCAGTTACCAAGGAAAGCTATAAGTAAACTAACGAATTTAATCAATGCTGCTTTTAGAATGAAATATGTTCCTAGCCTATGGAAAGTATCTGAAGTAATAATGATCTCTAAACCCGGAAAGCCACCGAACGAAGCGTCATCATATAGGACAATTTCAGTACTGCCAGTCATATCTAAACTTTTCGAAAAACTGTTTGTTAAACGACTTAATCACATCATTGAACGAAAAAACCTGATTCCAAATTATCAGTTTGGATTTAGAAGACAACATTCAACAATTGATCAAGTCCACAGAATAGTTAATATCATTGAAATAGCTTTAGAAGAAAAAAAGGTCTGCTCTGCAGCATTTCTCCACGTAGCTCAGGCTTTTGACAAAGTTTGGCATGCAGGACTAAATCATAAACTAAGATGCCTCCTACCAAAGCAATATGCTGCAATCTTAGAATCATATCTAAGCGGAATATTTTTCAGAATTAAACAGGAAGATTCGTACTCAGAACTAACGGAAATTAAAGCAGGAGTTCCGCAAGGTAGCGTACTGGGCCCCATTCTGTACCTCCTATACACTGGTGACCTGCCAGAGCTTGAAAACAGCACTTTGGCCACATTTGCTGATGACACTGCAATCCTAGCGGTAGGAAAGAATATATATATAATATAGAATCAACGCAGAAACTGCAATCAGCTGTGAACAAAATTTGTAATTGGACAATAAAATGGCGAATGAAGCTTAATGAAAGCAAATCAGTGCACACAGATTTCACTAACAGAAGAATAAATCATATCCCGGTAACTATCAATCAACAAGTAGTGCCGTACGCAAATACAGCAAAATATCTTGGAATGACCCTGAACGCTAAGCTAAAATGGAAAGAACACGTAAAAAAGAAAAAAAACGAATTGGAAATAAAATACAGAAACATGTATTGGCTAATAGGAAAGGATTCGTCGCTATCAATCTATAATAAGCTTTTATTATATAAGCAATAATTGAAGTCAATATGGACATATGGTATTCAACTATGGGGCTGTACCAAAAAGAGTAACGCAGACATCATCCAAAGATTTCAAAACAAAGTGCTAAGGAATATCGTTAATGCACCCTGGTACATAAGGAATAATGACCTCCACAGGAGTGGAATGTGTCACAGATGAAACTAGGAAAAATGCACGAAGGCATGAATCAAGGCTTCAACAAAACACTAACCCTGAGGTTGTACAACTTTTAGGCAATGCCAACATAGTGCGAAGGCTTAATGGGACAAAGCCATTTGAATTGACCTACTTAGGTGTATCAGAACACACACATGTAGAAATATATTTATATATATAGTAGGTATAGTATGTATCTGGATATCTACCTAACACTCGAAAATATGTATATATGTACATACGAGTGTAATGGAACGACAACAACGAGCGTCGGGGCACTCGGTGTTAATCTATCCCCCAGCGTTTTGAGTGGATTAAATCCTACTTATCTTCTATGCACTTACTTATATACATAAGAAGACACTATCATCTGTCGAGAGACGCCAATGGGCGGAACTCTCGAATCGAAAACAAAGATCGTAGAGATCAGAAAAAAATTGCTAATTAGTCCAGGTGACAAGATCGCAATATCATCGAAGAGCACAGAACGTGGACTGTGCTCCATCCGAGCCTAACCAACGGTATTAACCGGGGTAGGTAAACGCCTAACATCAGGCGTGTCTAAACTCGAAAAAAAAAAAAAAAAGATCAAGAATCCGGAGGGCCAGGTCGCAAGATGGATTGAACAGCTGCAGATGTACGATTATGAAATACAGCATCGTAAAGGGAAACTTCATTCTAATGCGGATGCCTTATCCCGCCGACCATGTAAGAGCGACTGTAAGCATTGTGTGCGGCAGGAAGAGAAGAACCTTCTTTCCATCTGTTATGACTTTACAATTCAAAGGTTTATTCAATTCTGATTTAACTACATTACTACGGTTAAAACGAAAAGTTGAAAGCGCGGGAAAATTCTTAATTTTGGCGCTACAATATATTGACATGCAGATTGACAGTTGTGATGAGTTGACCGGTGCATCAAACGTAGTGGTTGCATTACGGGCACTTGTAGAGGGTGCATCATTACCCCTTCGCTTAGCTGGGATCAAATATGACTTGCTTACTTCGCAACCGCTCTGATCTCCTCGGTATTGGTTGGGTTACTGCGGATGCAGCAGAGACCGGTGAGTTGAAAAGCAATGAAATATTTTGCGGTGTTGCCTGTGACTCAGGTGGTGGAGAACAGTCTTGAAATATATCGACATCAGAAAGCATTTCCCCTGATGAGTTTAGTTCGACAGTCTGAGGACTCGACACAGGATAGGTGTATACGTCAGAATCGTCTAGTGAGCTTCTTGCTGAGTGTTCATCGCGGTGCCACTGGGAATAGAAACCGAATTAGAAAGCTGATGTTTACTACTTGCCTGTTGTAAGTCGATTGCTTCTTCTGTCGAAAAATGAGTTTCCCCTTCGTTCGTTGCAGTACGGGGGCGTATCTGGTATTGGTGACGTCGCCAAGGGCCATTACATGCTTGTACCAGATACATCCGGCTTCCAAAAGTCTTTAAAATTTGTCCAGCAATCCATCTCTTTCCACGCCGATATTGGCGCGCAAAGACGGGTTGGTTTACGCTGAACTTGGTGTCACCCATGTTGATCTTCTTCCTGGTACTCTCAGATTCAGGTAAGATTGCAGATAGCAAAGTTCGATGCTGCCTACCGTGTAATTTCTCTGCTGGCGATGTCTCACTGTCATCAGGCGTAGACCGGTATGTAGATAGGAAAGTCGCCAATGCATCGTTGCCTTGCTTGTTGTCCTCCATGATTTTACGGAAAGCGGTCTTAAATGTTCTGACCATCCTCTCAGCTACTCCGTTCGACTCGGGATTGAATGGTGCTGACGTCATATGTCGAGCTGAGTATTTCCGGCAGAAATTCTGGAGCTCGGAAGACGTGAATTGAGTGCCATTATCTGACACTATCGTCTTTGGCAGTCTCTCCAACGCGAAAATAGAACGCAGTGCTTGGATCGTGCCACTGGAGGTAATGGTCGGCATTCGTATCACAAACGGGAACTTAGATTTCGCATCTACCACAATCAGCCACATAGCCTTCTGAAATGGCCCAGCGAAATCTACTCCTAATCAAACTCCATATCAGGACCAACTGGCAGCCGAGACAGGCAATCCGTATTCCCATGCTGCGACGTTGGTCGATAACGAACCGTGTAAGTATATCCCATTAGGACAATGGCCCATCGCTGAAGTTGTTGGATTGTCATATGAGGCAATTTCTTACTCGGATTCAAAATAGCCACCAGTGGCTAGTGATCAGTGATCAGCTCGAATTGGCGGCCGTACAAGTACTGTTGAAACTTTTTTAATCCAAATATAATCGAAAGAGCCTCCTTCTCGATTTGGCTATACCTCTTTTGCGATTCATCGAGTGTTTTTGATGCGAACGCAATTGGCTTTTCAACCCCATTCGAATAGATATGGGAAATGACTGCTACAATACCGTGTGATGAGGCGTCTGTAGCCAAAGTAACCGGTAAGTCAACCTGAAAATAAACCAGTTCCGATGCATTCATAATCTTTTGCTTAAAAAGATCGAAAGAGCACTGCTGCTCCTTTCCCCATACTAACATCTCGTCTTTTGCTCTAAGCTTGTTAAGCAGCGCTGCTAACTGAGCAAAATTTTCAATAAATTGATTATAATAATTTATTTTTCCAATAAAAGCCTCAAAGTCTTTCAAATCTTTGGGCGTGGGCAAGTCCCTTATGACCTTGATACGGGACTCAGACGAGCGAATACCATTTTCGTCTATTATGTGGCCCAAATATTCCACTTCACTTTTTGCAAACTTACATTTCTGCAATCTACACCGTAATCCATGGCGCTCAAGCCGTTCAAGGAATACTTCGAGGTTCCTCAGGTGCTACTCGTTGGTGCGTCCAGACACAATGACATCATCCAAATAAGAGACGCAAAAATCCAGATTGGCGGTGAGCTGTTCCATATATCTTTGGAAAATACCGGTAGAACTAGAGGTACCAAACGGCAAGCGCTGATATTCGAACAGCCCAAACTCGGTGTTGACGACACATAACTTCTTGGATGGTTCGTCCAATGGTATTTGGAGGTAAGCATCCGATAAGTCGATTTTAGTGAAGTAGCGACCGCCCTGCAACTTGTAAAATAATTCCTGGATGCGAGGCACCGAGTGGCGGTCTATTTGTAAGTGCAGATTGATGGTGACCTTGAAATCATCGCATATACGCAGGTTTCCATTAGCCTTCTTCACGACCACAATGGGTGCTGCCCATTGGCTGGTTTCGACGGGGCGTATGATGCCTAGTTCTCTCAGTTGCTCTACCTCACGGCGAACATCTTCCTTCTGAGCGAAAGGTAAAGGTCGATATTTGAAGTATTTAGGTTGAGAGTTTGGTTTCAGGCTAAGATGTGCAACATACACTTTACTACAGCCTAACTCCGGTTTGAAAATAAGTTCATGCTTCTTACACAAAGACTGTGCTTCTTTTACTAATTGCTCCTTGGATTCAGATGTTATTTGCAGTGCAGTTTCCTCATTCGGGAAATGAATTTGAAAACCGAATGCTCTAAACCAGTCCAAACCCATTATATTCGCCCCTCGAACGAGGTCGGAGACAATGAGTGGTAGAGTACGAGTTTTACCTTTCCACTGGATACGTACGTTTATAGTTCCTTTAACCGGTACGCGCATATCTCCATAAGCTGATCGGTGACCTGATTTATGGAATAAGCGGACTCTGTCTGTCTATGTCTGGAACCAAAATTGGATCGGCTATCACGTCTATGAACTGTTTCGATGTTTCTTGATCGTCCCCTTCCATGTTTTTTTGATCGGGGGCGTGACTGCGATGTGAATGTTCGCTCGGAATGCTTTGCGGATAGACTAACACTACTAATGTGTCCACGCCTCTTACAGATATCACAAACCGAGTCAAGATGCTTACAATTATTTCTACTGTGCTGCGTGAAACAGGCAGGACACGATTTTCTGATGCTAAAACTATCGCTGGACTTACTTGCAGATCTCTGGTAACTGGTGTGATTAAGCTGATTTACCTCCGAAGATCTTGATGGGGTGGAAGTGCTGCTTCCTTTTAGGAAACCCGGAGCCAGTTGCGTCGACTCGTATGCCAACGCCAGTTCCTCGATTTCATCTAAAGTAGGGTCTTTTATCTGCGTTGCGGCCATGCGGATTGCGTCGTGAGGCGTGTAGAAATCAATCATATCTCTAATCATAGTGTCAACATTTGATGTTCCGCATCCCTCCTTTGCACAAACGAATTAACAATCCCTCGCAAGACCCTTTAGGTCTGCTATCCACTCAGCGTATGTCTGATTCGGAAGCATTTTTTCCTTGAGAAACTTGCATCTCGATGCAAGTACATGGAGTTTAGATTGAAAGTGTTTCGTTAACTTTGCAGAAAGGTTTTTAAAAGTGTGCGTACTTACGTCTTCTTCCCCTAGCAGCTTCTTTAGCAGGTCGTTGAGGTGATTTCCACACGCTGATAAGAAATGCGCCTTGTGTAAATTGTTGTCTTCCAACGAATTAGCGGCAAAATGTTGCTGCAACTGGAAAAGGTAAGTATCCCATGTCTCCTTTTCAACATCGAATGGTCGAAATTGTGGGATTGTGGACGGAACCGTGGATGTGCAGCCTTTCAGTACATCCTCAATTCACCCGGAGAAACATCTAGCATGTTCTAGAACCCCTTGCAATTTCCTATAAATACCCATACCACAACCATCGTCGAGACAGTTGTTTATTAGTGAATACAGCGATTACAAGAGGGACATTAGACCAGTAGTGAAAACAAGCGACATTGTGAAAATAAGTCTGTGGCGACCGTTTGATTTGAAATAAATAAATAATAAAGTGATTGAATACTGTGTTCAAGTAAAGTTAGTGTTTGATAATAAATAAACGATTGAAATGCACAAAAGACGGTTTTATTTAAACGAACCCCAGCAAGAATATTACAATATACAACAAACAGCCTGGATGAACACACCAGAAATTATAAGAAAGATTAAAGGGAACAACTATCCCAGGGAAATTAGAGAACTTATTGCGGATAGAAGACGAGCGAGAAAAATATGGCAGGAAACAAGAGCCCCTCGAGACAAAACGAAATTGAATAATCTTACTCAACAGTTAAGAAGAGAAATTAGAACTTTAAAAGAAGACTCAATCAACGATTATCTTAGAGGATTATCTAACGAAAAAACCACTGATTATTCGCTATGGAAAGCAATGAAAAACACCAAAAGGCCAATTATACAAATACCACCCATCAAAACGGTCGAAGGAAAGTGGGCTAGATGTAACGAACACAAAGCCAAAATATTCGCAGAATACTTAAAAAGTGTATTTCAACCACACGCCGAGCAAATATATACATATGCCTGCGGAAACAGTCGGAGAAGAAAGTGAAGAAATAAGTCTCACGACTCCAAGCGAAGTGAGAAATGAGATTAAAAATAACATTAACCTGAAAAAATGTCCTGGTTATGACCTTATAACTGGTGAAATATTGAGGCAGTTACCAAGGAAAGCTATAAGTAAACTAACGAATTTAATCAATGCTGCTTTTAGAATGAAATATGTTCCTAGCCTATGGAAAGTATCTGAAGTAATAATGATCTCTAAACCCGGAAAGCCACCGAACGAAGCGTCATCATATAGGACAATTTCAGTACTGCCAGTCATATCTAAACTTTTCGAAAAACTGTTTGTTAAACGACTTAATCACATCATTGAACGAAAAAACCTGATTCCAAATTATCAGTTTGGATTTAGAAGACAACATTCAACAATTGATCAAGTCCACAGAATAGTTAATATCATTGAAATAGCTTTAGAAGAAAAAAAGGTCTGCTCTGCAGCATTTCTCCACGTAGCTCAGGCTTTTGACAAAGTTTGGCATGCAGGACTAAATCATAAACTAAGATGCCTCCTACCAAAGCAATATGCTGCAATCTTAGAATCATATCTAAGCGGAATATTTTTCAGAATTAAACAGGAAGATTCGTACTCAGAACTAACGGAAATTAAAGCAGGAGTTCCGCAAGGTAGCGTACTGGGCCCCATTCTGTACCTCCTATACACTGGTGACCTGCCAGAGCTTGAAAACAGCACTTTGGCCACATTTGCTGATGACACTGCAATCCTAGCGGTAGGAAAGAATATATATATAATATAGAATCAACGCAGAAACTGCAATCAGCTGTGAACAAAATTTGTAATTGGACAATAAAATGGCGAATGAAGCTTAATGAAAGCAAATCAGTGCACACAGATTTCACTAACAGAAGAATAAATCATATCCCGGTAACTATCAATCAACAAGTAGTGCCGTACGCAAATACAGCAAAATATCTTGGAATGACCCTGAACGCTAAGCTAAAATGGAAAGAACACGTAAAAAAGAAAAAAAACGAATTGGAAATAAAATACAGAAACATGTATTGGCTAATAGGAAAGGATTCGTCGCTATCAATCTATAATAAGCTTTTATTATATAAGCAATAATTGAAGTCAATATGGACATATGGTATTCAACTATGGGGCTGTACCAAAAAGAGTAACGCAGACATCATCCAAAGATTTCAAAACAAAGTGCTAAGGAATATCGTTAATGCACCCTGGTACATAAGGAATAATGACCTCCACAGGAGTGGAATGTGTCACAGATGAAACTAGGAAAAATGCACGAAGGCATGAATCAAGGCTTCAACAAAACACTAACCCTGAGGTTGTACAACTTTTAGGCAATGCCAACATAGTGCGAAGGCTTAATGGGACAAAGCCATTTGAATTGACCTACTTAGGTGTATCAGAACACACACATGTAGAAATATATTTATATATATAGTAGGTATAGTATGTATCTGGATATCTACCTAACACTCGAAAATATGTATATATGTACATACGAGTGTAATGGAACGACAACAACGAGCGTCGGGGCACTCGGTGTTAATCTATCCCCCAGCGTTTTGAGTGGATTAAATCCTACTTATCTTCTATGCACTTACTTATATACATAAGAAGACACTATCATCTGTCGAGAGACGCCAATGGGCGGAACTCTCGAATCGAAAACAAAGATCGTAGAGATCAGAAAAAAATTGCTAATTAGTCCAGGTGACAAGATCGCAATATCATCGAAGAGCACAGAACGTGGACTGTGCTCCATCCGAGCCTAACCAACGGTATTAACCGGGGTAGGTAAACGCCTAACATCAGGCGTGTCTAAACTCGAAAAAAAAAAAAAAAAGATCAAGAATCCGGAGGGCCAGGTCGCAAGATGGATTGAACAGCTGCAGATGTACGATTATGAAATACAGCATCGTAAAGGGAAACTTCATTCTAATGCGGATGCCTTATCCCGCCGACCATGTAAGAGCGACTGTAAGCATTGTGTGCGGCAGGAAGAGAAGAACCTTCTTTCCATCTGTTATGACTTTACAATTCAAAGGTTTATTCAATTCTGATTTAACTACATTACTACGGTTAAAACGAAAAGTTGAAAGCGCGGGAAAATTCTTAATTTTGGCGCTACAATATATTGACATGCAGATTGACAGTTGTGATGAGTTGACCGGTGCATCAAACGTAGTGGTTGCATTACGGGCACTTGTAGAGGGTGCATCATTACCCCTTCGCTTAGCTGGGATCAAATATGACTTGCTTACTTCGCAACCGCTCTGATCTCCTCGGTATTGGTTGGGTTACTGCGGATGCAGCAGAGACCGGTGAGTTGAAAAGCAATGAAATATTTTGCGGTGTTGCCTGTGACTCAGGTGGTGGAGAACAGTCTTGAAATATATCGACATCAGAAAGCATTTCCCCTGATGAGTTTAGTTCGACAGTCTGAGGACTCGACACAGGATAGGTGTATACGTCAGAATCGTCTAGTGAGCTTCTTGCTGAGTGTTCATCGCGGTGCCACTGGGAATAGAAACCGAATTAGAAAGCTGATGTTTACTACTTGCCTGTTGTAAGTCGATTGCTTCTTCTGTCGAAAAATGAGTTTCCCCTTCGTTCGTTGCAGTACGGGGGCGTATCTGGTATTGGTGACGTCGCCAAGGGCCATTACATGCTTGTACCAGATACATCCGGCTTCCAAAAGTCTTTAAAATTTGTCCAGCAATCCATCTCTTTCCACGCCGATATTGGCGCGCAAAGACGGGTTGGTTTACGCTGAACTTGGTGTCACCCATGTTGATCTTCTTCCTGGTACTCTCAGATTCAGGTAAGATTGCAGATAGCAAAGTTCGATGCTGCCTACCGTGTAATTTCTCTGCTGGCGATGTCTCACTGTCATCAGGCGTAGACCGGTATGTAGATAGGAAAGTCGCCAATGCATCGTTGCCTTGCTTGTTGTCCTCCATGATTTTACGGAAAGCGGTCTTAAATGTTCTGACCATCCTCTCAGCTACTCCGTTCGACTCGGGATTGAATGGTGCTGACGTCATATGTCGAGCTGAGTATTTCCGGCAGAAATTCTGGAGCTCGGAAGACGTGAATTGAGTGCCATTATCTGACACTATCGTCTTTGGCAGTCTCTCCAACGCGAAAATAGAACGCAGTGCTTGGATCGTGCCACTGGAGGTAATGGTCGGCATTCGTATCACAAACGGGAACTTAGATTTCGCATCTACCACAATCAGCCACATAGCCTTCTGAAATGGCCCAGCGAAATCTACTCCTAATCAAACTCCATATCAGGACCAACTGGCAGCCGAGACAGGCAATCCGTATTCCCATGCTGCGACGTTGGTCGATAACGAACCGTGTAAGTATATCCCATTAGGACAATGGCCCATCGCTGAAGTTGTTGGATTGTCATATGAGGCAATTTCTTACTCGGATTCAAAATAGCCACCAGTGGCTAGTGATCAGTGATCAGCTCGAATTGGCGGCCGTACAAGTACTGTTGAAACTTTTTTAATCCAAATATAATCGAAAGAGCCTCCTTCTCGATTTGGCTATACCTCTTTTGCGATTCATCGAGTGTTTTTGATGCGAACGCAATTGGCTTTTCAACCCCATTCGAATAGATATGGGAAATGACTGCTACAATACCGTGTGATGAGGCGTCTGTAGCCAAAGTAACCGGTAAGTCAACCTGAAAATAAACCAGTTCCGATGCATTCATAATCTTTTGCTTAAAAAGATCGAAAGAGCACTGCTGCTCCTTTCCCCATACTAACATCTCGTCTTTTGCTCTAAGCTTGTTAAGCAGCGCTGCTAACTGAGCAAAATTTTCAATAAATTGATTATAATAATTTATTTTTCCAATAAAAGCCTCAAAGTCTTTCAAATCTTTGGGCGTGGGCAAGTCCCTTATGACCTTGATACGGGACTCAGACGAGCGAATACCATTTTCGTCTATTATGTGGCCCAAATATTCCACTTCACTTTTTGCAAACTTACATTTCTGCAATCTACACCGTAATCCATGGCGCTCAAGCCGTTCAAGGAATACTTCGAGGTTCCTCAGGTGCTACTCGTTGGTGCGTCCAGACACAATGACATCATCCAAATAAGAGACGCAAAAATCCAGATTGGCGGTGAGCTGTTCCATATATCTTTGGAAAATACCGGTAGAACTAGAGGTACCAAACGGCAAGCGCTGATATTCGAACAGCCCAAACTCGGTGTTGACGACACATAACTTCTTGGATGGTTCGTCCAATGGTATTTGGAGGTAAGCATCCGATAAGTCGATTTTAGTGAAGTAGCGACCGCCCTGCAACTTGTAAAATAATTCCTGGATGCGAGGCACCGAGTGGCGGTCTATTTGTAAGTGCAGATTGATGGTGACCTTGAAATCATCGCATATACGCAGGTTTCCATTAGCCTTCTTCACGACCACAATGGGTGCTGCCCATTGGCTGGTTTCGACGGGGCGTATGATGCCTAGTTCTCTCAGTTGCTCTACCTCACGGCGAACATCTTCCTTCTGAGCGAAAGGTAAAGGTCGATATTTGAAGTATTTAGGTTGAGAGTTTGGTTTCAGGCTAAGATGTGCAACATACACTTTACTACAGCCTAACTCCGGTTTGAAAATAAGTTCATGCTTCTTACACAAAGACTGTGCTTCTTTTACTAATTGCTCCTTGGATTCAGATGTTATTTGCAGTGCAGTTTCCTCATTCGGGAAATGAATTTGAAAACCGAATGCTCTAAACCAGTCCAAACCCATTATATTCGCCCCTCGAACGAGGTCGGAGACAATGAGTGGTAGAGTACGAGTTTTACCTTTCCACTGGATACGTACGTTTATAGTTCCTTTAACCGGTACGCGCATATCTCCATAAGCTGATCGGTGACCTGATTTATGGAATAAGCGGACTCTGTCTGTCTATGTCTGGAACCAAAATTGGATCGGCTATCACGTCTATGAACTGTTTCGATGTTTCTTGATCGTCCCCTTCCATGTTTTTTTGATCGGGGGCGTGACTGCGATGTGAATGTTCGCTCGGAATGCTTTGCGGATAGACTAACACTACTAATGTGTCCACGCCTCTTACAGATATCACAAACCGAGTCAAGATGCTTACAATTATTTCTACTGTGCTGCGTGAAACAGGCAGGACACGATTTTCTGATGCTAAAACTATCGCTGGACTTACTTGCAGATCTCTGGTAACTGGTGTGATTAAGCTGATTTACCTCCGAAGATCTTGATGGGGTGGAAGTGCTGCTTCCTTTTAGGAAACCCGGAGCCAGTTGCGTCGACTCGTATGCCAACGCCAGTTCCTCGATTTCATCTAAAGTAGGGTCTTTTATCTGCGTTGCGGCCATGCGGATTGCGTCGTGAGGCGTGTAGAAATCAATCATATCTCTAATCATAGTGTCAACATTTGATGTTCCGCATCCCTCCTTTGCACAAACGAATTAACAATCCCTCGCAAGACCCTTTAGGTCTGCTATCCACTCAGCGTATGTCTGATTCGGAAGCATTTTTTCCTTGAGAAACTTGCATCTCGATGCAAGTACATGGAGTTTAGATTGAAAGTGTTTCGTTAACTTTGCAGAAAGGTTTTTAAAAGTGTGCGTACTTACGTCTTCTTCCCCTAGCAGCTTCTTTAGCAGGTCGTTGAGGTGATTTCCACACGCTGATAAGAAATGCGCCTTGTGTAAATTGTTGTCTTCCAACGAATTAGCGGCAAAATGTTGCTGCAACTGGAAAAGGTAAGTATCCCATGTCTCCTTTTCAACATCGAATGGTCGAAATTGTGGGATTGTGGACGGAACCGTGGATGTGCAGCCTTTTAGTACACGCTCCAGACTTTCTGCATTGGACTTCATCATCCTTTGCATCCACTCGCTTCGTTGTTTTAATATTTTGCTCAGCGTCTTCGTGTCCATTTTTCCTTTTCCACTTCCTCGTCGCCACTTGTTATGACTTTACAATTCAAAGGTTTATTCAATTATGATTTAACTACATTACTTCGGTTAAAACGAAAAGTTGAAAGCGCGGGAAAATTCTTAATTTTGGCGCTACAATATATTGACATGCAGATTGACAGTTGTGATGAGTTGACCGGTGCATCAAACGTAGTGGTTGCATTACGGGCACTTGTACAGGGTGCATCACCATCCAAAGGGTAAGACCTGAGCCTATCGCCGGTTGGAGTGCAGAGGAATACAAAAAAACAAATACAAATATTTGGCGCAACAGCTCTTTAAAGTGCCATTGCCTAGCTTCTCGCAACCACTCATGTTGTGTGCGTTATATTTTTCACACGAACGGAAGGGACCTACAGTTTAGTGCCGGATCCGAACGGCGATTTGAGAAGCTTTTTCGTGACAACAATACTCTCGGATGTTTGTCAGACGCTCGCGAGGGGTGTGACCGTGAAAAAACTTTTTGGTGAGGAGGAAATCCGCAATGCTCAAAAAGAAGACCCAGACATCGAGCCGATATTAGCGTGGAAGGAGTTGGAAAAGCCAAATGGACAAGATATGTCGGACAGCAGCCTCACTCTCAAGGCATACTGGGCTCAGTGGGACTCCCTTCATGTGCAAGATGGTGTGCTGAAAATGAAATGGGAGAGGCCGGACGGGAAAGATTTCATAATGCAGCTTGTCTTGCAGCGATCAAAAGTACACGAGGTGCTACGGGAGAAGCATGATGGAGCAACCGGAGGTCATTTGGGTGCAAACAAGACACTGGAGAAGGTGCGAGAACGTTTCTATTGGCTCAGCGCAAGGGTAGACGTAGAGAGCTGGTGTCGAAAATGCGTCGTGTGTGCAGCCAGCAAGGGACCCAGAACGAAAACGCGAGGCAAGATGCACCAGTACAACGTGGGCGCACCCTTTGAACGGATTGCCGCTGACATCGCTGGTCCATTTCCAGAAACCGACAATGGTAATCGTTACATCCTAGTCGTCATGGACTACTTCAGCAAATGGCCGGAAGCGTTCGCCACCCCTAACCTGGAAGCGAAGACCATCGTGGAACAGATCGTCAACAACTGGGTGAGCAGATTTGGCGTGCCCATGGAACTGCATTCTGACCAGGGACGAAGCTTTGAATCGAAGATATTCCAAGAGGTATGTCAACAACTAGGAATCAAAAAGACGAGGACGACCCCGCTTCATCCACAATCCGACGGGATGGTAGAGCGCTTCAACAAAACCTTAAACGAACATCTCTCCAAGGTCGTAGAAGACCACCAACGCGATTGCGATCAACACATTCCTCTCTTCTGATGACCTACCGAAATGCAGTGCAAGGTACTACTGGACATACTCCATCCGAAGTCTTGTTTGGTCGAGCAGTCCGGCTACCTAGTGAGGTGAAGTTTCGATCTCCTAACGATGAGCCCAAATGTGAAGAGGACTACGTGGCAGACCTCAGGGAAAGGATCCGAGACATACATCAGAGGACCTGGACGAGGCTAAGGATAGCGAGTGACCGCATGAAAACCAGGTACGACCCAAGGGCAACAACGTCCAGCTTCCACGAGGGACACCTAGTATGGTTGTACAACCCACATTGGCAAAACGGGAGGTCACCCAAGCTGCAGTAAGACTGGGAGGGCCCTTATAAAGTGGTCACACGCTTCAATGACGTCGTCTTCCGGATCCAGCGTGGAGTAAGAGGCAAGATGAAAATTGTCCACCTGGATCGTCTTCATCGTTATCATGGTAGTAATCCAGAAGATCTTGTTCGGGACGAGTGTAGTATCAAGTACATCGTCAGGTACTGCGTGCAACGACATCTATTGCCAAAACCTGCTAGCAGTAAATATTCCAACCTGATGTGCTTACGTTCCACAATTGTTCCACACAATATCCCAATTATTCCAGGATCATCAATTCACCCGGAGACACATCTAGCATGTTCTAGAACCCCTTGCAATTTTATATAAATACCCATACCACAACCATTGTCGGTACAGCTGTTTATAAGTGAATACAGCGATTACAAGAGATATTCGACCAGTGGTGTAAACAAGCGACATATTGAAAGAAAATCTATAGCGACAGTTTAGTTTGAAATAAATAAAGAATAAAGTGATTGAATATTGTGTTGAAGTAAAGTTAGTAGTTGGCAATAAATAAACATTGAAATACACAAAAGACAGTTTTATTTAAACGAACCCTAGCAAGAATATTACAATATGATTTTTGAGGCCGTTTTCCCCTAAACTTTTAGTGTGTCCATATAGGCCCGCAAAAATCCTATGTTCCTATGTTTATAAATGGTCGTGCTGGTTGAACTCTGTCAGCCGGCAGATTTCTCATCATTTGAGTTAAAAGTTTTGGTCTCACTCTTGAACACCTGACACCTCCTTGCACAAAGGACGATGCGATCGTTTTGAGCTTTATCGGCCAGAGCCTTTGTCTTGTAACTGCTAAAATGGCTTGCGGTCCGGCATGATTATTTTCCTGATGAAGGTCGAGCAGCAGTAGCCTTGCGAATAGGATCAAGACCGGATGCTTGGCATCGTATGACAATATTGAGAATTTCAATCATCCAACAACTCGGATGATCCCATCGTTATCGAGCAACGGAGTGAGACTCGAAAGCGAACACTTATTTGAGTCTTCACCATGTTGTCTTAGATGGATTATGTCATCTTTAAACCCGTATTTCTGTATTAGTTTGAAAATAGTTATTGTTGATTGCCCAAGTTCTTGACCGTTTACGAACGTAGTCTCTAGTTTTGCAAGAGTATTTTTGTTTCCTGTAATGATGCTTCTAATTCGCAGAGTATATGCTATTATTCGCTGGACCCTTTGGAATGAGTTCCCATGGTTAAGATTGCCCAGAATATCAGTCTGATGTCTGATGAGCTGTGGCTGTGGCTGTTCTCAAATTTGGGTGGCTAGATTGATTTTGCTCCATACAATAACCATGGCAAACGACTAACAAAGGCCTCGTAGGGGCAGCATCTCCCGATAGTTGCTGGTCCGCTAAGTAATGAGTAAGAGTCACTGCAGCCGAAAACCTAGCAGCTCTGTTAGTAAGCCCTACTCCCACCTCCTCGTGGTGCCATCTGGGAATTTCTTCGGAAATTGCTAACGGGAGAGGACGAATGGCGAGCTTCCTGCGCCAAAAAACAGGATAAGTGTCGGTTGGTCTGTGGCCTAGCGAGCCGCAACCATAAAAAAAATCATTGCTCCGAAACGAAAACATACGCCTCGGATACGGACTGATCATTTGTTGACGACCTTTGGCTATCGGACACGGACAACGATCGGATTCTGGAACGTTAAGACCCTCCTGGACTCACTCAAGGAAGGGCCTTATAACGCCAGATTCCTCCAATTGGAGCGCGAATTCGCACGGTATAAAATCGACATCTTAGGGCTGAGCGAGATAAGATGGTACAATGCTGGGGAATACATCTCCCCAACAAAAAGCACTGTGATGCTCTACTCTGGTAAACCAGCTGGAAGTGCACGTAGTTCTGGCGTAGGACTCATGCTAACTCCAGCAGCACGTAGTAGCCTCATATCCTGGAAACCCCATAGTGACCGGATATTGACGGCTAGGTTCCAGAGTAGAGTTAGAAAAATTACCATCATACAGTGTTATGCGCCGACTCTAGACGCGACTGAGGATGAAAAGGATAATTTTTATAGCCACTTAGGTGCCGCCTACAACCAAACGCCTAATGGGGACATCGTAATGGTAATGGGAGATCTCAATGCCAAGGTGGGTAGCGACAACACTATGCTTAAGCACGTGATGGGAGTTCACGGCGTGGGAGACCGTAATGGCAATGGTGAGCGGTTTGTGGACTTCTGCAATACCAACCGCCTAGTCATCGGAGGTACGCTGTTTAAGCATAACACCTGCCATAAGATCAGTTGGGTCTCTACTGATAGGCAACGAACATCCAACCAGATCGATCACATTGCGATCAGTCGCCGCTTTAGAAATTGTCTCCTGGACGTCCGAAACAGACGTGGAGCTGACGTCGGACAAGAACGAGATCACCATCTTATGGTAGCTCATTTACGCCTTCGTACTGCATCCGTCAACAGCAACCGCTCAAACCTACTTAACATCACCAGGTTTAATATCGACAGGCTCAAGGTTCCCCAAGTGCGCCAACAGTTCAGGGACCATCTTGCCTTAGAAGCAGAAGCAATCAGCAGCATAGAGAACATGGATGACCACTGGAGTGCTGTGAAAAATGCTTTTGCGACTGGGGCACGCACTTATGTCGGTAAAAAGCAGAAACACCACCGCACATGGCTTTCTACAGTCACCTGGAGACGGATCGATGAGCGTACAGCAATCAAGGCTCGGATTGCAGCGGCCTCAGCAGTAGAGAGAACCGAGCTTGAAGCCCAATACCGTGCGAAGAAGAAAGAAGTGCAGCGTAGTGTGAGACGTGACAAACGTCAACATATCAACTCACTGGCCTCAAGGGCTGAAGAAGCAGCGAGTAGGTGCGACAGTAGGACTGTTAACAACATCACTAAGGAGCTCATTGAGTCTAGACGGTAACCTTCTGATTTCGGATGAGGATCAGCTCACTAGATGGAGAGAACATTTTGCTGCAGTGCTAAATCACTTAAACGACGGCGGTACGATCTTGAATTCGAATGAGCAGTTCGAAGTAACAAATTCCCGAATTCGCACCGTACCTCCCAGTAAAGCTGAAATAATAACAGCAATCAAGTCCCTCAAGAAAAACAAAGCGGTGGGTATTGATGGCATCCCTGCCGAGCTATTTCAAGCGGCGCCAAATACATCGGCAGATTTGCTGCATCCGCTAATACGGAGAGCTTGGGATAGTGAACAATTTCCGCAGGAGTGGAAAAGGGGGATGATCATTAGGCTTCCAAAGAAGGGTAACTTGATGGAGTGCGGTAACTGGAGAGGTATATGTGTTCTTCCAGCTGTAGCCAAAATAATAGCTAGAATAATTCTAGAACGAATTAAAGAACATTTAGATTCAACTCTCGATGTCGAACAGGCAGGCTTTCGCGCTGGATCCTCCTGCATCGACCACATAAACACCTTACGGATCATAATCGAACAATGCGTTGAGTATAGGTCTCCGCTACATTTACTGTTTATCGACTTCGAGAAGGCTTTCGACAGCTTGAATCGAGATGCTATCTGGTTGGCCTTGCGCAGGAGAGGCATTCCAGAAAAGCTTATAGCTATTATCAAGGCTACATATGAGGGCGGCAAGTGTCACGTCGTGCACAATGGTAAGGTGTCGGAGGACTTTGAAGTCCAGAGTAGAGTACGTCAAGGGTGCATACTGTCCCCACTATTGTTCTTGGTGGTTATCAGCGATGTACTCCGTGCAGCATTGACGGAAGCTAATTCTGGAATTCGTTGGACTATGACATCTTACCTTAAACACCTAGATTACGCTGACGATGTTTGTCTACTTTCACATCGGATAATGGATCTTCATTTGATGGTCCAAAATCTAGAAGCTGAGGCAAACAAAGTGGGGCTAAAAATAAACACAGCCAAAACAAAAGCCCTGAGTACTTCCAATACCCGCGCTCAACTTAACATTGCCGGAAAGCAAGTCGAGAAAGTTGATAACTTTCTATATTTAGGAAGTGTCGTCTCGGCTAATCGCGGTGGCACCGAACTGGATGTGTGCAGCAGAATCGGGAAGGCTAAAGCTGCGTTCGGAATGCTGTCCAAAATCTGGAGAAGCAATGTTATTAGCTTAAGAACCAAGCTACGACTGTTCCGCTCCAACGTAGAATCAGTGCTGCTTTATGGGTGCAGTACCTGGAAGGTGGACACCATTAACACACGCAAGCTGCAAGTCTTCGTAAACAAATGCTTAAGAATCATCTTGAGGATTTTTTGGCCGAACCGCATCTCCAACGAACAACTTTATCTGAGAACGGGCCAAGAACCTATAAGCATTACTATACGAAGAAGAAAGTGGCAATGGATTGGACACACCCTACGGCGCGAAGACAACTCCATTGCGAAATACGCTATGCAGTGGAATCCGCTCACCCAGGCAGGCAGAATAGCGGGACGCCCTAG
The DNA here is from genome assembly GCA_945910035.1 of Brachypalpus laphriformis. NCBI lineage: Eukaryota > Metazoa > Arthropoda > Insecta > Diptera > Syrphidae > Brachypalpus > Brachypalpus laphriformis. The sequence goes on along the minus strand of OX246754.1, from coordinate 108,656,995 downwards.
GCAAACGTGGCGCAGAACAGTTGAGGAGGAATCGAGCTCTTTAGGAATGAGTTGGAGGCAGCTAAAACGCGTTGCAGAACTCCGAACACGATGGCGCGCAGGCGTGGTTGACGCCCTATGCCCCCCGAGGGGTTAAAGGACATAAGTAATTAAGTAAGTACATCCAAAGAGTATGCTTTTGAAGTAACTCCGATGCTATTCCACGTGACAATACGTCAGCGGGGTTTTCTTTGGATTTCACGTGTCGCCATTACTGTGGAATTGCGTGCTCCTGTATTGTAGATACTCGATTAGCAATGAACGTTGGAAGTGTGGATGATGACGATGTATTAATCCAATTGAAGACTATCTCTAACTTACTTACTTATAACCTTTAACCCCTCTGGGGCATAGGGCGTCAACCATGCCTGCGCGCCATCTTGTTCAGAGTTTTGCAACGCGTTTGAGCTGCCTCCAACTCATCCCTAAAGAGCTCGACTGCTCCTCAACTCTTCTGCGCCACGTCTGCCTAGGGCGGCCCGCTATTCTGCCTGCTGGGTGAGCGGATTCTACTGCATGGCGTATTTCGCAATGGAGTTGTCTTCGCGCCGTAGGGTGTGTCCTACGTTAAGTTATCAACTTTCTCGACTTCCTGTCCGGCAATGTTAAGTTGAACCCGGGTATTAGAAGTGCTCAGGGCTTTTGTTTTGGCTGTGTTTATTTTTAGCCCTACTTTGTTTGCCTCAGCTTCTCGATTGTGGGCCATCAGATGAAAGACCATTATCCGATGTGAAAGTAGACAAACATCGTCAGCGTAATCTAGGTGTTTAAGGTAAGATGTCATAGTCCAACGAATTCCATAGTTACCTTCCGACAATGCTGCACGGAGTACATCGGTTATAACCGCCAAGAATAATAGTGGGGACAATTCGGGAATTTCTTGCTTCGAACTGCTCATTCGAATTCGAGATCACACCGCCGTCGTCTAAGTTGTTTAGCACTGTAGCAAAATGTTCTCTCCATCTACTGAGCTGGTCCTCATCCGAGATCAGAAGGTTACCGTCTAGGCTCTTCACTGGGTTTTGTTTCTAGTTCCGACAACCAGTCAACTCCTTAGTGATGCTATAAACAGTCCTACTGTCACACCTGCCCGCTTCATCTTCAGCTCTAGAAGCCAGTGAGTTGATGTGCTGACGTTTGTCACGTCTTACATTACGCCGCACTTCTTTCTTGTTACAGCTACCCTGGAAGGAAAATATATTAATAAATCATAGTAAGGCAAATGAATACATGATCACTAACAAATTCCTGTTTCTTTGTGTTCTTGTTGCAGCTGTATCAGCTGTGCAGCTGAGGTCAAGGACCATTGGTCGAGGTTTTGTCCTCGAGTGGTACCAGCGGTGCCGTTTATATTTCAATCGAAGTATTTTACTTCGTTTTCATAGACAACACTTCGACACTTCCTCTTTCGCAAAAACACTTCACTTTTTGTAGACTTTATATTTTCCCTCTTAAATGGGAAATTGCATTATATATTCATTAATGAGCTCTCCCATAAAGTTGCCAAAAATCGTATACGCAAACACATCCATTCGATAACTACATCAATAACTACATTGATAACTACAAGTCTACAATTCTACCCAAAGAAGAAAGTCTTTAAGTCTCTTGGCATTCTGTCTTCTGCCTCAAAAATGCTTTGGGGCAGATTATGTACCCTCATTTAAAAGAGTTTATAGGAGCCTTGTTGTACTACTGATAGGATATTTTCCTAAACTAAATTGATTAAGAGTTTTGGCCGAGACAGCACTGTTAGCACTGCTAATTCACTGATGCTTGAGAAAGGAATTGTTTCTAAAAATGGTTTCAAGAACTGGGTATCGTCAAATGATGTTGTATTAAGATACCACAAAGCTTAGATTAAAGCTCCATAATTTAAAAAAAAAATATGTTTTTTTTTTCCCCATAAATAGTCGTTTAATATAAGAAACTCAACTTTTATAATGACACTTCACTTTTCAGCAAAACACTCCTATTTTTTCCTGAAAACACTTCACTCAAAAATTGGCAAACGGCATTACTGAGTGGTACCCATGTGCACAACTGTTCACCGAGCAGAGAATTGTTGAGCATGTTGATGCATCAGCCTCAATGCGGGCTCCATCAGAAAGAAAGTGGTTTAATAAAAATAAAAATACAAAATTAGCAAAAAATAAAAGAAGAAGGACAAAACAAAAAATCGTACTTACCCTTAAAATTCCTTTTGTTTGTTTGTTAGTTTTTTTTTGTTTTGACAGTTGTCTTCGGCCACTCCACACTGTCACACAAATTAGACAAATTTAGTTTAGACCAGTTTTAAACTGTTCTGAGTCCAGGCACAAACCAACTTTTAAAGATGGGGTAAGAAAGGGATGTTGGTAGTTTTTTTTTTCTTTTGCCTTTTCTATTAGCGGCTAAATTCAAATATCGAACCATGGTAAATCCGTATGGCTAGAGGGATTCTCGGTCGACGTTACGGATCTGGTATAGGGCCAGATGGAAGTACAGGATTCCTCAGTTAGTAGCGAAAGGCATTACATGTCTCCAAATATTTCAAATAAAATTTTATATTAGTTTAAGTGCAGTCTAAGTAAAAGACCTTCAGTGCATGTTCGAAGGCAGTGAGAAAAAAAAAAAAAAGAAGGAAGGAACAGAACATTTTTGTGATCCGTGGATATAGTGCCCAACCACAGAAGGAGAAGAAAAATTGGTTTCATTTTCAATGTTTTAAGGGGGCTCCGTAGTAACTCAGCAAGGCGGTCATAGACTCTTGTGAGCCCAAGTCGTGGCCGCCAATAATTTTTTTTAACGTTATTGGAATATACTAAAATATATACCCACGTACACACGTACTTATATGCGTACATAAGTACATATGTATATATGAGATAATATACAAAAAAAACTCACCTGTACTTCAAAGTGGGCGCTCATAATCATAAAAAATAAAACCCACTACGCCTGAGAAGCCCCCACCGATCGAGGCCATAGTGCCTCTCATATACATATATAGTACATATATTTCACATACTCGTATATATCATATATAAGATACCTGTGCAGTTAAAGGTTTATAAATACTTCTTGCCCAAAGAGGCGTTAAATTTATAAAAAAATATTGTAAGAGTTTTTAACCCATTGCGCATACATACATATATATCATTTATTGTCGCTATATATATATATACATATTTTTTTTTTTTTGTTCATTATTCTTTTTGTCTGAGGTGATTTATAGTGAGTATAATTTTGAGTTTTATTTTGTGAAAATTTTGTTTCCCCGTCCGTGTTTTTGTCGCGTTAACTATAGCTTTTAAGTGGAAACGTACATATACACATACCTATACAGAGCTCTATCTAGGTAGGAAATCCGATACACAGAGTAGAGTAAGGTAACAAAAGATTTACCTGAGAGTTCGCGGTGGGAGAAACCGAGTTTAGTTTTTTTTTGCCTTTTTTTTATGTTATCCCTCAGTTTTTTAAAATTTGTCTCTAGTTGTTTTTTTTGATGAAGTTTAAAGAAAAAAATAAATTGTGAATATCTTTGCCTTTGAAGTGTGTGTGTTTCATTACTATCAAGCCCATGATAGCTTGATGGCTTTTTAAGGTAAAATTTTCAGGGGGTGCGGTAGGGTGACTCAAGCCCTTTCAGCGAAGATGGAGTAACCTGGCAGCAGCATCAGTCCATTGGGAAGTCCTATTTGATGGTCGCAGGACTTCATGGTCGGGAGGGCAAAGGCCAACGCTGCCACATCATCTGCAGCGCCCTCAGTGTGGTGAACGTCCGTCTGTTCAATGGTGAAAAGAAAAGTAAGTAGAATTTGGCATGATTTATGTTATTTTGTGGTAGGTTTAGTCATGCTACGGGGGCAAGGACCACCCCATTTCCGGCGAGTTAAGCTGCGCATCGCAAGCATGCCACTTCCCTCGTAGCCGACACTCTTTTCCTTTTTCGTCCCATCCCATTCCATCCTTAAGTCCCATCCACATCCTAGTTTCCTGTCCTTTTTCAAATCCCAATTCCCATAACATCCTCTAGCCTATTACATTCTTCTTCGCACGGTAATGGGCTTCTTGCTCAATTCTCTCTACTGCTGAGGCTGCTGCAATCCGAGCCTTGATTGCTGTACGCTCATCGATCCGTCTCCATGTGTCTGCAGATAGACATGTGCAATCGTTTTTCTGCCTTTTACCGACATAGGTGCGTGCCCCAGCCGTAAAAGCATTTTTCCCAGCATTCCAGTGGTCATTCATACTCTCCTGCATTTTGTTGCTGATTGCTCCTGCTTCTAAGGCAAGGTGGTCCCTGAACTGTTGGCGCACTTGGGGAACTTTTAGCCTGTCAATATTAAACCTGGTGATGTTAAGTAAGTTTGAGAGGTTGCTATTGACGGATGCCGTACGAAGGCGTAAATGAGCTAACATAAGATGGTGATCTCGTTCTAGACCGATGTCAGCTCCACGTCTGTTTCGGACGTCCAGGAGACAATTTCTAAAGCGACGGCTGATCGCAATGTGGTCGATCTGGTTGGATGTTCTTCGCCTATCAGTAAAGACCCAACTGATCTTGTGGCAGGTGTTATGCTTAAGCAACGTGCCTCCAATGACTAGGCGGTTGGTACTGCAGAAGTCCACAAACCGTTCACGGTTATCATTACGGTCTCCAACGCCGAAATCTCCCATCACGTGTTAAAGCATAGTGTTGTCGCTACCTACCTTGGCATTGAGATCCCCTTCACTATTACGATATCCCCATTAGGCGTTTGGTTGTAGACGGCACCTGGCTGACTATAAAAATCATCCCTTTCATCCTCAGTCGCGTCTTGAGTCGGAGCATAGCACTGAATGATGTTAATTTTCCTTACTATACTGTGGAACCTAGCCGTCAATATCAGGTCACTGTGAGGTATCCAAGATATGAGGCTTCCTCGTGTTGCTGGAGTTAGCACCAGTCCTACTCCGGACGCCCGTGTACTTCATGACTTCATTCAGTAGAGCATGACAGTCGTTTTTGTTGGGGAGATGTATTCCCCAGCATCGAACCATCTTATCTCGCTCAGCCCTAAGATGTCGGTCTTATAGCGTGCGAATTCGCATTCCATTTGGAAGAACCTGACGTTATTTGGCCCTTCCTGGAGTGAGTCCAGGAGGGTTTTAACGTTCCACAATCCAATCGTTGTCCATGTTCGATAGCCAAAGGTAGTCCAAATTATCCGTCCGTATCCGAGGCGTTGGTTTTCGTTTCGGAGCAAGCATTTTTTTTACGATTGCGGCTCGTTGGGCCACATACCAACCGACACTTATCATATTTTGTGGCGCAGGGGACTCGCCATTTATCCTCTTGCGTTCGCACTTTCCAGAGAAATTCCCAGATGTCGCCACGAGAAGGTGGACGTAGGGCTTACTAAGAGAGCTGCAAGTTGTTCGGCTCTTTCTCGTTATTTAGCGGGCCAACACCTTTCGGGAGATGCAGCGCATAGTTCTAGGCGTGGGATGGTGCTTTGATGTGATATCTTGGTTTTCTTGGAAGGAGCTATCCTGGATTTGGCGCAAAGTAGGCGCACTGAATTATATTGCTCTTGTCATGCGATCGAACGTAAGCTAATGGTTCATAGGCCTTAACGGATGCATCCGCAAAGACGTGAAATTATACATCATTGGGAATTTTGTGAGACAAAATGTGCCTGGGTATTTTAATGTTGTGAGGTGTTTCTAATCCTCTCGAAACTGAGTCCCCGCATCCTAGTCATACTTTAATTTCAATAGCTGTTGTAAGAATGTTTTAGCTGTAACGACGGCTGGGGCCATAAGTCCAAGGGGATCAAAAAGATGCGCAATATCTGTAGACAATATGATCGAGGAGCGAAATAAGAAACACGTCCTTGCTATTCTGTGGTATAAAGATAATACGTAAAACATCGTATGACATGTATGTAAAGAGAATACATAACGTTTAATGTATATAAAGAGAATACTTAAAATATCGTATGACATGTATGTGAAGAGAATATATATAACGTTTAACATATGTAAAGAGAATACTTAAAATATCGTATGACATGTACATACGCAAAGACGATACTTAAAATAACGTTTTGACCTGTATGTAAAGAGGGTGATACTTTGCACATACATGCATGTCTGTATATTTACTACTACTTATCTGGGTACGCAGCTCGTTTTGTTACTCTTTGTTTTACGACCCACGATGTTTTGATTTAGAGCTCATCAGGTTTCGGTAGCCAAGTCATTTCAACCGTTTTGACATCTTTTATCTAACAACTGCACTACACGCTTATTTCATTATTTTTGTGATAAACTGGGACTGTCAGTCATTAACAATCGGTATCCCACATGTTTTCAGTCGACCACCAATCCATCTTTGATTGATCTGTTCTTGACTAGCTTAAAGCGCAGAATTTTCGGTAATGATGTTTTTTATATTTTTATATAGTTTTTTAACAAGAGTTAAGAGTTTCATGTTAACGAGGCACGTGACAGTGGTTTTGATAGTTACGAGTACAGACCATTTCGAAGCTTTGATTTAGCAGGCCTTCAAGGAGACAGTAGCAACTTTAACTGACACGATATATATAGTTCACCTGACATTAGTGATTAAGTTGAACTATTTTATTCTATTGTAAGAAGACTATTAATGACTATGTTCCTTTTGTCACTAAACGTGTGAAACCTAAGCATTGCCCTTGGTACAACAACGATATTAAGTTAGGTGTAAGGGAGAGAGAGCGTTTTTATAGGACATATAGAGTTTAATAAAAGGCAATACACGGTCGCTCGTAATAACGTCATTGCTGTAATTTGCTCGCTTAAGAGAACGTATTTATTGAAATGACTTAGTCCTTCACTCAAAAGAACTCTGGAGAAACCTCAACGCGGAAGGTGTAACTGCGGATAGAAGTAAATTTAATTGTCCGTTAAATCCAGAAGGTATGTGCTGGTTCTTCACTCCTTCTCCCAGTGTTCTTAATGATCCTCATGTTGAGTCACATTTTATCAGCTCTGATCTGTCATTTTCTTTTGATTGTGTAGGGGTAGCCGACGTTCTGGATGCGATTCGTTCAGTAAAATCAAATGCTGTTGGTTTAAATGGCATTTCCCCAAAATTTGTAAAACTAATATCACCCATAGTGCTAAGATTTATGTAACATATTTTCAATGCATGCACTTATTCCTGTCAGTTTCCTGAGCAGTAGAAAAGAGCCACGGTTGTACCAATTCCAAAAAAGGGGAATCCGTCAATCCCTTCAGATTTCAGGCACATTAGCCTTTTGTACTTTTTATCAAAAGTTTTTAAAAAATAATAGCTAAATAGATACAAATGTATCTAACTATGAACAATATACTATCTGAATGGCAGTCCGGTTTTCGAATCAATCACAGCTGCGAAACAGCCGCGTTGAAGGTAAATTCTGATCTACGTTTTGCGCGTGATACTGGCAAGTTTGGGCTTATGGTCTTTTAGACAGCATTGATCACTCAATTTTGCTGGCTAAACTTAGGAATAAATTTAATTTTTCCTCTGCCGCGCTTAAGTTACTGAGTGAATACCTCAGAAATAGAGTGCAGATCGTAGAAACTGAAAGCGGAACATCCTTACATTCTGTTGTAAATTCCGGGGCGCCACATGGCTCAGTCTTAGGACGCTTACTATTTTCAATATTTATTAACGCACTGCTAAGTGCTGATGTATGCTGATGATGTTTCAATACCTATTCCTAGCTAGGTCCAGCTAGGTATAGGTAGTGGTTTGATGGAAGATTGTGTTGCCCAAGTTAATGAAGATCTATTGAGGATTCAAAATTGGGCGATATTAAATAAACTTCTGCTTAATCCCTTGAAAACTGAGGCTATTATCATCTCGAGAACTCAAGTTCATCCATTTGGTTTTCCGGCGATTGAACTAGGTGGTAAAACCATCCCGCATGTCAGTAAGGTTTCAGCATTAATTCATCCCTATGTTGCTGTGATGCAATTAGAAAAATCTACTCCGGTCTTCGTACCTTAAGATGTTCGTTTCATTTGCTTGTTCCGGCATGAAATTGCGTCTAGTGAAAAGTCTGACTGTCCCGTTTTTTACGTATAAATGTAATGTGTATCCTTGGATGGATTATGAATGCCATCGTAAGCTAAATGTTGCGTTTAGTATCGGTGTGCGTTTTATATACAATGTCAGTAGGTTCATCAGTATTTCACGTTTGAATTTTAATCTTCTGGGAATCAGCTTGGATAAATACTACTCTTTCAGAAATCTTTTAAAGCTACATAGTATTATTCAGAACAAATATCCTGAATACTTAAGTGAAATGATACCTTTTGCTCAGTCACGTAGAGGCGTAAATTTGATATTTCCACGCTTTTCTCCCACAATAGCAGAACATTCCTTCATCGCGTCAGCAATTCGACTCTGGAATTCTCTTCCTGTCGAATTGCAGACGATTAATTCAATACCCACGTTCAAGAGGAGGATATTTCAACATATATCAACTTAATCTAAATCTCTATATTTAAATATACGATTTCTTTCGTTATGAAATAATTCATTCAAAGAACTTAAAAAACTTTGCATATTATATTGTAGTTATTATACGAGTATTATACTTCTAAAGACTCTTGTCTTTTCGTTCTAAATTATTGGTTTTTGACTAGATACTTAATTTTAAGATTATAAATTAAAATTGTAGTAGTAGTAGATACTTAATTTTAAGATTATAAATTAAAATTGTAGTATCATGTATCCCTAATTTATTAAATAAATACTAAAATATTAAAAAAAATACACGTTCTCCGATGTTGGTGTTGAAATCAAATTCGGTTTCGCCATCGCTGGTTGGTATGTTCTGGATGAGTGATTGGTGATTGCCACTTCACTTTCGAAGCTTAAACCCAGCGGTTTGCAATAAGCCTTGTAGTTCCTTTTGAGTTGTAATTAAGCTGTTGGTTCCTGTCATTACGTCATCAACGTACTATAGAAATTCTGTTTCTTGAGAGTGTCTGGTTGAAATGAAATTCAAACTGTCTTTCGGACGCTGTAAGATCCCTTTCATTGGATGTTTGTTAGTTGTCAGACTTTCTCGATTTTATGGTCGAGTGCTTCGTCTGCACTGCATATTTCGCATACTGCATTCGGTTTGTGAGTGCCTTCTACTTTTCCACCGATTCTCCAGCCAAAAACTGTATTTTGTAGCTTGGGCATGGATTTTTCCAATTTGATTTGCCCCACTGATAGAAGAGAATAATACAGCTCGGCTCATATAAGAACATCGATTGGGCCCGGCTTATAAAAGGTTGGACCTGCAAGTGGAATGTTGACTGGAATCGGCCAGAAGTTTGTGTCAAACGATTTGGTGGGTTGATCTGACGTTATTTTTGACAACACATGGGCCTCCATCTTTATGGAAAATGCGTTAAGACGCGAACCTAACTGAATGCTAACTCTTTTTTTCGCTTGCTGGGTCTCCCGACCAATCCCTTTGTTGTACACTACTTATTTCACGTTTCTTTATAACTCGCTCGGTTGTTTACTGTGCTGATTTCGCAGGTTCAAGGAGCTCGCACATCAGAGCGGTACGGGTACCCGTAGAAGCGCGGTAGCGGTACACCGCTTGTCCGTTCACACTGGCAGTATTTTGTATGCGGGATTCACATTAGCGGTTGCTTGTTTTTTTTAAAGTGGATAGGAAGCATAGATGGGAAATATGTAGCCATCAAATGTCCTGATAACACAGGTTCACAACTTTTCTGCTATTTGAAAAGTTTTCTGTGGTATTCATGGCAATTGTGGGAGCTGACTACAAATCTCTTTGTGTGGATATAGGTACCTATGGGAAATACGGTGATTGAGGCGTATTTGAAAGATCTACAATGCGGCACAAATTTGAATCCGAGACATTTAATGTCCCCAAAAAAAAAAACCTTTGCCGGACAAACGAAGCCCAACCCCACATGTCTAAATTGGAGGCATTTTTACTAAGCCCTAGCTTATGAAACCTTTTCCTTATAGGTAAGCTAGAGGAGATCCACACAAAGAAACAAAAGGCTGTGCCGAACCCGACGAGTAGTGGAAAATGCTTTTGGTATCTTAGCCCAAAATCTGGAGTGTTACAGTCATGAAAGTTGTGCAGGCAACATGTGTTTTGCATAAATTATTTAAGAATAAAGGCGTGTGAATCTCAATGTGATGAATTTCTTGAGGCAACTAAACCCCAAATCGGAGCCTTATCTCGTATGAAAAATGATTCCAGAAGAGCAGTGCAAGCAGCTTTCACAATCCGAAAAGAATTTGTCGATTATTTTAACAACTGAATTCCCTTGAAACCACAAAAATTATTAATTACATACTGTAACAGTATTGGAGCGCTATCTACTCAACATTAGAAGAAAACTACTCACAACTTGGCAGCACGGGAAATAATTACCACCACCGATCGTCAATTCAACACTGTGTACTCAGCACCAGAGGGTTGCACAGGAACAAAGAAAAGCAGAAAGAACACTCGAGAAGACAACGTTAGACCGAGCAGCCGTTTAGTTTAAGTCGTTGAGATTAATTCGAAATCCTTGTTTATAACGTTTGCTTAATTTAAATAAAATTACTTATGTCTTAAAACCTCAGAAATGGGATTATTGTAATCCAAGCGCGTAGTGAAAAATGGCATCCTTAAATAAATTGAAGGCAAATGAATTACGTACAAAGTGAGCAGAACTAGGATTGCCAGATGACGGCACGGCACGAAAGCAGAGCTGATTAAACGAATTCTCGAAAAAAATGCGAATACAATCTCGAGCGATTCTAGGATAGACGCATTATACGACAAATGCGATGAACTAAAGTCATTAGTTGAGCAAGTCGTCAAAAATTCCACGAACGCTACTAATCGAAACGATGAACAGTTCTCCTCTACGTCACAAACATTACCACTACGCACATCATCACCGCTGGATAAAAACACACCGTTATTGTACATACCATCGACAGCAAACAACGGCGTTACTCAGACGAAGCCAACGGAGCCATCTAGAACAATACCAACAAATAATGGCGTCACTCAGACGACGCCAACGGAACCATATTAACACAACTGCGAAGGGACCTCATCCTGTGTATACGGCGCCACAGAACCTGCATACACATCCGCAATTGATGACAACAGCACAGCCTATGCCGACAGTGTACACGCAGGCGCCAATCCAAATGCAATATCCTGCAACGTATATGCAAATACCACCGATGAATTGGCCGTACACATATACATCGCAGTCTGCGAATGCATGAGTTCCCGTAAACAACAGCAGTATGACTGTTCGAGATATAATTGATGTTTTACCAGAGTTCCATCACTCGATTATCTACTTTGTCGCGGTGTGATGGCTTGGAATCGACATCGGGGACGTATCACGTCCCAAGCGGTATCGCCGCAACGATGAGCGATTCACTTGAAGAGGCTCGAAGTAAAACTAAAAGATAATCATCCTACCTAGTCTCTCCTATCCTTCTTCCCCACCCCTCCCTCAACTTTTCCCGCTGGGCTGGATCAAGGTGTCAACCGTACCGTGCCGAGGATCAGCCTGGCTGAGGGCCCAGGACAACCAAAAATAGCTCAGTCGCAAACAGTGTATCCAGAGACAACGGGCACGCTCTGGTATCAACTGCCTTATCTGCATAATGCGAGGCTCTGTGCAGACTGACCACCCTTTCCCTAGCTACTCGTGGGACCAAAATTTCATCCATTAACAAAAAGCCAGACCTTGAGGCCGGACCTCAACAAAAAAAACCCGGAAACAGCCGACATCGTCGGCAGCTCTAAAAGCACTACACGTGTGGAAGAGCATCTGCAGAATCTCTGCATCGATGATTTTGTCAGCGAGTGCTCCGTGCTGTCGGACGAACTGAATAGCGCTACACCCACGTGCAGTTCAGCTACTCCATCTCTTCCCAAGCTCACTGACCAAGAGAGGAAATCGCTAAGTCGTGAGACTAAAGCGGCTCTCCACATCCTTGACCGACTAGGCAAAAAGGCGGAAAAGGAGTGGAGTCAGCAAGAGCGGGAATCCCACGTCTGGGAAACTGACATTGCCAGACAGTTCAGCGAGCTAATGAAGCTAAAGCCTCTGTGGCACTTCGCTACCCGTGGGCAACGCCACCCAACCACCCGTGGCACACGCCACCTCGAAAGAATCGCTCCCACGCTAACGACACACCGAGTCGATTTGGTTTACCAAACCAAGCTTGGGGCCAGTCCTTAGTCGCGATAGACTCTGCGCCCAAGAGACGCAGGTCCGTAGACGAGGAGTCCAACGCCTCGAAGAAGACAAAGAGCTCAGTGAGCTCCAAACCCTTCTCCGAGACGGTCAAGGACAGCCTCGTCGTCGCGATAGTGGACCTGTCTGACGAAGAGGGGAGGATCTCCTACGATAAGTGGAAGCTCATTGAAGGCAGAGTGATGAACTGCCTTTACGAGCGTATACAAACTCATCCTAACTCTCCACTCACCTTTCAAGACGCTGGCTGGCATCAAGGCTTTGTTAAGCTAATCGTATGCGACGATCAGAACTCGGTCGGCTTCATCGCCGCATCCATTAGCAGCATAGGTGAAATCTGGCCAGGAGCCAAGCTCAAGGCGGTGAAACGGAGCCAAATCCCCCACAGGCCGATAACGAGGATCTGGGTTCCACTCGAACCGCCCGAGCCAGCAAAAGTCCTTAGCCTGATTGCCTATCAAAATCCGGACCTACCGGTCAAAGACTGGAAGGCATTTGAGGAGCCACCGAGCTCTGAAAAAACGGATAACGACACCAAGAGAACTGGCCGCTCGCTAGTCATCTCTCTAACTGCCGAATCAATGCCTCTACTCCGCGCGAAGGAGTTTAAGATCCGTTGTGGTCTGAAGGTAATTGATGTAAGGCTTTTCACGGCGGACCGTAATAGCATCGCAGGTCCCTCTAACTTGGCGACTCCCGCCCTCCCCCGCGTTGCAATCCCTGATGATGAACCATCATCCCCCGATGACCTAAACGCTACCGTCGTGGAGAGGTCCGTATCAGCTCATAATGATGCTAAAACTGATACAGATTAATCTTCACCATTCTTCCTTAGCATCCGCTAACCTGTTACTTCGTCTCAGTGAACGAGGCTTTGACATCGCCCTGATCCAAGAACCTTGGATAAGAGATGGCACCGTCATAGGATTGAGGGCCCCAGGATATACGCTATACCACGCGAAGAATGTAGGTAGAACCCGTGCTTGCATTCTTGCTAAAACCTCCTTAAACTTAACTTTTCTTCCCCACCATAGCACAAGAGACCTAGCACTAACACTGCTTGAATCAAAAAACACCACCATCTGGCTGGCGTCAGGATACCTACCCTATGGAGACCCCGAGTCTGCTTCATCCAAGGAAGTGGAAGAAGTGGTAGATGAAGCAAGTAGGAGAAGAGAAGCCATCTTAGTGGGGTGCGACACCAACGCGCACCATGACCTATGGGGAAGTACCGACACTAACCCTCGAGGTAGGTCTATTTTCGAGTATTTAGTAGGCACCGACCTAGTAGTTTGTAACAGAGGAAATAGTCCTAGTTTTATTACCAAGACCCGGCAAGAGGTGCTTGACGTCACCTTTGCTTCCCAAAGTATCTATCCTGCAATTTCCAACTGGACCGTATCTGACAGTCATTCGTTTTCCGATCACCGCTATCTGGAGTACAAACTGGAAATCTGTCACAGTACCGCACCCTTGGTCTTCCGCAATCGACGGAGAACCGACTGGTGCTTACACAATAAAACCCTCTCTGCTAAACTATCCAATCAAGTGTACACTACACCAACTACACCTTTGGAATTAGACAAGCTAAACACCGTTCTAACTTCTGCACTTAATACAGCTTTCATCGAATCCTGTCCGATCACAAAGAAAGTCTGAAGAACTTCAAAATAGAGGTTCGGAAAGCTAGACGCAGATCCTGGCGCGGTTTTTGTCAGAGTATTGACAACACGTCTCAATCCTATAGACTGCGAAAAGTCCTCTCCAAAACACCAACTATACCTAGTGTCCTCATGAATCCCAATGGATCCTGGGCTGAACCGGACGAAGCATCGCTCAACCTGCTCATGGACACTCACTTCCCCGGCTGCACGCCTACCCCCAACGATGATCGCGCCCTGGTAAATGTTGCACGCCCACAGGCACCTCCTCATCTTATCAGCGAAGATAAGCTGAAACGGGCGGTAAACACTTTCGAACCATTCAAGTCCCCGAGACCGGATGGTGTTTTTCCGGCCCAAATTCAGACGGCCTTCAACATAGTATGGCAGTATCTTTCCTGCATTCTGAAGGCTTTTCTTGAGCTCGGAACACCACCAACTGCCTGGACCGAGGTAAGAGTGGTCTTTATACCCAAAGCAGGAAAGACATCGCACACCCTCCCAAAGGACCTAAGATCCATTAGTCTAACGTCCTTCCTACTCAAGATTCTGGAAAGAATCCTGGACCTACACATCAAGGCCACTATTGATAGCACCCTACTATCCACGTCACAGCACGCTTATCAAAAAGGTAAGACTGTCGAAACGGCTTTGCACTCCATCATCCACCCTATCGAAAAATCACTCTCAACCAAAGAGTTCACCCTAGTGTCTTTTCTAGACATAGAGGGAGCCTTCAACAACGTTGAAACAAATTCGATTACCAGTGCCTTACGTAGGCTCAACATCTGCGAACCCATCTGTTGTTTCGTAGAACACATTCTAAAGAACAGGGTAATAACAACATCCTTCGGAAGTAGTACTGTCAAGCGATATGCACATCAAGGCACCCCTCAAGGGGGTGTACTGTCTCCACTACTCTGGAATTTGGTGCTCAACGAGGCCCTTCTAAAGATCGAAAAAACTGGATGCAATGTTATTGCCTATGCAGATGATGTCGCCATTCTAACAACAGGCAAATACCCGCAGACGCTGGCCGATGTCATGCAGTCTGCTCTTAATGAACTGCTCAGGTGGACCGATAAATGCGGCCTCTCCGTTAACTCGACGAAGACCGAGCTAGTTCCATTCACAAGAAAACACAAGCTACCTGACTTCACTCCGCCCAAGATAAGGGGATCCACCCTCAAGCTTTCAAATAGTGCTAGCTATTTAGGCCTAAAGCTTGACCGCAAGCTAATTTGGAAGGAGAATGCCGTCGAACGGGCCAGGAAATCGCTGGCCGCTCTATACATCTGCAAGAAAGCAGTAGGCTCCACCTGGGGCCTTAAACCAAGCATCATGCACTGGCTATACACGTCGGTCATTAAACCGATTCTCATTTATGGAGTATTGGTATGGTGGCCCGCCTTGGAGAAGAAATCCAACCTATCCATAATGGAAAAAACTCAGCGAGTTGCATGTCTCAGTATTACCGGTGCACTGAGAACTGCGGTGTTTTTCAAGCCGAAATCACCGCAGTTCGCAAAGCCGCTGACTGGCTGGCGGCTAGCATACTATCAACACCTGATATTGTTATTTATGTCGACAGTCAGGCAGCCATCAAATCCCTCGCATCCAGCACTACGAGATCTAAGGCAGTGAAAGACTGTCGCATATCTCTTAACGAGATAGCTGGTCAGTACAACCTCACCCTTTGCTGGGTACCAGGTCACTGTGACATACCCGGGAATTGTGCAGCCGACGAACTAGCACGACAAGGCTCCTCTGGTACAGATAGCATAACCATCACCGACATCGAAGCGCCAGCGTCTTATGTTAAGTACCTCATTCAAATTGATGCCGAGAAAGTAGCCAATCATCGATGGCAACATCTAGACCAATGTCATACCGCCAAACAGCTCTGGCCGATACTCAATAAATCCAGGTCCATCGGACTCTTGAAGTACAAGAGAGGAACCCTCTCAAAAATAACAAATGTCCTCACTGGACACTGAGTCATAGAAAGACATACACAGAGATTAGGTATCCCTCATCAGTCCTCTCCTGTGCGCCTGTCCTGCGCTCGCCAACATCAGGAAGGCCACTCTGGGTGAATACTTCCACAATGATCTTAATGATCTCGGCAACGCCTGTACGGCTAAAATTCTCGACTTCATTCAACGAAGCAAATGGTTCCAAGAGTAAGAGGGTGATCCGCCTTACACATCGGCAGTACAATGGACCTACTAATGGACCTACTTTCTGGTCTAAGTACATCCTCCTCGAGGGCCGATCGTAACCTAACCTAACCTTTACCCGAGTTTGAACCACTACTATCGACTTCTTTAAACTCCGAGCAATTTATATCACGTATAAACAGTTTAATCGGAGCTAATCTGTGGCCTGAAAAGAGTTTGTTGTTGGCCGTGACGGCGAAGTTAAGGGGTGCTGTAAAATTGTGGATAGACGGACTGCCAGATATCTTCCTGACATGGCAACAGTTCTCGACGAAGCGCATTCAAGACTTCCCTTGTTCTTATGACGAAGCTGATGTACATTTCGAGATGTCCAAATCCATACGATCCATACTATTACAAGATGTGTGCCATCGGACGAAGGGGTAAGTTATCTGATCAAGCTATTATTAAGTACATTGTACGCGGATTAAATGATTCACAGATGCAACATGCAATCTCGGCACACCATTTCGATAATCTCCTTGATCTACTAAAATCCATCCGGTCATACGAAAACACTGCAACAAAGCAAACAGTGAGACCAGGATTCCATCAGTCACCGATTGTACGAAACAAACCAGCTTTTACGAAGTCCCCAACGAACGAGCAACAGCATCAGAGGAAAAGTAATATCCTTTGTAACAACTGCAACGAACGTGGACATATATCGTTGGACTGCCCAAAAGCACAACGGAGAGAACGTTGTACGAAATGTCAACGAGTAGGTCACAAAACCGAATTGTGTCCGAACCCGACATTCACGAAGACAAACGTAAATAAAATTGCTGAAAATCAATAGACTGGACATGAAATCAACGGCACGAAGATAGTGAAGACGATCCTTATCAACAACAAGTGGAAACTCAATGCCCTAGTCGACCCAGGGAGTGTAGGGTCACTAATTCAACAGTCAATGGCCGAACGTATAGCGCAAATACAACCAACAAGCGATATGAAACTTTTAGGATTCGGCGGTGGACGATATAACGAAGAACGAGTTTGCCGCATTGAAAAGGTTGATCCGATGGTAGAGCATCTTTCGGAAGTTCATAGGAGAAAATTAAAATCGATGCTATGTAAATACTCCGATTGCTTCGGTGAGACAATTCAGGATCTGGAAAAATACAAAATAGTGAAGATGAAGATTGAGGTGACATCTAATCAACCCGTACAGATGAAACCATATCGGATCCCATTCGCTAAGAGGAAACGAGTAGACGTCATAGTCTCTAACTTGCTGGAGAAAAACATCATCCGACGGAGTCACTCAGCGTATACTTCTTCCGTAGTACTGGTCGGGAAGAAGAACGGCGAAGACAGGCTATGTGTTGACTACAGGAACTTGAATTTGTTGACGATGAAACTAATATTCCCGATGCCAACTGTAGACGAAATGCTATCCCAGCTTGCTGAAAACAAATTCTTCACTTCAATTGATCTCTTGTCTGGGTATCATCAAATCGAAATAGAAGAGGATTCCAGGAAATACACGGCGTTCATCACTCATGACGGTCATTATGAATACAACAGGATGCCGTTTGGACTCGTCAATGGACCAAGTGTTTTCCAACACATGATCAACCAGCTGTTGTCATATCTTGGAAAGAATGAGGCGATGGGGTATTTGGATGACATTTTTAAACCCAGTAAAACGATTGACGAGGACTTGAAGCGACTGGAAAGGGTTCTGGATTTGGTGAATAAGAACGGGTTAACGCTGCGTTTCGGAAAGTGCAAATTCCTGGAGCCAGAAATTGCATTTCTTGGACATCGAGTAAGCATAGAAGGCATACGACCAAGTGAAGAAAAAACAACATCAATACTTAAGCTCCCGCCACCGAAAAACGTTCACGCAGTCCGCCGATTTCTGGGGCTCACAGGTTTCTTCAGAAAATTTATCAAGGAGTATTCAATAATAGCACGACCGTTAACACAACTACTACGAAAGGACGTCGAGTTCAAAATGGAGTCGGAGGAAATAACATCATTCAACGATTTGAAACGAGAACTGACTTCCGAACCGGTACTAGCCATTTAAAACCCCGCAGCGACACACGAAGTTCATACGGTTGCAAGCTCAACTGGCCTCACGGGAATCCTGATGCAAACAACAAACGGTAAGATCATCCACCCTGGGTTTTATTACAGCCGTAAGTGTACAGACGCCGAACAGAAGTACCATAGCTACGAGTTGGAAGTTCTGCCCATAGTCGAGGCGCTCGAACGTTTTAAGATGTACCTACTCGGAAAATCGTTCAAAGTAGTAACCGATTGTGCAGCAGTGACACTAACCAAATTCAAGAAGCAGCTCTTGCCACGAATTGCCCGGTGGTGGCTTAAACTTCAGGAGTTTGACTTTGTTTTGGAGCACCGTCCTGCCAATGGGATGCAACATGTGGATGCGATGAGCCGATCACCATGTTTGCCAGCTGTGGAACCCGACATTGTTCAAGACAGCATCAGCAAAATCGAGATCAGTGAATCCGACTGGTTTCCAACAATGCAATTACAGGACGAGAAATTGCTGAATATCACTCGCATTCTAAGAAGAGAGCAGACATCATCATCCGAGAGGCAGATACGAAAAGAGTATATCCTTCGCAACTGTCGATTGTATCGACGCAGTAACGATGAAGACAAATTAGTCATCCCAAACTCAATCCAACGGCGCATTGCAAAATACTGCCATGATGACTGTGGTCACTTTGGAGTGTAGAAAACGATGGAATGTATCAGGAAACAATTCTGGTTCCCCTAAATGCGAAGGTACATCAAGCAGTATATTTCAACATGCTTAGCCTGTGCCTTAAACTAAACAAGCGGAAGAAAATCGTCTGGCGAATTCAGCATCTGGAACATCGATCCTGTACCATTTAAGACGCTCCACATGGATCACTTAGGACCGTTTATCAAGAGCCGACATGGAAATGCATACATAGTTGCCATCTGCGATGCGTTTACATATCTAGTCGTGAAAGCGGTAAGGACAACAAAAACACAACCGATAATACGTATCTTAAACGAACTGTCTTCTTATTTTGGTTTGCCACTTACCATCGTATCGGATCGAGGAACAGCCTACACATCCAAAATGTTTTCCGAGTACTGCCGACAAAATAATATCCGCCACATTCTAAACGCACTTCGATCACCTCGCTCAAATGGACAAGTTGAAAGAGCGAATAGAACAATTTTGTCATATCTTCGTACGACCGTGACTGAAGATAAAGACTGTGATCTACAATTAATGGACATTCAATGGAATATAAACTCCCAGCGAAATGCAACAACCGGACTCTGCCCGAATGAACTTGTTTTCGATTTTCAAATTCGAAATCGAAATGAAAGCGTGTTAATTGACATAATCAATAATTCAACGGATAACCAGACTACGTTGATGGAAAAACGACAAGTAGCTTCCGAAAACATTCTGAAGCACAAGGAAAAATGGAAGAAGCTATTCGACGAAAAGCACAGTGCTCCCCACATCTATGAGAAGAACGACTTAGTGCTAATTGAAAATGAACCTGCCGCTGACGGGAACATCACGAAAACTGGAGCCCAAATACCGTGGTCCATATAAGGTAACGAAAGCTTTGGGAAATCACCGATATGTAATTGAGGACGTTCCTGGTATGATGAGAAAGGCGAGACATTTCAACTCAGTTTTCTCTGCTGAACGAATGAAACCATGGTGTAAGCTGGCACCTGAGTTGGACGACAATCCTACGGATACAGAGGTAGACATCGAGGACGATGGGTTGTATGAGGAAGGGCCGAGCTGTAACAGTATTGGAGCGCCATCTACTCAACATTAGAAGAAAACTACTCACAACTTGGCAGCACGGGAAATAATTACCACCACCGATCGTCAATTCACCACCGTGTACTCACCACCAGAGGGTTGCACAGGAACAAAAAAAAGCAGAAAGAACACTCGAGAAGACAACGTTAGACCGAGCAGCCGTTTAGTTTAAGTCGTTGAGATTAATTCGAAATCCTTGTTTATAACGTTTGCTTAATTTAAATAAAATTACTTATATCTTAAAATACTATTATGTTTTTATACAGTGGAGTTCGTGTTTTATTAATAATGATAACTATACAAACTAAAAGCTCAACACAACTAATAAATTATACTGGGAGAAAATTAACTCGAACACATGAGTGGAATCCACGAGAAGATGTCAAAAGCAAGTGGCAGGATCCTCGAAGGAGAAAAAGAAGCCCACGTCAATATGCCAAGATGGTGGGCACAGAAGGAAAATTCACAGGACGCCATCTGGACGCTCAATGCTGATCGAAGAAGGTGTGTTCGAAGATACAACAGTTTCCTCCACACTTATTTGGAGTTAAATCTGGCTCGCTTATTCCTTAAGCGCTCGGATCGTCTAAGCTCGGATAACATAGGGCTGTTTGAACGTTGATGCTGTTCTGGGGCTGAACGTCCTGCTTCAACCGCTTCAGTAGGCGTAGCGCATGCTGGAGCCACAGGTGATATAAGCTCAATAACCGGTGGTGATGGTGGATCCATCTCTATGATTGAATCACCTTCAATCCATGATGAAGATGGGCGATACGCCTCTACGAAAGGACCTCTTGCTGCTTGATAATTCTTCCCCATTGGTTGGGAGTCATCTGGACTAAAATGAAAAGCTGGATTAGTAAAAGCGAAATTTTCACTTGCCTGAATCCTTGAATTAGAAGGTGTTTGATTATCCGCTGGCACTTCTCTTGGTCGGATTTGGTTCTGATGACGACGCCAATTAGTTCCAAGTTCAGTTTCAACTCTATACATCCGCCTCCCCAACATTTATCGGATGACTGCCTTAATCCATTTGATCTTGCGAAGATATTTTCGGACGAAAACAGCTTAACCTATAGAAAATTTAGATGACTTTGCTTTTGAATACTTCCTGTCAGGATCTGGACACATAGCGGATAGAACGGTGCGATGGCAACGTCCATGAAGCTTCTCTGCCGGTGACTTCCCATCGGTGCCTGGTGTTGACCGATATGTGAACAAAAACACTTGTAAGGCATCATCGCTCTCAGTGCTGTCGCAGAGAATTTTTGTTAACGCCGTCTTAAACGTCCGAACCATCCGTTCAACAGCTCCGTTAGACTCGGAGTTGAAAGGAGCTGAAGTAACGTGCTGAATGGAATTTTGACCGCAAGAATCTTGAAATTCAGCTGACATGAACTGAGTGCCGTTGTCAGACACTATGCTTTTAGGTAAACCTTCCAATGCAAACAACGATCGTAACGCATTTATGGTTGATTTCGATGTAGTCGAGGCCATCTTGACGATAAATGGGAATTTCGAGAAAGAGTCAACGATTATGAGCCACATGTGTTTCTCGAAAGGGCCTGAAAAATAGATATGGATGCGTTCCCAAGCTGCTTCGGTGCATGGCCAACTAGTGTACTGCTTGGGGGAATGACTTCCGTTGATCTGACAAGCGGAGCACTGGCAGACTGTTTGGTGAATAGCATCATTTATTCCGGGCCACAAGCAATGACGACGAGACATCTACTTCATTCTGGTTTCTCCCCAGTGACGTTCGTGCAACAAGGAAAGCACTCGTGACTGAAGACAACTCGGGACTACTGCTCTGGTATGGTCTGTCTGCAATAAAACATCATTAGTACACACACATAAGCTTAACCTGCGTCGAAAATAAGGAATCAAATTGGCTTCGTTACTCGGTAACTGTCTCGGCCACCCATTACGAATGTACCAAACTACCCGGCTAAGAATAGGATCCTTTTTTGATTGCTCGGCTACCGCTGAGGAATTGATTGGGAAGTTATCAACTACCGTGCCGTAGAAATCGTCCATAGCGTGACATGTTTCCGCCTCGTCGAAGTCCGCATCTGGTCCGACTGGTAAGCGGGAAAGACAGTCAGCATTGCCATGCTGCTTTGTTGGACGATAGCGAATAGAATACGTATAGCTCATAAGCATGATTTCCCAACGCGTTGAATGGTCATCTGGGGCGATTTTTTGCTGGGATTAAAAATCGTCACAAGGGGCTGATGGTTAGTGATGATTTCGAATTGACGCCCATACAGGTATCGGTTGAATTTCTTCACACCGTAGACGATTGACAGTGCCTCCTTCTCGATTTGACTATAGTTGTTTTGCGC
Organism: Brachypalpus laphriformis; assembly: GCA_945910035.1. Taxonomy (NCBI): domain Eukaryota; kingdom Metazoa; phylum Arthropoda; class Insecta; order Diptera; family Syrphidae; genus Brachypalpus; species Brachypalpus laphriformis. The sequence continues at coordinate 108,634,668 of OX246754.1, read as the reverse complement.
TTCTGTCAGAGTCTTCGAGGCGAAAGCGATGGGTTTCTCCGATCCATCGGGGTAAATGTGTGATATAACGGCGCCGATCCCGTGAGATGATGCGTCTGTTGCCAAAGAGATAGGCAAGTCTTCCTGGTACTGGACCAGCTTAGTTTCGCGCATCATCTTCTCTTTGAAAGTGTCAAAAGATTGTTGTTGCTCTCTCCCACAGGCAAATTTTAAATTCTTCGAGCGCAGCTTATTGTGCGAAGTTTTCAATAAACTGATGATAATAGTTCAGTTTTCCCAAAAATGCCTCCAAATCTTTTAGATTGTTGGGTCTAGGCAAGTCTCTCAGTGCCTGCAACCGTGACTCCGACGGGCGTATTCCACTTGCGTCAATAATGTGACCCAAATATTCAACCTCATTTTGGGCAAATTGGCATTTCTCAAGATTACACTTCAGTCCGTGTGCTTCAAAATGTTCTAAAACTGTTTTCAGGTTTTGCAAGTGCTCAGTTGGGATTCTTCCTGAAACGATAACATCATCAATATATGCGCCGCAGCATGTCAAATCCCATATCAATTGGTCGATGAATCTTTGAAATATTCCGGCGGAGCTAGATGTACCAAAGGGTAACCTATGAAGCTCGAACAATCCGAATTCAGTTGAAATAACACACAATTTCTTCTTTTTTCGGCATAGGGTGGCGGTCGACTTCTAATTGCGGATTAATGGTTACTTTATAGTCGCCACAAATGCGAATAGAACCATTCCCTTTGTTCACCACCACAATTTGTGTCGCCCACTGACTTGTCTCCACAAGACGTAGAATACCAAGATGAACCATTCTGTCGATTTCTGCCTCCACGGTTGGCTTCTGAGCGTATGGCACGGAACGAAATGGTACAAATACGGGGTGAGCACCTGCTTTCAGTTTTAAATGGGCTTTGTACTGTGCATTGCGTCCTAGACCTGGACTGAAAACTGTTTTATACGATTCTCAAAGTAATTTCGTATGAGCAGCGAGTTGCTCTCTAGCTTCGTCGCGCATTTGGAGGACTAGCTCCTCTGTTAAACTATTGAGGGAGAACTTAAATGCTTTTAACCAATCTAAACCCATTATATTCAACCCTTGCTCACTATCTACGACTAGGAACGGCAATAAACGTGTCTTCTGATTCCATGTCACATTTACATACACTATGCCCTTTATCGGCACCTCAACATCGCCGTATGCTAACAAATCGGTTGACCTAAGTCGCGATACCCTTGCATACCTATTGATGAGCACGATGCACCCGTATCTAAATGAAAGTTCTGCGGTAAATTATTGATCGAAAGAGAGACCATCAATTTTTTGTTTACCTCAGAGTTCTCGATTTTTCCTGACGGCAAACAAACCTCTGCGGGATGTAGCTGATGAATCGAATTAGCGGTTTCAGTAATGCTCCGGTGACGATTGTTGTTAAAAAATTTTGGACGGGAATTTGTACATATGTGAATTTGAAGGCGCTGAGTTAGGGCGGGAGTTCCTACGGTTCTTAGAAAAAACTTTTTGACGACGTCGGAAGCGTGGACCTGACTGTGAGGTGTCTAGCTTCCTCTGGTTTGCCATACATACGCTCTGTATATGTCCCCTACGCTGGCATTTATCGCACACTGAATCTTGGTGCCTGCATCTACTTCGGTCATGACTTACATGGCAATCAGGGCAGGATTTACGGTTTAAAAAATGTTGATTGGACTTACTTGAGTGCGGCTGTATCGTGTTGAGCTCTACTGTGGCTGCTGATCTTCTGTCGCTGTCTTTTAAAATCGATGACGCGAACTGCGCCAGTGTTGGATCTTTGCTCTGCGTCGCTGCCTGTCGGACCTGTTCGTGCGGTGTATAAAACGCAATCATGTCACGGATCATGTACTCCTCATATGACTGATTGCACCCCTCCCTTTTACATACGAACGCACAATCCTTTGCGATCCCCCTCAGATCTGCGATCCAGTCACTATAATTTTGCCCTGGTGACATTTTATGGCGAAGGAATTTGCATCTCGACGCGAGTATGTGTTGGTTAGATTGAAAATGTTGTGTTAAACGCGAGGTTAGCTTAGTATACGTGTGTGTACTTACATCTGTTGTCTGGAATAACTTTTTTAGTAGATCCAGAAGATAATCACCGCATGATGATAAGAAATATGATTTCTTTAGATTGTCATCTGTTGAGGCATGTGCATGGAAATGCTGTTGGAGTTGAAAAAGATAGTTTTCTCAATTTGCCTTGGCTGGGTCGAAGGCACTGAATCTGGGAATACCGGTGAAACTTTTGATCAATTCCTGCATGTTCTCCATGTTCTTCTTCATCATTTCGGCAAACCACTCTTACTGCTGTTGAATTAATATCTCCGCCATCCTCGTCGCCAATTATTATGTTTTTATACAGTGGAGTTCGTTTTTTACTAATAATGATAACTATACAAACTAAAAGCTTAACACAACTATTAAGAGAAAATTAACTCGAGTACACGAGTGGAATCCACGAGAAGAGGTCAAAAGCAAGTGGCAGGATCATCGAAGGCGGAAAAGAAGCCCACGTCAATATGCCAAGATGGTGGGCACAGAAGGAAAATTCACAGGACGCCATCTGGACGCTCAATGCTGATCGAAGAAGGTGTGTTCGAAGATACAACACATACATGCATAGCAAAGTTGTTGTTTACTTTGATCACGGCACTATTTGTAGAGTATTGTATGTTTATGTATGAGATGATCTTTTACGCACTAACACCTTAACTCTCTTCTCATATGACTGAATAAAGTCAGCTTGTATTTAGAACTCAACGGGTGCATTTCATTGCTCCACACTAGCGAACAGTGCATGTTGGCAGCGTTGGTTTTATTTCGAAGAAAGTTTCATAAGAATACACAAGAAAACAAAAAAAAAACATCAAACTACAAAGGATAAATATAATTAAAGTAGAATAGCAGAAATGGCAACGGAACCTTTTAGTAGCTTCATGGTTAAGGCTCCGGATTCCTTAACCTTCTCTAATCTATCTGAATGGCCCAAGTGGAAACGACACTTTGAAAGGTTCCGCATTGCGTCCAACTTGAACAAAAGCTCGGAAGAAGAGCAAGTTAATACACTTATATACCTAATGGGGGTAATAAGTGTAATGGGGGTTTTCTTTCTTTTACGTTATCAGATGGAGATAAGAAAAAGTGTTCGAGGGTAATTGAAGCATTTACTAGTCTTTTTGTGGTGAAAACGAACGTAATTTACGACCGTGCTAAATTTAATTTACGCAGTCAGTTTGACCGTGAATTGATAGAAGATTTTATCACAGATCTCTATCTCTTGTCAGAAAACTGCAGCTACGGTACCCTGAAAGATGATATGATACGCGATTAAATTGTTGTTGTAGTACGGGATAACAGGCTCACCGAAAAACTGCAATTGGAAAGTGATTTAACATTAGATGAGGCAATTCGAGAAGTGAACAACGCTATGCTGTAAGAAAACAGGGGATATTACGATTTCCGTGGTAACATGTTTTGAAAACGCAGTTTTGTAGATCTCGATGATATAAGAACAAAATATAAAGTACCAAAATTCTCGTTTTTGCCTAGTTTAGGAGATATCGAGGTTTCAAAATGTATTTTTTTTTTATGGGATTTTTTTATATCTGGCTTTTTTCTTTTTTTTGTCGGGATAGAGAAACACTCGACTGGAGCACTCAGACACAACTGGTCCATTGCACTGCCAGAGATCAAACCCTGATTTACCCATTTTATTGGAATTTCCTTGACTTTCGAAAAAATCCAAGCAAGCACTTCAGTGATGAGAAGTTTACAGTACCAGCACTCACCACATCCGCACCGAGGATCTACCACCTGATACGGACACTGACAGAGATAATGGCGTCGTCGCTCTCCCACAAGCGTCGCAGATTGTAGTGTCACTTAAGCCCAACACGTTAAGGTGCTTGGCAAAAGCAAAGTGGCCTGTCAAGATGCCGATAAGTTGTCTACAAGTCTTTTCTGCTGAGAGACAGCAAGAATGCCGCTGATTTCTTACAGACGTCCGGGAGCATGCGTTTAGTCAACCTGCAACCTGGAGAGTCATGCCACACACAATTGTGCTCGTGAGGGACCCAGTCGTCAATGGAAGCCCTAACCGAGGATGCTGGAAGACCCAACACGGGTTCGGGACCTGAGAAACCCTCCTCTGAGCCTTGTCTAGCAATCTCATCAGAAATCTCGTTCCCCAAGATCCCAGTGTGACCTGGGACCCAGATAAGAGACAGAGAATTCAGCCTTGCGACCGAGTTCAAAGAGTTTTTGGTTTCACGAACTATGTTGGAAGTGGTTAAAGGGTTAAGCAAGGCCTTGAGCGCAGCCTGACTGTCACTACAGACACAAATGCTACGTCCCTTCCACTTGTTCTTCACAACATAGTTCATGGCCATTAGGATTGCATAAGTTTCCGCTTGGAAAAGAGACGCATATTTGCCTAACGAGAAGTGAAGTCTAATGTTGTCGACTTCCACGAAGACACCAGCGCCAGACCCTTGACTGGTTTTGGAACCATCCGTGAAAATACGACTGCATTCCATTCCCGGCTAAGACTCTGACCGAAGCCAGTCCTGGACACAAGGAAAGTCGACTCTGAATTTGCACATCAGCTGGAGTTCTGGTGTCATTGCATCAGACGGCATATCCATAAGACAGGAGTCGTAAGATAAGTGTCGCGCAAGTTCATCAAAGTTCCAGTGTGGAGTATACCAAAAACCGCCCCGCCTAAGACGATGGATGGCTTTGATAGTGCAACCCATGATATAAGTATCAAGGGGAGGTAAGATCAGCAAAGCGTCTAGAGCAGAGCCAGGCGCACTCGGGAAAGCTCCCGAGCAGCCGAGACAAGCTGTTCTTTGGAGTTTCGCGCAAAAAGCAACCAATGGCAATGGTGTAGTGGTAACGTCGTCAATTGCCACGCTAATGGTTCATGGTTCAAATCCTGATGTCAGCAAGCATTTATTTATTTCTCATGAAATATACAAAGTCATTCCGATCATTTGCGAAAGCTTGTGTGAACACTACTGCAAAGGCATAACACTGGCAGTGGCTTGGTCATGTGGCTGAAAAAATTGTTCGCTCTGTTGATGATGATTTGCCCTTGACATCGATTATCGGGAAAAAAGTACTGTGAATCAGAAGCAATGACAATAGTAAGAAAAAATCTCCCCAGTTATCTGGACGCCACCCCCGGAGAATAGCTGAAGCATAAACAACTGAGCTTCAAGAACCACAACACCAAAATCTTTCTCTCTCTCTCTATCCATCCTTTCCAATGCCCGCACTGTGTGTAAGCATGCTAAAGGTATTCATAACCCTTTGAGTGCGCGCAAATTATAAAAAAAAAAAAAAAAACATATTTTAACGAGAGCCCCTTCCACCAAACAACCGACGCATATTCGAGGAATGGTCTTATCATAGCCGTGTTGATCCAGAGAACCTTATTTGGTGATAAGCCCCAAGTCTTGCCAAAACCACCCTTACACTGCCAGAAGACTGAGAGCGCCTTAGATGTTTTCGACTCGACGTGTTTAGACCAATGAAGTTTCTTATCTAAAATCACTCCCAGATATTTGCCTTCATTGAAAATGCGAATGGTGACGCCTTTTAGTACTGGCTGAGTCAGACCGGTCAAAATCCTCCTTCTCGTAAAAAGAACAACCTCAGTTTTAAGAGGATTCACCGAAAGCCCACTCCTAGTACACCATTCATCGATCATGCCCAGCGCCGCCTGCACATTAGCACAGACTGTCGCTAGGCATGGCCCGACAGAAAGTACGGCGACATCATCCGCATATGCCTGAGCGTAGACGTTAGAACTATTTAGAGTGTTCAACAGAGAGTCTACCTGTTATATCTGGGTTAGTTTTCGAGATATCGAACTTTGAAAATTGACTTTTGACAACCGATATTTCAATAGCCATAATACCCGGTGCATTTCGGGTACTAAGTGAATAAAAAAACTAATTTCAGTGTTGCCAGCCATTGACTATATTTTCTTATAGATCTCTGTTACAAAAAAGGGGGTATAAGACACTTAGACTTAGCCCAAGACGCCTGCCTGACAGTTGTTCACATACCCTTAGCGGAGCGACGAAGTCGCGTGAGCGGCTAAACCCCTCCGGAAAGCGGAGCTGAAATAAATGAATCGCGCGGAGCGCGCCACTTACCCACTATTGGCAACACTGGACGTAATTTCTACTGAAATATTGCAGTTGAGATGTGTAGACATTTTTATATAATAATATGTAACTTTTAACTTTGTAGCAGAAATTGTATTGCTATCAAAAGTGCACTCGCATTAACCGACTTTGTAGTTATCAATCAATATGCAAACAAATAAATGGTAGATACGTATCTGGATTACTGGATTACTCCTAAACGTATGCCTTCATTTTCATTCAGATTTATGCATGTAGGTTTCATATTGACACTTCTAAAGTTATGCAACATCATGTTATCGCAAAAATTTTGATACATATAATTATGCAAACAAAATTCTGTCCCACATGCTAAAAAAATAATATTCTATGAGAAATCCCATAGGAAAAAATAAACTTATAAATCTTATTATCTCCTAAACTAGGCGAAAACGAGAATTTTGGTACTTTATATTTTGTGCTTATTTCATCGAGAAAAAACAATTGCGTCTTCAAAACGCGTTTCCACGGAAATCGTAATCGTGCCAAGATTTGGCTCCGGTTAAACAATATTTGTTTCGATGATGATGTGGCTGAAGCTGAGTTGTTGAGCATCGTAAAGCGTCATAAAACCCATTACGAAACCTACGTCATTGACGATATTGCCCAAGTTGCTGGACACAAAGTGCTTCGCTTGCCTCCTTATCACTGCGAGCTTAACCCAATAGAATTCGTTTGGGCTCAAGTGAGCGTTGTGGCAAGCCGCAACGAGTCCTTTAAGATGGCAGAAATAAAAACCCTTTTATCAACTGCAATCAGCAACGTTGACGCTGAAAAATGGCATCGGTGTGTCCAACACGTCCAGCAGGTGGTTGAGCCAAAAATGTGGGAAATGGACGTTTTTTCGAAAGGTGCTGTAGAGAGTCTGATTATAAATCTAGATCAAGAGAGCAGCAGCAGCAGCAGCCGCAGGAACTTCTTATATGATCAAAATATTTTGTTAATATTGTTATTTAATAAATGAATTTTTATTTATTTCTTTATTTTGTTAATATTATTATTTAATAGATGAATGTATATTTATTTTTGTTATACTTGTTTTTTTTATTAATTTTAAGCTAGATTAATCTTAATGAATACACTTTTTATTTTTGTTTGTTTTTTATTTAAAAGGGATTAGGCCTACTGGGGATACCCTTCAAAAACGCGCCTTTTATCTTACCTCTTGATGGTGTGGAAAAAGATAAATTTGTTTTATTTTTAATAAATAAAACAAATTAAATGAAAATTTCAATTTAAAAAATAAATAAATATTCTTTCAGATTTTTGCTAATTTGAAATGCTTACTACGGAAACCCTGTAAGAGCTTTTGTTACAATAGAACCTTACGGAAAACAAAAGAGTGCGAATGAGAGTCAAACATCCCTATCTTCCCTGTACTGGCAATTTATGTTGGACAGATTATAGTAAAGTACATAATAATTGATTAGAGTGGACAAAGTAATTGATTACCATAATATTATAATTGCTTATTTTACAAAAATATTTTATTTATCATTACTATTAATTCTGTCATTTATTTATTTATGTATTTTTTTTTTTTTTTTCATTATTATTAAATATTACTTAATTTGTTGACATGCTGATTTAATTAATTAAAAATTTAAACTTTATACATTTTTCTCTGTAATATTCTCTCTACGGGAGGATTTTTTATTGTAAAGGTTTGTTTGTTAGGCACCAGTGGTCAATACTAATTTTGGACCTGGTTGTGGAATTGTTTCATTTGCTGGAGGTGCGTTAGGTGGTTCCGGAATAGGGTTTTTCGGTTGTGGGTTTGAAGCATGCTTTTGTTTTAAATATCTACGTAGGTGGCATGAACAGAAGACTAAAATAAATACCAGTATGACATAAATTACCGTATAGTGATGTATATCATGGGAGCTGATTGGTAGAAATGAGATGTTTTCTTCGGTTTTGAGGTCATGTATTCGCTTTGATACGAATTTAAGTCCATCTTGGCTAGAGAATTTTACGAATGCTACTTGTCTAGTACTGTTTATTGTTGAAAGGGAGAAATTTGCCAAAAATTTCAAAATATTAAGGGGTGGTATGTAAAAATTGTGTATAAAAGATTCTTTTTCGTTAAAAGAGCGAATTATTAAATCCTTAGATTTAATGTAACAATTTCCTGTTATTTCAACCGTTGCGACATCTTGAAGGGTGTATGTTGTTAAATCATCCTTACATATCTCGTCTACATCATAATTAGTTAATGAAGAGAACAACCATTTATTATGTGTTGATAATTGTATCCATAGAGTTGTCAAGCTCGTTTCCTTGATCTCACACTTACTTACTTAGGTGACGCTACAGTTCGGGGTGAACCTGGGCCTCAAACAACAAGCCTCTCCTATCCGAGGCTTTTGGTTGTTTCGGAGCCATCGATTTTTTACGTGGTAGGGAAGTTACCCCGACGGCACAACCCCCAACCTGGAGGGCTAGTTCCTTAATTATTCCCCTAGGACGAGGGGCCGGGTCCACTACGGGAGTATGAGCACTGCCGTTGGCCCATTAAGGGCTCCTCCGCCACCATCTCTATTCCAATGTCCTGACCAACATTGGAAATTCCTTACCGACCTATGATCCGAATACGCCGAAGCAGCTCGCGCAAGGTATTCACTAAGTTCAACCTAACTGGAACTATAGACGCCACCGTTGACTCCGTCTAGGGAATTCATTCGCTGCCGCCTGGAACAGGAAGAAGTGCTCTAGTAAGAGAACACTCTTCCCCCCCTCTCTCATCTGCTGCCTCCAAGAATCCTCCAAACGGGGTTGGTTACCCATTTCTTTGATTAAGGTACTAAGTACCCGGCTGTCACCGCGTGGAGGTTGAGAGTAGGAGTTGGTAGGCCTCAGCTGAGTGAAAACGCTTGTTTTTTCATATGATCGCATGCACTACCGTTTAACCAGCCTCACAGGATGATGGATAATTATCGCTTCTTCTTAACAATTCTATTTCGCATGCGGACAGTTTTGAGTTCGGGTTGAAAAGAGGGTGTTTCATAGGACATAAAAATGTATTTTTCTGGATTTTAAAATTTGCCAGATCGTTTGTGTTCAAGCTACTGTAATATACCTTTTTGTAATCTATTATACAAATTCGGTTGAAGGCTGTATAAATACGAAATGACCTTTGTAGTTTGTTGGCAGGGGAATGATTTTATAAATGTGAAAATTTTCAATTTAGGGGGGAGGAATTTTGAGTTCATATATTACTTTTTGTTCACGTATAGTAGCGCTTATTGTGCTTATATGATAAAGCGTTAGAATATTATTTGTTATCATTGAAGAAACGTTTGTACCACTAGGAAGCTCTTGTTTTATTTTTGTTAACACTAATTTTATTGTAAAATAATTAAAATAATGTTCTTTTTTTTTCAATATTGGATATTTTGGGGATTTTTTGAATATTGCTTTCTTAGGGATTAATGTTACCTCTTTCCTAAATTTTTTATATTTTTATTTTTTGTTTATCTTTTTTTTCTTTGTTTAATGCTTGGTGTCCAAACTAGGGATTAGGTTGTAAGTAGAGGTCTGTAGGAAAAGTTTTTTTTTTTTTTGTGTCCCTCCGGGATCCCATTTGAGATCAATAACTTTAATATTTACCTTTTCTTCGGTTTCTAATGTGTTCATCACTAGTATCTTTATTGTCTGATCTTTGGGTCGGACTAAGGTTTCACCCACGTATAAACCTGGCTTAAATTGTTTCTTTTGAACCACTATATCGCCGAATTTGGTTTGATATTCATTACTCAAAGGGAGTTCTATCACTTGCTGGCCTCGGGGTTTTAAGGTGAACATCGTTTGCTCATCCTCGTTTACTGGTTTTTGTTCATAGTTTTTCTTTTCACCTTTTGTTGGCGTGGACACCTCCTCGTGAGGAATTATTTTTATTTCATCTAAATTTTCCCAACTCTTACTAAATTCTTTACTACTTTTTATGTGATTAGTCTCACTTCACTTTCTGCTGATCTTTTTGTATGGTCAGTCTTACGTTCTCCTAATCCTTTTGTTTGGTCAGTCTTATTTTTTGCTGATCCTTTTGTTTGGTCAGTCTTACGTTCTGCTGAACCTTTCGTTTGGTCAGTCTTATTTTCTGCTGATCCTTCAGTATAATCGTTGTTTAAGATTTATTTTCTTCTAAGTCTTTACTTTTAACTAAAGTGAGGATCTGAGTCGGTGGATCGTGATTCACATGTTAACTCATCTCGGCTAAGGGTCTGGGCCCCGTTCATAGAGCTGTATGTGTTTCCTCGATGTTCACCCTCATTATCCGTAGACAATGACTCCTTCTCCTCTTTATGATTTTCGTTTCTCGTTGGAACTTTCAATACATTTTCTTTATAGTCGATCACACATTTATATTTGGATAAAAAGTCATTTCCTATTGTACCGTCATATGGCAGATTTATTTGTTCGGTAAGTAGGTGGAAGGGATGATCTAAAAGCATGGTGTGATCTTTGGTTTTGAACTCTAGAGTACCACATACTAATCCCAGGGTTTTCAATGAATCACCTGCTATAGTAGATATGGTGTAAAGTTTATCTAGATTTTCCTGACTTTTAAATGGTTTTTTAAGAGGCATATGTCGGCTCCTGTATCGATCAGAAGGGTCGTATACCTTTATCCGAGGGACTTAATCTAATACGTATCGCTGGTTCCTTGAATTCAGGGCAGAGTGATTCGTGGAATATCAGATTTAGTTCTGTGTTCGGTGTACTGCGGCTGTGGTAATCATTCGAGAGGGGTTGGCGCAGGTTGATGCAGGTTGATCTGCGAAAATATCATAGATAAAATGGGTGGTTTTCGTCCATTACTTGCGCTCATTTGGATATTAAGCGGAAATGAATCTTTCCAAGATGCCGGTAAGGACGCATGTCATACCTAGACCTCAAGACCTCCACAGAGGATTGATCTAAGCCCACAGCAAGGGAAAAGCCTTCCACATTTTCCCGATTCTTGCTCTTGTTGTGTGAGAAGACATACCATTCGCTCGTGTCGAGGCCAGGATTCTGGGCACAGAGACGCGTGAGCACATATGCCGTTTTCCTGAGTTTCCCCGGGATAAAGCAGATGGCGCGCCTTCTCTTAAGAGGCATGAAGACCACAAAGGAAGTGGTAACCAGGGTGGTATTTTCGGCACTGCACTGATTATCCATTCATTGGTTTTCTGCGAGGAGCATTTCACCGCAAAGGTTCCGCCCTTTAACGCACAGCCCTCCACTTGAATGCAGACATTTGCTGATGCGACTAACTCCCATAATCGATCTTTGCAGTGTTTGCACTTTGCGATCGTTGCCAGCTCTTGCGATTCGTACCTTAATAGCGGAAGCAGCAGTTTAACTATAGAGATTTTGCTCCCTTCGCTCCTTCAATCCGGGCTGCTTCTTACCGAGGGTCTTATCCGCGTCAGCCAATTTCTGTTGGCAGGTGCTGGAGTTTTTAGAAGTTCCAGCAAGCGCATCACCTAGATTTTGTGCGCGGGTAATACCTCCAGCTTGAGGCTTCTTGGTAGAAGGGCGAGCACCTGGTGCTTCCACGCTTCCACCGAAACGAGTGCGCTTACCCGTGGCTTTATCTGGGTAAGCAAAAGCCAAATTATCTTCCGAGTCGTCTTTTTCTTTTGGAAGATAAATTGGCAACGGCTCGATGGTATTACGAAGAAATTATAAGTGCAGGCAAGAAGAGAAGGAGTTAGTGAAAGAGGTGATAAGTATGGTGTATGAAACAATTGAAGAAGAATATCTTGACAATCGCAGTGAGTTGTTAGATGCAATGGAAAAATGCGCGTCAGATTCATTAGCATCAAAAACTACATCGAGTGAGTCGGTCACTTCTGCGATAATGTCTATATCTCTATGCGGACTATCTCTAACGCCTACGGTCTCTAATTGCAAAGAGCTTCGTCTTCCTAAAATCAACATACTAACCTTCGCTAGGGTCATATGCGTCAAGAGGTTCATTCCATGACATTTTTGTTTCATTGGTACATACCAATACCTCTCTTGGTGATATAGAAAAATTACACCATCTCAAGGCGAGCCTTTCTGGCGAAGCGGAGCGCCTTTTGCAGCACTTAGGTCTTGATGAGGGAAATTATGCTAAAGCATGTAAACTTCTTAAGGGAAGATACGATCACAAACGGGTCTTAGTTAATTCTCAACTGAAGCTTCTTTTTACTCAGTCGCCTATAGTCAAGGAATCAGCAAATGGATTCAAAACCATTCTGGATACTTCAAAAGAATGCATTCACGCTTTATGGAATTTAGGGTTAGCAATAGACCATTGGGACGTAGTACTCATCTACATGCTTTTGCAGAAACTACCAAGCTCGACCCAACAGCTGTGGGAGGAAAAGTTAGGAAGTAGTAAGGATTTGCCAACGATGAAAGAATTTTTAGAACTTTTGGAAACTCATTTTCAAACTTTAGAGGCGGTAGATCAGCAGGAAAGAACACGATCGGCATCAAAGGTTTGGTCAAAACAAAATCCAACCTCCAAAGCTTTTCACTCCAAAATGCAGTCCAAGTCAGCATTCGTTAAGGAAGTATAGGCGGTTTTTGAGTTTGGGCACTGCGCATAAATACCAAATAGTGCGCCAAATAAAGGTATGCGAGAATTGTTACGCTTAATGCCACGCATCGTGCGAGTATCCGAGCATGAAATGCTGCTACTTTTGCCAACAAAAAAACTCGCTTTTGCATCCTACCAATGGTTAATTCGGTCAAACCACACGCACACACACAGCCATACTCAATACATTTTCAACGGCAACACGGGTTCAACAGCACCTTTCAAACACCCAAACTAACGAGGTATTTGTAAATCCAGATGCACCTGTATACATTCCCAGATGTGAACAATCCATTACCAGAACCTCCCGGAATGCTTTTTATACCACATCGCACCAAAGCACGCAAGTACTATTAGTTACAGCAGTTGTTAAGGCAATGTCAGCTGATGGAAGATACATCGACCTGCGCGCCTTGATTGACCCAGGCTCAGAAGCGACTTCCATTTCCGAAACAGCTGCACAACTGCTTAAGCTAAGGAAGCACCGAACACTTGTTGAAGAATCTGGGTGAGGGAAGGTCAGCAGTGGCACAAGCAAATATTATGTCGACATCGTTTTTACGTCACGTGGTTCGACGTTCGAAAGTGCCACCAAGGGCCTCATATTTAAGTCACTGACAGGGCTTCTCCCGGCCCAACTGACAATACTTAACAAGTGGAACCACATCAAGTATTTACAATTAGTAGGTCCTGAATTCCACGTGCCCGCGCCAATAGATCTGCTTCTCGGAAGTGATGCGTATTCCGAAATTATCCTTCCTGATATCGTCAGAAGTTAGGAACCCAACACGCCCATTGTTCAAAAAAAATTATTGGGATGGATCGTCCTGGGAAAAGTCCAGAATGAAGTCCCACGAGCTGTACAAAGTTTCGTCTAATTTCTAGATCATGACGATCAGAAGCGTTAATTTTGGGAGATCAAGGAAATGCCGTTCCAAGTCCATGCATCAAAAGAAAACATCCAATGAGAAGAATCCTTTTTAGCGAACACTACACGACTCTCTGATGGACATTACGAAGTGGAGCTCCCCTTCAAAGAAAGAAGTGTTCCAGTTTTTGATTCCAGCAGAGAGGGTGCTCTTCGTCGATTGACTCAACTTGAGCGGCGATTGCAAAACGATCCGAAGCTGTATGAAAGATACTCACATTGCATCAAGGAGTATGAGACCTTGAATAACATGGAGGAAATAGATCTGCAAAATGACATAACCATCACCACAATGAAACATTATTTCCTTCCACATTACGCTGTTTTCAAGGAATCTAGCTCCACGACTAAATTAAGGGTCGTATTCAGCGCAGCTGCCAAAACATCAGATGGAACGTCACTAAACGAACATTTTATGGTGGATCCCAAACTGCAGAAAAACATTTTAGATATAATTTTAAGATGGAGAAAGTATCACAAGACTTTCATGGCAGACATCGAGAAGATGTATCGACAGATGCTAGTGAAAAACTCAGCTAGATGTGTACTACCAGTAGTAGGTTTTGCCGGTTTCAGGACAGTTTTCAGACACGGATAAAGTTTTTGATAAAGAGGCAATATTTTGACATAATATTGGATAAACAAACTCAAAATGTCCAGCGCAATTAATGTTTTAGATGATTTAATTCTAGTGTTTCTTTTTTTTTGTTTTATTTCATTTATTTTATTATTATAATCAAAAGAATATTTAGAATAATCAAATAACACTTCTTCTAAAGTAATATAATATTCTCTAATTTCTTGTGCAGCTTTTGTGTTTAAACGCATAATTAAAGATTTAAAATTTCTTACAGAAAGCATAAACCATTTAATTTTATTTATATTATTAGGAGATATATATTTTAAATCCTTTTCAATTATATTATTATATATTATTCAATTTTTATTTTTTAATTCTTCATGTGTTATACTTAAAGAGTTTATAATATATTGTTTTAAACTATCTTTTAAATTTTATTTAATCTAGGGGGGACTAGCCCCCCCCATAAGAATATAATTGTCATATACTTAAAAAAATTATTGTATAAATACAGAATATGCCTATAATTTTAAATATCCATTTTTTTAAATTAAAAATGAAACATAAAATGAAACGTAAAATAATTTTAAAAAACAATGACAATATTTAAAAGATAAAGTGTAATACTTTTTTAAAAGGTTTAAAACTTTTTTTTATTTTCTTTATAAAAATTAAAATTAATAAATACATACATAAATAAAAAAATAAAAAAAAAAAAATGGAGGAGTCCAAAATCTATAAGAAATTTGCTAAAAAACAAAAGGTTACAAATATTTTAGATAAAATAGTTATAGACACTATAAGTGAAGAGGCAAAAGAAGAAATTGATGATGAATTTATTGCCAATCTTGAATGTTCTGAAGATTTAAAGGAAATATCTAATCGTAATATTGATATAAATAAACTTTTATTAATGATGAACAAATTATAGATATTTTATCTGATTCGTTAGGTAAAATATGTAATTATTGTACAATTACAAATTCAAGTTTTAAATTTCTTTTAGATAAGTACATGGAATCGCAAAACAAATAAATAAAATAAAATAAATTTTTGAAATATATATAAAGATTCAGTTTTTTGTAATTCATATTTATAAAATTTACCTAAAATTAGTTCATTATTCAAATCTTTTATTGAATAAGTAATAGGATGAGTTAAATGAATTTCACTAGTTACAAAAATTTCATGAGTCCAATTATTTTTGTATTTATTTTCAAACATTTTTCTAAAACAATATATTCTAACTCTATCTCCTATTTGAAATATTTGTTTTTCTTTAGATTCTATAACAGAAAACATTTTATTTAAAATTCCTTTTTCATTATCTTTATTTGGTTTACATGGTCGCATTCCAATAGTTCTATGAAAATTTTTATAATTATATTCATTTAAAATTTTATCAATGACATCAATCCAGTTAGTATTTTGTTGAATTTCAAAATGAATTTTTAATTTTTCAATATTTGTTCTGTTAAATCTTTCTACTATTGAAGATTTCTTTTCACTAAAAGTTTGATACATTTTTATATCATATTTATTCAATACTTTAGTAAAATTTGAATTTAAAAATTCTTTTCCAGAATCAGTATGAAGAAATTTTGGAGGATTTCGAGCTTCTTTAATAATTTGAGAAAATGCATCTGCAACACATTCCCCATCTTTCTTTTTTAATGGTTTTATCCATGTAAATTTTGAAAACGTATCAATAACGTTTAACATATAATTATATCCTTTATTTATGTTTAAGTTTAATTTTTTCTTAGCCAAAATTCAACATTGTTCTAAACATATTCTTCCAAGCGTGTGACCAGACGATAAATTACCATTCACGCATCTCGTGTTCCATAAAGCACTGTCTCTGTTCGCACGCTTAGATAAATGTTCATACATATTCCATTTCAAATTGTTATTCTCGCGCTTAGATTAAGATTCATATTGCATTTCAAAATTGTCATTCTCACACTTAGATTAAGATTCGTATTTCGCAGCTTGTCTGAAAATTGTAAAAATAAAATAACGTTGTGCATCTACTTTTGAAGCGTTCGGTCTTCTTCATTTAAATTTTCACTTTGTTTTCATAGTAGTTGGTTTTTCACGTTGCTTGTTTCAATTAAACACTGTATCTTTAAACATTGGCGACCGTGACAGGACACACATCAAAAAGTTTGTTGGCCTGTAAATAAGTTAATCAAAATGTATCTTTATAAAATCATTTATAAAAAAGTTTGAAGTTTACAATAATTAAAGTCAAGTGAAGTGTAAAATATGGCAGAAAGTGAAAGTATTATTCAAGATGGAGACATCGAATTCTTCGCTAGCCAACAGGAAGAGTTGGGGGAAGTAATTTGCACAATTGTCAAAAATTACAATAAAGATAGTCCCAACAGGAAGGCTCTAGATTATCTCAACAAGATAAAAGAAAAGCTAGAATATCAATCGGAAAACTTTGACAGGAGGGATACTGAAATCCGTGACAAATGTTCCGACCAACCCTTACTTTAGGAGGGATTATTACGAGTCAGTGCGAAAGGCAGCAGAACGCATGCGAATCGATGTGGTTCGCCGAATTCAGGAAATCAAAGAGAAAGATGATTCCCATAAGGAATTTGTTCCAGCTAGGTTTTCGGTACAAGGCGAAACTCAGAAGGAGAATAAAGACTCTAACGAAAGCAGTATTGGAATAGATGATTCAACAAGATCAGAAGTACCCCTTAAACCCATAGGAAAGACACAAGAGCAAGGTGCAATTCCGAAATATAAGATGGGATTTTGTACAGAGCCCAGAGCACCAGGACAACAACAGCCTACCACGCCAAAAGCGTAGGTACTTACGTTCCAAGATGACTTAACAAAATTCATTCAAACAATAGCCATTCCCAACCAAGAGGCCAGAATAGTGGCTGAAGCGCTGATAAAGAAAATAGTTTGTACGTTTGGAATACCACAAACGATACTTACAGATCAAGGAACAAATTTTACAAGTGACCTGTTCAAAAGTATATGTAAAACTTTAAAGATTCTGAAGTTACACAGCAGCACCGTATCATCCGCAATCGAATGGTGCATTAGAAAGATCGCACAGAAACCTAGGAGATTATTTAAAAAATAATGCGGGGAAGGATCAAACTAATTGGGATAATTATATGGATTATGCAGTATTTTGCTATAATACCACCCTCACTCCAGCACGAATTACAGCCCATTCGAAGCTCTTTTCGGTTTCAAAGCACCAATTCCCTCGACTCTTAACAGAAGTGTACAGCCTACTTACAATTACGATGACTATATTGCCGAGATAAAGGTAAAAATGCAAACTGGATACGAAATAACTCGTAACAACCAAGTAAAAGCAAAAGAAAAATCCAAAGCCTGCTACGATAAAAATTGCAAGGAAACTAGCTACAACGTTGGAGACAAAGTCTTACTAGAAATAAAAAATAGAGTAAACAAAAAACTTACCCCAATATTTGAAGGACCCTACGAAATAACAGAAATTCTCTCCCCCGAAAACTCCAGAATAAAGATCGGTAGAAAGGAAAATGTCATACACAATAACCTAATTAAACCTTACATACAAGCACACACAAACTCATAAACACTATACACAATTACACTATCAGACAGCGGAATCCTAAAAATAAAGCCATACTGCAAAGCAGTAACGTATGAAGTTTAGCTACAGGCTTTTAACGACGTTTACAACAAAGTCCCCATCCTTTATTACTTCCAAGATACACCAGTAAACGAGAAAGGCGATATATTCCTACTAACCTATTCCAAACATCTCCCAATATGGTACACGTTGAAAAATTAGATATAGACAAGCAAAGCGTCAAAATTAAAGAGCTAACAAATAAAAATAGAACACTGTTATATGTAAGCAATGAACATATGTATATTTCCTTTTTCGTTATCTTTTCAATCTGTGTAATTGGCATATTGTTACTATTAATACATAAATATTTCAAAATAACCCTATCCATAAACAGGGTATCAACAAAGAATGTTATAACACAGGATAGCTCCAATCAAGAGAACCAATAGAATTTTTTTTACTTATACAAGCTATAACTTAAACAAGAAAAAGAAAAAAAAAACTTTTAGTACAGCCTAAACAAATATTTAAAGCAAATCTAAATGTAATCATAAAACTCATAAGACTTAGTAATCGAATATGTATACACCGCGCGTCTTTCGTATTTGAAGGGGGGAGCACTGTTGTGCCCAAAACACACGTTCCATCGTAACACAGGGGCACCTGAATCTTCTTGACACAGGGGCACCGAAATCAAAGACCACACATGCATTTCTGCATGGCATAGTGGCACAGTGACATTGGTCACTTAACATATCACATTCAATAGCAGAAATGAGTTCGCTTTACCCTCTGAAAGCGAAATAGGTGTGTCGCAGAAGTGACTCGATACCCGATACACAATCGAGGTCACTTCAATACTCAGATTACCTTCCGTGTGTGTCACAGAATTATGCCACCCAAGTGTTGCGTAAGGAACAACGAAGAAAGGCAAAACCTGTGTCTCCCATATCGCATTACGGACTTGACCCGATACGGGTATTGGAAGTAGGCAATGCAAAAGAGCATAAAAGATATGAACTGTGACGCGAACAGGGAGTTGATTGCTGGTTGCAGAAGCGTACGTTACGTTAAAGGAATACACTCTGTCTTTCAATTCCCATACATCAGTATCGGTATTCGGTATTGTTCTCAAGTTCGGTGTTGTTGTATCGGCAAACACTTGGGTGGCATAATTCTGTGACACACACGGAAGGTAATCTGAGTATCGAATGACCTCCATTGTGTATCGGGTATCGAGTTACTTCTGCGACACACCTGTTTCGCTTTCAGAGGGTAAAGCGAACTCATGTTGCTATTGAATGTGATATGTTGAGTGACCCAGCACATTTGTCTGCTGGGTAAATTAGGTAAACATTTTTTTCCCTTTTGCTCTCTTGATAATTTTTTTTGTGTGAAGTTAATTTATTAATAATAATAATAAAAAAGATATATAGCTATAAAGTAAAAATAAAGTTTAAGTTGTTAAACAAAAAAAAAAAAAAGTTTGTTAAGAGTTCAATCATTTTCACTCGCCCTAACAGGAAGCAAAGATACGACGAGAAGGTTCTCGTCTGAGAAAGAAGGAGGGGAATGTAACGAAGTGTTACATATTTCCCTACCTCCAATAGCACATCTGGCGATGATCACGCCGCCAGAGCATGATACCAATGCATACCCCCAACCGACGAATGGTTTACTTCGTCGACGCCTACATTTAAGCGAAGTTTTTACTTCGTATTCCTCCGACCGACAAAGTGTTTACTTCGTCGGTGTATACCCCCGGCCGACGAGTGGCTTACCTCGTCGATGTATACCTCCGACCGACGAGTGGCTTACTTTGTCGATGCATACCTCCGACCGACGAAAAGTTTACTTCGTCGATGAAAACCTCCGACCACTACTGTACATGCAATAGAACAACAACATCTGGCGATGATCACGCCGTCAGAGCATGACCATCTCTCTCAATCTCTCCGACTAAGTTGTGTGTGACAATAAATTGAATTCATTGTTAGAATTCACACCTGCTTGCTGCAGGAACTTATATAAGAGGGAGATTGAGAGACGTGGTCAGCAGAGTCTGTTCAGCCGTGGTTGAGTACCAAATTTGTGTACTGCGAGCATTCTCTCATAGGAGCCTCGGTTCCAACTTTTGAAAGCCTTCACCTTGGTGATTGGGCAACCAATTTCAGGCCCGCTACTGACCATAGCTGAACTGACGTCCCGATTAAGTTTTTCCCCGTCTGGGAAAACACTTGTGGTCAATTGTAGATTTATTTGGAGAAGTAAACACGAACCTCCGGGAAAAGGGGTGCACCGCGATCGGCTGTACCCTCTGCAGTAGGTACAACCCTTATCAAGTGAGTCTTGACATTCTCGCCCGCCCTTAAAGTGGGACGAGACATTCGCGCCCGCCCTTAAAGTGGGACGCGACATTCACGCCCGCCCTTAAAGTGGGACGCGACACTCTCGCCCGCCCTTAAAGTGAGACGAGACACTCTCGCCCGCCCTTAAAGTGGGCCGAGACATTCACGCCCGCCCTTAAAGTGAGACGCGACACTCTCGCCCGCCCTTAAAGTGGGACGCGACATTCACGCCCGCCCTTAAAGTGGGACGAGACACTCTCGCCCGCCCTTAAAGTGGGCCGAGACCTTCGCACCTGCCCTGAAAGTGGGACGCGACATTCACGCCCGCCATTAAAGTGGGACGCGACACTCTCACCCGCCCTTAAAGTGGGATGAGACACTCTCGCCCGCCCTTAAAGTGGGCCGAGACATTCACGCCCGCTCTTAAAGTGGGACGCGACATTCACGCCCGTCCTTAAAGTGGGACGCGACATTCACGCCCGCCCTTAAAGTGGGACGCGACACTCTCGCCCGCCCTTAAAGTGAGACGAGACACTCTCGCCCGCCCTTAAAGTGAGACGAGACACTCTCGCCCGCCCTTAAAGTGGGCCGAGACCTTCGCACCTGCCCTGAAAGTGGGACGCGACATTCACGCCCGCCATTAAAGTGGGACGCGACACTCTCACCCGCCCTTAAAGTGGGATGAGACACTCTCGCCCGCCCTTAAAGTGGGACGAGACATTCGCCCCCGCCCTTAAAGTGGGGCGCGACATTCACGCCCGCCCTTAAAGTGGGACGCGACACTCTCGCCCGCCCTTAAAGTGAGACGAGACACTCTCGCCCGCCCTTAAAGTGGGCCGAGACCTTCGCACCTGCCCTGAAAGTGGGACGCGACATTCACGCCCGCCATTAAAGTGGGACGCGACACTCTCACCCGCCCTTAAAGTGGGATGAGACACTCTCGCCCGCCCTTAAAGTGGGACGAGACATTCGCCCCCGCCCTTAAAGTGGGACGCGACATTCACGCCCGTCCTTAAAGTGGGACGCGACATTCACGCCCGCCCTTAAAGTGGGACGCGACACTCTCGCCCGCCCTTAAAGTGAGACGAGACACTCTCGCCCGCCCTTAAAGTGGGCCGAGACATTCACGCCCGCCCTTAAAGTGAGACGCGACACTCTCGCCCGCCCTTAAAGTGGGACGAGACACTCTCGCCCGCCCTTAAAGCGGGCCGAGACATTCACGCCCGCCCTTAAAGTGGGACGCGACATTCACGCCCGCCCTTAAAGTGGGACGCGACACTCTCGCCCGCCCTTAAAGTGGGACGAGACCTTCACGCCCGCCCTTAAAGTGGGCCAGGACAACCGACTAATTAACTCCAGAACGAGTCCACCGAACGGAAGCCTCAGCGAGCCGATCAACCCGCCAATAAATTATATTTTATTTATATATTGTAGTATTGTATAAAATCAGTCTCAATCAATAAAGACAACTCTTTCCCGAAGTTTTAGGGTGTTTCTTTGGGTACACCCCGGATCCGGCGAGCTTACCTCAGCCTTCGACCAAAAACACCGTCACAATGTTGCACTTTATTTTGGGGGGGAGGGAAAATTAAACCGCGGGTCAATTAAAACAAAAGTAGCCGACTTGCTACACTTAATTAAAAGGGGGGAAAAAAAACAAACGCAAAAAAGCAACACGACCGATCGCTTTTGCGATCGGAAAACGAAATGAGGCAAAGGGCGAAAGAAAAAAAAGGAAAATGCAAAAAGTGCAACAACACAGTACGTGAAGTGCTGTTCGCTCACTGGCCGCTCAGCTGGGGTGGGTTCGATTTGAGAATCGATGTACTGAGAGGAGAAAACAAAATAGGGTAAGTAATAAGGGGTTTTGGACGCCACGTAATTTTTTTTCGAAAAAGGGAGGGAAATTACGAAACCTTTTGGGGTGGTTTTGGGGAATGGTCCCGTCTCCTCTCCTTCCGGATTCATACATCTCTTGGTAGTTGGTGGAACCAATGGATATTGGTTGTCGCTGCAAGATGCTGGGGAAGTTGTCCTATTGCTAATGGGACCATGGCTGCCCTCCACGTTCCCAGAATTTTGCAGAAACAAAGGGAGAAAAGAGGGAGAGAAGGAAAGATGCATAGAGTAGGTCTTGTTGTGGTAAATTTTACCGCAACAACCAATGTCACTGTGCCACTATGTCATGCAGAAATGCATGTGTGGCCTTTGATTTTGGTGCCTCTGTGTCAAGAAGGTTCGGGTGCCCCTGCGTTACGATGGAATGTGTGTTTTGGGCACAACAATATTAATGTAACTCGGTTTAACTCAGTTTAGCTGTAACTCGGTTTGAACCGGTTTATCAACTCGAGTTGACACATCACTAGGTGAAATTACATTACAATGGTGATTACAAATTTTCATAGAAATTGGTAATGATTACCTCGCAGCCATAATGTTGAAATAATTTAAGTTGTGCAGGAAAAACCAGAGGAAAGAAAACACGTCCACTTCTTACTTACTTAGATGGCGCTACAGTTCGGGGTGAACCTGGGCCTCAACCACTAATCCTCTCCATTTAGCGTCCACCTCCACTTCGTTAAGAGTATAAAAAAGGAAATAGATTTATTAGTATGTGTAATAGAATACATAAGAGGTACTTTTAAGGGGTGATGCCAAATTCATAAAAATTCTATTCTATTTCAACACGCCCACTGAATAAAATTTTACTTGAATTTCAAACCCATTGCCTTGGAACAGGACAAATGCTTCTTAGTCTCCAACGGTTTTGTGAGAAAGTCCGCTACCATTTCATTCGTGCTGATGTATTTTAACTCGATCTTGCTTCGTCAATCTTATCACGGATGAAGTGATGTCGGATATCGATATGTTTTGTACGTGGATGGTACGCACTAGTTAACGCCAAACTAATTGCACCTTTGTTGTCGCAGCAAATCGTTGTGGACTCTGAACACCCTGGTATGAGTTCTGCTTCCAAGTGCTTAAGCCAAACCCCTTCTTGTGTTGCCGAGGAAACAGCCATGTACTCGGCTTCGGTAGATGGGAGGGCAATAGTGGGCTACTTTCTGCTACTTCAGGATACTGATCATCGCCGTGAGATGAAAACGTAGCCGGTGACCGATTTCCTATCTTCGCTATCGCTGGCCCAGTCTGAATCACAATAGCCCTTGATATCAGTTTCACCAAACTTATTAAACTCTAACCTAGCATTAGCTGTCCCTTTTAGGTGAAGGGGGATACGCTTGACTGCTCTCCAATGAGCTCTTCCATAGTTATTGTTATAACGAGAGACTGCGCTAACTGCAAAACTAATATCTGGTCTTGATACCTGAGCAGCAAACATAATATTTCCTACTGCCTCTTGGTATGGTATGTCAGACATTTCATTTTCTTCTTTTTTCGATTGTGGACACATAAGTTTCGTCAGCCTTTGATCGGAATCCATCGGCGTGCTAGCAGGATTACAGTCCGTCATGTTAAAACGTGCTAATATGTCGTTTATGTAATATTGTTGATCAATACTTATCGTTCCCCTAGAACGATCGCGCGTTATTTGCATTCCCAATGCAAATCTTGCTTCTCCCATGTCTTTCATTTTGAAGGTACTATGAAGGTACGACTTTAACTTGTCCTTAGTATCTCTTACCTTAGAAAAAATTAAAAGATCGTCTACATAAATTCCTACAATTAATATATTGCTTTTATTTGGGAAATTGTATATGCAAGGGTCAATGTTGGACCTCGTCAGACCGAAGTTCTTCAAGGCGGCGTCAAGCTTCTGGTTCCATAAACGACTGGCTTGCTTTAACCCATACAAAGATTTTTTTAGACGACAAACTTTTCCAGTATTATCAGCAAACCCTTCTGGCTATAGCATATAAATGGCCTCATTTAGATCTCCTTGAAGGAATGCGGTAACTGCATCCATTTGATCTATGTATGTCGAGTTCATACTGGGCAGCTAACGAGAATAAAAGTCGAATTGTACTATATCGCACTACAGGAGAAAATGTTTCTTTGTAGCCGATTCCCTTTCGATGCGCACATCACTTAATAACTAAGCGGGCTTTGTATCGAGAAATTTCGCCTTCGCTATCCCGCTTGGTTCTAAAAACCCACTTACAGTTGATTGCTCTTTTATCGGATGGCAAATCAACGAGTTCGCAAGTATTGTTCTCTCGCAAGGAATCAAACTCCTCTGTCATTGCTTGTTGCCATAATCCTGAAGCTCTGTCTAATGCTTAATTGTAATTGGATCATGCAACTCACCTGTTTTCACAGCATACGAAATATAGTCATCTCTCTTTACTGGTTTCGGCTCTCTTTCATTTCTTCTTAGGGACGGATGCATATTGGACGAGATAACTTCAGACACTGAGTGTGGTATAATATACTCTTCTTCGGACAGCTGAGAAGATTCGCTAGATACTTCTGCAAGGATATCACCTCCCTCGCTGTTGGAATTTTGAAGTACTATCTCGTTCACACCAATCGTATCACTGCATTTGTTTTGATTATTGGAGAAGTCATTTTCCCCCGCATTCATGCTAGAACCAGCAGACCCACTGTTACCATCCCCCACCGAATCACCAACGTCTGAGAATAATTCAAAAGAAATAATAAAATCGTTTTTTTGAATTACCTCAATCGATGACAAATGCTGATAAAAAGACAATATCACGACTAATGATGATCTTCTTCTTCGTTGCGTTATAAAGCCGGTAGGCCTTGGCATCTTCACAGTATCCAACGAAAATACAAGCAATAGATTTTAGGTCTAACTTCTTTCGCCGCTCTTTCGGAACATGCACCATCGCCTTGCAACCAAACGTTCGCATATGTTTCATGCCTGAAACTCTGCTTCACCATGCTTCTTCCGGAACCATCCCAGTAGATGAACTGCTCGGTGATCTATTTATGATAAACACAGCCGTGGCAACTGCTTCAGCCCAAAAATATTTTGGTAAATTCGCATCCAACAACATACACTTTGCCTTCTGGATGATCGTTCGGTTCATCCGTTCTACTAAGCCGTTGTACTTCGGCGTGTACGCCACCGAAGTCTGATGACATATACCACTTTTACGCAATAATGTCTGAAATGCTGCATTAAAGTATTCAGAACGATTGTCGGTGCGTAAAACCTTGATCCTTTTATTACATTCGTTCTCCACAAGTGCTTTGAAATCTTTGAAGCGAGCTTTCGTTCATTCTTTGAATGCAGAAAGTAAACAAATACTTTTCTCGTATAGTCGTCAACGAAAACCGAAATATAACGAGCACCTCTCATACTTGTTACATGAATTGGACCGCATATGTCTGAGTGGACCAATTCTAACATTTCGCTGGCTCGATTTCTTGCTTGTTTAAAAGGAAATCTGCACTGCTTACCCTTAAGACACACTTCGCAGTTGTTCCTTTTCGACAGTTGGAAATTTTCGGCACCCCCCGAGGCGAGTACTAATCTATCACAAACTGTCGATATTCAGATGCCCTATTCTGCGATGCCAAACGAAGCATCCAAATCTTTTGCAGCGCAAACTCGATCTGTGACCTTAGTATTTAACTCGAACAAATCACCATCACGGGTAGCGGTAGCTACTACCTGCTTGTTACTGTTGTAAATCCTGCATCCATCTACATCAAAAACAACTTTATTTCCTTTCTGAATGATTTGACTTACCGAAAGAAAATTTGTGCACAGGTTTGGAATACACAAAACCTTTTCTACTTTCACGCTTGCATCTTCGACACCAGCAACTGGCAGGGACATTTCGCCTACAGCCTCTACACCCAAACGCTCATTGTTAGCAAGTACAACTTCCTTATTGCTGGTTTGACTGACATTCGACAAAATGTCTCTACTGCTGCACATATGTGCCGATGCACCAGAGTCAATCTACCATGCACCAGTTTGCACAGAACTCACTGCAAATGACATAGAAAAAACATTTTTAGAGCTGCTTTGAACATTCGTGTCGCTCCTCTGAACTTTGTACCTAGAAGGACAATCCCTCGCAAAGTGTCCATGCTTGTTGAACCCAAAACATTGCGGTCCGTTATTACTGCTACCGCTGCTGTTGCCGTTGTTGCTATGGCTGAGACCACCGTTGTGTTTCTTCTTCGTAGTCCGCTTGTTATGCCCATTTCGTCCGTAAAAAGCAACCCTGTTACCTTCTGAGTTATCCAACTTAACATCCTGTAGTATTTTCGTTTAAATTGCGTCTCCAGTGATTGGGATTCCCGAACTTTCGATGCCCATTATCATCGGTTTATAATCTGCGGATAAACCTGCCAAGAGAATCGTATCGATCCGTACGTCACTTACCTCGAGACCAATTCCATTCAGTTTGTGGGCCGTGCTCACAATCTGGTTCTCATACTCCTCCACTGAAGTGCTGTCTTCTAGCCTGGTTGTTATGAGCTTCCTCAGTAACCCTACATTACAGGTCAGACCAGTGTCTTGAAATGCGTTTGCAAAACTATCCCATGCCTCCTTTGCAGTCTTGGTGAATTTTACGTGGACGTAGTTCACAGGATCAATCAGCAGAATTATTTTGGACCTCGCCTTGGTAATTTTATTGGTGTCAGTACACTTGTCGTTCACTACCGCGTCCCACAGTTCCTCATGCTCAAGTTACGCTTGTACCGCAAAGCGCCACGAGTCATAATTTTCGCGGCTTTTGAGTTTGTCAATGGATGGCAAACCAGTTTGAGACATTTTGATCTGCGAATTCCGCAAACATCCGCTTGCCAAATTATCAAAAACTATTTTAGAATACTACTCTGAATATTTAACTTTAAAATTGTTATGGCCTTTTTGAGGTTCTGGGCCATAACCTGTTCAAATAATTTAAGTTGCGCAGGAAAAACCAGAGGAAAGCAAACACGTCCACTTCGTTAAGAGTATAAAAAAGGAAGTAGATTTATTAGTATGTGTAATAGAATACATAAGAGGTACTTTTTAGGGTCGATGCCAAATTCATAAAAATTCTATTGTATTTCAACAAATAACACCTATATAAACATTATCATTTATAAAGAGACGGCATTCTGTCAATTATTTTTCAGTATAAAGATATTGTAGTGAATTCTTCTATTCAGCCTTTTCTTTCATAAAAAAACATTTTGAGCTCATGTTCTTCTTGCAAACACTCATGTTCTAAAACGCGTTTTACCTTTGACGGGTGGATCTCCGCTTCAACCTGTCTCATTATTTCTCTACATATAAGTAAAAAAATCAACCACTCATATTCACTTCAGTTCGTTGACTGACCCTCGCTCACTGCATCGACCGTTACTTATAGGGGTTTGTTGATAAATGTTTCTGCCTGGTGAACGAATACATACTGGAACATTTTCAAACAAATGAGTTTTACATTTACAGTGACTTACAAAATAGACGAGGAAAGTTAAACCGGAGTTTGAATAAACGTTCGTTCAAGTTTTACTTTAATACACTCACGGTTTAAGTGCAAGTTTAAACTCGTGTAATGGTCAGTGTACCGTTCCAGTGTGACAGGGTCGTCACGTAATCTAAGTATCTGAAGTTGGAGGTTTCTTGGGGGTTCCCACTTTTGCCGTACAAAGCACAGCACTCTGAATGGGGAGGTGATATCGCCGCAATAGCGTCAAAACGAGAGATTTGCTAAGATAAATTTTTATTGATAAACTATTGGCTATTTATACAATTTCCAACTTACAAAATTGTGCTTACTCTATCTTAATTCTAAGCAATGGCCAAATGACTGAACTAATTATTATACGAAACTTATTATCAAAGAAGAACATGAATAAACAATAGTATGCTGTGAAATGACTACGGTGACACACTAATGCTGCTGCGGTGTGCATGCCATTTGATACTTGCAAAGGTGATTGAAATTTGTTGGACTAATTGTTTGGCATAATTCTCCCGTGCCATTATAACATTACATACATCTGTATGTAACTTGACTCAAGCCATTATTACATCACATCCTCCTCCAAAAAAAATATTTATTTACATTTCTTAAAATTTAAATAAAAGTTATTATCTATGTTAGTAGTGGGTTTAGGGGGCTTCGGGAGCAGGTGCTATTCGGTGCTATGTGTTAGAGTGAGAGCCCTTGAGGTGCTGAGGTACTATTCGTGCAATGGGTAAGAGTGAGATGGAATAGATCGATTCCTGGAATTGATTCATCATCGGAGCGAGGTGTCATATTTCACATTTGTTTATTTATTTGTTTTTGCATTGAGATCTGAATTTGGGAGCGAGGTGTCATATTTCACATTTGTTTATTTATTTGTTTTTGCATTGAGATCTGAATTTGGGAGCGAGGGGTCATATTTCATAGTTGTTAGTGTTTAGCTGGGGGAATCATCATCGGAGCGAGGTGTCATATTTCAAGTTTGTTTATATTAGCTTTTGGATTGAGATCTGAATTTGGGAGCGAGGGGTCATATTTCATAGTTGTTAGTGTTTAGCTGGGGGAATCATCATCGGAGCGAGGTGTCATATTTCAAGTTTGTTTATTTTTTTGTCTTTGGACTGAGATCTGAATTTGGGAACGAGGAAATGTGTGTGTGTGTGATTGGTTTGGCTGATTCCTGACGAATTGATTTTAGAGGGAATTGTGAACATGTTCAATCATGTCTATGAATTCGATTTGGAATTTCACAATGATTTGGTGGAAAAAAGTATGAGTCATCGATATAAACGGCAACGGTAGTATATGTTTATGAAATTGGAGAAGGGAATCAGGAAATGGTTTGATTGGGAAGGGAGAATCGATCGATCGATTCCTGGAATTGAGTTTCGGGGAAATGTTTGAACACGTTCAATCATGTCTATGAATTGTGTGTTGGAAACGGCCGGCGGCGATTTGTAATTTCACAATGATTTCCTGGCAAAAGGTATGATGAGTCATCAAGTTGGATGCCATCTGAATGTATGTGAGAGAGAGAATGGAATTCATTGAAAGCGGATTGGAGTGGGGATGATGTGTTGGAAACCAGCTGAATGTGTGTGTGTGTGTGTGTGTACGTGAGAGAGAGAGTGGAATTCATTGGAAACGGACTGGATGTGGGATGACATGTATAAAAGAGCGAGCATTAGGGGCATTAAACATCAGTCATCAAACAGATTTTGAAGTTTTAAAAACATCTCTCTCTCAGTTTTATTCAAATCAAATCAAATCAAATCAATTCAAATCAAGTTACCTATATATATATATATATAATGGAATTTCTTAACAATTTGGGTAAAGTCAAGACTTACTTACTTACTTAGGTGGCGCTACAGTTCGGGGTGAACCTGGGCCTCAACCAACAAGCCTCTCCATTTAGCTCGGTCTTTAGCTAATTGCCTCCAGTTGCGCACTCCAAGTTGGTCGAGGTCCCCTTGAACTTGTGCGCGCCACTTACGGCGATAATTCCCTCTACTGCGTCGTCCCTCGGGGTTAGATTCGAAGACTCTGCGGGCCGGAGCGTTGGTGTCCATTCGCTCTACATATCCTAGCCATCTCAGACGTCCAATACGCAGTTTTTTGACTAGGTCGATGTCGCTGTACAGCTCGTATAGTTCGTGATTGAATCTTCTCCTCCAAAACCCGTCAACGCAAACGGGACCGAAAATCTTACGAAGAATTTTTCTCTCGAAGCGACCAAGGATATCTTCATCCTCTTTTAATAAAGTCCATGTTTCAGCGCCGTAAAGTAGGACTGGGATGATCAAGGTCTTATATAGAGTCTCCTTAGTTGTTCGAGATAGGGCTTTACTGTTGAATTGCCTTATAAGCCCAAAAAACAGCGATTGGCAAGAGTTATTCTTCGATTGATTTCTGCACTGATTTTGTTTTTCGAGTTTATAGCAGAGCCAAGGTAGACAAAGTCCCTTACTACCTCGAAGTTATAGCTGCCCACGGTGACGTTTTGTCCAATTCGCCGGTGTTGGTTTTCCCTTCTAGTTGACAGCATATACTTGGTTTTTCCCCTTGTTTATCGCCAAACCCATTTTGGCCGCTTCCGCCTCAATGCTTGCAAAAGCACCGGTGACAGCCCGCTGAGATCTTCCGATAATGTCTATATCGTCGGCGTATGCAAGCAGTTGTACAGACTTGTAATAGATTGTGCCTCCGGTGTTGGCTTGTGAGTTCCGCACAATCCGTTCAAGTACAATATTGAAGAAGTCACATGACAGCGCGTCACCTTGTCTAAAGCCTTTTTTGACATCAAAGGTCTCGGTGAGGTCATTACCGACCTTGATGGAGCAGCGAGCGTTCTCCATCGTCAGCCTGCACAGGCGGACAAGTTTGGCAGGGATGTCAAAACTAGACATGGATCTATAAAGCTCTTCTCTATAGATGCTGTCATTGGCGGCCTTGAAATCGATAAAGAGGTGGTGAGTATCGATTTGGAATTCTTGGGTTTTCTCCAGGATCTGCCGAAGTGTGAAGATTTGATCGATGGTGGACTTTCCTGGCCTGAAACCGCACTGATAGGGTCCAATCAGGCTGTTGATAAAAGGTTTCAGGCGTTCACACAATATCGCAGAAAAGATCTTGTACGCGATGTTGAGGAGACTGATGCCTCTATAATTGGCGCAGTTGAGGGGGTCTCCTTTCTTGTGGATCGGGCAAACGATGCTGAGATTCCATTCATCAGGCATACACTCCTCTGACCAAATATTAGAAATGAGTTGGTGTATGCACTCTACCAATTCATCCCCAGCTGCCTTGAAAAGTTCGGCCGGTAAGCCGTCAGGTCCAGCAGCCTTGTTCGATTTTAGCTTGGATATTGCTATCCTCACTTCGTTTTGGTCAGGTGGACGGAAATTTTGACTATCATCGTCCATGTTGAATGGTTCATTCTGCCTGACAGCGGGATGTTGGTCTTCGTCGCCGTTATACAGTCTGCAGAAGTAGTTTTTCCATATTCTCAGCACCGACTGTGATTCTACTACGAGGTTTCCATTCTCATCTCTACAGGTTTCTGTACGGGTATTACTTCTCTGACACGTTCTTTTTACCTTTTGGTAAAACTTCCGTACATTGTTCCTGGAGTATAAGCTCTCGATATTCTCAAACGCGCGCTTCTCATGCTCTTTCTTCTTCTTTTGGAGAAGCCGATGTTCTTCCCGTCTCTTTTGTTCGTAGAGCTCACGAGCAGCTCTCGTTTTCCTTTGCAGCGCCGCTTTGTATGCATCTTGTTTTGCTGCATGCACTCGCCGGCATTCTTCGTCAAACCAGGGGGTTCGCGGTGGTGGGCGAGCGAGACCCAGCACATCAGTTGCGGCGTTTCTGATGGCATGTTGGCAGCGTTGCCACTGGTCTTCGGCACTTGATGCTGCCGGCATAGGGGTGATTGAGAGATTTCGGGATACGCGTTCAGCGAAGAGTCTGGCGGTCTCTTGCGATTGTAGCTTTTCGACGTTAACTTTTCTCACAGTGATTCTTCTTTGTTGCTCAGATTGGGATGTCCGTACCTTGGCTACAACAAGGTAATGATCCGAGTCTATGTTGGGCGCTCGGAAGGTCCGGACATCCAGAATACTGGAGGCATGTCTTGCGTCGATCGCAATATGATGAGTATGGCGTATACAAAAACATGCAATGATCAAAACAAAAATTTTAATACCCCAGGTGGCAGTCCAGGTACACTGGAAAATCCACCCTCTACGGAGGTCGGCTCTACGGATTCTGGGAGAGCCATTTATTGCACCTAATAAATCCCTTCTCAAAAAGTACAAGGGTATCTCGATCTCCACCAACAAGATCGAACGTCTCCGGAAAAAGAAGTCCACCGGAAGCGCAAACGCGTGAAAAACGGGACTCAGCGAAATCAAAAAGCATTGAGGAGGAAAACGACGTACTCCGTACAAAGCTTAGAGAAATGGAGCTACTCTATCGTGAGCTTAAGAGAGAAGTAGATCTACTCAGGCAAGAAAATAATGCCCTAAAAAACACATATGTATCTACAAAAAGAAAGTACAGTTAGCCCACATCGCTCACCTAGTCACGAATACCAGACAGACGAAGAAGAGCTAACACGTGAAATGAATTGGATCGAAAACAAACTACCTAGCAAAAAACGCAAAGCTGGTTCGTCACCGGAAGTCGACATCTCTGCGAAACAATACGTGGAAAATCAATGTCGATGATGCCGACGGTTACCGATCATTATCCCAAAAATTGAATGCCGAAAAGATTCAGTGGTATACTTACCAAAATAAGTTAGAAAGACCACTGCGTGTTGTAGCAAGGGGACTTCCACCCCTCGTGTACTAAAGAAGATGTAATGCACGACCTTCAAGATAAAGGCTTTAAAATTCTTGATGCCGTCAATATTATCAAGAAGGAGAAGCAACAGTCGGAGGGAGATCATGAAAAATTGGTTAGGCGTGGACTTCCACTATTCATGCTCAGTTTCGATAAAGATGAAAATAAAGATGCTATATATGGTATTAAGACTATTCTAAACATCGTGGTCAAAATCGAACCCATGCGTAAGAGCTCCAGATCGATCCCGCAGTGTAAACGCTGTCAAGGTTTCAATCATACGCAGGCTTACTACCAGAAAGAACCGCGATGCGTCAAATGCGCAGGTAAGCATCTCTCGGAGGACTGTCACCTAAACAAGCAAACCCCAGCCACTTGTATTAACTGCAAAGGAAAACATCGTGCGAACTATCGAGGTTGCGAAGTGGCGAAAGAGCTCCAAAAAAGGCGCGATAGGCTTAAAAATTCCATGCGCCCTAATCCGAAACCAGTTAAGAACAGACCCAAAATAGCTACATAAAAGCAGCGAAAGATAGGAAATCCGTCAATATTGATTTAAGATCGGGTAACGAAGAAAACCCCAAACGCAGTAGAGAAAATGTGACAGAAGCAAAGTCTTCGAATACTGACGCGCAGTCTTATGCTCAAGCGGCGTTGGCAGCTAATGGCAAGTATATGACCGTCAACCCACGGGAGATCAAGGCAAAAAACCGTCCAAACTCTAACGTAAAGACTCCTGCTCAAGTTGCGACATTGGATAACGGTGATAGAGGTAGCTCACAAAATCCAGTATCCAATGTTTTCTCCTTAATACTTGCGAAACTTGAATAGCAATGCAAAATAAACAAACTTATTTTCGAGAGACTAGTTGCACTAGAAAGCAACATTCATAACAGGCGCACTTCAACCCGAATATGAAAAAAATGCTAAAAATTCTTACATGGAACGCTAACGGCCTCATACGAAGACTCGACGAGTTAGAAATATTTATACGAGAAAAAGATATTGATATATGCTTGGTCTGCGAAACTCATCTGACAAAACAAACGAATGTTAAGATAAGAGATAGCGTGTATCACGCCTTCCACCCATCGGAAAGAGCAAGAGGCGGATCATCCTTGTTTATAAAAGAATGTATCGAGCACTCAGCGGAAGTAAAGATTGAATTAGAAGCAATGCAAGTAAGCATGGTACGTGTTAGAAATAGACATATTGCTTTCAACATTTCGTCTATATATTGTCCACTGCGATGTAAACTTGAAGAAAGTGATTTCACAAACATCTTCAACTTCCTTAAACCAAATTTTATTATTGGTGGCGACTTCAACACGAAACACCTATTCTGGGGTTCAAGGTACGCCTCACAGAAAGGTAGAAAACTTTATAATGCGGGTATGCAATACAGTTGTGATTTTCACTCGACGGGTAAACCAACATATTGGCCGACTGATAGAAACAAGTTACCAGATCTGGTCGATTTCTTTGTTGTTAAAGGAATATCTGGCAACTGTATACAAGTTGAAGAAAGCTTTGATCTCTCCTCTGATCATTCTCCAATCATTATGACGATAAGCGATGCTCTGATTAAAAAAGTAGGACCGGTCAGATTAACCAGCGCGAAAACTAATTGGGATGGCTTTAAAAAAGATATTGAAGCAAATACTGAGCTGAGCGTATCACTTAAAACGCCATATGAACTTGAAGTGGAAGTTGATCGCTTCGTCGAAATCCTACAGAATGCCGCGTGGAAGAATACTCCCAAACCAAAGAAAACGCCGGCAAGCTACATTCAAACTTATCCGCAGGAAATAAAAGAGATGATTAAGGAGAAGAGAAAAGCGCGCAAAAAATGGCAACAAACTCGGGCTCCGCAACATAAAGCACATCTTAACCGTTTGTGCAACTCACTAAAAAGTTCTATTAAAAACCTTAAGAATAATGAAATGCAAACTTACCTAGAAAGCTTAACGGCAGAAAAAGATTCTAATTACTCGCTTTGGAAGGCTATAAAAGGTATTAAAAAACCTTAAATTCAAGCCGCACCAATTAGGAAAAATCAAGGCGAATGATTGGAAGAAACTTTCAAACCGTTTGATGGACAAGCTCTTATTGAAAATATAAATACGTCTTATATAGCCAATAGCGTAATAAGAAATGCAACACTTACCGAACTTAAGGTAGAAATAAAGAAACTTAGACCTAAGAAGGCTCCTGGATACGACCTAATTACGGGAGAGATTCTTAAAGCCCTACCAAGAAAAGCTCTAATTAATCTTCTGTTCATTTTAAACGCCGCACTTAGACTAGAATATGTTCCCAGTCAATGGAAAGTCGCCAAAATCATAATGGTCCTTAAGCCCGGAAAACCGCCGAATGGAAAAACGTCTTATAGACCGATTTCGCTTCTTCCAATTATATCCAAGGTGTTCGAGAGAATATTGATTAGGCGAATACAGCCGGTAATAGAAGAAAGGCATCTCATTCCGAATCATCAATTCGGATTCAGAAGTAAGCATTCTACAGTGCATAGAATAACACATGTAATCGAAAAATCACTTGAAGAAAAAAAGATTTGTTCAAGCGTATTCCTTGACGTCTCTCAAGCCTTTGACAAGGTCTGGCACGAAGGTTTAAAGTTTAAATTACGACGAGTTCTGCCAGAGCACCTATATAATATTTTGAAGAACTACCTTACGAATAGACTATTCCGCGTCAAATGTGGAAATGAATATTCAGATTTTAAGGAAATAATGGCTGGGGTGCCGCAAGGAAGCGTTCTTGGTCCAGTCTTATATCTATTATACACCCGTGATATACCGCAAGTAGAAGGCACTGAACTAGCTACATTTGCCGACGACACTGCTATCTTGACAGTAGGTAAAACGGTCGAAGATAGTACAGAAAAACTGCAAGAAGCTTTGGATAGAGTAAATGAATGGACAAAGGTTAAGCGAATCGCACTTAACGAGCCCAAATCTGTTCATGTAAATTTTACTTATAAGAAAATAAATAATTTGCCGATCTTTTCAAACTCGGTTCAAATCCCGTTTGCAAACGAGGCTAAGTATCTTGGAATGACACTTGATACAAACCTGAAATGGAAAACGCACGTTAAGAAAAAACGCAAAGAACTAGATAATAAATATAGAAAAATGTATTGGTTACTTGAAAAATATTCCAAGCTTAATATAGAGAACAAACTGCTTTTATATAAGCAAGTGCTAAAGCCCGTATGGACATATGGTATACAACTCTGGGGTTGTACCAAAATAACTAATATTAAAATTTTACAAACTTTTGAAAACAAAGTGCTAAGAGGTATTGTTAATGCGCCATGGTATTTCAGAAATAGCGATATCCATAGAGATCTTGGCATTAAAACTATAGAAGACGAAATTCAAACCTACGCGAGAAAGCATAGAAGTCGACTAGAAAGTCACGTAAATATTACAGTCCTCCAAGTTTTGGAAGAAATAAATTTACTGCGCCGTCTACAAAGAACCAAACCTTTAGATTTAGCGCGATAAGTAACCGCGTCTAAACTGCGGAGCTGGCAGGAACTTCTAGTGGGAAGGTCCCTGCAAAACGCCCTTATTACGTGAAATGAAAACTACTTGATAAGTCGAATACTTAGTTGTAGTAAAAATGAAAACATGCCTGTTTTGAAGGGAGGTTTTTTAGTGGGTAAGAATCACACACTACTATGAGCACGCGCTGTCGATCCTCATAGTGTCTTGTTGAGGATTTTCACCTACCCTCGGGAAAAAATAAAAATAAAAATGATCATTGGACCGCCATGTCTGCTTATGAATATCGAGATGAGGAAACCATGTGCTTGCTATGGTGACATTTCGCTCCACAGCGAAATCAATTAGCCTTAGTCCGTTATCAGAC
The DNA here is from genome assembly GCA_945910035.1 of Brachypalpus laphriformis. Taxonomy (NCBI): domain Eukaryota; kingdom Metazoa; phylum Arthropoda; class Insecta; order Diptera; family Syrphidae; genus Brachypalpus; species Brachypalpus laphriformis. The sequence continues at coordinate 108,598,242 of OX246754.1, read as the reverse complement.
GTGGTGTCGTGTAGGCTATGCTTACCGACTGCCCTACCAAAGACGTCCTCCTTTCCTATCCTCTTTTTGCCCGGCCCATCCCATCGCACTTCCTGGATGGCGGTAATATCTGCTTTATAGCAGTCTAGGGCCTTTGCTAGTTGTTCGGCTGCACGTGGTCTGTAAAGGGATAGAACATTCCACGTACAGATCCGAAGGTCGTTGTCCTTATTTCGTTTGCTGGGGTCGTCATTAGTTGGGTCATCCTTATCCGAGGCTTTTGGTTGTTTCGGAACCATCGATTTTTTACGTGGTAGGGAAGTTACCCCGACGGCACAACCCCCAACCTGGAGGGCCAGTTCCTTAATTATTCCCCTAGGACGATGGGCCGGATACACTGGTGCCAGTAGTCCACTACGGGAGTATGAGCGCTGCCGTTGGCCCATTAAGGGCTCCTCCGCCACCATCTCTATTCCAATGTCCTGACCAACATTGGAAATTCCTTACCGACCTGTGATCCGAATACATCGAAGCAGCTCGCGCAAGGTATTCAATAAGTTCAACCTAACTGGAACTATAGACGCCACCGTTGACTCCGTCAAGGGAATTCGTCCGCTGCCGCCTGGAACAGGAAGAAGTGCTCTAATAAGAGAACACTCTTCCCCCCCTCTCTCATCTGCTGCCTCCAAGAATCCTCCAAACGGGGTTGGTTACCCATTTCTTGGATTAAGGTACTAGGCACCCGGCTGTCACCGCGTGGAGGTTGAGAGTAGGAGTTGGTAGGCCTCAGCTGAGTGAAAACGCTTGTGTTTTCATATGATCGCATGCACTACCGTTTGACAACCTTTGAGACTTTGTGGGAAGCTGCAGTTAAGTCAGACAAGCATTTGTTATAACGCATTCTGGCTTCAGCTTCGTTATCATACGAGTATGAAGAGCTCGAAACAGCAGTCGTTGAAGCAGAAGCTATACTAAACTCAAGACCAATAACTCCCATTTCGTTATCTCCAAACGATCTCATTGCTCTCACTACAGGACACTTCCTTATTGGTGAACTCACGACCAGCCACATTGATCAATTTGCGAAACCACAAACGTCTGCACTTCTAAGAAGATGGAAGTTTGTGTCTTCTGTCAAAAATTAATTCTGGCGATGCTGGTCCTGTGGATATCTCAATCAGCTACAACACAGGTACAAGTGGAAGGAGAAATGTCAGAATGTAGAGCCAGGTTTGATGGTTATCATTAAGGAAGACAACCAACCAAGTCTTAAATGGCCCTTAGGACAAATAATTAATACTGTAATATTCTTGCTGGGGTTCGTTTAAATAAAACTGTCCTTTGTGTATTTTAATCGTTTATTTATTATCAAACACCAACTTTACTTCAACACAATATTCAATCACTTTATTCTTTATTTATTTCAAATTAAATTGTCGCTACATTGGTCTAATATCCCTCTTGTAATCGCTGTATGCACTTATAAACAACTGTGTCCACGGTGGTTGTGGTATGGGTATTTATATGAAATTGCAAGGGGCTCTAGAACATGCTAGATGTGTCTCCGGGTGAATTGATGATCCTGGGATAATTGGGATATTGTGTGGAACAATTGTGGAACGTAAGCACATCAGGTTGGAATATTTACTGCTAACAGGTTTTGGCAATAGATGTCGTTGCACGCAGTACTTGACGATGTACTTGTTACTACAATATACCATATACATAGTAGTGTTCTGCTGCTGTGCTACAAAGGCTTGTTATTTGGAACTCGTAGGTGAACTAACTTCTCAGGTATTCTTTGGTGCATTAAAGACGTTTATGGCTAGGCAAGGTCACTCTAAAAACATTTATTGTGACAATACCACAAACTTTGTGGGAGCAAGGAATCAATTGATGGAGCTTAAACATTTCATTGACTCAACCAAGGGAAGTGAACGAAGACTCAGCATAGGGATGTGACTTTAGTTTCATTGCACCCCGATCACATCATTTTGAGACTTTACTTACTTAGGTGGCGCTACAGTTCGAGGTGAACCTGGTCCTGAACCAACAAGCCTCTCCATTTAGCTCGGTCTTTAGCTAATTGCCTCCAGTTGCGCACTCCAAGTTGGTCGAGGTCCCCTTGAACTTGTGCGCGCCACCTACGGCGATGATTCCCTCTACTGCGTCGTCCCTCGGGGTTAGATTCGAAGACTCGGCGGGCCGGAGCGTTGGTGTCCATTCGCTCTACATGTCGTAGCCATTTCAGACAGACGCAGTTTTTTTTTGACTAGGTCGATGTCGCTGTACAGCTCGTATAGTTCGTGATTGAATCTTCTCCTCCAAAACCCGTCAACGCAAACGGGACCGAAAATCTTACGAAGAATTTTTCTCTCGAAGCGACTAAGGATATCTTCATCCTCTTTTAATAAAGTCCATGTTTCAGCGCCGTAAAGCAGGAGTGGGATGATCAAGGTCTTATATAGAGTCTCCTTAGTTGTTCGAGATAGGGCTTTACTGTTGAATTGCCTTATAAGCCCAAAAAAACAGCGATTGGCAAGAGTTATTCTTCGATTGATTTCTGCACTGATTTTGTTTTTCGAGTTTATAGCAGAGCCAAGGTAGACAAAGTCCCTTACTACCTCGAAGTTATAGCTGCCCACGGTGACGTTTTGTCCAATTCGCCGGTGTTGGTTTTCCCTTCTAGTTGACAGCATATACTTGGTTTTTCCCCTTGTTTATCGCCAAACCCATTTTGGCCGCTTCCGCCTCAATGCTTGCAAAAGCACCGGTGACAGCCCGCTGAGATCTTCCGATAATGTCTATATCGTCGGCGTATGCAAGCAGTTGTACAGACTTGTAATAGATTGTGCCTCCGGTGTTGGCTTGTGAGTTCCGCACAATCCGTTCAAGTACAATATTGAAGAAGTCACATGACAGCGCGTCACCTTGTCTAAAGCCTTTTTTGACATCAAAGGTCTCGGTGAGGTCATTACCGACCTTGATGGAGCAGCGAGCGTTCTCCATCGTCAGCCTGCACAGGCGGACAAGTTTGGCAGGGATGTCAAAACTAGACATGGATCTATAAAGCTCTTCTCTATAGATGCTGTCATAGGCGGCCTTGAAATCGATAAAGAGGTGGTGAGTATCGATTTGGAATTCTTGGGTTTTCTCCAGGATCTGCCGAAGTGTGAAGATTTGATCGATGGTGGACTTTCCTGGCCTGAAACCGCACTGATAGGGTCCAATCAGGCTGTTGATAAAAGGTTTCAGGCGTTCACACAATATCGCAGAAAAGATCTTGTACGCGATGTTGAGGAGACTGATGCCTCTATAATTGGCGCAGTTGAGGGGGTCTCCTTTCTTGTGGATCGGGCAAACGATGCTGAGATTCCATTCATCAGGCATACACTCCTCTGACCAAATATTAGAAATGAGTTGGTGTATGCACTCTACCAATTCATCCCCAGCTGCCTTGAAAAGTTCGGCCGGTAAGCCGTCAGGTCCAGCAGCCTTGTTCGATTTTAGCTTGGATATTGCTATCCTCACTTCGTTTTGGTCAGGTGGACGGAAATTTTGACTATCATCGTCCATGTTGAATGGTTCATTCTGCCTGACAGCGGGATGTTGGTCTTCGTCGCCGTTATACAGTCTGCAGAAGTAGTTTTTCCATATTCTCAGCACCGACTGTGATTCTACTACGAGGTTTCCATTCTCATCTCTACAGGTTTCTGTACGGGTATTACTTCTCTGACACGTTCTTTTTACCTTTTGGTAAAACTTCCGTACATTGTTCCTGGAGTATAGGCTCTCGATATTCTCAAACGCGCGCTTCTCATGCTCTTTCTTCTTCTTTTGGAGAAGCCGATGTTCTTCCCGTCTTTTTTGCTCGTAGAGCTCACGAGCAGCTCTCGTTTTCCTTTGCAGCGCCGCTTTGTATGCCTCTTGTTTTGCTGCATGCACTCGCCGGCATTCTTCGTCAAACTAGGGGTTTCGCGGTGGTGGGCGAGCGAGACCCAACACATCAGTCGCGGCGTTTCTGATGGCATGTTGGCAGCGTTGCCACTGGTCTTCGATACTTGATGCTGGCGGCAAAGGGGTGATTGAGAGATTTCGGGATACGCGTTCAGCGAAGAGTCTGGCGGTCTCTTGCGATTGTAGCTTTTCGACGTTAAATTTTCTCACAGTAATTCTCCTTTGTTGCTCAGATTGGGATATCCGCATTCGTACCTTGGCTACAACAAGGTAATGATCCGAGTCTATGTTGGCCGCTCGGAAGGTCCGGACATCCAGAATACTGGAGGCATGCCTTGCATCGATCGCAATATGATCAATTTGGTTGATCGTTACATGATCATTGGACCGCCATGTCTGCTTATGAATATCGAGATGAGGAAACCATGTGCTTGCTATGGTGACATTTCGCTCCACAGCGAAATCAATTAGCCTTAGTCCGTTATCAGACGTGGTGTCGTGTAGGCTATGCTTACCGACTGCTCTACCGAAGACGTCCTCCTTTCCTATTTTGGCGTTAAAATCGCCCAATACGATCTTAACGTCGTATTTAGGACATTGCTCGTATGTTTTGTCGAGGAGCTCGTAGAAACACTCTTTGGAGGCAGGGTCCTTTTCTTCTGTGGGGGCATGAACACATATTAGGCTTATGTTAGCGAATTTAGCCTTGATCCGGATAGTCATAATACGCTCGCTCACGTGTCGGAAGCTTAAGACTTCTTGCCTAAGTCTGCCGCGTATGACAAATCCGCATCCGAATAAGCGTTGCCTGTTGCCTCTGTAGCAATCACCGTAGTAGATGTCACAGTTTTTCATCCTCTTTTTGCCCGGCCCATCCCATCGCACTTCCTGGATGGCGGTAATATCTGCTTTATAGCAGTCTAGGGCCTCTGCTAGTTGTTCGGCTGCACGTGGTCTGTAAAGGGACAGAACATTCCACGTACAGATCCGAAGGTCGTTGTCCTTATTTCGTTTGCTGCGGTCGTCATTAGTTGGGTCATCCTTATCCGAGGCTTTTGGTTGTTTCGGAACCATGCGTTTTTTACGTGGTAGGGAAGTTACCCCGACGGCACAACCCCCAACCTGGAGGGCCAGTTCCTTAATTATTCCCCTAGGACGAGGGGCCGGGTACACCGGTGCCAGTAGTCCACTACGGGAGTATGAGCGCTGCCGTTGGCCCATTAAGGGCTCCTCCGCCACCATCTCTATTCCAATGTCCTGACCAACATTGGAAATTCCTTACCGACCTGTGATCCGAATACGTCGAAGCAGCTCGCGCAAGGTATTCACTAAGTTCAACCTAACTGGAACTATAGACGCCACCATTGACTCCGTCTAGGGCACTCGTCCGAGACTCTATTGCCTTTAAAGACATTAGAGTTAAAGAAACGATTCCCAATAATTAAGGCTACAAAATGCCAAACTAAATTCGGGCCAAGAGTGCTCGTAGAGTTAGAGCATTGCAAAGTTTTTCTACCAATTCGATTCAACACGGCGGCTGAAGACATTTTGAAGCAACTATCAACAGCTGAAATGGTTGTAGTGCAAGCAGTTGGAAATAGTCACGAAGTGCAGTTCCATCCAATAGCTGAGGAAGCTACAGCAGAAGACATCCAATATTCACAATCTTTCCTAACATTTTATTGAACACGAAAAAAAAAATATCTTGAAATAAATATACAAAAAAACAACGAATGTTTGAATAAATAAATGTTTTATTATTATGTTTTGAACATTTCAACAATAAATTGTATTAAAAAGAATATATCTTTAAAAAAAAAAAAAACTATGCATTTTATTTATTATTATTCAATATTATTCAGGTCGATGTATCCATTCTTCTCATTTACATTTTTACATTTAATTTTTTCGCCAGCAAATGGTCTATATATTCTTCTTTGATAGTTGATCCAATTTAATAGACCTTCTTTATTATTGGGCAAACGGACTAGATAGCCCACTCCAAGTGTTTTTATGACACAGCACTCTATGATTGAGTCTTTTTCTATTTCCATGCTCTTGATTTTATGGGTTCTGCTATGTGTTCTCAACTAAAGTCTTTAATCACAACAGTTGGCTTTTATTTATCCAAGAATTATAAGCGTTTGAGAATCCAAGCCACTTTACATATACTTGATCACCTCTAGTTTTCAGCATTTTTTCCACTAGAAATACATCGGGGTGTTTGGTTTTTTTGTAGTTCCAATTCGTAGAATGAACCTTGGACGGGTTGCCCTTGAAAGTCATCCAGTAAGTATGTAACAGCATTAGTCCTGTTAACTTTTCTTATTGCGAATACTTCTGTTATCCTATTGGGTGTGTAACCCTTCTCAAAGGCATGTTTAAACTTGCTTATTCGAACTTGATCACCAACTTTAAATTTTCCCCTTTGGGCGATTTTAATACGATTGTAAGCCGATGCTAGTAGATCTTTGGCATTTTTCTTATTCACATCAATCGGCCGCATCTTTATCGTTCTATGTATAGAGTTATTATATGCGTGCAGCAAACCCCTTAGAATCGATAGCCATTTGTAATTGCCATTAAAACTGAATTCTCGACACATTTTCTCCTTAAGAGTCCTATTAAATCGTTCAACAATTGACGCTTTCAATGTACTATATGTTGAACAATGTTAATCTTGTACAGTCTCATCAATTCCTGGAATTTGCTATTAAAAAACTCCTTGCCGTCGTCAGTTTGTAGATTTTTTGGTATACGCTGAGAACTATTGAAAATTGATTTCATAACTGCTGTAGTGGCGGATGCAGTCTTATTCTTCAAAGGAAGAGCCCACGCATACTTTGAAAATGCGTCAATTACGGTCAACAAGTAGTTATGCATATTGTTTTCCTTGTTATATGGAATCATTTCCACCAAATCTGCTTGCCACAAGTCATCGAGCCCTTTAATAACAACTCGACGTCTGATGAAATGTCTTCGAGCGGGCTTATGCAATTCCTCAACAACACTTCGCTTACTCATCGTATACAATAATGAATAAAAAAGCAAAAAAACATGTTCTTTTATATAATTTCTTTTATTTTATTTGTAGTTTATTATACAGAGACATCAATTTCTTAATTCTAAACATTTTATTTTCAACCAAATAACAAGCACATGTATCCGGACCCAATTTACACGTATTGGAAGACCAAACACAATTGGTGTAATGAAATCCGTGAATAGACTCTGTGGACGTCACATTTTCAAATCTCCTTAGAAATGCAATACAATTTAGGATTTCTTCGTAATGCTCCTCAAGAAGTGTGTGCTGATTGATTTTTACAAATTGTAAAATTTCGTTGAAAACCGCACCAGTATTTATATTGGACAGGATTTTAGATTGAATTTCAGGCGTATACTGATGGGAATTCTCTTCGAGCGATTCTTTTAAATAGGTGGATAATTCTCTCTTTTTTTATTAACTTCCGCAATGCTCTCTTCTAGCTTCTGATCATTACTCTCTTTAAATTTCTCAAGTATATCGAGAAAATAGTTTCGAAACTTATTCAACAGTTCAAGTACATTCAAATTTTGTTCATCGATGTATGCACGTAATATTTTCTCATTTTTTTCATGTTTTGCGTCCATGGCCAGGAGACATCTATGAAATAGCTCATTAATTTGATTATCAGTACAGTTTTTGTTGCAACATCATCATGATCAATTGGTTCTTTAATGTTCTTCAATGCTTTATGATCAGCATCAAAGTATCCGTTTAAGTGCAGTTTTAAACTCCTTGCGATTTCTGTGTGAACAGCGTCCATCGTATTGTCCACATACTGATGAAGAATATATATGGATTTATTTTGAAATTCTATACAATCATCCATGTACTCCTTGTTGACAGCTTGTTGCAATGATGTTGGCCTCCCAACATTATTTAGACATTTTCCCTCCATATCAAAATCACCACTGGGCAATAGTTTAAATCCTTCTCCAGGAGGTCCTTGAGGACCAGTTGTTGAGCTGTGAAGCCGATTGAAACTCCTTCCGAACTTGTCAACACTCATTTCGCTTTTGATTTATGCGTGCTAGGACCGGCCTTAATATATGATATTTGCTTCACGTAGCTCTTCTATAATTGAATTTATCTCATTTTGATGATTATTATTGCCAGCATTTTGCGATGCAATTAAAAGTCTTAGTCTATCAACGAGCTCATTGGGATCATTCCAATACACATTTTCAACGGGATTATTAGAATAGCTCATATCTTTGAAATTATTGTTGTATGCTTTCCAAGTTTTCTTTATGACTTCCAGCGGTGGCGTTAGACCTTGTAGTAAAGGTCGAATAATATGTTTATACTTATGACCTCTGTTAGCCTTAATTTGCGAGGTGCCATCATATTTTTTCATGTGCACATTTGTCTTTTGCAATATCTTAAGATATTCATCTAAATCTTTAATAGTATATCGTCCTTTTCTGGGTTTTTTCCGAAAAATTAATTCATAAAGACCCTCTGTTCCGGGGAAGATTTCACCATCAATCGCGAAGTTCTTTTGTTCATTAATTACAAAACTCGATCTGCCCAGTTTTGTTGAATTTGATTGTACATCGAAATATGGACCATAGATGTTATCCAAATTCGATTCTGCTGGCGATGACCATGTTGTTTTATATGGAGTACTTTGATCCAGATTAGCAACATCGAAATTTTCGGGAGTTCGAAATGAAACATCTTTATCAACCGTGGTCATCGCCGTCGTCCTCACTGGCTGAATGATTGATTCTGGAGAATCAATATGTTTCTGTTCTTCTTCTTCTGGAGGAGGACTTTGGAATTGCAACTTTCTTCGAGTCTTTACTTTTGCTATTAAATCATTCTCGGCTGTATTTCGACGTTTGACATTTTCGGCGTTTTCTTTTAAGGGTTCAACTATGGGTTTAAATGTTTTTTTTCAATTCCCGTCTCCTCCATGATTTGTCCACTTTTGAGAAGCCTATATTTTCTCTTTAAAATATTTTTAGTTTTTATAAGTTCTTTAAGTAAATCTTTATTGAGTTCCATATTTGAGAATTATGTCGGCTCCAAACTGGGCAGTATCGAACTGGGCAGTATCAAACTGGGCAGTATCAAACTGGGCAGTATCGAACTGGGCAGTATCAAACTGGGCAGTATCAAACTGGGCAGTATCGAACTGGGCAGTATCAAACTGGGCAGTATCAAACTGGGCAGTATCAAACAGGGCAGTATTAAACTGGGCAGTATCAAACTGGGCAGTATCAAACAGGGCAGTATTAAACTGGGCAGTATTAAACAGGGCGGTATCAAACTGGACAGTATTAAACTGGACAGTTGCGACCGCTCGATTCCAAAGTTAATTGATGACTGAGCTCTTTATATAGTTACAGTTTCCTTAAATGATTTATTATAGCGCCCTTTTTCTATATTGCAATCCTTGTTAATAACCAAGAATCCATATGCATCTTTCCAGCATTTTGCGCACAATTCTCTGAACTGATTGAATGTCATATCGGAATTTATATGATCATTGTATATATGCTTCAGATTAAGTTCATCCTGCTTGAAAATAATTATATAGTTTGCATTGTCTCGTATCAAATGTTTCGGTATATGCGTATACGACTGGCACAAGTAGAAGCTACCCACATCGTTATGTCGACCCATGCAAAAATATTCTCGAATGTTGTTTTGTTTAGCGCACGCCACATCATCAAATATGAATATAGAATTTCGTTTTGCTTTTGAAGGCTCAATAATTTCACAATTATTTGAAAATTCGTTGTATTCCATTCCCTTGATTGTCTTTATTAACTTTCTCAAGTATGCATACTTTGGTTGATGCAAAGACTTTGAGTATATGTAAAGGTTTTGAAATTTCAAACCATTAGCATCGAGGAGAATGCTTAACATGACATTTGTTTTTCCACAATTTGATGGACCCACAATTATTCCTCGAATACTATCTGGAAATAATGCTCCATGTTTCTTCTTCTTCTTCTCGACAATTTTTCTATCAAAGTTCTGCACTTTAATACAGTCTAGTTGTTTAATGAAGCGCATACTAACGTCGAATGAATCCAATCACTATAAAAGAAGGTGTTTTATAGTCAGGGAATTCAGAATTGCTCTGTCCATGCAATAAGAAGGTTATATAAATGATTGATCATAAAGTGAAACCCCCCAGTTTTAAACGATCAGCCAAAGGGCGTGGATTGGTAAATTCCTTAATCAACAAGTTGCCAATTGAATTACATCTTCCCTCATATAATTTCTGTGGGCCTGGAACTAAATTGAAAAAACGTCTGGCTAGAGGAGATCAAGGAATTAATCCATTGGATGAAGCTTGTCGTGAACACGACATTGCATATGCTAATAATAAAAACCTGCTCGATCGACAAATAGCCGATAAAATTCTAACTGAAAAGGCCTGGCTGAGGGTTAAGGCGAAAGACTCATCAATACCAGAGAAATTAAATAGTCTATTGGTTACAAATATGATGAAGGCTAAAACAAAACTCGGCATGGGTTGCCTATCTAAACCGGAGAAAAAAAATCGACGCATCAAGCGTAAAAAAAATAATTTATTTAAAAAAGCCATTATGGAGGCCAAAAATGCCATAAAGGAAACAATAAACGATGATCCAAAGTCTATTGCAATAACCGCTTTACGTGCAGCTAAAAAGATCATTAAAAACAAACGAAAGAACATTGGAATTCCTCGAGTAATACCAATACCCAAAATTGGCGGTTTCTTGCTACTGGCACCTATCATGGCAGCGCTATCAGCAATTGGTGCTCTAACTGGAGGAGCTGCGGGCGTTGTTAAAACTATAAATGCTTCAAAGGTAGCCAAGCAACAGTTGGAGGAGAGTAAACGTCACAATCAAGCCGTCGAGGGAATAAAAATCAAACAAGGCAAGGGACTTTACTTGCAACCCCATAAGAAAGGATTCAGACTTTTTCTAAAACCACAGCCCACGAGCACAAAAAACTAATGGAATTGCTACCCAATCGTCCTCTCACCAATATTGATATTATGAAATTTGGAAAAATCCATATACCTAATTTTCGTGGTGTTTACATGAGAGATAAATTGCCCAGAAGGTCATTTGACAAAGAATGTGGTGTAATTAACTTGGACAATGAGAGTGGTCCCGGAACACACTGGGTAGCATATATAAATCATAAAAAAATCTTTGTAAAATATTTCGATAGTTTTGGTAATTTAAGACCACCTCTAGAAATTGTAAGATATCTGGGTGAAAATATTCATTATAATTATAATAATTGTTAAAATTATAATACATTTATATGTGGTCATCTATGCTTGAAGTTTCTAATCACTGAAAATAAGAAATAAATAGAGCAAAATCAAAAAATGTGTTTCATTTGTGTTCCAACAGCGATGTCGATAACACTTACATTAAGCGGAAACCAATCTACTCTCACTACAGAGTATTTTCCTCCAATTATCCTAAATTCTGGTTACGTATGCGGCTTGGTTGACTTCCAGACCTATAATTCTATACCAAATGTGGATGTTTTTAATAATTTATTTCATTTTGGTGATGCCGTAATAACATTTCCAATTGGTTCCTATGAGATTGAAGACATAAATAACTGCATTCAGGAGGCTCTCAAACCCCATAATAAGGATAAATCCAATGAAATATCAATTAAGATCAAAGCAAATAATAACACATTAAAATGTGAAATTTATAGTAGCATAGAGATTGATTTCTCACAACCAAACTCGATTGGATCACTATTGGGATTCAGCAAGAAAAAGCTAGCTGCAAACAAGTTACATGAATCGGATCTGTACGTCAACATAAATAGAGTGAATATCGTTCGAATTGAATGTAATTTAATTGATGAAACGTATATCAACAATCGACCTGCTCATATACTACATGAATTTTCGGTCAACGTTAGCCCAGGGTATAAAATAGTCGAGGTTCCTCGCAATGTCATCTATTTGCCGGTGAACTCCAAGAGGATAAGTTCTATAACATTGAATCTCCTGGACCAAGACGAAAATCTAATAAACTTTCGAGGTGAAACCGTAACAGCTCGATTACATCTTAAACCTCAACCATGATAATATATGACAGTTCGTCTTACCCCGCAAAGTATAAAAGAGCAGTTGCCGCTAGTAGCTCTATCAGTACACAATTAACCTCCGAGGTGAGAACATCAAAACTTGCTCCACAAAATCAACAATTTCTATTATCACTGGGCTACAGATTGAAAAATTAAATCAAAACGCTCCCAAGACAACGACATGTTGAATATTTTCGAAGAACCAGCGTTTGAGGAGACTATCTCAAAATTGGAATATCACACATACTCCCCGTATTTGAATAATTTCGAGAAAAATGATATCATTCAGATTTGCGTCCAACATCAAAATCTTAATATTCTCCCTTCTGAAAGTTATATTTATATTGAGGGCACTGTATCGAAAAATGATGGATCAGCAGCTGCGAAAACAAAACTTGTAAATAATGGAATAGCTTTCTTATTCGATGAAATTCGCTATGAATTAAATGGTTCAAAAATTGATAGCAATCGCAATGTTGGCATCACATCAACTATTAAAAATTATATTTCTTTAAACAAAAATGAAAGTGATATGATGTTGAATGCTTCTTGGTCTCCCAATTCTTCAATCAATTTAGATGGGTTATACTTTAATTTTTGCATACCCCTTAATAAAGTACTGGGATTTGCGGAAGACTACAAGAGAATGATACCAAATGGGCGTCATGATTTGATTCTAACACGCTCACGCACAGATGAGAATTCATTAATTGCAGACGAGGATGAAAAAGCAAAGATAAAATTGCTTAAAGTACAGTGGAAAATTCCTCATATCACACTGGCTGATTCTTACAAATTGCAACTCTACAAACCCATAAATAATGGTCAAACTATGAAAATTGCCTTCCGAAACTGGGACCTATATGAATATCCAGCATTACCTAGTACCAATCATCATATATGGAATGTGAAGACAACCTCTCAAATGGAAAAGCCTCGCTACATAATCCTTGCTTTGCAAACCAACAAACGTAATTTGCTGAAAGAAAATCCAACAGTTTTTGACCATTGCAATGTTACGAACCTAAAAGCCTATTTAAATTCAGATGCTTATCCATGTGAGGATTTAAATCTTTCATTTGATAAAAATAACTACAGTTTGCTGTACAATATGTACTGTGATTTTCAAAAAACTTTCTATAATCGCCTGGTTGCTGAGCCATTATTGTCAAGAGATGCCTTTAAATCGCAAGTGACAATTTTCTTAATAGATTGCAGACATCAAAGTGAAATAATTAAAAATGGCCCAGTTGATATTCGCATTGAAATCAAAACAGCAAAAATAATTCCCCCCAATACGTCTGCATATTGTTTGATGTTGCACGATCGCCTTGTGAACTATAACCCATTGACTCAAATAGTTTCCCGAGAAATATAATCGTTGACAGTTGCCTGAAGATCTTCGCCGAGATAACACACTTGCACATAAACATAAGCTAAAATGTTCTTTGTTATTGACATCCAAGGATTTAAAGGGGCCCACAACAAGTTCATTGCAAAAGAAATAGCAATACTACGCAATGGTCAACATAAACATTTCCTTGTAAAGCCACCATTCAGCTTTAATCAATTATCACCAGCATTAAGAAGACAAGCTCGATGGTTGCATCAAAATCATCATGGCTTAGCCTGGGATGGAGGATTCACCGAATTTCACAATGTTAGGAAATACCTTCGAGAAAATATCAAAGATACTATTGTTTATGTTAAGGGCTTTGAAAAAGTCCAATGGCTGAGAGAATTACTTCAGGATGAAGATGTCGAACTAATGAATATCGAAGAAATCGGCTGCCCGGCTTTAAAAGAATTGAAACGTCTCTATCCCAAGGAAAAGAAATGCGTATACCACAATAAATGTTGTGCACTGCAAAATGTTTGCCTGCTAGAAAAATGTTTAATTGGAAGTCAGTAAAATAAAACACCTTTTTTTTTCTTTCTTATATGATATTAATTTATATTTATATATTATATGGCTGTAAATTTAATAAAAGAAAAAAATAAAACACAAATAGTTAAAAGATGATTTGAATCTTTTTATTTATTTTTCTCCTGTGCTGAAATATGAAATGCTGAAATTGGAAGTAAAAGAATTTTTTCTTCCCGATGAAGTTTGCAGAAAAAAATTTACCAAGCTAAATAATTGAAAGACTTTTTAAATATTTTTTGTAATATAATTTTTATTTTTTTTTTTATAATTTTCTTACACACTAGACACTTCTCCTGATTGCCGCTTCAGCAATTAAACCCCTTAGTACAGCGATATCTTGAGCGATATCCGACACCGTTTCTGGATTTATTCCATCGGCTTTAATCCGTTCTACGAGCCTATTGAGGGCTAGCACATTTTGGATTTGCGCTATGGTCAAGTGTCTAGGAACTTCTCCAGAATGTTGAATTTCGAACCATGTAAGGTTGTGTTGCCTTTCCAGGATTTGTCTGAGCTCCTTTCTGTAGTCCATTTTTGTGATCACCAAATTATTGGGTCTGATTCTTGGTCCAGCATCAAAAATAAACAATCATTTGCAGCATCGACACTAATCAATGTTTTTTTTTTTTCTCTAAGAAGAAGAAGTCCAGATCGTTGGAAATATAAACAAACAGTTATACTGGCCACACTAGTCAACTCAGAACATTACTTCTGAATCTAAACAATCATCCAGCCGCGATACTGAAACTAAACACTTCTTTTCTTTTTAAACATACGAAACCTCGGTCCACCATCGAAAACATAAACAGCAGTCAATAGACCATCTATGGATTCCAATTCGACAATCAAATCCAGCTCTGAAATATGACACCTCGCTCCCAACTATTCAACTCGGCAAACAAATCAAGTTCTGAAATATGACACCTCGCTCCCAACTATTCAACTCGGCAATCAAATCAAGTTCTGAAATATGACACCTCGCTCCCAACAATCCAATTCGGCAAACGAATTAATCTCTGAAATATGACCCCTCGATCCCAACATGAAATATTCCGCGATACCATCTACATATGTCTCTCTATACCAAGGAATAGAAATGTTTATATCACAACAAATGCTGCGCTCTGCAAAGTGGTTTGTGAAGTTAATAAAAATAAAAAAACAATTTTTTTTTCTTTTTCCTTTTTTATTTACAAATTAAAATTACTTAATCTATTGGTATTTTGTGATGGCCCCAAGCTAGGGTGCTAATACCATCACTACAAATATACCGTTTAGTATCATTATAACTTAAAGCTAATTTGTTTATGTGCTGTGTATAAATATTGTGCAACTTACTTCTAAATATATACATAGGCTTATAAATAAGTTGTTTCTTAATTAAGCATTCTCGATAATGGCTTATATCTAAGTTATTAGTTACAGACTTTTTTATACCTTTCGCCTTTTTTGTAACCCTGCCGTTATCTATGCTGAAGGAATACATTTTTGCTCTGAGTCCTATAAACTCCGATATTTTCTGACAATTAACCTCGTCTTTGAAAAGACCAAGCACTTTGCCATTTCTTTGCGGAAAATTGTGTGGATTGTCTATAGGATACTCAGATGTGTCAAATCTAGATTTGTTTGAATTGATAACATCATCATAGATATCAGCATAGAAATCATTGGTAGCGATTGAGTATATAAAAGAGTCTGTATCCATGTAGTTTAACCTAATTGAGCTATTAAATTTAGGCTTCATGTAATCATAATGAAAATCATACATGAGCCATTTGGATAATTCGAGTACGTTGAAGCCGAGATATATGGGTTTATTAAGTTCTAATTGGCCTTTTTTCATTTCAATGGCGCACATATTTGGTGTAAATATGGTGCGACTATGAAAATTTGGATTAGCGATTAAGCTTCGGCAACCAAATCGTCTCCCCTCATTTTCCCAACTTGAAACGATTCTTACGTCGCGTCGCTTTTCAACATTTTCCATTGTCTTTCCGTATACACTATTGTTCATGAGCTTAAAGAAATCTTTTTCGAACTCATTGTTAGCATTTTTTCTGTGTTCGGTATTCAATGAAATATATTTATCTAACCAATTAGATTGACTAAATTTTAAAACTCTATGGACTTTGGTTAAAATAAGGCCATTATCAATGCATTGTTTCAAATTCATTAAGTGAATAACATATTTATTTTTAGAATTCAGATTGGCTGTCAATTTACAAAATTTACTCCCCGGAGTAATTGTGTTTTCTGGGCAAAATGGGAGATCATTATGAATATCGTGAAGAGATGTTGGATAAGTTAAGTCTACTTCGAAAACATATCCAACATTGGAGTCTTTTAAATTGGCGATATATTCATTTGTGTAGATCTCTGGATCTTCCCAGGTGAAATTACCATGTGGAAGATTACGTGACATCGCCCAACCGTACAAGTTATTAGCATCGAAATACATTAGATATTCACTTAATCTATTTGGATCATAGTTTGTAATGTATTTATTGTTTGCTTGCGCATGTCTATAACTACATTGACAAAGGCCTCCTCTTATACCATTTTTAAAGAAATTATACATATCTATGTCGGTCAAAAGTTCCAAGTTAATTTTAGTGATTTTAAGCATAGCATCCCAGGATAAGCCTGGAGCAGTGTAATAATGACATGGATCTAATTGATAAATCGAAATACAAACTTTTCGGAGATTTTCAAAAATGTCTGCTAACAATAAGACATCGCTTTGTAGATATAATAGTAAATAATCTTTTAAGGTGTTACATTTGAAGTGATTCCACACTTTGATGGCATGATTATAATCTTCTTCCTGACATTCTTTTGCCGTCATTTTATTAAAGAATTTGTCGATTGTTGGAAGAGAGCATTCGTCAAAACGTTTCCACGAATCTAAATAATCATATGGAAATACTCCCTTCCTAATCATTAATTCAAACGAATTATCGTTTTGGAAAAATTCTTTCGTAATAGTCATGGCATCAATTGATAAATTATTTGAAAGCGACTCAATGCTTGCTTGAAGAAATCTATTTGAGTCTAAAAATCTCATTTCAAATGTATTGTTTTGATCTAATTGTACACGGAAAGACAATGAAATATACTTTTCCTTGTTCAAAGGAATTATGGTTATGTCACCGTTCATCTGAGCAAGACTCTTGACAAACAAATGGCAATCATAGCCCGAAAAGTTGTGCAAGAATATTGGGAAAAATTTGGGAATGTGAAATTTTAGATTGCACTGTGAGTGTGCAGGTCCTCTATATGCGCCAGTGAAATGACAATGATCCCTAACCCTCAATTCATTTTCGTTAAACTTTTCCTTACAAATTGAACAACTAGCAGCTGTTTCTTGAATGTAGGATTCCAGTTGGGTTAGGGCATTCATCGGTTTCGGCTTCATTAAGACTTCTTTGTAGAGCTGAGTCAAATCATTCGCCAAGGTTGTTAAAAGTTCTTCTGGTGAATTCTCTCCTGGTAAAAAAAATTAAATAATTAGCACATCTATGAATTTAACATATTTGTTTTAGTATTACTTACCGAAAAATGTTTTGTGTTTATTGTGCTGCTCATCAAATGAACTTTTGATAAGATATGATCCGGCACAAGGCTTATGTTGTTGCACATCTGTTGTGGATGAAATCTCTGGATTTGGTGTGCAATGTTTTATTGGCTCCAGTATCGATTCAAAATCTGCATACACAACAAAGAGAACTTGCTGCATCCATTCATATTTCTGAAATTCGAGGAACTTTTTGTAATGTAACTAATTTGCAGCATTCTGGCTTATGGTTTTCCAGTTTACTCGCACTTGAAAATCGCTGCAAACAGCCGTTACATAGATGCATTTGGGTTTTATGCTTTGTTGCTTGAGTTATTATTAATCGAGAAATATTCTTGATGCATACATAATGGGTTCTTCCATCGTTGTTCTCGCAATATAGCAAATTTATGTAGGTCCTTTTCTCCGCAGCAGTATGATAGAATGGACCAATGATTTTAAAACTGGGGCTTAATTCATATCCGAACACATTGACACTTATCTCTGGATTATTATTTTCAAAAATGTTCATATCTTTAACGGTTGTAGGGAATTCCAAATCACTAAAGTTTATAGATCGGTCATTCACCACAATTATTTCACTTGTTATATCATTGATATTATATGTTGATGGTTTCTCACGATGGATTGTGACTTTTTCGTTTAGAGCTGAGATAATGGCCCATTTGAAGCAGTACTCATCTGAATTTTGGACATTAATGCATGCGTTCTTGTTCTTGATCACAGATGGCAATTCGAAATATGAAGAGCTTTGTGGCTATTTTTCCGCTCATGTTGCGGCCATTTATTTTTTTCGATGTCCTCTTCGCACACTAAACACCGTTTAAAGGTGGTTGGTTTTGATTTTTAATTCATCACTTGCACTTGGATGGAGGGGTTTGGAGAAGAGACTCTCTTTTGTGCTTCTGATGATGTTGATGGCAATAAAGAAGGGTTAATTGGGTGATTAACTCTTTTATGGCGATTCAAATTGTCCCTTCTTGAGAACACAGCTGCACATTGATCACATTTTAATTGGTGTTCTTCCGGACTATGAATCGACTTCATGTGCCTCACCAAAGACCGCTTTTCACTAAACGCCACATCACAAATTTCACAGCGATACATTTTTTCTTTTTTTGCTTTTAGTTGTGGCTTCACGGAAAATCGGTTAATAACTGTGATTGATGTGGCTAATGCTCGCTCTTTTATACACGTCATCCCCACTCCAATCCGCTTTCAATGAATTCCATTCTCTCTCTCACATACATTCAGATGGCATCCAACTTGATGACTCATCATACCTTTTGCCAGGAAATCATTGTGAAATTACAAATCGCCGCCGGCCGTTTCCAACACACAATTCATAGACATGATTGAACGTGTTCACACATTTCCCCGAAACTCAATTCCAGGAATCGATCGATCGATTCTCCCTCCCCAATCAAACCATTTCCTGATTCCCTTCTCCAATTTCATAAACATATACAACCGTTGCCGTTTATATAGATGACTCATACTTTTTTCCACCAAATCATTGTGAAACTCCAAATCGAATTCATAGACATGATTGAACATGTTCACAATTCCCTCTAAAATCAATTCGTCAGGAATCAGCCAAACCAATCACACACACACACATTTCCTCGTTCCCAAATTCAGATCTCAGTCCAAAGACAAAAAAATAAACAAACTTGAAATATGACACCTCGCTCCGATGATGATTCCCCCAGCTAAACACTAACAACTATGAAATATGACCCCTCGCTCCCAAATTCAGATCTCAATCCAAAAGCTAATATAAACAAACTTGAAATATGACACCTCGCTCCGATGATGATTCCCCCAGCTAAACACTAACAACTATGAAATATGACCCCTCGCTCCCAAATTCTGATCTCAATGCAAAAACAAATAAATAAACAAATGTGAAATATGACACCTCGCTCCGATGATGAATCAATTCCAGGAATCGATCTCTTCCATCTCACTCTTACCCATTGCACGAATAGCACCTCAGCACCTCAAGGGCTCTCACTCTAACACATAGCACCGAATAGCACCTGCTCCGGAAGCCCCCTAAACCCACTACTTATGTTCATTTGATCTACAATTATTCTATATTTATGTTTGTAGTTTTAAATGTTTTAAGTGTTAATTTATGCTTCAACAATCTACTTTCATCTCTACTTATATCTGTCTCGACTTGACTAAATTACTATTGTGAATCTCATATTCCTTATTATCTAGTAGTATAGTACTATTTACACCTTTTTGCGATATTACTCGAGTGCGCAACACCAGAGTACGCGAGGCGCTCAACGTTGAGCAGCTACTTCTCCGAACGGAACGATCTATGCTTCGATGGTTTGGTCACGTAGTGCGTATGCCCCCAGACCGGCTTCCAAGACGCGCCATGGTTGCCATGCCATCAGGTAGACGACTTCGCGGAAGGCCCAGAAATAGATGGTTGGATCGAGTCCGACATCTCTCTTGGAGCCACTTAGGGATTCTCCCTGATGAATTGGAGTCAATGGCGGAGGATCGAGAAGGATGGAGAGTCCACCTGAGCATCCTACCCCCGCGACCCTCATGAAGGATTAGCAGGCCATTGAAAATGAATGAATGAATGCGATATTACTTTATACGCTCCTTTAAATGGTCTATCTAATTTTTTTTATTTTGTACATTTAAATATACCTTAAAATCAGATTTATTTATTTTTTCTTGTACATCGTTTCTCTTATGCTTATCTTTTATCAAATTGTCTCTTGCTTGTTGATGAGCATGTCTTAATTTACATTTTAATTCATTTAAATAGTTGTCCAAGTCATAAATTGTATCTCTACTGGTTAAAATTTCGCATGGTAATACACTTAGTTTTCCGAAAACTAGTTGAAGTGGAAAATATAGAGTGCTACTATGTGGCATAGAATTGTAACAATAAGTGTAATAGGGTAACCACCCATCCCAACTATCCTTATTACCTATACTCATCAAGTATTCATTCAAAACTCTGTGATTCCTCTCTATTGATCGTAAAGTTTCATGGTGGAATGGAGTTGAAACTACTTGTTCTGTATTTAATATGCAGTTTTTTAGCAGTTCGTTTGTAAACTCTGTTCCCTTATCTGTTTTCAATCTCTTAAAGCATCCGTATTTTAATATAAATTTGTCTACTATTATTTTAGCAATAGTGACTGCATCTTTAGTTTCTACTGGAAATGCTTCTACAAATTTCGTTAATTCACATTGTATTGTTAAAATGTATCTAAATCCGTTCGAAGGTCTCAAAGGCCCTACAGTATCTATTGATATAGTCTCAAATGAGGTGCTTGGCGCGTCTGTTATCACAAACTTTTCTCTAGTGTATCTTGTTGTGCTGACTTTATTGCAAATTTCACAGTTATTAACAAATGTCTTTATCATGTTTTTCCAACCATACTTTTGTTTTAGTTTGCTGATGCATTTTCTGATACCACAATGTCCTCCAACTTTAGAGTTATGATGTTCTTCAATCGTGCATGCTAGCAGCCCGTGCTCATAGTTGACTGTAGACGAGGATGGACGTGTTAATTCATAGTGTCGTGGGGTGTACACTTTTTTTTACATACGTCCTTTATTTAAACTAGTCAATTTCGTATCAATTGTGATAATATGTACTATTTAATTTGCAAACAAAAAATTGAGCGCACCTGCGCTTCTAAAATTGCCTGTGCGGACAATAGATTTTAGGTCTAACTTCTTTCGCCGCTCTTTCGGAACATGCACCAACGCCTTGCAACCAAACGTACGCATATGTTTCATGCCTGGAAGTCTGCTTTACCATGCTTCTTCCGGAACCATCCCAGTAGATGAACTGCTCGGTGATCTATTTATGATATACGCAGCCGTGGCAATTGCTTCAGCCCAAAAATATTTTGGTAAATTCGCATCCAACAACATACACCTTGCCTTCTGGATGATCGTTCGGTTCATCCGTTCTACTAAGCCGTTGTGCTCCGGTGTGTACGCCACCGAAGTCTGATGACGTATACCACTTTTACACAATAATGTCTGAAATGCTGCATTACAGTATTCAAAACCATTGTCGGTGCGTAAAACCTTGATCCTTTTACTTTTACTTTTACTTTTACTGTAATTTTTCTTTCCATTGCTCTTGTGTTATATGTGCACTAACAATGTGAATTATCGATGCGACAAGTGCAGTGCTCTTCGCCGTAAATCTCTTCAACTTAATGCTATACCACGTACAGCAACTACGTCATCAAACATCTCGAATACCACAAGTCAGCAGCAGGTTGGAGTTAAAAAAAGAACTGTAGCAGTGGCGAAAGTGCAACGACCTCCGCGTAATAATGGTGAGAAAAATACTACAATTTCCCCACGGGACGTTGGTGTGTTGGCAGATGATCATCAAGTGGTGTTAGTCCCGGAGGCAGAAGCTTGTTCTCAGCAGTCCAGCAATTTAATACTTAACACCTTGAAACTACTCCACGAAGAGATTCTTAGCTTAAAAGAGATGAACAGCAATATTCTAAGCATTGTGAATTAGCTGAAAAAAAAGAAGAATTGACAAAAAAGGTCTCATCTCTTGAGAGCCAGCTAAATTGGAGGGAGCAAAAACTTGTGGAGAATGTTGTAGAGATTGTTGGTGTGCCTGGTGTCAACAACGAAAATGCGGAAGAATGTATGCAGACAATTTTTGGCGATGTACTGGATGTCTCCGTCTCTGCCGCTGATATTGAGAAACGCTAGGTCAAACGAGGTCGGAGAAAGCATTCTAACATTGGACAATCCGTTTCAACCAACCACAAGATGAACGGCGATATCTTATGTGTACATCTTTCTTCTCAGGACGTGAAACGGAAGATAATGAAGAGTAAAAAGACCGCTGTAAAGAAGTTAAACTCCTCGATATTTGCTGAGGGTAGCAAGGGTAATATATTTATTAATGATCGTTTTACAAATTACACTCGCGACTTGTTTTTGGAAGCTAAAAAATTAAAACATGATAAGAAGTATAAATATTTATAGTTTCAAAATTGCCAGATTCTAATGAGAAAAGTTGAAGGGGATAGGGTTGTTGTTATAAAATCGTTTGCTGATTTAGCTGCATTGCAAGACTAATTGTCTTGTTTTCACCTTTTTAATAATGTTTAATTTAAACGATAGTCTTGATTCTTTAAAAAGCAACCCTATTTTTTCCACCATAAAAAGCCCATGTGATAGAATTTTTAATAATATATTGAATAATAATTTCCTTTTTGTTACTCATCAAAATATTCGAAGCATGCGGCAAAATTTTGATTATTTAGTTTGTAATCTGGAAGCCTTTCAGTACTTACCTGATTTAATATTTGTTTCTGAAATATGGATATTTTGCTGTGAAATTGAAAATTATAGTATTCCTGGCTATAATTTTTACGCAACTACCGATGACTCATATTGTTCAGGTGGAGTCGGAGTTTTTTTTGCGAGATTTATACGAGTGTGTAGTAAATTGTCAGAATTTCACGAGCGCGGATTTTATACATATTTCTTGTAACATTTGCAATGAAATTTTTAATTTTGTTTGTATATATAGATTACATTCCTATACTCTTCAATCTTTTCTGGATGATTTCTCTATCTTCTTGAATAAGACGAAGGCGAAAAATCTTGTCATCTTAGGTGACTTTAATATAGACATTTTAACCTCGAGTGCCACTGCAGACTCCTACCTCTCCCTTACTTCTGAGCATGGACTTACCTCTTTTATAAATGAGTCTACAAGGCCAATCTCAAATACTTGCCCTGATCATGTGCATGGTCGTTTTCAAAAAATCTCTCCAAATGTGTGCGCTGGTGTTAACTTAGATCTCCATATCACTGATCATTGTATGACTGAACAGCGAACTACGTTATGAAAATTGGGAGGAAGTCTACGCCGAAGGAAATGCTTCCAAGGCTTATGAATTATTTTTAAATATTTTTAAAAATTACATAAATACAAATAGTTTCACTGTGCAAGAAGGTCAGAAATAAGACTAAAGCCTTGGATAGACCGCTTTATCCTCAAAAAAATTAAAATTAAAAATAAACTGGGTAGAAGTGCTGCAAGCATCCGCTGAATACTATTTTAAAAAATCGCTATAAAAGAATGTGTTATGACATCAACAAGGAAATTCGGTTGTGTCGAGATAGATACTATTATACTAAAGTAAGAACTTCATTAGGAAACCCTAGAAAAGAATGGAAGGTGATAAATAGCATTACTGACACTAACTCTTCAAAACCATCCAACCCTATCGTACTGAGTAGCGGAAGTACTGAAATTGTAAATCCTGTAGCAATCGCTAACGAATTTAATGACATTTTGACTCAGTTGGTCAATTGTCTTTTCCAAGTGCTCCTCCGCCATCCTGTTACCGTTGCACCGGATCTGGTTTAACGGAAAGTATCTCAAGTAGATATACGAGTAGTTTCTTTTTTGAGGATATTACAGGATTGGAGCTTTTAAGTATCATTAATTCACTCAACAACTCGAGTTCTTGTGGTAGCGATGAGATTTCAAATAGAACTCTTAAATGTATCGCCTTAAATATCGTTGACATTTTGGCACATCTTTTTAATTTAAGTATTGTAGCTGGGATTTTTCCTGATAAACTTAAATGTGCTCACATAATACCTCTCTTTAAAAACGGAAATAAAAAACTTAAAAACAACTACAGGCCGATTTCTCTGTTGTCCTCGATTTCGAAAACTTTTGAAAAAGCCGTAAAGAAAAGGGTCTTGGCATATCTTAAAAGAGTACACTTCAGTCCTTTGCAGTTTGGTTTTAGGGAAGGACTTTCCACGGAAGATGCTCTTCTGGCTTTTTGCACTTTTGTAAACAAAGGACTGGATGAGAAGAAATTTTGTGTCGGCCTTTTCGTTGCCATAACAAAGGCTTTTGATATAGTTAACCTCATCATTCTGTTGAACAAATTGTATTCTGCAGGATTCCGGCGTTTCATGTATAATTGGTTTTCGTCTTAACTAAAAGACAGGACACAGAGAGTGAAAGTTGGGAGTTATATAAGTAATTATTATTAATATAGGTTTTTTTTTTTTTTTGGTTGCGCCTGGAGGTGCAGGAATCTTCAAAAGATACCAATGGTCCGTACCATTGGTTATGCCCGATTTATATATCTGACAATGCCATCAGTGCTAGTCAGTATATGCCTACGGGCTAAGCCTCACCCCCTCAGAGAGGCACTATGAGAACCGGCTGCGCGTACTCATAGTAGTAGGAAATTCGTTCCTCTTATTTTTTCATTTTTGTGATGACTACGACTAAGTTGCCTTAACAAGTAGTTTACGCTTCTGTAGTGTTAATCGCGTTAGGTAGGTAGCCTTCCAGTGAAGGCATCTACTAATACCGTCATTACATGCGGTTTTTCCTTACGGCGCTAGGTCGAAAGGTTTTGTTCTTTGTAGTCGGCGCTCAAGGTTTGTCACGTCCATAGTACGGATTATTCCATTATTGCAATGAAAATGAAGACGGGTACGAAGTTTGCGAGCAAAGTTTGTTACTTCGTCCCTCACGGTAGCAATTCCTAGATCTCTGTGAATATCACTATTTCTTATATACCAAGGAGCATTCACGATTGCTCTTAGTATTTTGTTTTGAAATGCTTGCAGTAGAGCCATATTGCTTGGTTTGGTACAACCCCAAAGTTGTATACCATATGTCCAAGACGGTTTTAGCACTTGCTTATACAGAAGCAGTTTGTTGTATATGCTTAACTTCGAGTATCTTCCGAGTAGCCAATACATTTCTCTAAATCTGATTACGATCTCTTCGCGCTTCTTTTTAACGTGTGGTTTCCACTCAAGTTTTGCGTCTAGGGTTATTCCTAGATATTTTGCCTCGTTTGCGTACGGTATTTGCAGCGAGTTAATGGATATAGGTAAGTTGTTTATCTTTCTTAGCGTAAAATTGACATGCGTTGATTTTGTCTCATTGAGGACTATTCGCCAGGTTTTTGTCCATTCGCATACTTTGTTCAAAGCTCGTTGGAGTTTTCCCGTTGATGATTCGACTGACTCATCCGTTACGAGGATAGCCGTGTCGTCTGCGAACGTTGCTACAACGGTCCCTTCATCTTGTGGTATATCTCTTGTGTAGAGCAGGAACAGGATTGGACCGAGAAAACCTTCCTTGTGGAACACCGGGGTAGATATCTTTGAAATCCGAATATTCACTCCCGTGTCTAACACGGAAAAGTCTGTTTTCAAGATAAGATTCTAATATTCTGTACAACTTTTCTGGTAAGATTACCCTTAGCTTATACCTTAGTCCTTCGTGCCATACCTTGTCGAAGACTTGCGATACGTCGAAAAAAGCGCTAGAGCATATTTTTTTCCCTTCTAGAGCTTTTTCAATTTCGTTCGTTATTCGATACACCTGATCGATTGTGGAATGTTTGGTCCGAAAGCCGAATGGATGATCCGGGATCAAGTGTCTTTCTTCAATTACTGGTTGCAATCGTTTCAGCAGAAGTTTCTCGAAGACCTTAGATATTATTGGCAGAAGTGAAATGGGTCTTTATGATTTCTTGTCATTTGCACATTTCCCCGGTTTTGGAACCATAATAACTTCGGCGACTTTCCATTGCCTTGGAACATATAACAGTCTTAAAGAAGCATTTATAATGTAGAGCAACTTAACCAGCACTTTTTTCGGTAGCTCTTTTAAAATTTCGCCAGTGATTAAATCATATCCCGGAGCCTTGTTATTTTTCAATTTTTTTATTATCATTTGAAGTTCGGACAGGGATACGGTTTTTACTTTAAAGTTGTCGGGTGCCGTATTATCATTCGGATCTTCGATCAACGGTTGTCCATCGAACGGCTTGAATGTTTCCTCTAAGTGATCGGCAAATAATTCTGCTTTCTCTTTGTCTTCTTTAGCCGTTAGCTTTCCTAATTGGTGGCGAGTGCATTACAGGTTTCTTTATGGACTTCTAGGCTTTCCATAGAGAGTAGTTTGAATACTTATCAGCGGTCAGACCCTCGAGGTAAGTAGAAGTCTCGTGATTTTTTAAGTCCTGCAGCACATTTTTTAGCTTGTTACAAAGGTGGTTCAGATAAGTTTTATCCGGTGGCGCGCGGGATTGTTGCCATCTCTTGCGCGCTCTCCTCTTTTCTCGTATGAGCTCTTCGATTTCAGGCTGGTATTTGACTTTATTGTTCCGTGCTTCTGTCTCCGCAAAGGAGTGTTTTTCCACGCGGAGCTCTGAATGGCTTCGACGAGTTTGTTGATTTCTTCTTCTATTTCGAACGGTGTCTTTAGCGGTACATTTAAAGCAACATTTTCCTTACAGTCTCTTCTGAAAGCGTCCCAGTTAGTTTTGTTACTAGTTAACCTAGGCGGTCCTTCTTTTTTTACTAGACTTCCACCTATTTTTAGAGTGACTGCTGAGGGATCGGAGCATAGATCATAGCATTCTTCGACTTCCGTCAAATTTTTAGTTAACTCTTTTGCGATAAAGAAGTCGACGTGGTCAGGGATTTTATTTTTGTCAGTTGGCCAATAAGTTGGCTTTCCTGTCGAAAAAAAGTTCACCCCACGTTTCATGCTGACTTTGTACAATAATCTGCCTTTTGTCGAATTGCATCTTGATCCCCAGAATGTGTGTTTCGCGTTAAAGTCACCACCTAAGACAAAATTAGGTCCGAGCGAGTCAAAGAGACGAACGAGGTCGTTTTCTACTAGCTTATATCCTGGAGGGAAGTAACTAGATCCGATGTTGAAGTTTAAGTGGTTTATTTTTACGGAGACTGAGCTTATTTGCATAGAATCAAATTCTATTTCTATGTTTTCGGAGTGCTTAATACAGTCTTTGATGTAAAGAGAGGACCCGCCTCTCGCATTTTCCCAAGGATGATTCGCATGGTAATCGGTGTAACCTTTTATTTTGGGTCTAAGTCCCTTTTTTAAGTGCGTTTCCGATACCAAACATATATCAATGTTATTTTTCCGTAGAAACATTTTTTTCAGACGGCCGTTTGCGTTCCACGTTAGTATCTTAAGTAGCTGTTTCATATTCATGTTTTTTTGATTGTCTTGTGAGGTTTGAACTCAAGCTTGCTCAATTTGTCAAGTATAATTTTATTAACCTTAGTTTGCTCCTCAAATTTTTCCAATATAATGGTAAATATTTGGCTGACCGGATCTGTTGGAGCTGATCTTGATTTGCTTTCGTTTGACGCGACTTGCGCGTACGATCTCGCGTCAACCTGTGGCGGTTTTTCCGCTGCACTTGGACCAGCGACGTTCTCTTGCGCAATTTTTTTATTTTCCTTTATCGGTCTCGTCGTTTTAACTGGCTTAGCGGTCTTAGGCTTATCGGTTTTACGATCTCTTAAGCTTGGGTTCGGGTGTATCGGTTTCTTGAGAGTATCGCGCCTTTTTTGAAGCTCCTTTGCTACTTCACAACCTCGATAGTTTGCTGGGTGCTTGCCTTTGCAGTTTATGCAGGTCGCCGGATCCTGCTTATTTAAGTCACACCTTTCTGATAAGTGGTTCCCGGCACATTTTACACATTTCGGTTCTTTTTGGCAATACGACTGGGTGTGATTGAAACCTTGACAGCGTTTGCATTGAGGTATCGATCGTGTATTCGTACGCATAGGCTCGATTTTAACTACGATATTCAAAATACTTTTTACGTTATAAATATCGTCTATATTTTCGCTTCTATCGAAGGTTAGCATAAAGAGCGGAAGTCCATGCTTGACCAAGATTTCATTGCCTTGTTCCGTTTTCTGCTTTATCTTCTTTAAGATATTAATTGCGTCGATAATTTTCAATCCTTTTCCTTTAAGGTCATTTATAACGTCATCTTTAGTGCACGAGGGGTGGAGACCTCTTGCTATAACACGGAGTGGTCTTTCTGATTTATTTTCGTAGGTGAACCACTGGATCTTTTCCGCTTTTAGTTTTTTCGATATTGCTCGGTAGCCGTCAGAGTCAACTACATTAATTTTCCAATCATTGTTTCGGAATGACGTTACTTTAAATTCCGATGTCACAGTTCGCTTGAGAAGGCAATGCAATTTATTGTAGTCCGTAATGCCGACGACGTTTATTGCAGGCGGGGGACGTAATTTGTCGTGAGTTTGTTTCTGTTTCAAGTCTTTTTCTTTGTCTTGTTTTCGTGGCTCGATTTCAGGTGAAGAACCGGCTCTTCGTTTTTTGCTGGGTCTTTTCTTTAAGACCCCATTTGTTTCGCGTGCTAGCTCGTCTTCATCCGTGTGGTATTTGGGACTAGCTACACGGAGTGGGGTAACTTCGCGTTCTTTTTGCAAAAGAGAATTCTTTAAGGCCTTGTTTTCCTCTTTAAGTGATTCTACCTCTCTCTTAAGCTCTTGGTAGAGTAGATCCATTTTATTTAGCTTAATACGGAGTTCATTGTTTTCTTCCTCAAAGCTATTACATTTCACTGAGTCCCGTTTCTCTTGCGCTTGCGCTTCCGGCGGACTTCTTTTTCCGGAGACATTCGATCTTGATGGTGGAGACCGAGTTACCCTTGAATTTCTCAAAAGGGGTTTATTAGATGCAACAATTGGCTCTCCCCAGAATCCGTAGAGCCTACCTCCGAAGAGGGTGGATTTTCCAGAGAACCTGAACTGCCATTTGGGTTACTATATCTATTTGTTTTACTCATTGCATATTATGTATAC